>OZ024832.1:52163431-52763431 GCA_964016985.1 Anodontia alba
CGCGTGTACAGGTTTTCTTTGGCCAGATTAGCTACTTTCGGCCATTTAAACCCTCATCAGTGACACTAAAATATTTTTAAAGTTCCACTATGGAATCAATAATCCCAGTAGACTTGACGATAAAATCTATACTACGATGAAAGGCAGGGATACGTTTTACGATGACCAAACGGTCCCTTCACACCAGCTGTAGTTAATGTCTTCTATAACGATTTATTCTCTGGATGCAAGAAATACACTAAAAACCTGAAAACGGTCGAGTGTACATTGATTGATTGTGTCGAGGTTTTACGGCCCAGTCAACCCGATGGGGTCATGTCGAGCGCGGTCAGTTTACCTAACCACACTTTCACTGGGCAGACTTAGTCCTCTAATCGGTTAACCAGTATTGTGCACATTCTTTCACCAGAAACTGACAACTGCCCTTCTTGAATCAGCCGAAGGGAGAGAATGACCGCAGAAAATATTTCATGATCAAATCTCCACGAAAAAATGTTGCCGACCTCGTGTGTGTGTGGGGGGGGGGGATCGAACCCGCGACCTCCTGGTCTCCAGTCGGACGCGCATCCAAATGAGCCACTGAGGCCGGCCGGTCGAATGTACATATTGTCTGGGTCAGGCTAGCTAGTTTCGGCCAATAAGGCCTCACCAGTGACCCCCTAATATATTCAAGCCCGATTTAAACTATTATATCCTTTCAGTCTGATTTAAACTGCCAACCAGGTGCAAAATTT
This sequence comes from Anodontia alba, assembly GCA_964016985.1. Lineage (NCBI taxonomy): Eukaryota > Metazoa > Mollusca > Bivalvia > Lucinida > Lucinidae > Anodontia > Anodontia alba. The sequence goes on from OZ024832.1 coordinate 52,164,166, forward strand.
GCCTGACGCTATCCATGGTTCACAGTCGTCCCCATCAGCACTCTCAGTGCTTTGATTCCTCTTACAAACGCCATGCAAAATTGTGGCAGGTATGCAGGTAATATTCTCAATTATTTTTTCTTATATCGAGAAAACGATGCTTGACATTTCATAGGAATCGTCTGCCCAGCAGCGATTCACAAGGAATGCCATGTTTTATTGTGCCGGAAATATATATGTATATATATATATATATATATATATATATATATATATATATATATATATATATATATATATATATATATATATATATATATATATATACAGGATGGAGTTATGTAACTTCTGCAAGCGTCATTTATTCATTCACATGGAATGTCAGATCTTATTTTCTTGAAGTAAAAAGTATTAAACACGATTAAATAGGGTACTTGTGGTTATGTACAACTGCTGGCGTCATCATTTATTCATGGACGTGGAATGTCGTCGTATTTTCTTGTGTAGGGTACAGTGAACTAACTATTTTTCCTATAGAGCTCAATAGTAGTTCCACCCTTTTTGGTGGTTAAGGGTTCATTTCAGGGTATGGCTGTGCTTCCACATATTGTTTTAATTTAAAGACCAGGCTTAGCACAGCAAAATAAACAAGGAAAAAACACCACTGTCACCAGCACTTTCTGGGACCTTTCGGAGCTGAATGTAGCAACCCCTTATTTGGCAAGTATCAAAAGCTTAAACTTTGCAATTTCACCACTTCTTCTTTTGGCTCCAGCAAACACAAACAGAAACATTTTTTTTCTTTAAAACAATCAGGCAATTACGCACAAACATAGTTTGCTTCAAATTAGAATTATGAGTTTTAATTCATCTTTATTATTTACCAATCACAGGTCGCCTTACACAAAATAACTACCCCGGGCTTGTCCTGTCACAATTTGTTCCCCGTGCCCTGAAAGAGTAGGGTGGCGTTGTATTTATTCATACAGAAACTGCATGGATTATCCTGATATCATAAACGACGCGAGAAAATGACACTTATACCATATACGGGCAGAGAATTTGCAGATCAGTCTGCGATGTCAGTTCAGGGCCTTCGTTGCCTGCTCAAAACATCGATGAATTCTGTGTAATATAATGACGAAAAGAGTAGCCCCTGATCAGGACATTCGTTGACTTTCAGATTCAGTGGGTTTCAGTAGAATATACACCCAGCGGGCAAATGACGTTTATACAACGTCGCATCAACGTAGCTGCAACGTCGTAACCTTGCATTGATCCCAGCAGGCACATAACGTTGAAATGTCGATTCAACGTTGAGTCAATGTCAAGACATTAAATCAACGTTGAATCGACGTTCTTGCATAAAATACTATGAACATAGCTGTTTGAAGTTATTCTTGAATGGACCAGAAGTCGTGTTCAAACAACAAAACCTATGTTCAAATCATGAAATCCATGTGCTGTGTGAACATGGATTTTGAATTTTTGACATCACAAGATGGGCCTTGCTTTGTTACAGTTAAGTTGAGCGACGTAACATTATCGCCCTGAGCGTAACATTTTAGAATTTTACGATGACATCAGAGGGTCATTGCGCAAGTGGCGTCATTGTTAACAACATTCTGAACTATCCACCATGTCGGTTTGCCGTCCCATTTGAAGAGATTATATGGAGTTTATATGGAACTTTGGGGCGTTTTCGTCACAATTTACTGTTTGAATCGTAAGGTATGCATGAAAAACGGATACATGGTTATTTCATTGCAATAACATTTGCCGGGTCCCTCGGAAGATATCTGAACACTCGGCCTAGCGGCCTTGTGTTCAAATAGCTTCCTCGGGACCCGGCAAATCTTAATGCATGAAAAACCCTGGGTGATCCCTATATTGTTTCAACGTTGTGTGCCCACTGGGATGTTGATGCGACGTTGTCCGTGTCCAACGAGTACGTGACGTTTATATAATGTCGCATAAACGTCGATGCAATGCCATAAAGTTACATCGACGTTGATGTGACGTTCTCTCTGGGCAAATATTGACAAACAGTCCCTTCGTTGACCGCTCACAGAATCATGCTTTAGTAAATATTATTCCATAAAAAGCATTTATTAACAGCCGTGCATTAACCGGCGAAAAGCTGTGTATTAACAAGGCAATTCACGCGCTGTTAATGCACGCCTACGCAAATTTCAATATGATCGTACCGGGGCCACAGATTTGCTGCCGTTACTAGATATGTACTGCCCGGCCCCAGAACGAGCATAGTCAGTGGAAATTACGTTCGCGAGACATCGGTGAAAAGGCGAAACAAAATAGTGCAAGAAATACCGCGAAATGTAGCAAATGTTTTCAGTTTTTATGCAATAATAGCGATCGAACATGGTTTTTAAATGCATTAACATTCGCCAGGTCCCTTGGGAGGTGTTGAAAACCGCGGCCTTCGGCCTTGGTTTTCAACACCTCCCAAGGGACCTGGCGAATGTCTGCAGCTCTGCGCAGTGATCTGAGCCTTTGTTCAGCAAAGAGGACAGAAGAACTATTTTCTCACACGGAGTGCCATTTTGATGCAATCGTAAAGCACACATTTCATTTATCCTTAATCTTTCGGTGCGTGCCAAATTTCAGACGACATTCGTCGTCAATTTCTTTTTTTTTTGTTTTTTTTTTTTTTTTTGTTTTTAACAAACTATCGCTTGGAAAGAAGTTTATTTATAAAGTTGAAAGACTGAATATCAGAAAGCATAGATCCAGATGAGACGGCTCATTATGAGCCGTCTCTTCTGGATCTATACTGTTTGCAAAAAAATATTATTATTCCCTGTGGCAGTGAAAGAGTTAAATCACTAAACATAACAGACGACAATTTGCTTTTTTTCTTGTATGTTTCAGGTCGTATATACCTGTAAAAGGCTGTTGAAGTAACATACCCAAAATTGTCATTTAAATTACCCTGCTGGGATCCTCAAACTTCTGACTATCGCCCATGCATGTGTTTAACAATTGGGTATAATCCTTCACGCTTCACAGCTTATGAGGTTTCCAAAGGGGATATAAAAGAAAAATAAACTGCGAAAAGACGTGCAGTCAAATTATTCATTATATAACTATAAATACTACTGCGATTAAAGCCGAGGAGCTAGCGTGCCGATATCACACGATATCGGCATACTTACTCAATATTGCACACTTACTCGGATGCCTTCTCATATTACCGTTACATTACGTTGCTTTTGATGACGTCGTACTGCAGTGACGTCGCGCCAAATCTTGTCACGCACATTGCTAGAATTCACATTTTTGTTATTAAAACAGCGTTTTTAAGAGTAGAAACACCGGGAAACGAAATAAATATTTATAGCTATATAATAAAAGGGTTATTACACTGATATTGGTGCATATTATCCCTCGATGGGATATCTACGGACGCTCGCAAGCTCGTCCTTCGATATCCCAACTCGAGACAATATTCACCGATATCGGTGCAATAACCCTATATTACAATGTTTTAAGGCTTAGCATTCTGCGTAAAATTTTCAGCAGACATTTTGAAATATTTTTTCTTATTTTTCCCAGCAATCTAGATTTGAAATTTCATGTAATTGTCTCCAATGGAGGCACTTTGCATGAAATATCAAATATCAACAGTTTGTCGTCTGCTGCATGAGCAAAGAAAGTGGTACAGGTTAGTACGCCAGTCCTTCGTCAAGGCGCCAATTATGTTCTCTTATGCATACATGATGACTATTTTCCCCCATCAAAATTTTGATGAAATGTAATTATAGTTCTTTAAAAATCGAAATTAAGTTTAATATGCTTTTAGTTTCTTTTTTTTTTTTTTATTTTATAAACCTATGGCGTATAAGCACATAAGCTGTTAATGTAAACAACTATAATAAAATATCTACAAATCGGGGCGGTGTCACATTATTAAAGTAAATTTTTATAACTTACTGATTTTTGTCTATCTTACGTAAAACCGTCAGTTGTATACAACATAATTTAACTATTACCATTAGAGATGAAAGAGATGAAAGTAGAACGACTTTGCTCATACTAAACCAATTAGCATTTAACACTCTGGGCAAATTAAGCAGACGATAAACTGAAAATATTTTTTCTTGCTTTTCTCACAAAAAATAGGCTTTGACATTTCAGGCAAATTGTCTCCAAAGGAGATGATTGGCATGGAATGTTAAACCCTATTTTCTTGGGGAAAAAAATAAAATGTCGTCAGCTGAACTTCTTATTCAGCATGCTGAGCGATTAATTACATACAAAATGACTACCTGCTGAGAGCGGTGAATGCGGAAATAACTCATGCAAAGCGCAGAAAAGGGCCCTTATGCCACAAGCAGGCTGGGACCTGCAACCTGATCGATGCCTTTACACCCTTTTACATATTCTACAGAATCTAGAGGTTTTGTAAGCGAAGGCCTGATCAGATTACTCGGATGCGCAGGCTTGTCTTGGGATTTGCTTTTCTATATAACATAATGCTACTTTTCTTATGATCGTCATCAGTAGATTTTGACTTATACCAGGTAACATGAGATTTTTGGGTCGATTGTTTACAATCGAGCCCTAGTATACAAACGCCAAAATTTCCGAAAGGTAGTTTTCCACTTGATTATCATTGAACAATGTAATCAAACCGCGAATTAGACAGTTATTCATAGCCGAGCTATTATTGCCGTTAGAGTGCTGTTGATAGAGAAATTTTCGCAAGATATCCTGTTGGGTAATGTTCAATGTTATGGACTCGAAGTATTACCACTGAACATTACCCAACAGAATATCTTGGACGACAGACTTCCCAAAGTTTTATGGTAGAACTAAAAAATTACTGGAGCTATATCATTTACCCGACTTAAAAATTCTGAAAAATGAACTTTCAACTAAAGACCAGTGGAAAATAAGAACGAAAAACCGCAGTTAATAAATATTGGACAAATCTTCTACAGACAGAGGCAAAACAGAAATCAACACTTGAATATTTAAATGTTTTCTTATTAGGTATCGGTAAGGTTCACCCGGTATGGTCATCGTTAGAATCAACAGTATCAGAAAGGGAATTGTTAAGTGTAAGCTACTAACTGGTACTTATTTATAAGTCAGTGAACTGCAAATGGTTCGGTAGTTAGTGCAACATGTAGATGCTTTGGCTTTGAAAATAAAGATATCATTACGAAAACACGCCTATTTAAATATATTGAAAGTTTTACCACCAAAAAATGAAAATTTTCAGATAAAAATTCTGATATTTTTCATAGTTCTGCTCAAAACGTAGATTGTGGGTACTCGTTAGAACCGCCTCGTCGAGGCGGTCCTAACGAGTACCCACAATCTATGCTTTTGAGTAGAAATAAGAAAAATAATGTATACCCCTGTAAACCCCAGTTTTACTGTATAAAAGTGGGGTTTAAGGGGGTCAAAATTATATAGGCGTGTTTTCGTGATGAACACATATACTGTTCATCCCCAGTGAACCAGAGAAAAAAAAACAACCTGTTTGTAAAATTGAAATCAACAGTAATCTCAGACAAAGGAGAATATAACTGGAGAGCATATTTTAACAACAGTGTAAATATTATCAAACGCCTCCTTGATAGTGGCTGGTTTGAATGTCTTGGAGACAACAGCAAGTCTCATACAAAGTAAGAGAAAATAATAACAGAGTTCTGCTACAAACTTCACACAAAGCGAGTACTACAAAGTGCAGTGTGTCCACAAGAACCCCGTGTTCGTGTAAATATCTTGTGCTCTTAACAGTGACAGCTTAACTTTGTATTTACACTCTATTAACGCGAATTAAAAAGTATATGCGCTCAAGAAGACCTTAAGAATAAATCTACAAGCTACGCTTGGTGTCCCAGAATTAGGAGCTTATACGAAGAGAACGAACGAACGAGGCCTAGATTGGGACGTTTGAGACACTGGCAAAGATTGTAGACCCGGATCAGAGGCCATAGAACGTGGCGCCTAATTAGGGTCTGCACTGTTTGCTTAAATTAGTGGAAGTTAAGAGTTACATGTAAGTGAAACAATGTTAAGTCCCCGTCAGGTCCAGTTTCCTAGCCTACACGCAGAGACAATCTACCCTCCAGTGCTGTCAGTACTTTGATTTTATGTAGTTGCTCTAATGCCTCCGAGTGGCTTGAGAAATGAGCTTCTTAAAAACTTAAGTTATGTTCTGCTCTGGAATTGTTGCCAGGCAAGCAATCGTATACTGTAAGGACAGTAAGTATTGGGACAAACAGACTTGATCAAACAATGCAGGCCCAGATCAGACGCCGTTCTGCGGCGTCTGATCAGGGTCTACATTGTTTGCCACTCATCTAGCAGTTTTAGACACTACAAAAGGTAGTAAAATGGACTTATTGAAGTTTTAGAGCATGTATAGTAAAAGTAAACGAGTCCTAATATTTACAGTATATACGGTTCTATACACAAGTACCCACAAAGTGCCCCAGTGTCTGTAACAGCATACGTCAAAACTGAGCCGCTTCGTGCGAAAACTTCCTTGTTTCAAGTGTGGTTGTAGTGATGTCCGTGCGTGCGGTGTGTGTATGCTGGAGGCGTGGGGCACATAGAAACTGCAAAACCCCAGAAATTTTGAGTCAATACTGTTTAGGTCATGTCAATTCACTTTTCCTGGACAGAGCAGTTAATCAGTATTTGTGCACATAGTTCCGCCAGTAACTGACAACTGTCCTTGTTGAATCAGCGGGAGGAGAAAGATCATAGAAATTATTTCTTGATCCGTCTCCATGAATGTTATGTGGCCGAACTAGGATTCGAACTTCACTGAAGCCCGTGGAAGTGAGAAATACAAATTAATACAGTGCTTTTCACACCAGGGCCCAGTTGTTCAAAGCGTCATTAGCTTAACGAGCTCGTTAAGGGTCATTTCGTTCACTGCTTTAGCACTGCAAAAGCTACTCACATTTTTTCAGCAAAAAATTTCAGCATATTTGCGTATCACTTGATGTAAATTTTAACAAATCGTTAACTAACGACGTCGTTAGCTTTGAATAACTGGGCCCAGATTTTTATGAATTGAGCCTTTTTAGGACACTGGCGAAGGGCGACGGTCTGCAACACTCGGGACTTACGCTGTCCGATACGGTTGTTGCCACGTCATTTGCAGGAGCATAACAAGCCATGGCTTTGTGTGAAAGACTGGTGCTATCAAGGTCACTGTAGCTTTTTCTTGCATTATTTTCTGTGGAATCGATCCCAGAAGACTGAAGATAGAAAGAGATATGCTTTCAAATTATTCCAGGCAAGTGAAAAAGCATTGACTGCCACAGCGCAAGAATCTGGTGTATACGACACATATTTTGCAAGTTTGTGATTTGCCTTAGACGCAAACAAACCAAAGTCACAAACTCCTAACTTTGACTGTATCAAGTTAAATATGTCCTCTGAAAGCATCCGTTTCATGTCTGCATTGTGTTTTCTTGACAAAGTACACGCCGCAACATTGTCTTTTTCCGGGAATGTAGAAAACAAATATCAAAGTGCGCCTAGATATGAACCATTCCCAAATTTCCTTAGTGAGTCTATATGCTCCACCTTACGGCCGCCCTGCTTTGAGAGATACTTTATTGCAACTTTATTGTCAAGAACTGAACATCAGTAAGTTCTTCATAAAAATGATGAAGAGCCAAAAAAAAAAAAATCTTCATCTATTTGGGACCATAAACCACTTGCAGTTGGATGGTTTATTTTGTTGACTGCCCCCCCCACCCCACCAGTCAATGGACTATCTGATTCAATACTCACATCCGGTGAGCTTATAATGATAGGTTCAGAAACAGTTCTGATATTAGAAATCCACCATTGAATACACTCTGTATCTTCTGCCGTGAGGCATATCTTTGCATCAAAATTTTCCTAAAGCTTTTTCCCTCGAGCTTTATCTTTCTCAATTTCAAGGATTTTAAAATGTAAAGGTGTAAAAGATACACCTGGCTGGTTCACTTGCATCAAATTTACCAATGGGCTTAGTCAAGTCCCGAATAGAAATTTTGTCACATTTAAAAAAGAGTTTGCATCTCTTTGTAATGTCATCAGCTTTTTCAGGAGTAAGCTTTATTGTCATTGTATCTGAGTTAATCAAAAATCCAACGAAAACAATATCTTGAGTGGGCACCGAAACAGATTTTTCAGGATGAACTGTAAATCCTAGACTGTCAACAAGTTGTACAGTTCCTGTAACATGTTCTGTTTTTCTTTTGTATCATTTTTAACAAGCTGTCATCAATATATGATACATTACTATGACCCACTTTCCTAAGTGAAGAGAAAACCGGTTTTAGAACCTTGGTATAAGCATGGGGTGCCGAGGACAAACCATTTGGCAAAGAAAGAAAAGCGAAATATTGTCCATGTCAACAAAACGAGAGCCAGCCCTGACTATCCTTGCTGACTTGAATGCTATAATACGCGCCCTTCAGGTCAATACTGGTGAAAAATCAATTTTCCGTGACCATCGTTGCTACTGATTTTTAAGTTTCCATTTTAAAATGTTATTTGTCTTCATATTCGTTTAAGTTCCTGAGATTCAGAATTAGTCTATAAGAACCATCTTTTTTTTGGCCTGAGAAAGATTGAAGATAGATACTTAACATCATTTTGTTAATATGTTGAATGACCCCTTTTCCCATACTTTATTAATATCTGAAGACATAATCAATTCTTCATGAGAATTAAACACAATTTGTCTTTTAGTCAAAGTTTCAGGTAGCTGCTCTTCAAATTTAATGTCATGACCAGACTGAACGATATTCAAAACCCAGTTGTCAGATTTGATATTTAACAAATTAGAATAATGTCTTGAATTTTTCCGAAACAAAATTATCTGGCGTATTAGAAACAATCAAATTCATCACTCTACTTACATGATCATCAGAAATTGAATACTATATTTGGTTTTCTTTTACTGCTTCCGGCCCGCTACCTGATTTTCCCCTTCTTGGGAGGTAGACGGACCCTCTTGTCCAAAAGACTTCTGATTATCATACCGAACCCTTTTGCTTGTATGACAGAAGAGGAATACTTTCTCCTCGGGCTCGAGATGTTTTGTGTCATTTTCCTGGCTTCGTTTAGATCCTTAATTTGTTTTTGTTAATCATACCGAATAAATCTTCGGTCACTGGAGCAGTTGTAGTGCAGTTTCTTGTAAGGTTTAGATACAGCTGGCTTCAAGAATAACCCACGAATATATGACATTTTTGTGTGCGTAGGCCAAAAGATGAAACGCATCACATGCTGAATTAAAAACACTTTCAGCAATTTCATCTTCAAGTTCATGATCTGGATGATGGGGATCATGGCCTTTGTCATAGGGTTTGATTTTTGTGTAACAATTTATCATTGTTTTTGAAATCGCCCGGTAAACTGTCCGAATTCCACAGTTCAGGGTAATGCGAAGGAGAATGCACACAGTCGCAATTTTCCGGCTTTTTAAAGTTTTTTTTTTTTTTTTCATGAGTTTTTTGCTGGTCACGCTCGAGAAAGTGACCTTCATCTCACTATTGACAGTTTGAGTCAGATCGTCATTTATTTTCTCACTACACAGATCCTTACATTCAAATTCTTTAGTCAACTTGTAAAGTTTGTCAAGATTTGAAGTGGATGGCTGAGGCTATGAAGATTTATTTTCCGATTTACTTGTTTTATTCAAACATTTTTTTCTGCTTTATATTCAGTTCACATGCCCGAGTCTCCAATTTCCTGTCTTTCTTCCTCCTCACTACCCGAATGAAAACTAAATTCGTCCGACGAAATATCCTCGAGATCGTCACCGCTCTCGCTTAGCTCATGTCTCCCATGTCGGCGCTCCCGAATCCTCCTGTAAGTCTTTCCCTGTTTCTTTTGGGTTCGCTCGTTTTTCTCCGGTTCCGATTTGGAATTCTGTGCTGCGAGCCTTTCTTCGAGGCTCTTAACTGTTTGTTGTAGTTGAAAGATTTCCTTGGATCTCGGCATTGGCCCGACATTTCCGATAAAAAAAAAAACATATACGGATTCTGAACCGGAAAATTAACCATCAGCAGCCATTGTTGTTGACAATATGGCAGCCGAGATCTCACGAGATTATCCGGCCTCGCGAAGTTCTTGTTGAAATCTGTTGCCAAGGAATACGTCATTTGTTGATTCCCAAATACGGGAGCTCTCGTGGAGATCTTGCACTGACTGGCCGACACAGATGAATTCACGTGAGTTGAAATTCTTGGCACTCCTTGCCCGAAACAATATAATGGTGGCCGAATGAAACTTTGCGAAGTAGCATAAAAGTTGGAGAAAGTCCGTTTTCGGAAAACACTGGCAAGTCCACCTAGAGAAAAATGGAAAATGTAGGAGCCGTCGGTTTGATTCCACTTGTAGCAGCGTCCACAAGGGGTTCTGAGCTCAGTGCTACAGCCGAGGTCGAAGTCCTTCAGGAATGACCTCTGAATTTTGGCTAGAATTGTCTTCCATGATGCCCATTGTTGCCGCAGGGTAAAAGAGATGGAAAAAAAAAAACACTGGAAACTGTGGATAAATTCCTCGAAATCGTTAACGAATTTAGCACCAAATAATTCTAGAAAACTTTCCTTTTGATTTGGGAATAGTTTAACGATAATTAAACATCATGATCCAATTAACCTGTCAAAACACTGCACTAAAAGCGGCTCGTAGCTGATCCACGCTTCCAGACCGCAAGCTCTGAAGCAGGACACGTGACTGGGTCACGTGTTCACTCCGATAATCCCTATTGGTAGCTACGGACAAACAAAAGCAGCATTCATAGGTTTGCTAACTTTATTAGGGTCATGAACTTGGCATTATCCAGTATATTTAGGTTTGCTAACTTTATTAGGGCCATGAACTTGGCATTATCCAGAATATTTTCTGCCAAGAATCAAGGTATCCTGTGTAGTGGAAGAATGTATGCAGTTATCAACAGGTATTCTTAGCTTTGCTAGCAAATGCTCTTTGAAAGAAAACCCCACGCTAAGGCTGACCCACTTTCAGCTTTTGCTGATAATCAGTATTGGTTTCCTAGTGTCGTTGTCTGATAAAGAATACACAGTGAAGCAGTCAGTCAATGTGTTCATCAATTTGCCAAAGGCTGTGATAAATGTGACTTCAAGAAATGAAGAAGACATTATTAATTTTAGAATTTTTATAAGACAAGTATAGTAAACAGAACACAGCCCATGACTATAGGATGCTTCATTGCACAGAGCCTTTCATTATCATCTTCCATCGTCTAGATATGACTAAGCTCTTTGCATGCTGGTTAATTTTGCTTGCTTTTTTATCATCTGTGGATTTTTTAAAATTATTTTTAAAGAAAAAAATCTTTCAGGAATACCATTAGAGTGTCAAACAATCTGGACCCAGATCAGGCCCGACATTTTGTCGGGCCTGATCTGGGTCCAAACTGTTTGCAAAGGTTATCAGAAGACAACAAAGTCGCCACTAGCTGGAAAAGAATTAACTGATGTTAAAAGGGACGTTTCACACCAAACCATTATCACCCTCAACAAGTCTGTGTACTTATTTCATGACTGCTGATAGACCAATAGCAACCAGTAGATGTTTGATGTTGAAAAAACCAGTATGACATCTCACTAGATTATGTTGCAGTTTAAATAAAACTTAACAAAGTGTTCCTAGGGTTGATGATTTTGAGAATGGATATGCTTTCAAGGGAGAAAACTCTATGAACTGGTTTTACCAACATACTAAAAATGGTCTACTCTAAAAGGAAAGAATTTGTTCCCTGGGGAAAACATGCAAGTCTCAGTTTGAGAAAAGGGAATCACATAGGCGACGGCAAAGGCTCAGGCAAGCCTGCGCATAAGTGCAGTCTCGCCAGAGCCTTTGCTGTTCACAGATATGTAGTAGAGAGGTTGATGACGCTTAAGGCAGAAACGCATGTCTGTATCCCAAATAGGGGCTGCATGTGCGTTCAGTGAACCGCCAACCAGAAAAGCATAAGGTCCCCTTTTCTTTGTGCCAGTTGTGTCTATGTGAAAATAAATTTGTAAACTAAACATTATGCAAGAAATGTTTAAGTAACAATTACCGGATAATTTAAGAAAAATCATACATGTATAATGTCTCTACTCTTTGTGTACTGTTTGGACGGGTTTTTTAGCTCACCTGAGCACGAAGTGCTCATGATGAGCTATTGTGATCGATCAATGTCCGTAGTCCATCGTCCGGCGTCAATAATTGCTTCAAACGTCCCCTACACCCCTTGGCTAATTGACTCGAAACTCGGTAGGAAGCATCGGGGCGACTTGTAGATCGAAAATAGCATAAATCGTGTTCTGATCAGATATCCAAGATGACCGTCATAGCCGCCAACTTGAAACTCTATTTTTTTTTTTTTTTTTTTTTGCTTCACCTGAACCGAAAGGCATATTGACTTGAAACTTGGAAGGAAGCATCAGGGTGACTTGCAGATTAAAAATAGCTAAAATCATTCCGATCTGAAATCCAAAATGGCCGCCGTGGTGCAAACAATAATAATAAATGTTGTAGAACCACCACTATTTGCCACTCATCCTGCTGTTAAAGAGACATCAACAAATATAAAGTGAGTGGATACACTTAGCAGAGTTTCCTCCATTTTTTTGGCAACTTTTGTGACTTCCTGTTTGCTTTCCTGTACACCAAGCCCATTCTGAAAAGGGGCCTACTCTAAAAAGAAAGATTTTGCTCCCCTTGGGAGCAAGTCCTTTCCGTTTTGAATAGACCCCTTTTCAAAATGGAGCAAAACCATTTTGATAGAGTTGCCTCCCTTGTAAGTGTATCAACTACACTTTTAATACATGTTTAAATTTTAAGAAGTATGAACAGGAGTTCAGGTTTTACCTTTTGCGAAAGTCAACATCAAGTCAAGGTTTTAGACTTATAGCACTTGTACCTTGTTTTCCATAGCTGTCAACCCTCTCAAAAAGTCATTAGCGTATACATCTCGTCACCCCAGTAGACCTTTTAAAAAAAAGGTTATTGTGACCTACTTTGCCAAAAATCGACAACTGGTGAGGTTTTTTTGATAGTTCAGCCGCACGTTTTTTTGTTGTTGTTGTTGTTGTTTTTTTTTTTCTTTTGCTGACTGAGTTAGGGAGCCTCAATGTGAACCGAACAATTATTTAATATTTTTTTACAATAATTGAATCTAGTAGGGTGAAGATTTGTTATCAGTAAAACTGATTTAAACCCCATTGTAATTTTACTACTAATTGTTCAAAGCACAAGTAAAACTGATTTTTAACCCCATGGTAGTTTTCTACTACTGATCGTTCTAAGAGAGAAGTAAAATTGATTTTTAACCCATGGCAGTTTTCTACTACTGATCGTTCTAAGAGAGAAGTAAAACTGATTTATACCCCATAGTAATTTTACTACTGATCGTTCTACGTAAGAATTAAAATTGATTTAAACCACATTATAGCTTTAATTGCTGATCGTTCTAAGTCAGAAGTAAAATTGATTTAAACCCCATGGTAATTTTACTTCTGATCGTTCTGAGTCAAAGTAAAATTGATTTAAACCCTATGATAGCTTTAACTACTGATCGTTCTAAGTCAGAAGTTAAATTGATTTAAACCCCATGATAGCTTTAACTACTGATCGTTCTAAGTCAGAAGTTAAATTGATTTAAACCCCATGATAGCTTTAACTACTTATCGTTCTAAGTCAGAAGTAAAATTGATTTAAACTCCATGATAGCTTTACTTACTGATCGTTCTAAGACAGAAGTAAAACTGATTTAAATCCCATGGTAGTTTTAACTACTGAACGTTCTAAGACAGAAGTTAAATTGATTTAAACCCTATGGTAGTTTTTACTACTGATCGTTCTAAAATAGAAGTAAAACTGATTTAAACCACATGGTAATTTTACTTCTGATCGTTCAAAGTCAAAAGTAAAATCGATTTAAACCCCATGATAGCTTTAACTACTGATCGTTCTAAGACAGAAGTTAAATTGATTTAAACCACATGATAGCTTTAACTACTGATCGCTCTAAGACAGAAGTAAAATTGATTTAAACCACATGGTAATTTTTACTACTGATCGTTCGAAGAAAGAAGTGAAATTGATTTAAACCCCAAGACAGTTTTTACTTCTGATCGTTCTAAGACAGACGTAAAATTTATTTAAACACCATGGTAGGTTTCACTTTGATTTTGTTAGGGATTAACGACACGTCTACCCTTTTGGGTCATTTTGTGTCTTGTCCCAGAGAAAGGGAGAAAAACAGGGAAGAAAAGGGAGCAGGAATGAAAGTGAAGAAACAGAAGCAATAAAAACATTCCCCCTCTACCCTTACCAGCATTACGTATAGCAGGCCTTGCCCATCTGTAAGCCAGTATCAACTGGACACCTCGATGACGTAAGATACATGAGAGAGACATTTGCACCACCTGACCACCCAAAGGTAGTTTTTACTACTGATTGTCCAAAGATAGAAGTTCTGCTGTGGGCTGTTCTGTGCTTTTTTCATGTTTTGTCCACTTTGTTGTGCTTTATAATACGATAAACGATCGATCATCAGTCACTTTTGCCTCTTGTGACTGATGATAAAAAAGAAGTTTTGAAGTCGACTAATCAGAAAATGCTATTTTTAGAAACATTTACTTTTCTCATTTTTCGTCTTAAGGGGCAAGTTGTAGAAATGAAATACGAAGCTATCTGTTTGAGTCATTTTAGATTTGTGGTCAATAAAGGTGATAAAATTTGATAAAATAGCCTGAAGTACGATATTTGTTAATCGAAAAGTACTAATATTTTTCTTATTTCTATATAAAAACATATGTTGTGGGTACTCATTAGAAGCGTGTCAAGGCTCTTCTTATTAGTACCTACATCATATGTTTTTATGGAGAAATGACAAATATTATGCAGAGATACCTCTATTATTGATCTGAAGTTATTAATAAATACCTGGAAGGGGCTTTAGTAAGAAGGAAAAAAATATTTTGTACAAGTCGACTATTAGTCGCTGATCAGTTGGTTTTTGACTATGCATCACGAAAACATACCTATATAATTTTGACCTCCTTAAACCCCACTTTTGTATAGTAACACTGGGGTTTACAGGGGTATACATTATTTTTCTTATTTCTGTTCAAAAACATAGATTGTGGGTACTCATTAGAACTGCCTCGCCAAGGCGGTTCCAACGAGTACCCACAATCTATATTTTGAGCAGAAATATGAAAAAAAAAAAAATATAAGATTTTTTATCTGAAATCTTTCAGTTTTCGGTGATGAAATTTTCAAAATATTTGAATTGGCATGTTTTCGTAATGGAAAGTTTGACCGATTCCTAACACTACTTTATATTAGTAAATCCTGTTTAGCACTTTGATCACATATTTGGGGAAGAAAAAGCTTGTTGGTTTATTTTTATTTCGTCTGTGGCTTGTGTTCTGTGTGTCATTGTTCGTGTTTCCTCTTCGTATAATTGGTAAGCTGTGATCTATGATTGCGTCTCGTCCTGGACATTTATACTATACTATTATGTTTCATCAATGCATGCATTCCAATATCCCAGGCAACATGCTTAAACCTAGATCACTATGACCTACTTTTCCAAAGCCATTTTCTGACGAAAATAAGTCCCAAAATGTAATTTTGCTGAATTCCACTTAAAACAGGAGTCCCAACCGCCCAAAAAAGGAATCCAAGACTCCTTATTTGAAGTTAAGAACCGTGTGTTTTTATCGTAAGCCGTCCAACAATTAGCATAACGATTATGCCAAAAGTGTAAGGGTTGGTAGCAATTTTCCTGGATTTACCTTTTACCACTTGCTCAGCAAATTCAGTAGATAACAGATTGATATTTTTCTTAATTTTCCTAGACCATAAGCTTTGGCATTTCATGCAAAATGTCTCCTAAGGGACACTTTGCATGAAATGTCAAAGACTATTTTCTGGGAAAAATAGGAAAAATATTTCAAACTGTCATCTACTGAATTGTTTACCTTGAGCACAGCATTAAATGTTCAGAGTTTGCTTTTGTTAGCCTCTTTTTTACCACTATTAGAAGTAACCAGTTATGCAGAGCCCTATTTCCTTTATAAAAAGTATCCAGGTTGAGTGGTCCTACATAGGTTTCTGGGAATTTACAATTAAAGCTGGAGAAAATGAGATGCACAGTAGCCATTCACCATATAGAAACTTCAGAACAAGAAAAATGCCTAGCAGCATTATGAATGCGTTTTTCAAAAAGGTTAACCAAAAGGTAAAACTTGGACGACGCCCAACCCTCTATGCCCGCCTGCCCGAGGCCTCCGCCCGCCGTGACATCACTATTTTAAAGGACCAATTTTTAGGGGGAAAATGTATGAAATAGTACACAAAGAGTAGAGACATTATACATGTATGTTTATTCTTAAATTATCTGCTAATTATTATATTTCTTACACAACATTTAGTTTACAAATTTATTTTCACACAGACACAACATCATTTCCAACACCTTAACTGTGCTGGCATGCAAGAAAAAGGGACCTCCTGGTTTTCTGGTTGATGGATCTTAAAATGTGCATGCAGTCCCCTATTTGGGCTACAGACATGCGTTTTTTGCCTGAAGCTTCCCAAACCTCTCTACTACATTTCTGCAAACAGCAACGGCTCTGGCTAGACTGCCCATATGTGCAGGCTTGCCTGAGCATTTGCTGGTCGCCTATGTGATTCCCTTTTCTCATGTGTAGACTTGCATGTTTCCCCTTGGAAGCAAATGCTTTCCTTTTAGAGTAGACCCCTATTTAGAGGGGTTGTAAAAACCAGTTTTATAGAGTTTCCTCCCTTGAAAATTTATACATTCCTCAAATCAACAAGCCTAGGAACACTTCTGTTAAGTTTTGTTTAAAGTGCAACATAATTTAGTGAGATATATTGACTTTTTTTCTACATCATAAATCGACTGGTTGCTATGGTGCTATCAGCAGTCACGCCAGTCATACATAGACTTGTTGAGGACGATAATGGTTTAGTGTGAAACGTCCCTTTCTACATCATTTAACTCTTTCCCCGCAAGTGGCGACTTTGTTGTCTGCTGATAACCTTGAACCCAGATCAGGCCCGACAAGATGTCGGGCCTGGTCAGGGTCCAAACTGTTTGACACTCTGATGATATTCCTGAAGGACTTTTTTGAAATACAGTTGACTCTCGTTATCTCGACCTCGCTTATCTCGAAAAACCGCTTATCTCAAAGTGAAAATCTGGTCCCTGCCTATACATGAAAACCTAACAACAGATGGAAAATATTGTAGAAAAGAGGAGAAATTGCTCCTCAGGAGCAATTTCTCCTCTTTTCCACAGTATTTTCAATATATCTCTAACTTCTTCAAAAGTCCAATTACCTATCAGTTTGTTAAATGTGGTTAATCAAATTATTTTTTCCTCAATTCTGCAAACCTGATATGTCGAACTACGGATATCTCGAAGTATTTCAGAGAGTCCCTTGGAGTTCGAGATAACGAGAGTCGACTGTAATTAATTTAAAAAAAAGTCGACATAAAAAAGGCAAGCAAAATTACCCAGAATGCAAAGAGTGAAGTCATATCCAGATGAAGGAAGGGTGATAATGAAAGGCTCTGTGCATTGAAGCATCGTACAGTCATGAGCTGTGTTCTGTTTTACTACATTTGTCAAATAAAAATTATAAAATTACTAATGTCTTTCATATTTCTTAAGTCACATTTATCACAGCCTTTGGAAACTTTATGAACACAATGACCAATTGACCGCTTCACGGTGTAGTCTTTGTCAGACAAAGACACTACGAAACCAATACTGGCTATCATCAAAAGCTGAAGTGGGTCAACCTGAACGTGGGATTTTTTTTTCAAAGAGCATCAGCTAGCAAAGCTAAGAATAACGTTGACAACTGCATACCTTCTTCCATTACACAGGATACTGTGATTCTTGGCAGAAAATATTCTGGATAATGCCAAGTTTATGACCCTAATAAAGTTAGAAAACCTATGAATGCTTTTTCTTGTTTGTCCGCAGCTACCAATAGGGATTATCAGAGTGAACACGTTACCAGCTTCAGAGCTGGCGGTCTGGAAGCATGGATCAGCTACAAGCCGCTTTTAATGCAGTGTTTTCACAGTTTTAATTGGATTATGACGTTAGAATTTCGTCAAACTATTCACAAATCAAAAGGAAAGTTTTCTGAAATTATTTGGTGTTAAATTTGTTCACGATTTTGAGGAAGTAATTCTCAGTTTCATGTGTTTTGTTTCATCTCTTTACCCTGCAGGAACAAAGAGTGTCATGGCGGACAATGCCAGCCAAAATTCTGAGGTCATTCCTTAAGGGAATTCGACCTTGGATATAGAATCCCTTATGGGCGCTGCTACTAGCGAATTTGATTCCATGGCACTGACATTTTCCACTTCCCCCCTATGGTGGATTTGCCAGTGCTTTCCTCAGTACGGATTTTTCTAACTTTGTACCACTTCGCAAAGTTTCATTTGGCCACCATTATATCGTTTGGGGCAAGAAGTGCCAAGAATTTCAACTCACGTGAATTCATCTGTGTCAGCCAGTCAATGCGAGATCTCCACGAGATCTCCCGTATTTGGGAATCAGCAAATGACATATTCCTTGGCAACGGATTTCAGCAAGAACTCCGCGTGACCGGATAATCTCGCAAAATCTCGGATGCCATATTGTCAATAACAATGGCTGCCAATGGCTAATTTTCCGGTTAAGAATCCATATATGTCGTTTTTTTTTTTTTTGTTTTTTTTTTCGGGAATGTCGGGTCAATGCCGAGATCCGAGTAGTTTTTTTCAACTACAACAAATAGTTAAGAGGCTCGAAAAAAGGCTCGCAGCACATAATTCCAAATTGGAATGGGAGAAAAATGATCAAACCTGAGAAGAAACAGGGAAATATTCGCGGGATGATTCTTCGCGTTCAAATAAAAGTTTGAGGCATCGAGAGCGCCGATAAGGGAGACATAAGCAAAGTGAGAGCGATGAGATCTTGAGGATATTTCGTCTGACGAATTCAGTTTTCGTTCGGGTAGTGAGGAGGAAGATGGACAGGAAATTTAGGACTCAGATATGAAATTTTTCATTCTGTGAATTGAATGAAAAGCAGAAAAATGTTTGAATAAAACAAGTGAATCGGAAAATAAATCTTCAGAGCCTCAGCCATCCACTTCAAATCTTGACAGAATTTCCAAGTTGACTAAAGAATTTGAATGTAAGGATCTGTGTAGTGAGAAAATAAATGACGATCTGGGTCAAACTGTCAATAGTGAGATGAAGGTCACTTTCTCGAGCGAGCGTGACCAGCAAAGAACTCATGAAAAAATAAATAAAAAGCCGGAAAATTGCGACTGGGTGCATTCTCATTTGCTTTAACCTGAACTGAAGAATTGGACAGTTTACCGGACGATTTAAAAAACAATGATAAATTGTTATATGAAAATCAAAACTTTATTACATAGGCCATGATCCCCATCATCAAGACTATGAACAAATCTCTCGTTGATAAAGGTGCTGAAAGTGTTTTCGAATAAGCATGTGATGCGTTTCGACTTTTGGCCTACGCACACAAAAACGTCATATATTCGACAGTTTTCTTGAAGCCAGCTGTATCTAAACCTTACAAGAAACTGAGTACTCCTACTGCTCCAGTGACCGAATATTTATTCAGTTATGATTTATAAAAACAAATTAAGGATCTAAACAAAGCCAGGAAAATGACTCAAAATAGCTCGGGCCCGAGGAGAAAGCGTTCCTATTTCTATCAGACAAGCAAAAGGGCTCAGTATGATAAGGCACAGAAGTCTTTTTTGGACAAGAGGGCCCGTCTACCTCCCTAGAAGGGGAAAATCAGGGAGCGGGTCGGAAGCAGTAAAAGAAAATCAAATACAGTCATCAGTTTCTGATGAGCATGTAAATAGGGAGTTGAATTTGACTGTTTCTAATACGCCGGATAATTTTGTTTCGGGAAAAAATTCATGACATTATTCTAATTGGTTAAACTGGGATTTGAATATCGTTCAATCTGGTTATGCCATTGAATTGGAAGAGCTACCACCTGAAAATTTGAATAGAAGACAAATTGTGTTTAATTCTCATGAAAAAGTTATTACCATTTCAGAAATTAATGAATTTTGGGAAAAGTGATTTTCAACGAACTGACAAAGATGTTGTTAAGTATGTCTCCAATCTTTCTCAGGCCAAAAAGAGATGGTTCTTATAGATTAATTCTGAATCTCAGGAACTTTACGATTATGTAGACAAATTACATTTTAAATTGGAAACTTATAAGAACAGTGTTAACTATGGTCACAGAATTTTGTTTTTTTCGCAAGTATTGATCTGAAGGGCGCGTAATATAGCATTCCAGTCAGCAAGGATAGTCATGGTTGGCTCGCATTTTGTTGAAATGAACAATATTTTGTTTTCACTTCTTTGCCAAACGGTTTGTCCTTGGCACATCGTACTTATACCAAGGTACTAAAACCGGTTTTCTCTTTACTTAGGAAAGAAAGTCATAGTAATGTAACCTATATTGATGACAGCTTGTTAAGAAGAGATACGAAAGAAGCATGTGGAGAATATTTTACAGAAACGGTACAACTTGTTCTAGGATTTACAAATCATCCTGCAAAATCTTTTTTGATGCCCACTCAAGAAATTGTTTTCGTTGGATTTTTGATTAACTCAGTTACGATGACAATTAGGCTTACTCCTGAACAAGCTGATGACATTATAAAGAGATGCAAACTTATTCTTAAATGTGACAAAATTTCTATTCGAGACTTGGCTCAGCTCACTGGTAAATTTCTTGCAAGTGAATCAGGTGAATCTTCTGTACCTTTATATTATAAAACTCTTGAAACTGAGAAAGATAATAAAGAAGCTAGTGGAAAATTTTGATGCAAAGTTTCACGTACAACAGACGGTATAGAATGTATTCAATGGTGGATTTCTAATATCAGAACTGTTTCTAAATCTATCTTTTTAAGCTCAACGGATGTGATTATTGAATCCGATAGTTCAATGACTGGTTAAGGAGCAATCAACAAAACAAATTATTCAACTGCAAGTGGTTTATGGTCCCAAATGGATCAAGAATCTCACATTAATTTTCTAGAGACCAAAGCTGCATTTTTTGCTCTTCAGCATTTTTGTGAAGAACTTGCTGATGTTCATAGAAGACTATTTCTTGACAATAAAGTTGCAATAAAGTATCTCTCAAAGCTGGGCGACTGTAAGGTGAAGCTTAATAGACTCACTAAGGAAATTTGGGAATGGTGCATATCTTTTCACAATGCAGATGATTCCCGTAAAAGACAATGTTGCGGCAGATACTTTGTCAAGAAAAAAACAATGTAGACATGGAATGGATGCTTTCAGGTGACACAATTAACGATAGTCAAAGTTAGGAGTTTGTGACATTGATTTGTTCGCGTCTAAGGCAAACCACACACTTGCAAAATATGTGTCTTACACACCAGATCAGGCGCTGTGGCAGTCAATGCTTTTTCACTAACCTGGACTTATCTGAATGCATATCTTTTTTTTTTTTCATTTTTCATGTCTTCTGGGAATGGTTTTACAGAAACTGATGCAAGAAAAAGCTACAGTGACCTTATTAGCACCATTCTTTCAAACATAGCCATGGTTCATTATGCTCTTGCAAAGGACGTGTGAACAGCCGTATCTGTTACCGAAACTGGATCTGTGTTTAACGTTGCCAAACAGGGAGGAAAAGCATCGCCTCAAGAAAATGAGACTGGGTGCTTTCCAAATCTCAGGACAAAAGGTAAGAGAAAAGTCCAGGGAGTGCCAGAATCACGAACCGCTGCCCTTCCCAAACCCCAAGAGTAAGAGGAAACAGACAAAACCAAACGAGCGCAAATCAAACAAATGTACAAAAAGCACTAAGCTAAGCTCCCTCTTCCCCAAGCGAGGTAATTGCAATGCAGTAAGGACTGAAAAACACAAGAACAAAATAACACCAGGCAAGACTTAAAACAACTCGCCTCGTAGAATAAACCACAAAGCAACAGAGAGTAAGACTAACACCGGGACCACAGCCTTAGAAAGTCTTGCTTGACCAGGGAATTTCGCCAGAAGCTGTCGACATCATTCTCACATCTTGGAGATTATCAACAAAGAAACAGTATGGGACTTTTATTGGAAAATGGCTGTTTTTTTGTGAAAAAGAAAAAACTGATAAATTTAATCCCAATATAAAATAAGTTTTGAAATTCTTATCAGAGAAATTCTTCTCTGGTGGCATTCGCTACAGTGGGATAAATACTGCTCAATCAGCCAATTGCAGTTTAGATGGAGTTATAGCTAACAGAGATGTTGGTGGTAATGTTTTAATTAAAAGTTTTTTAAAGGGGGGTTTTCAACAAGAAACCTAGTTAACTTCGATACACTAATACTTGGAATGTAAATTACTAATTCTTGGAATGTAAATTTATCATTAAATCATTTGGAATCTGTAAATATTGATTCTTGTTCTTTGAGGTACATGTACCATTGACATTCGGAATATGGAACTGGATACAGGCTATGTAAATATGTAAAAATTGGTGATTTACTGAAACAGTCCAGTCCTAAATTTCACTTGAAGGAAATTTATTATGAAACTTGTAAGGAAAATGCTTCTTTATGTATTGTAAATAGCACACATCAATATTTGGATATTACTCAACCATTTCGTACAGACAATGTTTTATTCATTTCGACCATCAATCTTATGGTCCTGCCAGTAGAAAAAGCTGGTTGAAAGAAACGCTGCGTGATAGTGGTGTTGATCCAAGTGTTGATCTAAGCATCTTTTCTCCTCATTCGACACATGCAGCATCCATCAGCGCTGTTAGTGGAAGAATGCCAGCGGACACTCTCATCAGGACGGCAGGGTGGCGATCAGACTACACGTTCAGAAAGCACTACAAGCGGTCTGTGAATAATGACAGTTCATTCAGCAGACAAGTGCTGTCTTTTGTTTGATGCTATTTATACAGTTTTAAAACCAGCCGTAGCACAGCAACGTAACTATTGGCATGTCTAGATAGTGAGTTCTTTTCTTGTTTGATTCAGTTTACTACGAAGCTCAGCTGGTTCTCCATTTGCAATGGATGGTCTCTGGTCTTGTGTCGTTTACACTTGACCTATAGTTTTATATCATTTTTAGCTCATGTTACATGGGCTCCGATATACTCCGATAATCCCTACTGGTAGGTACGGACAAACAAAATTGGAAAATTAAATGAGACTTACAGACTTTTCAGTCCTTTTGGCATAGAGATTACCTCGCTTGGGGAAGAGAGAGCTAATCTAAGTGCTTTTTGTATGTTTGTTCGATTTGTGCTTGTTTGGATTTGTTGGTTTCCTCTTCCTCTTGGTGTCCGGGAAGGTCTGCGGTTTGTGATGTGGCACTCCCTGGACTTTTCTCTTACCTGTTTTTACCTGTAAGTCGATATTTGATTGAGATTTTGTTTGTCCTAAGCTACCAAGGGATTATAGGCCCTCCCTGTCTGCCCACTCTGGTTTGCGTTTTGAGGATTTCATATATCATGAACTACGTATTTCTACAGTGCTCTAAAGGCTAGAGCTGGTCACGTGACTGGGTCACATGTTCACTCCTATAATCCCTTTGTAGCTTAGGACAAAGAAAATCTAAATCAAATATCAACTTATGGGTAAGTCTCATTTAATTTTCCTATTGTGTCTGTTTATTGTAATCTACTGTATTTACACACATTCAGACACCTAATCTCCTTACTATACTTGTTCTAAAGTTTGAACAAGTACAATTTACTACCTGATGTTGTTTCTAACAAAATTCTGGATGAGTGGCAAACAGTGTATACCCTGGTAATACGCCGTGTTCTGCAGCATCTCAGTGTATACCCAGATGAGACGCTGCATTCTGCGGCAACTCATCAGGGTTTCCATTGATTGCCCAGGCCTGTCTGCCTGAATACATTCGGTATATATGCAATCTAAGCTTTAGTTTTGGGTAGAGTACTTAAATTATGGAACATTTGGAGTCTTACCATGCTTTTCTCTACTTCTATAAAAAGAGTCTACCTGCATACGCTCAAGTATGACGTAAAGATTCACACTAGAATAAGCCAATGGATAGTGGGAGATAAAAGGTAATGAATAGGTCACTACTGATTTTTTGATAGTCATCTGTTTAGAAGTTACAAAATGGTCAAAATGACCAGAAGCATTGACAATCAAATAAAGCATTTCATTGGAGATAATCATGCTAACGTTGCCTTCATTCCAAGCGACTCTAGGTGTGCCATGCTGAAGTGGCCTTCCCTTGCTGACACAAAGTTTTCATAGCTGAAAAATAAAAAGCAAAATTTTTTGACAAACATCAAGTTAGATGTAGAGATAGATCTTTTAAGCAGGGCCGTGGAGATACCATGCCCGACTTGTCCAACTTGTCCCATTTCCGTGAGGAAAAGTAAGAAATAGCTCTCGCTAAGTACATTATAAGATTTATTGTTCTTATTTCTCGAAGAAAACATATGTTGTGGGTACTCATTAGCAGCGCCTGAGTAAACGAATGTCAATTTTCGGATTAGTAAATCTTGGTTGGACATGTGGATTTAGACCATTTACTTATCCGTGAACAAGTAATAAAATTTGATTATAATAATAACTACAGCTGGTGTTTGTAAAATACTATGCCCCCAGCTGCCTGACTCTAACACTGCTTGACTCCAACACTGCTTGCCCATGACAGTAACAACAGTACAAATATACAAGATTTCAATGTTATTTTATTAAAGGGAAATAACTCTTCTAGATATGTCACCTGCTTAAAGCGCCAAACATTTGATATAAAAAAGGAAAAAAAAAACACTGGTCCCTATAATCGCTCATATCCCTAAAGGCGACTAAGTCGAAAAAGGGCCATAACTTGCCCAAAATTTTGCAGATGATTACAAATATCGAGCTTGACTGTATTTTACAATGATATATCCTTCCGCAAACTTTCAATAAAATCAATGCATCCCTGCAAAAGTTATTGAGAGGAAACCAATATCAACACAGAAACAAAATATAAGTCGAAAAAGTGCCATAACTCAGCCAAAATTTGGCAGATGATTATCAATATTGAACTTGACCTGTATTTTACAGTGATATAAAGTTCTGCAAAGTTTGAATGAAATCAATGCATCCCTTCAAAGTTATTGAGCGGAAACGAACAACAAAAACTAAGTTGAAAAAGGGCCATAGCTCAGCCAAATTTTTTCAGAATTTAATCAGGTCATCTATTCATTAATACCAATCTATTCACCAGGTTTCAAAGCTCTACCTTGAATTATTTTGGAGATATTTTGCTGACAAGATTGCATCCTGGGCCCAGATTGAAAGTCATATGATAAACAGAATCTCACATAAAGTGGTTATTTCATATGAAATTTATGACCACAAGTCGAGGGTTGAGCGCAAGACTAGCGTAACTCAGATGGTTGTTTTTCCCCAAACCTAATCTCCTCACCATGAAGGCATTATGAAGATTACAACATTTCTTTCTGTAAACAATGAAAATTTAGGTGCCATTGCTCGTATGAGCAATGGCACCTAAATTTGCATTGTTTACAAAGGGGTCCAAGTTGCCCCTAAACAAGGGTTTCAAAAATATGTTTGAGTTACAATAGTCTTGCGCTCAACCCTCGAAGTGTAAGATTCTGAGTATTATATGACTTTTAAACTGCATTTATAGACGTAGAAATTGAACCATTTTTCAACAGACGACATAAGGTTGTAACAGACTGTGTGATGACATTATGCACCAATAACCAGGTGTTTCTTTAACCCCGTCATGCTAAATAAATTAAGAAGCCACGCCTACTTCTAATTTCCATCCAATAAGATTACTTGATCCGGGTTTTTGATAGAAATTCACATATTTAATGACAAACAGTGCAGATCCAGTTCAGAAGCCAACTGATCTAGATCTACACTGTTTGCCAAAATATGGCATGTAGTGCTTAGCAAGGACAGGGTTAATAACGTGTGGTCGTATCATTTCTGTGACATAATGTTAATCACTAAATAATAGTGACGTCATATGATAGCAGCAGCAGAAAAACCCCAAAAGAATCTAAAATAAACACATTAAATTGTAGAAGCCAGGTATCTAAACTTACATTCTTTGAAACTTCAACCTTTCTTCCACAGAGACAGATGGCCTCATTTTACTAACAGCAGCCAGCAGATGGTGCTGGTTTACTTGTAACATTTTCTGGAGGGCAAGTGGGGATTCAGGCCCGTCATTGGTGATGTGTTCTGAATTACGTCTTTCTCTTAATGTTATCTGCGACACCTGAAAATACAGCAGTTATTTTTGTAAATGAGCAGCGATGCCAGGAAAAGTACCTTTGGACATTTGTGCCCAGTGAAAATTCAGATCAGTCTGATCAGAATCTTCACTGGACACAATTTGGATAGCCAAGGGTGCAATCATTCTTCATGAGAACATTACAAAAACACGCCTATTCAAATATATTGAAAATTTTACAACCAAACCAAACGGAAAATTTTCAGATAAAACATTCTCATTTTTTTCGCATTTCTTCTCAAAACATAGATTGTGGGTACTCGTTAGAACCGCCTTGGCGAAGATCGTACCCACAATCTATGTTTTTAGCAAACTAAGAAAAATAATGTATACCCCTGTAAACCCCAGTTTTACTATAAAATTGGGGTTTAAGGGGGTCAAAATTATATAGGCGTGTTTTCGTGATGACAGAGACTGATGAGACTATGGACTTGCAGGCTGCTTTAAGTCTTCGCTCACCATATATGTCTGAAGTAATGTGTTTGACTTTGTGGTTAAAAATTCAGAATAATTCGGTAAAGTAATGACTAAGCTATCCAACTACAATCATACCAAGGAAACAATGAAATGAAACAGGGCTCTGTCCCCATCTGCAACAAGCACATCAGACCCTTTAATACCCCCCTTCAGATATCACCAGTATTTTTAGTAGAAAAGCTCTATATAAGGCAAATCTTTCAACCAAAACGTGCTGGCATTTCTCATCTTCCTTCACAAAAACATATGTTGTGGGTACTCATTAGAAATGCCTCACTGAAGCACTTCTAATAAGTACCCACGACATATGATTAGATGAAAAATTAAGAAAATGCCCTTTTAACTCTATTAGCTATAAAAGTAGCTTTACTAGTTTGGTAAAAAAAACATCTAAAAATATGTTTGCAAAACACTATGCCCCACAACTATATGCTTGTCTATAAAAAATGTCGAAGTTGCCAAAATTGATCTGATTCTTTTCAAAAGTTAATCAGGTGATGTACTCATTCAGGTGCTATATTCATCATCCCAAATAAGTTCATCAAGTTTCAAGGCCCTTGCTCATACAGTTTTTGAGGTATCTTTCTTACAAGATTTCATCATGTCCCATCGGCTTACAATGCATGAGTCAAAAAAGGGATCTAACTCCACCATGAAGAACCTGAAAGAAAAGAACAAAACACTATTGGTCAGCTGATTTTGCATATAAGATTTTCAAAATCCTTGCGTACATAGTTCCAAATATATAAAAGTTGTCAGAAGCCTGACTTATGGACGAATGGACAAGCCCAAATCAATATGCCCTCCCAACTTTATTCAAAGTTGGGGGCTTAAAAAATAAGCCTTGTCTGAACTAGAGGTTACTAACCTGTGTACTGAGTCTCTCTTCCATCTCTGGGTTCACCTGTTTGATCCCCTCTGTAAGATTTGGTATGTAAGCTATTGTTCCAGAGCTGAAAGACTTCCTTCTTGTATCAGTCTGTGAAATGAATCATTTATAAACATGATTTATAAATTTTATGTAAAGTCTCTCAATGTGTGTGTGTGTGTGTATGTGTGTGTGTGTGTGTGTGTGCGTGAATGTGTGCATGCGTGCATGTATGTGTGTGTGTGTGTGTGTGCATGTGCGTGTGTGTGTAAATGCTACTTTTAAGAATATTAGTGAAATCAGAGAACTATTCATATATTAATTTCTCAAAATAGAAATACAAACACAAGTTTCACAGGTGGGACTTGTTGAGAGGCTTCTAATGAGTACCCACAACATATTTCTTGTGAAACAAAAAATCTTTTCCTGATACCCCCTCTAATCTGGAACTGTGCACTTGTGTAAACAGGCTATACTTACTTTGTTTACAAATGAAAAAAAAAAAAGAAAAAAAGAAACAAAAAGAAAATAAGTCTGTGATGAATGATATCAGGTTTAATTATGTATCCCTGCATAATACAGAGGACCTTATATGCTGTATGTTTGCAAACAGCGAAGACCTAGACCAGGCTGCACAGATGTACCAAAATTATTTTTCTGTTTTTTATTTTTATTATTATTATTACTTTGCTTTATTTATTATTTTTACACAGGAATTGTTAGGAAGAATGTGTTGATAATTCTGAGATAATTTTTCTTATTTCTGCATAAAACATATGTGGTGGGTACTCATTAAAAGCGCCTCAGATGCGCAGAAGCGCCTCAGACGAACCGGCGCTTCTAATGAGAACAACAACATATGTTTTTATGCAGAACTGTAAAAAATTATCCCATAATTTTCACCAAATACTTCTCCATAACTATTACTCTAACATACCTTCAGTTTAAGCTTGGAGACACTCCCTCTAGTTTTCAGCTTGGAGTGTGGACCCTTCTTTGATTTCATACCAAACTTTCCCGGCACCTCATCTGCCTCATCACTTGTAAACTCGTGAATAGCTTCTAACTGAGCATTGTATAACAGTGCCTGAAATACCAATTATACCTTAAATAGCTGAATCAGAAATGCCTGAACAAGCAGTGTAGACCCAGATCACACTGCTACTAAGGAATTGGTCATTCTGTCAGTATGTTTTAGACATATCTTACACGTAATTTATCCTAAGCACTGGGAGACAGGCCTTAGCAAACAGTGTACACTCTTATCAGGCACTGTTTGCTAATCATCAAACAGTATTTTAGACATATAACCAGGTAGCAAAGCAGACCTGCGCAAGCATACTGATTGCAGCCTGATCATGACCATTGCTGTTCCCAAGAAGTTCCGATAATATTGCTACTACTGACAAATGGACACCCTGACTGCACAGGTACCTAGGCTGATCTGGACCTTCACTTTTCATATTTGTGCTAAGCCTTCTTTTGGCATGACAAGATTCATCTGATTGGATTTGCCATAAGACTGGCCTTGTGCCTTATTATGTGCACGTGTACAGTTAATGCCAAGACCAGCCTGTTTAGTCCTGCAGTGGTTTGCATCCTCAGTCAACAGCAAATCGACTTGGCTCACTATTCTTTTATTGTTTTTATTTGTTGATCAGACATGTGTTTTACCTACTTTCATTTCCAAGGAAAATAGAGAATCATTTTTTGTGCCTGGATGATTCTCATGCGGTGTCAAGCCCCATTCTCTGGCATCTTCTACAAAGATGATTCACATGAAGTGTCACACTCCATTTTCTGGCATCTTGTACAGGAATGATTCACATGAAGTTTCAAGACCCATTTTCTGGCATCTTCTAAAGAGATGTTTCTCTTTAAAGGTTGAGCTCCATTTTATGGGGAAAAATAAAAAAAGAAATATCCAACCATTATCATGTCGTGGGCAGATAACTCTGTCAAAAATTGACAAAATTTGACAATGAGCAATCCAAAACCAGATCTCCATAATATCAATGCACGTATCAAATTTGGAGAAATTCCAATGAGATTTACTTCAGTTATAGTCCTGAAACTAAAATACAGACGTGTCGGGGGCACATTACTCTGTCAAAAATTGATGAAATTTGCCCATTAGCAATCCCAAACCAGATCTCCATAATATCAATGCACACATCAAGTTTGCTGAAAACCACTGATATTTATTCAAATTATCGTCCGGAAATGAAAATATGGACGGATTGTCATATGACAAACTGACGGATGGAAATATGGACTATCAACATGATACCATTATACCCCACCATATGATCCATAATACCTCGCCACTATCTTGTGGCAGGGTTTAATAAAAGTATGTCCCTCATTCCTTGTCTGCGAATATTGTGGCGAACACGTAAAATATTTTTATCTGAGTATGGTAAAGTTTTAAAAGGAAAGGAAGCCCCTGGTAGATTTTCAGCCATTTTCACAAGAGCCAACATCTATGACTTCCTTTTTGCTCTCCTTCACAGCAAGCCCCTTCTGAAAAGGGATCTACTCTAAAGGAAAGAATTTGCTCCCAAGGGTGTCTTCTCTAAAAGAAAAAAATTTGCTCCTACAGAGAGCAAATTCTTTCCTTTAAGAGTAGACCCCTTTTTACAAGAAATGCAATACAATCTAACAGCGTTACCAGCCCCTGAAAGAGTATTCAATCCCCTACATTTTGCCTACCTTGAGATCAGCCCCAGTGAAATCTTCACAAAACTTGGAAAAATACTTCAAATCCACATCTTGGCTCATTGAGATCTTTTTAGATAAAGCAAGTAGTATCTTGTATCTTTCCTCCTGCAAAAAGTCATAAAAACGTCAATGTACTGGACATTACTACCGCACATACCTTTATAAGCGTACTGTCAAGAAATTTCTATAGTTTTCAGATTACAGCACTTGTACGTTTAATTACTTCTTTATAAAAGACATGTTGTTGGTACTCATTTTTGGACACCTTAATTCTTTACCTACGTATCCTAAAATTTGAATAAGTTCATTTTTCTACTTGGTCATGTGTCTAAAAAGAGCAAAGGCAAACAGTGCACACCTATTTGATTCGAGTCTACGCTGTTTGCTTAGGCATACCTATCCAAATACAAGGGTAAATCATAGCTCCCAATAAAGTATATAAGCCTGTGCACGACAAAACCTACAATTAGATCTGTGCGACAAGCAAAGACAGATCACCCTGTACATCCATCCAGTATGGCAAGGGTTCTCGTTCAACCTTCTTTGAATAGCACAGAGGCTCTAGAAGGCACATGCAATTTGTGAAGACTCTGATCAGACTGGGTGGATGTGCAAGCTGAACTGAGTCTTCCCTGGTTGCACATGTTGTGCGCTGCTTCATATTTTTTTCTTATTTATTCACAAATGCCTATGTTGAGACTCCCACTGTTTTGCCAGTAAATTCTATAACAGCTGATGATTTCAGAGATAAACTGAAACAGTGACGGCTCTGATCAAAATGCTCAGGCCCACTCGTTCAAAACTTAACAAAGTTATTAGCTACCATGATGTTAAAACGTCTATCTTGTAATATGGCAAATACATAGATATTTTTGCTGAAAATGTGAGTAACTTTTGCATTGCAAAACCTACACGCATTTTTTGGGCAAATATATCAATGTAATTGAAAATACCTCAGCTACAACAGTTAATGAGTTTGACATTAACAAAGTCGTTAAGCTAGCAGTGCTTTGAACAACTGGGCCCCAATGTAAATATGAATCTCAGCAATATGAGAAAAGCATGTCCAGTGAAGAGTGATCAGAGTAGGCAGGCTGATCTGAGAGGTTGCTGGGTACACATAAGGTTAACTTGTCTTAGGACAGATATGAGACATAAAAGGACCGGACAAACCTGTTCATGCTTGTTTGTTTGTGTTGAGGTTTTACGGCCCAGTCAATCCAATGGGGTCATGTAGAGCGCAGTCAATTTACCTAACCACACTTTTAATTGGCAGGCTTAGTCCTCTAAGCGGTTAACCAGTATTGTGTGCATTCTTTCACCAGAAACTGACAACTGCATTTCTTGAATCAGCAGAAGGGTGAAAGTGACCGTAGAAAATATTTCATAATCAATCTCCATGAAAGAATGTTGCCGACCCAGTGGGGGTCTAACCCCAAACTTCCTGATCACCAGTCAGACGAGCATCCAACTGAGCAACCGAGGCCAGTCCTGTTCATTTAGATTTACCTACAATTTTTCTAAATCTGTACACTAAGTAAAATTCTGGTTCCGATATACCTTGTTGCAGAAGTGTTTTCGGACTGACGCTATATTTTTCTGTGCCTGCGATAAAATTTCGAAAACGCTTTACGAAGTTTAAAATAACGATAGCCCTGCCTAAGAAGTTTGGCAGTAAGGGCTTTATTACGGTAGTTAAAGTCATTAAGATTTGAAGAAGCTCTGGCGAATCTAAAAAGTTGAGATATGTATACCCAATAAGAGGTACGGCGGGGGACATCGCCGTCCAGAAATGGGAAATTGACTGTATCAAAATCAAAATCGTCCCGTTTATCATAAATTTTGGTGGAAACTGTACAATTAGATATACATAGATTCAAATCCAAAAAAGGTGCCTCAGTATCGGAAGAATTTGCTCTATTTAATTGGAGTTCTGTAGGATATATCTGGTCCACCATTTAGTCAAAGTAAATATTTTCAATATTCAATAAATCATCAAGGTATCTTGAAGTTGAATTGAAAGCCTCAATAATGTCAGCCTGATTTTCAGGTGAGACAGGTGAGAGAGACTTCATGAAATCTCTCTCATAACAAAAAAGAAACAAATCTGCAACAAGAGGAGCACAATTAGTTCCCATTGGAATACCAATAGTTTGCCTATAAAGTTTAGTTCCAAATCTAATAAAAATATTATCAAACAGACTTTTTGACACGACCATAAATTGTGATTATGAATCAGAAGTGAAAAAAGCACATTCTTCGTTGCAGACTCCTGTTTGGCATGAACTTTCCATTCTCTTTTGGGCAAACTCAGTGCAGCAGCAGACTTCGTTCTGCTAGGCAGACTTCATTTACGACCACTTCAAATGTGTCTCTTATCTGTCTGGAGACCTCATATTCTTCCTCTCGATCACCAGGTTTCGATCAACATTATGATTTGATTTCATTTCAAATGATGGATGGACTCCAATCGCTTCGTTCTGGGAATGTTCATCCATCCTCCAGATCCCAATGCATTCCTTTTTATGGATGGCAGTCATTATGGATGGGGGTGGGGGGGGCTCATCTCGAACCGAAGAGACTATCCTGTCATGGCCTCTGGACGGAAGACGATCCCTGCTCCATATCAATATTCTGGAAATAATGGCCATTCGTTTTGCACTGAAGAAAGCCATGCGATACATACACCAACTCTAGTGATTTCTACCGACAATACAACAGTAGTCTCCTCTATCAACAAACAGGGATCGAGGAAAACATTCCCCCGGCCTATGCGTGGAGGTTTGAGAAATTCTCCATTGGTGCATGGAACACGATATTGTACTCAGAATTCGTAAAATCCAAGGTAAATCCAATAAATTAACAGACTGTCTCTCGAGACTGGACAGACCTTTCAATACAGAATGGTCTTTGGATCAAACGGTGGCAAATTCCACTTTTCAAATGCTCAATTTTCCCAATCAGGACTGTGGATTTGTTTGCGATCCGATTCAATCACAAACTCCCATTGTATGTATCTCCAGTTACGGACAATCAAGCATTAGCAACAGATACATTATCAATGAACTGGAAACTTTTACATGCATATGCATTTTCACCAACAATTCTGATACCATCTATTCTAGCCAAGATATGTGAACCTCTGTGCAGAATAGTCGCTATTGCTCCTCTTTGGCCTCAACGTCCTTGGTTCTCAGAGGTGTTACAACTACTAGTATCAGCTCTGATTCATCTTCCGTTCCTTCAAAAAATACTAACTCAACCAAAAGGAATATTCCAACATTGCAACATCTCCCACTTCTGGAACTTCACGCTTGGGAGTTATCAAACAATCAATTGTGAGATAAAAACAATTCGCAAATTTTGCCTCAAAATCAATACAAGCATCTATTTAGAAAGTCTATGATGCAAAATGGGTCGTATACTCCAATTCGTGTCATAGATAGAAGGCTAATCCAGTCTAGGCCCCTCTTACAATTATAGTCTACTTCCTCATTTACCTCTTTTCTGAGAAAAATGTCAAATAAGTACCATTAGAGCTATAGATCCATGATCTCAAATACTCTTAAATCTTAAGACTGGTAACAGTATCGGATCTAACCCAGTCTTGTCAGAATTAATCAGACCTTTTGAACTGCAACGACCTGTACAAAGATCTCTTACCCCAAAATGGGATTTATCTTGGGATCTACTTTGTTTACAGAAAGCCGCATATGAACCTTTACATAAGGCATCTAAACTTCAGGTTACGATTAAAACACCCTTTTAATAGCTCTTGCCACAGCTAAACGATATAGCAAAATTCATGCTTTGGCAATAGATGCAAATCATTCAAGGTTCAATCAATCAGATGGTTCAGTATCATTTATAGTACAAACTGTTTTTGGCAAGGAATCAGCTTACGTCTATTTGCCCAGATCCTATAGTTATCCCTAGTTTAGCTCAAACATGTAAAGGGAACAATCGGATAGCCTTTTCTGCCCAATTAGAACATTAAAATTTTACCTTAAGAAGATTAGTTCTTATCGTCAGAATAGAACTAGATTATTTCTACCAATTAAAGGCAATCATGACATCTCTTATACTATCAAGCAAGCTTGCCTATAGGAAACTCACCCAAAGAGACATCTTTTTCCTAAAAAGCAAAGCTCATGAAGTAAGGGCACTATCTTCTTCCTGAGCATTCTTTGAAAAGGTTCTGCTCAAACGAAACACTTTAAGCAGCAGTCTCAAATCAATCTTCTACTGTTGCAAATTTCGACTTAATAGCTATGTCTCTGCAAAAGACAATATTTACATACTCTGGGCTCAATAGCTGTTGCCCAAAAAGTGGTGAGGCCAGGAAACCTAACCTTGGATGCTTAAAGAAAACTGGCAGCCTCCAAAGTCTACTGTACATATGTTAAGGTAACTTATATCTTACATATATATTATGGGACACCTAGCTTATTCTAAAGATTATATGTTATGAATGTATCTGATTCCTTAGCATTTCCTGAGTCTTAATTAGGGGAGCTCCTCCCTCCTAATCTTTAAATTCTAGCACATCATCTATAGGTTAATGTATTATGCAGTTAAAATGAAGTTCTTATAAGTAAACCATATTTTAATTAGTAATACTTAAACTACAGATAAGAGAATCCCTCCTCCCTCCCTGCGTCGCTCAGTTATATTGTTTTATACTTCAAAGAAACTGATAGGTGATCAGAATAGCGGGAAGAATGATGTCACACAGGTAACTGCCTAAGGGACCTTCTAGATTAAGACTCTTAAGACTGTCGTTTTTTTTCTGTGGAAGGTTTGAAATACAGAATAGAATAGCACACTATCTATGTTAAGTATTACTAGTTAAAATATGTTTTACTTATAAAAACTTCATTTTCATGGGGAAATAAGAAAAACGCAATCCTTTTGGACTGAAAAAAGCATCTTATCAAGAACTATGATGTGAAGGTTATGTTGGAATATGTGACAGACACCCGAATTAACGTTAAGCAAATTCAGCAGAATGACAAGTAAAAAAAAAAATCCATATCTGTCTTATTTCTGCACCAGAAAAAAACAACAAAAAAAAACATTGCGAGTGCGATGCTTCTAGTGAGTACATACAACATGTTTTATGGATAATAACAAAAACATCAGTACTTTTGGGCTGAGAAAAGAC
Source organism: Anodontia alba (assembly GCA_964016985.1). Classification (NCBI taxonomy): domain Eukaryota; kingdom Metazoa; phylum Mollusca; class Bivalvia; order Lucinida; family Lucinidae; genus Anodontia; species Anodontia alba. The sequence goes on from OZ024832.1 coordinate 52,199,752, forward strand.
CACCTTACATGTATCTATAGATAATTGTTGTTAGTTTAATTTGGAGATTTAAGGCCCGTCAACACTGTCAAGCCAGTCAGTTAACTTACCCACACCTTTCCTGGGCAGGCATAGTCCTATTAGTGGATAACCAGTACTTTGCGCACATACTTTCGCCAGTGATTGACAATTGCCCTTTTTGAATCAGCGGAAGGAGGAGTCAAGTGGCCAAGCACCAATTCGAGCTTGTCCCCCTGGAGCTCTACAGGAGACAATTTGCATGAAATATCAAAGCCTTTTTTCTGGGGAAAAGAAGAAAAATATTCCAAAACATTGTTTGCTAAATTTATTACCCAGGATGCCATCTGTTAACATAGTTGTGATTCTGAAAAGTATTATTACCTCATTAGGCATCTGGCAATGCAGGCATTTATCAAGGCGTCCGGGTCGTAACAATGCTGGATCTATAAGGTCTGGTCGACTTGTGGCAGCAAGAACATACACGCCTGAAATAATTTGTTTAAACACTTTGCGCGCTGGGTAAAAATTTCAGCAGACATTTTCAAATATTTTTCTTATTTTTCCAAGAAAATAGGATTTGACACCTCATGCAAATTGTCTCCTTATGAGACAATTTGCATGAAGTGACAGATCATGTTTTCTAGGAAAAATACGATAAATGTCATCAGTTTGTCGTCTGCTGAATTTGCCCACAGCACAATAAGTGTTAATAAGTGATTTATTAAGTAAGGTTAAATTGTTGTAAAATAAAAGAAATAGATTTCAAGATATGTTTTAGTCTGAAGAAGAACCAAGATTAAATTTATGTCAAAACTGTAAAATACTCCTCCATAACTGATTTACGCTGAGTGGACTTTTCTACTACAACTCTTTGCAATTTATGTCCAAACTGTAAAATACTCCTCCATAATCAATTTACTTTGAGTGGACTTTTCAACTCTTTGCAGTGGCCTATTTCCAAATGCAGGATGTCTGGTTAGTTTTTATTTCTACTATGGTTTTAATATAGAAATTTCTGCATTTTATGCAAAGAGTATAGACCCAGATCAGATGCCACATTCTGTGGCATCTGATCTAGGTTTGCGCTGTTTGACAATTATTTCGACTAAAATGGTTTAACAAGTCCTCTCCTGGTAACAACCACATGTACTCTCTGGATTTGTCCAGTATTAATTCCATTTTTTAACCAGTTTCCTAAAAGCAGGACTGTATAGATATCATGCCCAACTTGTCCAACTTGTCCGACTTCCCGAAGGACAAGTAAGAAATTTCAATTTACTTGTACTAAGACAAAGACTTCATAGCTATAGCTAAGAAGAGTATCCAGATTATGAAACATATATTTTTTCTTATTTCTCCAAGAAAACATATGTTGTGGGTACTTACTAGAAGCACCTCAATTAGGCATTTCTAATGAGTACCCACAAGATATGTTTTCAGAAAATTAAGTAAATCTTGTTCGGACAAGTGGATTTTGACCGTTTGATAATTTGACAACCTTGCCTGGCTGCTTATTAGAAGACTGATTGATTGATTGATTGACTGAGCCGAGGTTTTACAGCTCAGTCAACCCACTGTGGTCATGTTGAGCCAGTCAGTTTAACTAACTACACTTTTGACAGGGAGCAAATTCTTTTCATTTAAGATTAGCTGACTTTCAAGTAATTCTTTAACAAGACCAGTAAATGCTTTCTGCTAGAGTTCTCTCCCTTCCAAAAAGAAGGTTAACACTTTCAAACTGGGTTGTTCTCCCTTTAATGCCTATCCTTTCAACTTTAAAATAATAGCTTACCATCAAGGCCCTCAACTCCATCCAGTTGTGTCAGTAACTGATTAACTACCCTGTCAGTAACTCCAGTGTTATCATGACCCCGTCTGCAACAAACAGACAAGTTGTTAACCCTCTCAAATCTATATACCTTAAATTGACTCTTCCATGCCTCTATTTGCAGCTGCTCATTATTTCAAAGGCAGTGCATGTAAAAAAGTTCACATGAAATTCCACACCCTATAAGTACAGTCAAACCTCAATGGCTCGAACATCTTTGGGACCATGGAAATTTGTTCGAGACATGGGTAGTTCGAGCCACTGAGGGTTAATCATGGCATCAGTTCAGGAAGCAAATACGAGGGTAGTTCAATAAGTTCGTAGAACTCGGTATTTTTCTATACAATTCAAGATTTCTTTTTTCATCTTTGTGCAGTGTAAACCTTTGTCAGTTGAATGATAACAGCCGTTCAGTCAACACGTACATTTTTTGCTTTTACTTTTTGTTTGAAAACTTATACCCATAGGCATAAAATGGAAAGTCAGAATATTGAGTTCAGAGCAGTCATAAAGTTCCTCACTAAGGAGGGTGCAAAGGCCAAAGAAATCCATCGGCGCATGGCTGATGTGTATGGTGATAGTAGCCCAAAGTATTCCACAGTGGCAAAGTGGTCAGCAGAATTTAAACGTGGGCGAGACTCTTTAGAAGATGACCCAAGGCCAGGTCGCCCTGCTGATGTCATCAGCCAGGAGATGATCGACCGTGTTGAGTGACTTGTGCTCAACAATCGCCGAATCAAAGTTGCCGAACTTGCTTCAGAATGTGGTATTTCTAATGGAAGTGTTTACACTATAATCCATGAACATTTAGGCATGTCAAAAGTATCTGCCAGGTGGGTACCCAGAAACCTGAACATGCAAGATCGTCAGCAAAGGGTGGAGTCAAGTCAAGAACTTCTGGAAGTGTACAATGCCAATCCAGAAGACTTTCACACTGGTCTTGTAACAGGAGATGAAACTTGGCTTCACCACTGGGACCCAGATACTAAAAAAGAGTCCATGCAATGGAAGCGCCCTGGCTCACCCCCACCTAAGAAATTTTGTACCCAACCATCAGCCAGCAAGGTAATGGCCACGGTGTTTTGGGACTCCAAAGGGATTATATTGATAGATTACAAGCCTGCTGGTACTTCAATTACAGGAGAATACTATGCCAATGTCATTAAACAATTAAGGGTTGCTATTAAAGAAAAACGAAGGGGAAAGCTAGCTGCTGGTGTCCTTCTTATGCATGATAATGCTCCTGTGCACAAGTCCAGAGTTGCACAAGCGGCTATTCGTGAGTGCAAGTTCGAGCAGTTAAATCACCCACCATACAGTCCAGACCTGGCCCCAAATGATTATTATCTGTTTCGAAATTTGAAGTCCCACTTGCGTGGAATGAGATTTCGGGATGATGATGAGCTCAAGGCTGCTACAGAGGCTTGGTTTGAGGACCAAATAGACAACTTTTATTTCAAAGGCATAGACTGCTTAAAAGAAAAGTGGGCCAAATGCATTGAAGTAAAGGGGGATTATATTGAAAAATACTGTTGAAACCATCTTCCAATCTGTGAGTTAAACCCCGAGTTCTACGAACTTATTAAACTCCCCTCGTAGCGATAATTTAGGGAAATCTTTTCGATTTTCTACACAATGATTGTATGTTGAGTTTACTCATTAGAATTGCCTCAATGAGGCGATTCTAATGAGTACACACAAGATACAATGCCATGATAAAATAAGAAAAATCCCTAAATATTTGTTTTCTTGAGCTACTGGAAGAATTTTGTAGGGACTGAAAATCATCCACGGTAGACGAGCCATCCGTGTTCGAGCCATTGAGGTTATACTGTATTTTAAAGCGTTAGCTGATAATATTTCAAAACTGCAGTTTTGGTGTTAAAAGTCAGCCTTTTGTGAGGTTAAATAATGTCAGCTGACTTTTTAACATAGCAATACAGTCTAACTTCGATGGCTCAAATGCCTAGTGGAGCACTGTGGTGCAGTGGTAAAGCATCGGACTCGAGATCGAGAGGTACAGGGTTCGATCCCCACTAACATCAAGTGTTGTTTCCTTGAGCAAGAAACTTTATACACATTGCTTAGTACTGGTTTCTACCCAGGAAAACAGAGGGCCACATGGAAGATTAGTATTAGTTTACTAAATGTGTTACCCTCTATAAATAAAGTCGATTATTATTATTTTTATTATTATTATTATTATTAACATGAAAATTTGTTCGAGACAGCGGTAGTTCGAGCCTCGGAAGGTTATTATTAGTGCCACACCAGGAGGCACAATGGAGATAATTGTGGGATATCTTTTCGGTGTGCTATATTTTAAATGTATGTTGTGTGTACTCATTAGAATCGCCTCTTAGAGGCATTTCTAATGAGTACACAAAGAGCGATTCTAATGAGTACATGCAGCATACATTCACAAGATAAAAGAAGAAAATCTCCCTAAATTATCCGTATATCGTATTTGGAGGAAATCCCTGCGGACTCAAGAATGTGTTCGACTCATCCATGGTAAACGAGCCATCGGGGTTCGAGCCATTGAAGTTCTACTGTAATTGGTTAGAAAGAATAATAATGCATTGCATATAATTGCTTTATAATTACAATATAGTCAGACCTGACTTAACTCATTGCAGTCTGGAAACCCCTAAACGGGTAACTGACAAACAGTGCAGACCCAGATCAGATGCTGCAGAATGCAGCATCTGATCAGGGTCTCCACTGTTTGCAAATAGTTCAACTATTTTTCTCTAGGAATATCTAAATCACATAGACATACCTAAAATTAAATTGGACTCTTCCCCTATATAGGAGAAGGTGGACAGGGGGGGGGGGGGAGGGGGATATGGGGATAAGGGGGATGGGGTAAAGGGGGCAGGGGATGGGGGTAAAGGGGGCAGGGGATGGGGAAGAGGGGGCAGGGGACGGGGGAAGACAGGGCGGGGGTAGGGAAATTTTGGGGGTGGGGGTTATACCAAAATTTGTTGTATTTTACTGATTTTACTCTATTTTTATGTACTTCAATGCAATAACTGGGTATCAGAAGTATCTAATAGACGTACTGAAGTAAATTCAGGTATATTTAATACAATGAATCCGGCGTTGATTTCACTTCACCGATGAGGAGTGTTACCCAAGCATGATTTATATTGACTTCAATTACGTCCGATTTCTGTTGATCTCTAGTTCATTACTTCCCTTTGATTCCGAAAGATCGCAAAATAGCCTTTGTTTCGGTGGCAATCCAGAGTTTTAGAAATAATTATTAGTCTGCCGTAGACAATCATTTTATTTGCTCATTGTTGGATAAGGACTTTTGCGCTATTAAAAAAAAATAAGATCCAACATGAATTTTCTGATAGGTATTCCAAACACGGAATATATACTTTGCCTGATGGGGTGGTTGGGTGAGGCAAAGGTGTTGTGTATCTTATGCCACCGGGGCGTCCAACTGATATTGGCTTACAGTTGGGCAAGGCCTGCTATCCTTGCAGCAGGTAAAGGTAGAGGGGGGGAATGTTTTTATTTCTTCTGTTTCTTTACTTTCATTCATTTTTATTTCTTCCCTGTCCCTCCCTTTCATTTCCTCTACTGTCTCCTATCTCTCTTCTCCCTTTCTCTGGGAGACGATACAAAATGAACCACAAGGGTTGACGTGTCGTTAAACCCCAACTCAATCAAATCAATGACATGTTGCTCGGTGTCAAAACAAAGACCATTCACGGACTAACTGACTAATAAAAATTCCCTGTCCGTGGTCTGTGAATAGTCTGTATTAATTGCAAAATATAGTAAACTGAACCGCTAATTGGTCCGTGATCCATGAATAGTCTGTAATTGGTGCATCGTACATCGGTCCGTTATAGCAATCAGATCGTCTGTGAAAAGTCCTTGGTCCGTGAATGGTCAGTTATGGTCCGAAAATTGGTCCGTAAATGGTCCGTAGCAGCAATAACATGGTCAGTTAATTGAAAACTACAAAATAACTAAATAATAAATCATAATTTTCATTGATTGTCTCTTATGACCTGTAATCTAAACATTTGATTTTTTTTTTATTGATAACTTGACTTGTCGTACTGACTGTGTGATATTTTGTCACCTGGGATGAAACCGTCTAACAAAGATTTTCGGCATAGGGCTAAAGATCATCTTTGCAATTGCCATTTCAGTGGCACTTAAAATGTAAGTACCGCCTGCACTATCATACAAGTTGACAACATAATCGTCGCAATTGAATTTCAAGAAACAAATCCAGTGCAGACCTACATCATTAGGATGGGTATAAAAAATCTGTACAATTGGATTATTTCAACGTACATGTAGGTATCTATGACAATGTAACATCACGTTATCCATAATGTCACATTATTCCGATTTTGATATTACTCCTAGTTTTTCATATATCATAAGTGGCGTCCGTAATTTAAATAACGGTCCATGCTTTGTCGTCGGTGAATAATACGTACGTGGTTTGTCAAGTCCGTGAATTGTAGGTCCGTGGTTTGTCAAGAGATACGTGAATAATTGGTCTGTATTTTGTTATGCAGTCCGTGTATTGTCAATAAGTCCGTACGTCCATGTGTCCGTGACCTTAAGTGGTCCGTGTTTTGTCAACCACCACACACTTTCGACATTTAACTCTCAATTTTTGAGAAACCCACGAAAAAGATTATTGTTCTCACGGACCCCCAAGTGTGGGACCATGCTTATCAAAAAGTATTAAAAGAAGATGCAGATTTACATGGTATTCTTGAATTTTGAGTTCAGTAATTAATACGACTGTTTTTTTGCCAATGTGGATTAGTTTAGGCCCGAACCTAGGCCCACCACATTTTTTTTTCTTGACCTGTTTGTGATCGGATAAAGGCCCACCACCTTGTGATACCTGTTTTCCCTTATGCAGACTTTTGGAGGGTGCAAATCTTTAGCTATTCTGTAAAGGGGGTGCAAATGCTAAGGAAATCCTGAATTGGGGGCAAAATTTAGGGGTGTAGTTTGGGGTCAAAAACTGCATGAATGTATATCGCATAGTCATGTTTGAATTTAATTATAGCATTGGGGATATTAAAAAATTCTGATTTAGGGGAGGGAACAGTTTGCTTGGGGGAGGGAAGTGGGGGTAAGAGGGGAGCGAAGTGGGGGAAAGGGGGGAGGGAAGTGGAGGAAAAGGGGGGGAATGGGGAATGCCTACCCCACTGTCCACCACCTCATACAGTGTGGGGGAGTTTATTCAGTCTACAATGGGTTAAAGCTCATTTTATTAAGATACTACACTTTGTTTACACTTGGAATGCTGGGTAAACATTTTAGCAGACAAAATTTTGAAATATTTTTCTGACTTCTTGCAGAAAACTGGTTTGGACATTTCATGCAAGGAGACAATTTGTATGCGGTGTCAAAGTCTATTTTCTGGGAAAAATATCATCAATTTGTCTGCTGAAATAGCCCATAGAGCAATTAAGATTAAAGAGACAATTAGCATGAACTCTCAAATCCTATTTTCTGAATAAGAAATAAGAAAAATATTTTAATACGTCGTTTGCTTAACAATAACTCAGCATGTTAAGCCTTTAGAGACCACCTGGGCCCAGTTGTTCAAAGCATCGTTAGCTTAACAAGCTCGTTAAGGGTCATTTCGTTAACTGTTTTAGGGGATTCAATATACAATATTCTGATATTTTTTGCTGAAAAAATATGAGTAGCTCACATTTTCTTCAGCAAAAAATTTCAGCGTATTTGCATATCACTCGAAGATAATTTTAACGAATCGTTAACTAACGACATCGTTAGCTTTGAACAACTGGGCCCTGGTTGTCCAGTATTAAAAGACTGCCTGTATTAAATAACCATATTTGTGGATTCCCTTGGGTGCTTTCTTTGAGACTAATTTAACTGTACATATATTTACATACCTTGGAGCCATGGAGTCAAATTCATCAAAGAACAATATACAAGGTTTGGCACTCTGAGCTCTGGAAAACAAAAAATAAACATGTACATGTTACATTTTTTGTGTAAATTTTAAAAAACTTAGAAAAATTTATTGCCTCTAAATTATACAATATATGTATATGTGTTCTGATCTCTATTAGAAGATTAGAAAAGGTTTTTTAGACAAAAAAAAAACAACAACAAATGTACCCCTAAACCCCGCCAGAGTTGTTCTTGTAGGTGATACGTCATCTCATCCTGTACTACATTTCTACGAAGTATCATCAAAATATTGTGAAGGGTACTCGAGTTACAAAGTGGACACAAAATCAAATTCAAAGACAAGAAGGGGAGGTAAGTCCTACAGTAAGAAAGCCGGAGTTGTCATTCTTAAATGCAACATGTCGTCTAGTCCTGTTCTACATTTCTACTAAGTAAAATTAAAATAATCCAAAGGGTATTGGAGTTACAGAGTGGACACAAAATCGAATTCAAACATATGAAGGGGAGAGAAATCCAAAAGTAAGAAAGCCAAAGTTGTCATTCTTGTATGCAACATGTCATCTCATCCTGTTCTACGTTTCTATCAAGTATAATCAAAAATATTCTGAAGGTTATTCATGTTACAGAGCAGATACAAAATCAAATTCAAACACAAGGGGAGATAACTCCAAAAGTAAGAAAGCCAAAGTTGTCATTCTTGTACGTGACATGTTGTCTTTTCCTGTTCTACATTTCTACCAAGAAACATAAGAATATTTAAAAGGGTATTCGACTTACAGAATGGACACAAAATCAATGCATAATCACTGTCAAATATAACATTTTTTTTTTTTGATTCGGATTTTATGGCCCTTTCAAGAATATTTCACTTATCTCTTTCAAGAATATTTCACTTATATCGAGCCAATCATTCATTAAAGGCGGGCAAAAACTGGAGAAACTGGGGAAAAACCACCTCACCATCTATAAGCAGGATTTGGCTTTCCCACATATGACCCGAGCAATGCTCGAACCACAGCAATGAGATTTCAAATATAACAAAGGGGGATAACTCCAAAAGCAAGAAATACAGAGTTGTCATTCATGTATGCGACAGGTTGTCTCAGCCTGTTCTACATTTCTATCAAATACCATCAAAATATTCCGAAGGGTAATTGAGTTACAGAGCAGACGCAAAATCAATTTCAAAAACAAAAAAAAGGGAGATAACTCCATAAGTAAGAAAGCCAGAGTTGTCATTCTTACATGCGACACGTCGTCTCAACCTATTTTACATTTCTACCAAGTATCATAAAAATATTCGAAAGGGTATTTGACTACCATAGCAGACACGAAAAAATGCACAATGACTGTCAAATATAACAAAGGGAGATAACACCAAAAGTAAGAAAGGCACAGTTATCATTCTTGCACGAGACACGTCACCTAGTCCTGTTCTACATTTCTATTAAGTACCATCAAAATATTCCAAATGGTATTTGAGTTACAGAGCTGACACAAAATTTATTTCAAACAAAATAAAGGGGGATAACTCCAAAAGTAAGAAAGCCAGAGTTGTCATTCTTGTATGCTACACGTCGTCTCATCCTATTCTACGTTTCTACTAAGTATCATAAAAATATTCTAAAGGGTATTCAACTTACAGAGCAGACATAAAATCAATGCATAATCACTGTCAAATATAATGAAGGGAGATAACTCCAAAAGTAAGAATGGCAGGGTTGTCATTCTTGTATGAGACATGTCTTCTTTCCTGTTCTATATTTCTACTTAGTGCCATCAAAATATTCCGAAGGGTATCTGAGTTACAGAGTAGACACAAAACCTTTTCAAACAAAACAAAGAGAAATAACTCCAAAAGTAAGAAAGCCAGAGTTGTCATTCTTGTATGCTACACTTGGTCTCGTCTGTTCTACTTTTCTACCAGTACCATCAAAATATTCTGAAGTATATATGAGTTACAGTGCTGACACGAAATCTATTTCAAACAAAACGAAGGGAGTTAATTCCAAAAATAAGAAAGCTAGACTTGTCATTCTTGTAAGCAACATGTTGTCGCATCCTTTTCTACATTTTTACTAAGTATGATAAAACTATTCAAAAGGGTATTCGTCTTACACAGCAGACATGAAATCAATGCCTAATCATCTTCAAATATACAAAGGGAGATAATGCCAAAAGTAAGAAAGGCATAGTTGTCATTCTTATATGCGACACATATTCTCATCCTGTTCTAGATATCTACCAAGTACCATCAAAATATTCCGAAGGGTATTCAAGTTACAGGGTGAACACAAAATCTATTCCAAACAAAACAGCCGGCCTCGGTGGCTCAGTTGGATGCGCCGTCCGACTGGAGACCAGGAGGTCGCGGGTTCAACCCCCACCGAGGTCGGCAACATTCTTTCGTGGAGATTGATCCTGAAATATTTTCTACGGTCATTCTCTCTCTTCCGCTGATTCAAGAAGGGCAGTTGTCAGTTTCTGGCGAAAGAATGTGCACAATACTGGTTAACCGCTTAAAAGGACTAAGCCTGCCCAGTAAACGTGTGATTAGGTAAACTGACCGCGCTCGACATGACCCCATTGGGTTGACTGGGCCGTAAAACCTCAACACAACACAAACAAACCAAACAAAACAAAGAGAAATAACTTCGAAAGTAAGAAAGCCAGAGTTGTCATTCTTGTATGCGACACGTCATCTGTTCCTGTTCTACATTTCTACCAAATATCATCAAAATATTCCAAGGGTATTCAAGTTACAGAGTGGACAAGAAGTTTTATGCAGACACTGACACCGACTCCAATGGGATCCGTCCCAAAAACAATGTCCCCGCACCCTTCGGTAGGGGGTACACAGTAAATCACAGATGTCTGCATGCAGTAAATTTTGAAATTAAATGAATATGCTAAACTAATTCATAGCTCTAGATAACAGTGGGTATCAGGTAAACACTTTTCTTATTTCTCCACGAAAACATATGCTGTCCATACTCATTAGAAGTGCCTCACACGGGCACTTCTAATAAGTAGAGTACCACAATATATGTTCTTGTAGAGAAATAAGAAAAAATATCAATACACCTGAACGTCGTAATAACATAGATGGTTTTAGCACAAATTCGGTTATAACACGGTCGTGCCTTGGACCCCATTTTTTCCCCAACCAACCATTTTTCATGATCAATGATGTCTAAAAAATCACGAATGGTCAAGTCTTCCCAAACTGATAATGTCTACACACCTTTTAAATGCAATAATACAGTAGTTAACACAACTCTAAACGATCATTTTCATGTATATTGGAGAGATCAGATGAATAACGACAACTTAATGCAACAAAAATTAATTTTGTCATAATCCAAACATAGTCAGAAAATCAACACTTCACTGTCCTTTTTGTGGTAGACAAGGAATTAACACTAATCATCAGTGAGGGCAGTCTGATAATTAATCTGTTTAAGTGACACTTGTGAATACACTGTGCCTGCAAAACACCAGATGCGGTCAGCCTGTCAAAAAGATCAAAGGTCGCTTTAATCCCAGCTGAGAGTGATTAAAGAATGCACTGCTTGAACCCACCTGTTTTTTACTGTTTTTGGGTTATTGTTTTTTTTTGTGTTTTTTTTCCAACACAGTTTGCACTTTGTTGGTCCTATTATTTGATCAAATAATTCCCAAACAGTGTAGATCCTGATCAGATGTCACATACAGAGGCATCATACCTGCGTCTTATTGTTTGCTTTTTTTTTTTTTTGAAGGCAGTAACCTGCGAGAATAATTCAAGGTAGATTTCACAGAAAAAAAATAAGTTATGCACCACTTGCCCTAGACAAAGATTGGTCAGTGCTTAAAATTTAACCCTTCTCTTGCTGAGCACGACATGTCCTATTTTTTCAAACAGTGTAGATCCAGAGCAGTTGGCTTCTAAAGAAGCCAACTGATCTGGATCTGCACTGTTTGTCATTAAATATGTGAATTTCTATCAAAAACCCTGATCAAGTAATCTGATTGGCTGGAAATTAGAAGTGGGCGTGGCATCTTAATTTATTCAGCATGACAAGGTAGTCTGATCAGATCCTGAAACACTGAAAATGGCAAAACTGCCTATGGCCCAGGCCATCTTTATTTGACTTGATTAAATTTATTAAAACTACTTTCCTTCCATCTTTACTGCTTCCCTCCTTCTTTGCGCTTACACATAAGACGGGATTCAGTTGTCAACAAATAGATACTTAGGAAAACCCTGTTGGAATAACAACATAATGGTCCATTTTTCTTCCTTTTTAATATTTATTGATGACACCATAGTGTAAAAAAGTTACTAACTAACTATATACACATTACAAAGCAATGGTATGCACATTTTAAGCATGAAATTGCTTATTTCAGGTATAAACAAACAAATTTCCTTGAGCAGACGCCAGCTTTGATCATTCTCATTAAGTATGTTTCGGTTAAAATAACATGGTCTGATGCTTGGACCCAGACTTCCGTGTTGTAACGAGATTCAGATGTATTGTTTTAATGAAAGAAAAGTGCCTTATAAAACGTCTCCCCATGCTTCACCATAGTGCTGATTGTATTTTTATTCCCTTTGGAATCATTGAGCCATCATTACGAAAACAAGCCTATTCAAATATATAGAAAATTTCACCTCCAAAAACTGAAAATTTTCGGATAAATAACTTTTTTTTTCATATTTCTGCTAAAAACTTAGATTGTGTGTACTCGTTAGAACTGCCTCACTGAGGCAGTTCTAACAAGTACCCACAATCATATGTTTTAAGCAGAAATAAGGACAATAATGTATACCCCTGTAAACCCCCATTTTACTACATAAAAGTGGGGCTTAAGGGGATCAAAATTATATATGTATGTTTTTGTGACAGTGCCATTCTGATTATTTTGAAAATCAAATACCGCTTATGCGAGTGCTAGGAGGCGTATGCAGCCTCGAAACAACATTGCTGCAAGTGATGAGACATGATAAAACCTAGTCTCCGATTTTTGTTCTTTTATGTTTTTTTTTTTGTTTTGTTTTGTTTTTGTTTTTTTGTTTCTAAAAGGTAACATTTTAGATTTTTCATTATCTAGAGCTAAGTTAAAGTTATTTTCTTTCATGCTGGAAACTTTCAAGATTTTCACAGGGGAAGTCAAAGAATTTTAGTTTCAATAACAACACATCAACCCTTGTGGGTGATTTTGTGTTGTTTTCCCAGAGAAAGGGAGAAAAAAGGGATGGAAGGACGAGAGAAAATAGCAGAGGATGGGTGAAAAAAGCAAACAACTGTGCAAAAAACAGAAGAAACATAAACATGTCCCTATCTTCCACCGTCTGAGAGTACAGCCCTACAAGCACCCTACCATTTAGCCCTACCATTTAACCAATTGTAGATTGAATGAACTCCCTTACAGTCGAACTTCAATGGCTCGAACATCATTGGGACTGTGGAAATTTGTTCGAGACATGGTAGTTCCAGGCACTGAGGGTTAATTATGGCGCAAGGTCAGGAAGCAAATTAGGGATTTCTTTTTGATATTCTATATTATAATTGTATGTTGTGTGTACTCATAAGAATTGCCTCGATGAGGCAATTCTAATCAGTACACACAACATACAATTTCCTGACAAAATCAGAACATTTACCTGAATATTTGTTTCCTGGACCCATCGGAAGAATTTCATAGGGACTCAAAAACGAGTTCAAATGATCCATCGTAAACGAGCCATCGGTGTTCGAGCTATTGAGTTTTTACTGTATTGCAAGATTCTAATTTCGATTTAAGGTATGTCAGACTATGTGATTTAGATACTCCTAGAAAAAAATGGTTGAACTATTTGCAAACAGTGGAGACCCTGATCAGATGCTGCCTTTTGCAGTGTCTGATCTGGGTCTGCACTGTTTGCCAATTACCCTTTTAGGGGTCTCCAGTCTACCATGGGCAAAATAGGCAATAAAGGCAAGGTGCCTTTTTTCCTGATATGTCATTTACCTATTAAAAGTTTCCCTGACAGCCTGCTCACTAGCACCAATATATTTACTCAGCAGTTCAGGTCCCTGGAAATAGAAAATGTCATATTTACCCTAAACATTATGTTTTCGTTTTTTTGTTTTTTGTGTGTGTGTACGTCAAGGTTTTACGGCCCAGTCAACCCAATGCGGTCATGTCTAGTGTAGTCAATTTACCTAACCAGACTTTTACTAGGCAGGCTTAGTCCTCTAAGCGGTTAACCAGTATAGTGCACATTCTTTTGCCAAAAACTGCCAATCAGCGGAAGGGAGATAATAACCACAGAAAATATTTCATGATCAATCCACAAAAGAATGTTGCCAACCCAGTGGGGGTCGAACCCTAAACCTCCTGATCACCAGTCAGACATTCAGACATGCATCTAACTGAGCCATCGCAGCAGTAAACAGTCTGACCTACATGCTCATGATAAATTGCATTTTCTTTTTCAACCATAAAGTATTTCTCTATGAAAATATATATTGTGGGTACTCATAAGAGACCCATAACATCTGTTTTTGGTTTTGTGGAGAAATATGACCAGGGACCCTGGAAATAGAAAATATCATATTTACCCTAAACAGTATGAAATACCATCACGAAAACATGCCTATATAATTGTGACCCCCTTAAACCCCACTTTTATATAGTAAAACTGGGGTTTACAGGGGTATACATTAATTTTCTTATTTCTGCTCAAAAACATAGATTGTGGGTACTCGCTAGAACCGCCTCAACGAGGCAGTTCTAACGAGTACCCACAATCTATGTTTTTGAGCAGAATTATGTAAAATATCAGATTTGTTTATCTGAAAATTTTCATTTTTTGGTGGTAAAATTTCCAGTATATTTGAATAGGTATGTTTTCGAAATGAAGTTCCAGAAAAGGCTCTCTTTTTTTCTAGCCTAAAAGTAGTATTTTTTTTTTGTTGTTGTTGTTGTTTTTTTTTTTTTTTTTTTGTTTTTTTAAATTCTTCATGAAAACATATGTTGTGGGTTCTCATAAGAACAGACCCACCACAATACCGTATTCGACCTAATTACCGCACCGTGCGCTTAGATTTTTCAAAATTACTGAACAAACTTGTAGTAAAATATCAATCTAATAAGAGCACTCTTTAAACAAAGATCAGCAGAAGACTTAATGAGCAGCATATTAAAAAATGCTTTTGCAATATTATTTTCTGATTTTCTTTATAAACCATATATTGTGGGTACTCGTTTGAATTGCCTCGACTTGTCAAGGCAATTCAAATGAGTTCCCACAACATATGTTTTTATAAAGAAGTAGTTAAAAGTACACTGACTGTAACCTAAAGGCTACTTAATTGCTTTACTGTGCGCTTATAGGAGCATGTGCGGTAATTAGGTCTAATACGGTATATGTTTTTGTGAAGAATTAAGAAAAATAATTTTTTTTTTATATTCCTCTTATCCCAGGCTATGTATGCTTCAGCAAACCTTCCAGATTCAGATCATAATGCTCACATTGATCTTGGTCTCCACTGTCAGTCATTCAGGAGCACTTTTTGGACATTGCCAGGAAGACATGGTGATTTGATGTTTTCCTCCCTTTCAACATTATCTTAGTCATATTGAGATGAAGGAGGGGTAATAATGAAAGGCTCTTTCACTGCCACAGGCAATAATAATAGGCTTTTGTGAACAGCATAGATCCAGATGAGACCGCTCAATGAGCTGTCTCATCTGGATCTAAGCTGTTTGACATTCAGTCTTTCAACTTTACATATAAATGTCTTTCCAAACGATAGTTTGATATAATGAAAAAAGCAGACGACAAATGTCATCTGAACTTTGGAACCCAAAGAGTTGAAGTCATGAGCTGAATTCTGTATCTAGTGGGATTGAAACTGGGACCTTGTGATCCTAAGAGGGGAGGGCTAGCCACTCAGCCAGCTGGACACTTCACCAACAGGAAAGTCAAATGGACTAATTATGGTGTCTGAGTATTTTAACCATTGTCCTGCTGAAAAAATTATGAAGCCACACCTATTTCTAATTTTCAGCCTATCAGATTGATCAAGGCTGTTGATATGGATTCACATACTTAATGGCAAACAGTGCAGATCCAGATCAGTTGGCTTCTTCAGAAGCCAACTGATCTGGATCTACACTGTTTGCAAAGGCAGGGTATATCCGGGTTCAGCAGGACAAGGGTTATAATAATACATTAAATTGAGAGGTTATAGAGGCCGAAGTTTTGTAAGATTAATCTCCCCTGATCCACCATGTTGGAGATACCAGACAGTTTTATGCACACAATTTTAAACATTTTATGTCATTATTCCTCGATGATAAAAAAGTCTAATGGGCTTGAAACTTCACTGTGATTATTCTTAAGGTATATAAGAATCAAATAACTAAGGTTCCACCATAATTTGCTAGGGACATGAAAAATATTGATGCTCAAAGCGCATTAAAATTCTGTTGAAAATATGTCTGGGTGTTTCCAGCAAGAAAGGTAACTCTCGGTATTTGATGTCATCAGCAACTTCTCAATTGGTCCAGTGTGACAAACCAATAGGATCCAATACACAGACAGTGAAACAACAGACAATTAATTGATTGTGTTGGGGTTTAACCACACGTCAACACGCGTGGGTCATTTTGTGTCGTCTCCCAGAGAAAGGGAGAAGAGAGAAGAGAAAGTATAGGAGATGAAAGAGAGGTACAAGGGAGAAAGAGGAAAATGAATGAAAGAGAAGAAAAGAAGAAATGAAAACAGAAAAATATGAGCTGCTCTGTATGGAAATTTACCTTACATAATATGCGACCATGGCAACCCAGATCTCTGCTAGGCACCTGGCAAAAAGTTTCTAATGAGTATTGTAAATTTCCTAAAATTTTGAACACTTCAGGAGCAGTCTGATTGAGTCTATACTGTTTGCATATGCCATTTTGTCAACAACTCTGGTGTACGGAATTTTAGGACATTTATCATTGTGGTTAAGTAAGAAAATCAATACTTTTCTTCCCAAAAAAAAAACAGCATCTTATCTGTGGCCATGTAAAACTCATAAGAAATGACCCAGAGTACAGTATGTACCGTAATAACCCTATGTAGCAGGACTCATTATCTACTTATCATACTTGTCCTAAAATTTGAAATACCTGTTGATAAGTCTAAAATAGTGCTGAATGAATGGCAAACAGTGTAGACCCTGATCAGATGCCACATTAAGAGTCATCTGATCTGGGTCTACAATGTTTGCAAAGGGACTGTCCCAATACTTATAGATATTACGGTAACATAAAATGTGAACCTAGATACAATACATTTGAGCCTAAATGTCAGAAAACTTATCTTCAGACATGTGAACCCAGCTAAGATTCAGATCAGCCTGTATATAAAGTTCATGCAGACAAAGAAGACTCTGATCAGACTGCACAGATGCACAGACTAATTTGAGTCTTTGTATGCACATGTTGAGTGCACATTTTTCTCTTCTTGCGGTTAATACGCTGTATAAAGCTTATGAAGAATCAAGCTTAGACAGCACTATACTTACCTTAATGCTTATAAAGTTGAGCCCACACTCCTTTGCCACTACCCCTGCAAGAAGGGTCTTGCCCGTCCCCGGGGCACCATACAGCAGTAGACCAGACCTAAGACGTAAAGGGCAGTTAGAGAACAGAGCTGGATACTGAAAAACAATAGACAATACATGTACTATGATTATAATCTGTATTCTGTTATATAGCTCCAGCTAAGCGCGGTATAAAGAAAATATTTTTCTTATTTATCCACAAAAACATATGTTGTGGGTACTCATTAGAAGTGCCTCGGAGAGGCACTTCTAATGAGTACCCAAAACATATATTTTTGTGGAGAAATAAGAAACTTTCAATACAGTGTACATGTAGATCCAGGTGAGCCATCACATCAGGGCCCAGTTGTTCAAAACTAACGATGTCGTTAGTTAACGATTCGTTAAAATTTTTATCGAGTGATACGCAAATATGCTGAAATTTTTTGCTGAAAAAATGTGAGTAGCTTTTGCAGTGCAAAAGCTACTCACATTTTTTCAGCAAAAAATATCAGAATACTTTATATTGAATCCCCTAAAACAGTTAATGAAATGACCCTTAACAAGCTCGTTAAGCTAATGACGCTTTGAACAACCGGGCCCAGGACTTCCACTAATTGCCACTCTGTTTTTGACTTTCTCTATCAATGTCAGTGATTGGGCCCATCATTGTGGTGTTTGTGCATAGCTCCAGATAAGGCATTTTTTCAACCAAAAAGTATTGATATTTTTCTTATTTTTCCACAAAAAACATACATTGTGGTATTCTATTGAGGTTTTTATTGAGGAGTACCCACAATGTATATTTTCATGGAGAAATAAAAAAAACATTATTTGGAAACTCTTTCCCATCTGGATTTCATGATAAATCTCCACGAAAAAATGTTGCTAACCTGGTGGGGGTTGAACCCGCAACCTCCTGATCACCAGTTGGACATGCATCCAACTGAGCCACCAAGGCCGGCCGTTGATGATGTAGAAGACCCATATGCAGACCAAGCATATATTTGCAATATGAAGCTGCATCAGAATTATGGGTGAGGTTTTGCGCCAGTAAAACTGGTTTAAGCCCCTCAGTAGTGTTTCTACTGACTGTTCTTGCATAAAATCCTATGAACATAGCTGTTTGAAGCTATTCTTAAATGGACCAGAAGCTGTGTTCAAACAACAAAACCCATGTTCAAATCATGAAATTCACGTGCTGTTTGAACATGGATTCTAAACTTTTGACATCACAAGATGGGCCTTGCTTTGTTTATGTTACATTGAGGGATGTAACATTATCGCCCTGAACGTAGCATTTTAGAATTTTATGATGACATCAGAGGGTCACTGCCCAACTTGCATCATTGTAAACAACATTCTAAACTAGCCGCCATGTTGGTTTGCCGTCGCATTTGAAGAGTTTATATGGAGCTTTGGGGTGTTTTCATCACAATTTGCCATGAGAATCATAAGTTATGTAAGAACAATGATCATTCATGGTTATTTCATTGCAATAACATTTGCCTGGTCCCTAGCTGCCTCGTGTTCAAACAGCTTCCTCGGGACCCGGCAAATGTTAATGCATGAAAAACCATGGGTGATCCCTATATTCCAAGGTGGTTCCTCTATTGCACTTGGTAGTTTGTGAGATAGTGGTTTCTTATACAGCATTTATTCCTTCAGTAATAGGAATTGTTAAGGGGGAGTATTTGGTGATAATTATGGGATAAGTTTTCTTATTTCTCCATAAAAACATATGCTGTGGGTACCCATTAGAAGCGCCTCATCGAGGTGCTTCTAATGAGTACCCACAACATATGTTTTTATGGAGAATTGGAGAAAATTATCCATAATTATCACCAAATACTCCTCCTTAACAATAATCCTGCTTCAGTGTCTCTGGAAGCTATGCTTAATGATTGTGCCAGTTCCTGGGTTCTTCACTTACGGGTATTTGTTGTTTTTTTTAATGATACCCCTATTTCCAACAATGGATGTGTCCAGATTCAAAAATGGAAGAATCCACTTCAGAAATGCAGGCTTGAAAGGGTTAACAAAACATACCTTTGTTGGCCACTGCAGTGTTTCTATAAGTGTATTTTTGACATCAGTTAATCCACCAATATCCTCCCATCCTAACTCCCCTGCCTGGTGAAGTGGAACATTCCTAATTGAAGCCGGTGTAAACCCACAGAGGGCCCTCTCAAAATTATCTTGGGTAATATCCAGTTCTGCATCAGAATTAGCACCTACATGTATACATAAAAAATTATAGAAAATAAGCATTTCTATCTAAATATTTTAGTACAAGTGTATATTACTAATACTATTCTACAGCCCTCTAAACTCCTTTGACTCAAGGATCTGAAAAAAAATATATATTATGGTTATTTCTTAAATAAGCTTCTAATAGCATAAAAAAAAAAAAAAAAAAAAAAAAAAAAAAAAAAAAAAAGAAAAAAAAAAGAAAATTCTTAACCCTTGCCATGCTGAGTAAATTAAGATGCCACACCCACTTCTAATTTTTAGCCAATCAGATTACTTGATCCAGGTTGTTGATACAAATTCACATACTTAATGACAAAATGACAAACAGTACAGATCCAGATCAGTTGGCTTCTCAGAAGACAGACAACAAAAGATTAATATTTTTTTCAGTTTGGTGTGTGGTAAAGTAAAGAAAAAGTCACAAATATTGTCAACCTTGTAAAAGAAATAGCAAAATATCTACCAAATGTATCCAGTCCCCTTATTATTATAGTCTGGAGACCCCTAAAAGGGTTACTGGCAAACAGTGCAGATCCAGATCAGACGCCGCAGAATGTGGCATCTGATCAGTGTCTCCACTGTTTGCAAATAGTTCAACCATTTTTCTTTCAGAAAACCTTCACCATTTACGGTCATTTTTTAATATAATCTATGCATTTCTGTTTGGATACAACATGGTTGTTTAAGCAATAGGGTTTTTTGATTTGGATCCCAGCAATTGCATTATAAAAAGGTTGTGGTGTGGTGCAGACCCTGACCAAACTGTTTCTTCAGGCACATCTTTCTGAGTATTAACCCTTAAAGCGCCAATCACAACAATTGTCGTCTGCTTTGTCTTCTGCTCGTTACTTTAAAAGTCATTGTTGCAAACAGTGTGGACCCAGATCAGACTGCTCCTTTAGGAGCAGTCTGATCTGGGTCCACACTGTTTGCCTATATGCAAAAAGTATGTTTGAAAAGTTTGCAAGTAGATGCAGCAGACGACATAAACAGACAACATTTTCAGATGCAGTTTTTCTTGGCGTTTTAAGGGTTAAGGATAAATACAGTGTAGGCATAAATTTTCTACAGGATGATGATGGTTTGGTGTTTTACATTCCTTTCAATATTATTTAAGTGATATCGAGAAAAAGAAACGGTGACGATGAAAGGCTCTGCGATGAAGCGCCGTACTATCATGAGCTGAATTCTGACTCCAGCTGGATTCGAATCCGGGACCGCATGATGCGAGTTTGAGAGCGCTAACCAATCGGCCACCCAAACGCTTTTGTATTTTACAGGAGATTTAAGTTATTACTTTTACCCTTGTCATGCTGAATAAATTAAAATGCCAGGCCCACTTTGAATTTTCAGCCAATCAGATTACTTGATACAAATTCATGTACTTAACGATAAACAGTGCAGATCCAGATCAGTTGGTCTCTTCAGAAGCCAACTGATCAGGATCTACACTGTTTGCAAAGGCAGGATATATCTGGGTTCAGCAGGACAAGGGTTAATTATGCAAATTCAAGTACGATTTTCAAAGAGAATTAGAGAATTAAAAAATCTATGGACAGACACTTCACAACTGATAAAATACAATCTAGGTCAGTATAATGGTAAGCAGCCAAATGCAAACTAATTTATATGCTTTTGTTATTGTGAACAGGACCAGTAATTCTCAGCAGAACTTTTTACAGTTGGCAGTGGCTCATTTGTGCAACAGCAAATCAGATTAAACCATCAACAAGAGCTCCGCCAAGCGGGGCATTATACACCCGTGGCAAGTAAAAAGATGTAGCACAAAAATTGGCTCCTGTATAAGTCAGTGCTCTGGATATAAACTGTAAGTGGAATTACAAAAAAAAAAAAAAAATTAAAAAAATTTCATTGGGGCATATCTCTGCTGATATTTGGTGAACTGTAACCTAAGCGACCAAGCTGGCCCAGGAATTAAGGAAGAAGTGACTTCTCCCTCCTGAGAAAATAGGGAGAAGTTTGCTGCTTCTAGGGAGAAGTGCTTTCTGATGGAGGACACACCACAGAAGCATGACTATATTATAAGCTCATATGAGCCTTTGGCTGATTTGTTTTTCCTATACTTCAATATCGGACCAAACAATAACAAAACAAAAATAAACAACCAAAAAAAAAAAAAAAAAAAAAGCCTGCAAGAAATTTTTTTGTAAACCTTTAACTTGTTTAATACTGATTTTATTTTTGTTCTTCACTGGAGCCAAATCAGAAGAGTATTAAAAAAAAAATCCAAAAAGAATTACGTATTCATAAAGATTTAATAATGGCAACCTTTCCATGCAAATCTAATAAAAGAAGAAGAAAAAAAAAATCAGTATCTTGCCAATATGACCAAAACTTTACTTATTTGCAAAAAATATACCTATTATAAAATAAAATTTGCACACTATTACCTCTAAACAATATGCTGCAAAAAGTTTACAAAAACTTTCAAAGGGGCATAAATCTGCAAATATTTGGTGCACTGTAACCTCGAAATAATATAGGCTGCTCCACATCATCATGTAACTATTTATGAAGTTTCAGCTTGATTGGATGTAAACTATAGAAGGATTTAGCCAGAAACAAAAAATTAATAGAAATTAATAAAAATTTTCAACGGGGTTTAACTCTGCTAATATTTGGTGGACTGTAACCTTGAAATAATATGCACTACTCCACATCATGGTCTAACTACAAATAAAATTTCAGCTTGATAGGATGTAAACTGTAGGAGGACTTAGCCGGAAATGAAAAGTTTACTTAAATTTTCAAAGGGGCATAACTCTGCTAATATTTGGTGGACTGTAACCGCAAAATAATATGTGCTGCACCACATCATGATCTAACTGTACATGAAGTTTCAGCTTGATTGGATGAAAACTGTAGGAGGATCTAGCCAGAAACGAAAAATTAATAGAAATCTTCAAAGGGGTATAGCTCTGCTAATGTTTGGTGGATTGTAACCTTGAAACAATATGCACTGCTCCACATCATGGTCTAACGATAAATCAAGTTTCAGCTTGATCACATGTAAACTGTAGGAGGAGTTAGCTGGAAACGAAAAGTCAATTGAAATTTTCAAAGGGGCATAACTCTGCTAATATTTGGTGGATTGTAACCTCGAAACAATATGCACTGCTCCACATCATGGTCTATGAAGTTTCAGCTTCATTGGATGTAAAATGTAGGAGGAGTTAACCGGAAATGAAAAGTTTACAGAAATTTTCTAAGAGGCATAACTCTGCAAACATTTGGTGGACTGTAACCCCGAAACAATATGCACTGCGCCACATCATGGTCTAACTATATACCAAGTTTCAGCTTCATCGGATGTAAACTGTAGGAGGAGTTAGCCAGAAACGAAAAAGCATACCCTGTAACATAATATGTCCCGTTTTTCAAACGGGCGTATAAAAACTTGTCTGAACAATTCCTGGATACATTTGTGGTCTTGTTTTTTGAAGTGAATCTGAAGTAATCTGCATTATGACTGGCTGAAATCTTTCACTGCTTTCTGACTTGCAGCCAGTCAGATCACAAATGCTGATTTACTCCACATGACTGCTATAAACAAAATGGCAAATTTATGTATCCCGAATGTTGTGATGTAAACAGATTTGCTGTAGTAGGGAAAAATTAAAGCCAAATATGGCACAGAATTACACAGCACTAGTTAAGGCGCTTTTTTCAATCCAAAAGTATTGATATTTTTTCTTATTTCTCCACAAAAACATATGTTGTGGGTACTCATTAGAAGCACCTTGCCGAGACGCTTCTAATGAGTACCCACAACATATGTTTTCATGGAGAAATAAGAAAAATATTTACCGGATACCCCCTCTTATCTAGACCTATGGAATTAGTGGTCCAATTCACTATAGCAAGAGCATATGTTCAGAGGTTTCACTAAATTTTCTGACACCTGGTGATTCAAGGTAAAGTAGGTGGGTAGTTTTGTATGTTCTTTATATACAGTATTTACCCTAACGGTATTCAGACACCTTAACTTCTTACCATACTTGTCCTAAATTTTAAAGGTCCATTCTACTCCCTCTTAATGTCTCTAAAATATTGCTGTATGTATGGCTAACAGTGTAGACCCTGATCAGTTTGTTTGTGTTGAGATTTTACGGCCCAGTAAACCCAAAGGGGTCATGTCGAGGGCGGTCAGTTTACCTAACCACACTTTTACTAGGCAGGCTTAGTCCTCTAAGTGGTTAACCAGTATTGTGCCCATTCTTTTGCCAGAAACTGACAACTGCCCTTCTTGAATCAGCAGAAGGGAAGGAATGACTGTAGAAAATATTTCATGATCAAATCTCCATGAAAGAATGTTGCCAACCCAGTAGAGTTGAACCCCTAACCCCCTGATCACTAGTCAACTGAGCCATCAATGCCGGCATTCTGCAGTGTCTGATCTGGGTCTATACTGTTTGCAAAGGCCTATATGTCCAAGTATTTATTTAGGGTTATTAAGGTCAAACCTGTGCAAATCTGTCAAAAGCAGCAGGGGAAAATTGCCTCAGTAGAAGGGGAAAATCCCCGTCCGCTGCCCCTTATTGAAACCTCTAGCACATGATGTAGTCTAAATGCTGGTTACTTAGCAATATCATAGGTCTAGATAAGGAAGGGTATCCAGTAAATATTTTTTCTTATTTCTCTATGAAAACATATGTTGTGGGTACTCATTAGAAATATCAATACTTTTGGATTGAAAAAAGCGCCTTAACTAGTGCTATGTAACATGCTATTCATCCTAAACTTGTTTTATGAAATGAGTAGTTTCTATCCATCAATTTTCTTGGAAAATTATACAAGACTTCATAGCTCCAGATAAGACAATATTTTCATATTTCTCTATGAAAACTTTAGGTGTGGCACCACATTCAGGCTCTTCTAACAGGTACACACAACATGTTTTCATGGAGAAATAAGAAAACCAGGAAAAACACCTAACGGCATTATGGACAGGTTTTTCGAAAAGGTTAAACAAAAGGTAAACCTTGGACATCAGGGGAGATAAGTACATAACAAAGAAAGTGAGAGTTGTCTCTCTTGCATGTGACATGCCCACTGGTCCTCCTCTTTATCCCAACCAAATATGAGAGCAATCCACTGAAGAATAAAGCGTAACATTTAACTTCGAAAAAAGGTTAACCAAAAGGTAAACCTGGGACAACGCCCGATGCCAGACACCCACCTGCCTGTACATCACTATTTTAAAGGACAGATTTTTTGAAAAACCCATCCAAAAATTACTTGGTACTCCTTGGTATCTGTACGGCTTAAAAGAAAAGTAAAAATGTAACTTCAAGCTTTTGTGATATATTCCACTAGAACACCCATAAAGAGAACTTCATGCAAAATGTCCCCCGCATTTCCTATACATGAACTTTATTTAGTAAAATCAAGAGAAGGGTGGGTGCCTCTTGTTTTGATATATAATCATCCTAACATATCAATATGTTTTGGTTGTCACAATTAACATAGCCTGAGCTATGAGGCTGGTCTGGACTTCTCAGTTTCCATACATAGATCCAGATAAGGCACTTTTTTCAACTCAAAAATTTTGCTATTTTCTTATTTCTCCTTAGAACCTTATGCAGTAGATACTCATTAGAAGAGCCTTGGCAAGGCACTTCTAATCATAGATTGTGTTGGGATTTAACGACATGTCAACCCTTGTGGGTCATTTTGTGTTGTCTCCAAGAGAAAGTGAGAAGAGATAGAAGAGGTAGTAGGAGATGAAAGGGAGGGACAGAGAAGAAAGAGGAATAGTGAAGTGAAAGTGAAGAAACAGAAGAAATAAAAACATTCCCCATCTACCCTTACCTGCTACAAGGATAGCAGGCCTTGCCCAACTGTAAGCCAGTGTCAGTTGGACGCCCCGGTGACGCAAGATACACGACACCTTCGCACCACCCGACCATCCCCGCACTTCTAATCAGTACTCACGTGTTTTCATGAAGAAAACGAGAGCAAGTGCCCAGAGGGTCACGAATACCCCCGCCGGTACCATTTTTTAATTATGAAATATTTTAAAGTTAATGACAATGATATAAGGCAAGATATAGTTTACAATGTCAGTCTCTGAGTGACACTGATCTATCATCTCAAGTACAACTTTCCTGGAGTAAATAGTCTTCAAGACATGAAGAAAATTTGCTGGGCCATAAAATATAGGTCACTGACCTACATATACCTGAGAAATTAATTTGATGGTCACATGCATTTTACCAACTATGATAAATCATAAATAATCTAAAAGATATTAAGCAAAATCATTAGACCATGAAATATAGGTCATACTGATTTATATTTACTTTTGAGGTGAAAGTTTGGTTCACACTGTGTCATTACAAGTAAATATGACATTCATGTATCAAATAATGGGTGCGGGCCCCCGTAGCCTAGTGGATAAGAGAGTTGACTCTTAATCCATTAGGTTTCTCACCACTGTGGTTCGAGCCTAGCTCGGCTCATATGTGGGAAAGCCAAGTTCTGCTTACGGATGGTCAGGTGGTTTTTCTCCGGGTACTCCGGTTTTCGCCCACCTTCGATGAACGATCGGCTCGTATTCTTGAAAGGGCCGTTAAACCCCAATCAAAAAAAAAAAAAAAAAAAAAAAATCTAATAATGGGAGATATAAGACAAAATCACAGGGCTATGAAATATAGGTCACATAATCCCAAAATATGATAGTAATACATCAAATTGTCTTCAAGATGTACAATGTAACATAAAATCACCGGACTATGAAATATAGATCACAATACCTACATTTACTTTTAGGTCAACTGTTGGATCATACTAATTCATAATTCCAAATAATGATGTTCATATATCAATTAAAATTCAAGATATGCGGCAAAATTGCTGGACCATGAAATATAGGTCAAGGTGATCTACATTTGTTATGCTGTCAATTGTGGTGTCACACAGAACCAATATTCCAAGCATCACATTAATCCACAAGCAAAAGACAAAAACTTCATATAAAACTTTGACGCAAACATCACACTATTTTCTAAGTCCTAGACCTTGACCTTAGTCAGCAGTATCAGCAGAAAGATGTCAGCTATTCTGTAATCATCTAGTAGTATCACTAACCACACATCAACATCCTAAAGTGTAAGCTTTCAAAAATATATGCAAAAGGAAAAAAATTCACGCAAAACTTTGACGCAAAATGTTAATATTCGTACGGACGCATGGACGGACGGACGAAAGGACGGAAAGCAAAAAACTATATACAGCTCTACATACATGTACTTCGTATGCCAGGGGTATAAAAAAAAATATCACTTGATATTCCTCTAATCAGCAGCTATTTTCAGTTTCACATGACAATGATGATTTGGTATTTTACATCCCTTCAACATTGTTTAAGCCATAACAAGATGATAGAAGTGTACCGGTAATAATGAAAGGCTCTGTGCAATTGACCATCAGACAATTAAGGGCAGAGTTCCAACTCCAGCAGAAGTCAAAACCGTGATCTTGTGATGTGTAGTCGGGAGTGCTAACTACTCAACCACTTCCATATCTCATAGCTCCAAATACGTGGGGGTATCCACATAATATTTTTTCTTATTTCTCCACAAAAACATATGTTGTGGGTACTCATTAGAAGCGCCTCACTAGCACCACAATGTATGTTTTCATGAAGAAATAAGAAAGATACCAGTACTTTTCGGTTGAAAAAGGTGCCTTTTCTGAGGTTATGATATCTGTTTGAAAAAAAACTAAGTACCTGGCCCATTCTCCAATATGTAAGCATGTATGGCTCTGTTGATGATATTAACAAGATCCCTGGCAACAAATCCTTCTGTCTTTTGAGCTATACTCTCCAGGTCTAGGTTTTTCATGGCACTATCCAATATTAATACCTTGTTATTGATAATCTTCAGCAAAATCTCTTTTCTCTGCTCCTACAAAATATGAAACGAACAATCTTACATAGCTTGGGATAAGAGGGAGTATCAGGTAAATACTTTTCTTATTTGTAAGTGAGGCACTTTTAATGAGTATTGCAACATGTTTTCATCAAGAAATAAGAAAAGCAGCAATACTTTTTGGTTGAAAAAAAAGCACCTTATTTAGAGTTATGAACTGTCATGTGAAAAAATATTTTAGGCATGTGGGGCAATAATTAGTTAAAGAGACACTCTTACTTGTCATTTAGTATGGAATTTATTCAAGAGCTACAGAGAAATAATAAAAATATATATGGATATTCCTCTTATCTGAAGCTGTGCATTCTCATTCTAAATATACCTTCTCTCTTTCCTTTCTAACATCCCTGCTACTACACACTGCACCACAGTTCATTTTTCCCATATTATCTTGTCCCACAGCACCACATTTAAGTTCAATTTCCTACAATTCCTTGCCCCACAATATCTTTTTAAAGTTCATTTTTCCCATAATACTTTATCCCACTGTATCATATCAAAGTTAATTTCCCACAATAACTTGTCCCACTGCACCATATCAAAGTGCATTTTCCCACAATACCATTTCCTACTGTACCATATCGATGCTCAATTTCCCACAATACCTTGTCCCACTGCATCATATCAAAGTTCAATTTCCCAAAATACCGTGTCCCACTGCACCTTATCAAAGTTCAATTTCCAACAATGCCTTGTCCCACTTCATCATGTTAAAGTTCAATGTCTCACAATACCCTGTCCCACTGCACAACATCAGAATGAATTTCCCACATTCCCTTGTCCCAGTGCACTACATCAAAGTTCATTTTTGCACAATACCTTGTCCCAATGCATCAAATCAAAGTTCAATTTCCCACAATACATTGTCCCAATGCACTACATCAAGGTTTATTTTCCAACAATACCTTGTCCCACTCTTTTATACTAAAGTTTATTTTCCCACAATACCATGTCCTACTGCATCACATCACAGTTCATTTTTCCACAATACCATCATATCACAGTTGAATTTCCCATAATACATTGTCCCACTACACCACATCAAAGTTCATTTTCCCACAATACATGTACCTTGTTTGGTGGTTTGATATGCATCACTTCCTGTACCAGATGTGCTCCCCTAGAAGACACCAGGATTGGATGTAACGATGACCTTGATTGACTGGTGGCAAGAACAGCAATATGACTCATATTTCTGATGTCCTTTCTCAGTAAATCTTTCACCACTGAAAAGAAAATAATAGTGAGGTACCATAACTCTAGCTAATTCTTCTTCTTCGAAGCCCAAAAAAAAACCAAATTGTGTGGTTCCGGTTACAGATGAAAAAATGTTAGGTAGGGTAGGTAGGTACATTTTTTTTTTTTTTTATCGGTTAATATCGCTAACCATGTGAAAAAATGTTAGGTAGGGTAGGTAGGTACTTTTTTTTTTTTTTTTTTTTTTTTATCGGTTAATATCGCTAACCATGTAACTTTTAACCAATTATTGTCTATTTGTTTAAGAAGATGCCAATGGTACTGACCTGAAAAACTTCTACCAACTTTTTCCGAGTTGATCATCTTGGATTTTTGTTATTTCCTGGACTTTTTGCCAGCCAGAATTGTTCAAAAAACAGGGTCGGGGCCAGAATCGTAGGTAGAGTTAGGTAATTTAACCCTAACCACACATTTTTTTTTTTATTTTTTTATTTTTTTTTTTTTTTGCCCAAACCAAAAAGCATTAAAAAAGTATTGTTCTAATGAGTACCCACAACATATGTTTTTTACAAAAATAGGAATTGTTGATCTGGAAACCTTTCTTATCTAAAGCTATTATGATACAACAATATAAGCTGAGTGGCAAGACAACCATCTGGGCATATCTGAAATAATACATACCCAGATCATAGCACATATTTTTTCTACAGGGTTTTTTTTTATAGAGTTGCCTCTCGTTATCTCGACTTCGCTTATCTTGAATAACCGCTTATCTTGAAGTGAAAAACTGGTCCCTGCCTAAACATTGAAAATCTAACAACAGATGAAAAAAATATCATGGAGAGAGGAGAAATTGCTCCTAAGGAGCAATTTCTCCTCTTTTCCACAATATTTTAAATATATCTCTAACTTCAAGAGTCCAGTTACATATATATTTGTTAAATGTGGTTGTTCAAATTAACTTTTCCTCAATTATGCAAATCTGATATGTCGAGGTACGGATATCTCGAAGTATTTCAGAGAGTCCCTTGGAATTCGAGAAAACGAGAGTCGACTGTATTCTTTTTCTTTTATCTGGACTTTTACAGCCCAGTCAATAGAGTTATGGTCATGTTAGGTTGATCACTCAACCTACTCGCACTTTTCAAATGCATGCTTTACGTCACGCTCTAAGCAGTTAACAAGTACTTTGTGTACATACTTTTGCAAGTAACTGCCAACTGCCTTTCTTCAATCTGCAAAAGGGGGGAAACTGACCATAGAAAATATTTCATGATAACCTCCACACAAGTTATGTGGCAAAACTGAGATTCAAACTTGTGACCCCTCGATCTGCAGTCAGTCATGCTAGTGACTGTGTTACACAGCCTAACCATTGCTTTTCTTATTTCTCTGCCAAACCTTATATTTGACATGTTAATATAAAGAAGATATTCAACTTTTTCAGCGTAAGCTTGAATTTTAAATTTGAAAATACTCTTTTGGTGTTAATAAATGAAATAAAATCGGATAATATATTGAAAAAAAAAATCAAATTTCCTGTTGTTGTTTTTTTGTTGTTGTTGTTTTTATGCTTTGAAATGGCAATAATTTAGCTCTTTAAAGAGAAAACTAACTTTTTTCTTGGCTGAATAGGATCTATGCCAAAAAACCAAACCATATGTCCCAACCTCAACTCTGGTTTGGGGAACATAATTCTGGGCCCAGTTGTTCAAAGTGTCGTTAGCTTAATGAGCTTGTTAGTGGTCAAAATGTTAACTGTTCTAGTAAGTACAATATCTAATTCACAGAAATATTTGCTGAAAAAATGTGAGTAGCTTTTGCAAATCACATTTCTTCAGCAAAAATAATAGCGTATATGCCGTATTTAAAGTTTTAACGATACGTTAACTACGTAACTACATCGCTAGTTTTGAACAACTGGGCCCTGGCAATTATATAAATGCAAATTAATTTGAAGTAAATCTCGAACATTTACCTTCTGCAACTCTTGCAGCATAAAGGGCCTCCCCTGACATTTCAAACTCAGGACCAGCGGGTGCTGTTGCAATGAGGTCAAGGTCATCAAGTATAATCAAAGATGGCTGTCGCCAGGCTGCTTCATCAAAGAGTAGCTCAAATATCTTCTGTATTGTGTCCACCTTTTTACCTATGACAGAACAGCAATTGTTTTTTACAACAATATTATTCTGGCAGCAAGACAAACAAGATACAGATATACAAGAGGACCATGATGGTCCTATATCGCTCACCTGACCAATACAGATTTGCATATTTACTGTTGAAGTTTCAGCCAAGTTCACTGCTCTAGGATTTTTGTATAAACTTTATAGCACTAACCACCCCCACCCCCCTCCACCACACCCCCGGCCATGTTTTTTTTACAAATCTTGACAACTTGAACTGAATCTTAAAAGAGGGTCACCAAAGGAACATTTCTGCCAAGTTATACTGAAATTGGTCCAGTGGTTTAAAAAGTTTTATATAGCTATAAAGCCCTACGCCCTAACGGCCATGTTTTTTGACGAATCATGAAATTTGGTAGAGGGTCACCAAAGGAACATTCCTGCCAAGTTATATTGAAATCTGTTCAGTGGTTTCTGACAAGAAGATTTTTAAAGTTTTCTATTTAGATATATAGGGAAAATAAGCCCCACCCCATGGCAGCCATGTTTTTTGACGAATCATGACTGCTTGTACAATCTTGATAGAGGTTCACCAAAGCAACATTCCAGCCAAGTAATATTGAAATCGGTCGTGGGGTATGTGACAATAAGAATTTTAAAATTTTCTATGCAGATATAGACGAAAAATAAGCCCCGCCCCCCTGGGGGCCATGGTTTTTGACATATCATGAAGGCTTGAACAATCTTGATAGAAGGTCACCAAAGCAACATTCCTGCCAAGTTACATTGAACTCGGTCCAACTGTTTCTTACAAGAAGATTTTTAAAGTTTTCTATATTGATATATAGGGAAAATAAGCCCCGCCCCCTAGCGGCTATTTTATTTTTATGAATCATGATGGCTTGAACAATCTTTGTAGAGGGTCACCAAAGAAACATTCCTGCCAAGTTGTATTGAAATCGGTCCATTGGTTTCTGAAAAGAAGATTTTTAAAGTTTTATATATAGATATATAGGGAAAATAAGCCCTGCCCCCGGCAGCCATGTTTTTTGACGAATCATGATTACTTGAACAATCTTAGTAGAGGGTCACCAAGGAAACATTTCTGCAAAGTTATAATGAAATCAATTCAGTGGTTTCTGACAAGAAGAGTTTTAAAGTTTTCTATAGATATATAAGGAAAATAAGCCCCGACTCCTGGCGGCCATGTTTTTTGACGAATTATGACGACTTGAACAATCTTGATAGAGGGTTACATAAGACACATTCCTGCAATGTTACATTGAAATCGGTCAAGTGGTTTCTGAAAAGACTCTTAAAATTTTCTATATAGATATATAGGAAAATAAGCCCCGCCCCCTAGCGGCCATGTTTTTTGACAAATCATAACGGTTTGAACAATCTTGGTAAAGGGTCACCAAGGAAACATTTCTGTGAAGTTATATTGAAATCAGTCCTGTGGTTTCTGACGACAAGATTTTTTCAAGTTTTCTATATAGATATATATGGAAAATAAGCCCCGCACCCTCTCGAGGCCATGTTTTTTGACAAATCATGACGGCTTGAACAATCTTGATAGAGGGTCACTAAGGAAACATTTCTGCCAAGTTATATTGAAATCGGTCCAGTTGTTTATGACATGAAGATTTTTAAAGTTTTCTATGCAGATATATATGAAAAATTATCCCCACCCCCTAGCGGCCATGTTTTTTTACGAATCATGGCGGCTTGAACAATCTTGGTAGAGGATCATCGAAGAAACATTACTGTAAAATTATATTGAAATCCCTCCAGTGCTTTATGACAAGAAGATTTTTAAAGTTTTCTATATAGATATATAAGGAAAATAAGCCCCGCCCCCCTGGCGGCCATGTTTTTTGACAAATCCAAATGGCTTGAACAATCTTGCAACAGGATAACCAAAGGAACATTTCACCAAAATCATATGGAAATCGGTCCAGTGGTTTCTGACAAGAAGATTTTTAAAGTTTTCTATACAGATTATATAGTGATAATAAGCCCCGCCCCCTGGCGGCCATGTTTTTTGACAAATCCAAATGGCTTGAACAATCTTGGTACAGGATCACCAAGGCAACATTTCTGCAAAATTATATTGAAATCGGTCCAGTGGTTTCTGACAAGAAGATTTTTAAACTTTTCTATATAGATATATAGGGAAAATAAGCCACGACCCCTGGTGGCCATGTTTTTTGATGAATCCAAATGGCTTGAACAATCTTGGTAGAAGGTCACCAAAGCAACATTTTTGCAAAATTATATTGAAATCGGTCCAGTGGTTTCGGACAAGAAGAATTTTAAAGCTTTCTATATAGATTATATAGGGAAAATAAGCCCCGCCCCCTGGCGTCCATGTTTTTTGACGAATCCAAATGGCTTGAACAATCTTGCAACAGGATACCAAAGGAACATTTTTGCAAAATTATATGGAAATCGGTCCAGTGGTTTCGGACAAGAAGATTTTTAAAGTTTTCTATATAGATATATAGGGAAAATAAGCCCCGCCCCCTGGCGGCCATGTTTTTTGACGAATCCAAATGGCTTGAACAATCTTGCAACAGGATCACCAAAGGAACATTTCTGCAAAATTATATTGAAATCGGTCCAGTGGTTTCGGACAAGAAGATTTTTAAAGTTTTCTATATAGATATATAGGGAAAATAAGCCCTGCCCCCTGGCGGCCATGTTTTTTGACGAATCCAAATGGCTTGAACAATCTTGGTAGCGCATCACCAAAGGAACATTTCTGAAAAATTATATTGAAATAGGTCCAGTGGTTTCGGACAAGAAGATTTTTAAAGTTTTCTATATAGATATATAGGGAAAATAAGCCGTGCCAACCTGACGGCCATGTTTTTTGACGAATCCAAATGGCTTGAACAATCTTCCTAGAGGATCACCAAAGGAACATTTTTGCAAAATTATATTGAAATCGGTCCAGTGGTTTCGGACAAGAAGATTTTTAAACTTTTCTATATAGATATATAGGGAAAATAAGCCCCGCTCCCTGGTGGCCATGTTTTTTGACGAATCCAAATGGCTTGAACAATCTTGGTAGAGGATAACCAAAGGAACATTTCTGCAAAATTATATTGAAATCGGTCCAGTGGTTTCTGACAAGAAGATTTTTTAAAGTTTTCTATATAGATGTAAAGGAAGAATAAGCCCCGCCCCCTGGCGGCCATGTTTTTTGACGAATCCAAATGTCTTGAACAATCTTGGTAGAGGATCACCAAAGGAACATTTCTGCAAAATTATATTGAAATCGGTCTAATGGTATCTGACAAGAAGATTTTTAAAGATTTCTATAGAGATATATAGGGAAAATAAGCACCGCCCCCTGGCGGCCATGTTTTTTGATGAATGCAAATTGCTTGAACAATCTTGGTAGAGGATTACCAAAGGAACATTTCTGCAAAATTATATTGAAATCGGTCCAGTGGTTTCGGACAAGAAGATTTTTAAATTTTTCTATATAGATATATAGGGAAAATAAGCCCCGCCCCCTGGCGGCCATGTTTTTTGACGAATCCAAAAGGCTTGAACAATCTTGGTAGAGGATCACCAAAGGAACATTTCTGCATAATTATATTGAAACTGGTCCAGTGGTTTCTGACGAGAAGATTTTTAAAGTTTTCTATATAGATATATAAGGGAAATAAGCCCTGCTCCCTGGCGGCCATGTTTTTTTACACATCCAAATGTCTCTAACAATCCTGGTAGAGGATCACCAAAGAAACATTTCTGCAAAATTATATTGAAATCGGTCTAGTGGTTTCTGACAAGAAGATTTTTAAAGTTTTCTATACAGATATATAGGGAAAATAAGCCCCGCCCCCTGGCGGCCATGTTTTTTGACGAATCCAAAAGGCTTGAACAATCTTGGTAGAGGATCACCAAAGGAACATTTCTGCAAAATTATATTGAAATTGGTCCAGTGGTTTCTGACAAGAAGATTTTTAAAGTTTTCTATATAGATATATAGGGAAAATAAGCCCCGCCCCCTGGCGGCCATGTTTTTTGACGAATCCAAATGGCTTGAACAATCTTGGTAGAGGATCACCAAAGGAACATTTCTGCAAAATTTTATTGAAATCGGTCCAGTGGTTTCTGACGAGAAGATTTTTTGAGTTTTTAGTTAAAAAATCTGATTTTAGCTCCTGTGACCTAGATATGCAATGGACCGGAACCATTTGAACAACTTTGAAAGAGGATCAACCAAGGATCATTCCTGTGAAATTTGGTCAAAATCCAATCAGTGGTTTAGGAGGAGATGTTGTTTAAAGATTGTGAACGGACGGACGGACGGACGGACGGACGGAGGGACGGACAGACGGACGACGACGACGACGGTGAGTGATCACAATACCTCACCTTGAGCCTTCGGCTCAGGTGAGCTAAAAACTAAGACATGTCCAAAGTACACAAATGCTTCCACCCTTTGGATCCCCAGCCCCACCAAAGGGCATCACTAAGAGGCAACTGAACTCTAGCACAGAGTTGAAGGTTGGGTGAGTAATATATGAAATTTCAACATCCTAGTATAAAAGATACAGAAGTTATGATCTCCAAGAGGAACACAAATATAAAAGTCAATGTAAATTTGAATGGAAACTTAAACATTTATTAGACTCTGGTTATGAACGTGACATACGCACATACAGACATACACACATACCTACCTATGATCAAGGCAAAATGCTATATGCCCCCGGCCCTCAGCAAGTGTTGGCATAAAAATGCCAATGCTAAATGTCATAAACTTTCATACAACAAAGTTGCAATTAAAACAGCATATGCAAACAGTGCAGACCCAGATCTGGTTGTTCCTGAAGGAATAGCCTAATCAGAGTCTACAAATGTTTGCTTTTCCACTAAGTATTAAAAGAAATAACTGCATAAAAAGCAAAATGTAGGAATAAAAATTATCGAATAAAGTGTTCGAAATTTTACAACATTAACCGAATATGCATTTATTCTCTTCTTAGCCATTATCTGTACAACATTCAAGCAAGGGTTTCTTAGATGTATTATTACATAGCTTTAGATAAGAGTGGGTATCAGGAAAATATTTTTCTTATTTCTCCATAAAAACATATGTTGTGGGTACTCAGTAGAAGTGCCTTAACAAGGCGCTTCTAACGAGTACCCACAACATATGTTTTCATGAAGAAATAAGAAAAATATCAACAGCTTTTGGTTTAAAAAAAAACATCTTATCTGGAGCTATGTAAAAGTTGTTTTTATTACACATTTGAAGAGTTTGCTGAGGCACCTCCACTGTGTACCAACAAGAAGCTTACATTGAAAAACAAAAAAGATGTAAACTTTCGATACATTCTGGCTGACAAAAATAGTGCAGCGCTGAAGTCTCCATATCTTTTAAGTAAAATGGGCCAGCAGCTGTGAAAACATATGCGAACAGCAAAGATCCAGATCAGCCTGCGCATCTGTGCAGTCTGGTCAGGATCTTCACTGTTCACCTACTGAGTAGAAGATATAGGGCTAATAACAAAGATCCTGACCAGACACGTGGCTGCGCAAACTGGTCTGGGGAGAATGGCCATAGAAACGTATATGTCGTAAGGGCATTTGTCAGCTGGCTGCCCAAAAATATTATCTTACCTCGCAAAGGTTTACATTCCATCACCATAGTGTGAGCAAGGTTAGGTAACTCTGCCATATACCTGCAGAGGGCTCTAGCCACACTACTCTTTCCAGAACCCTTAGCTCCTGTGAGCAGGAGCATTCCATTCATCAAGCCAGGGGTGGTCAGGAACATGTGGTTGTATAATGGCCTTGATCCTATACAAATTTCTATGTTTGAAATGGCAAGTTCAATCAAATCTTTCATGCCTCTGCAATAGAAGATAAAAAGATATCCAAAACATTACATCATACCCATTACTGCAAATAACTGAAATCTAACAGGTCAGGAATTTGTCTGAAAACAGATGGAATGTACTTACCCCTTATTAAGCTTAGCATACTGGTAAAAACTTCAGCCGAAGATGTTTTAAAATATTAATCCCAGAAAACAAGATTTGAAATTTCATGCAAAATGTCTCCTCTGGAGACAATTTGCAAGAAATGTTAAATATTGTTTTCTGGGGGAAATAAGAAACATATCAGTTTGTCATCTTCAGAATTTACCTAGCAAGCGCCAAGTATGTAATGGTTAAAATTAACTCAAGACTCAAGAGTACTGAAAATAAACAAATAGGCGTATAAACATAACATACTAATACAACAGTTCAATACAAGAAATCAATGGGGGGCTTGTTGTATCTGCTGGCACCTATCAGTATTATAACAAACATAAACACTATATATATATATATATATATATATATATATATATATATATATATATATATATATATATATATATATATATATATATATATATATATATATGATTCATGTAAAGAATCAACTAGTAACAGTGTTTTCAGAGAAAACAGATGTCCCCACCCCACCCACCTTGAATTTTCAGTTTTTCTACTGCTGTGATCTTGTAAATTAGGTCAAGTCACCAAAATTTAATCTGTTCTTTATTATGTCTCGATTATATATTCATGAAAATTTGGTAAGAATCCAACCACTGATTAAAAAAATATTGGGCAGACAAGTAGGCCTGTCTGTCCAAATACATACTGTAAATACAGTAGCAATACTTTAAGTTTCAGTTTTATAGCCTATCAACACTGTAAACGTCATGCCGAGTATGTCAGTCAATTTACAAATTTCCTAGGCAGGCACAGTCCTTTGAATGGTTAATCAGTACATGTGCATATTTTGCCAGGAACTGACAACTGCCCTTCTAACATCAGCGGAAGAAGGAGAATGGCAATAGAAATGATTTTATGACCAACCTCTATCATATATCATCATAATCGGATTTTTGATTAACGTGCAGGTACAGGGGCAACATCCACATCTGTGGGCCCCCTTCCAGATAGCTGGCTTGCTGCATCTCCAGGTACATCTATCATGAGGGTTGATAGCCGAGAGCTTCCACTCTCTGCAATCCCCCTCTGTCAGCTGCTTCCATGTCATTTTGGGCCTCCCAGGCCCACGCTTTCCATCAATCTGTATGTCAAAGCCTGTCTTAATTGCACCACTGGAGTGTTCCACATGTCCATACCATCGAAGTCTTCTCTCCTTCAGAATGAGGTCCAGATCCTCAATGCCAAGCCGCACAAGTAGATCATTGGACCTGGTGGTGACAATGTCTTGCAGCCTGACATTGCAGATCTGTCTGATCATTGCCCTGTCATTTCGCTGCAGACGCTGGAGGTTCGGCTTTGTCAATGGCCAAGTCTCGCTGGCATGGAGCATTGCGCTCCGCACACAAAAGCTGTACACATGGCCACGTGTTTTGAAAGAGAGGTGGCGTGAAGAGAGGACTGGTAGCAGATCCTTAACTTCTTCCAGGCGGTTTTCACACGTATTGTGGTTGAAAGTTCACAGCCACCTGCTGCTGACAGCATGTCTCCTAGGTAGCAAAAGGAAGCTACCACCTCAAGCTTGTCAGGTCCGACCTGGACTTCTTTCTGTGTTCTGCCATCCAAGGGGCGTGCAGTTCCCTGGCACCGTGTACATCTATAGTCAGGGCCCTTTTTCAAGCGCTTGAGCCCACTGCATTTCTTGTGCACCCAGTGTTTGCAGCCATTGCAGAAGATGCTGTTGCTGCCCACTCCAGTGCGACAGACAGCGCATGGAAACTCGTCTGAACTCTGCAGGAGGTCCAGTCCCGTACCGCAGATCATGATCTTTGTCTGTCCTGCATTTACTCTCAGTCTTTGTTTGTGTTGAGGTTTTACGGCCCAGTCAACCCAATGGGGTCATGTCGAGCGCGGTCAGTTTACCTAACCACAGGTTTACTGGGCAGGCTTAGTCCTCTAAGCGGTTAACAAGTATTGTGCACATTCTTTCGCCAGAAACTGAAAACTGCCCTTCTTGAATCAGCTGAAGGGAGAGAATGGCCGTAGAAAATATTTCATGATCAATCTCCACGAAAGAATGTTGTTGACCTCGGCGGGGGGTTGAACCCGCGACCTCCTGGTCGCCAGTTGGACAGCGCATCCAACTGAGCCACCGAGGCCGGCTTACTCTCAGTCCTTTCTTCTCCATTGCTTCTTACCAAGTCAAGAGCCTCCTGACACATTCCTCAAGCGATTCAGCGATGATAACAAGGTCATCGGCATAAAGGTCCTCCCAGGGGACCCCAGAGCGGAACTCTCGTGATATGGCTTCAAGCACAATGATGAAGAGCAGTGGGCTGAGTACTGATTCTTGGTGAACACCAAACTTCACTTCAAACTCTTCACTGTACCCCTCACCAACATGGACACGGCTCCATGCATTTGCATACATCCCCTGCACCAGTCGCACAATCCACTCCTCCACACCAAGTTTTCTCAGAGCCCACCAGATGACCTTCCGAGGCACTCGATCAAACGCCTTCTCCAGGTCTACAAAAGCCATGTAGAGTCTCTTATTGGCAGCTAGATACTTCTCTTGCAGCTGCCTGACAACAAAGATTGCGTCTGTAGTGCCTCTGCCTGGGACGAAGCCAAACTGGCAATCGTCGATTGACACCAACTGTCTGATGAGGCCGTCCACAATCCTCTCCAGGCTTTTCATAACCTGCTCTGCCAGCTTGAGACCGCGGTAGTTGCCCCTTTCCAATGCGTCCCCTTTTCCCTTGTAGAGGCAGACAATGAAACTCTGCTCCCAGTCAGAGGGTACCTTGCCATCACAAATGATTGCAACTGTGAGATCACGAATCATGGAGGCGCCCATGTCACCGGCCGCTCTTATCATCTCCACCACTATGCCTCTACAAGTTATTTAGTCGAGCAGGGACTCAAACTTGCAATCCCTGGATCTGCAGTCATATGTGCTAACAACTGTGCCATAGAGCCTGGCATACAGCAATACATATGTTGAATGGATACAACTGAAACATTTTGTAGTCATTTTACCAAGGGAGACAACTTTTACAGACAAGAGGTTGCCTCCCTGTTACTTGAGACCGTCTGAAATTTGGACCAATGGGACTACTCTTAAAGGAAAGAATTTGGTCCCTCTGGGACCAAATTCTTTCCTTTTAGAGTAGACCCATCTGAGAAGGGAGGTAAATGCATCTGTGTCAGAGATTTACCTTAAAAGGGAACCTATTCCTCTTATTCCTCTTACAGTTAATCCGTTATGCCAGAACTTGTTCAAATTATCAGGACTTCATGGAGCGTGGGAAAGTGCTCACTCAAAAGTTGTTGAGCCAGGGGTATCAAAAAACCAAACTGGTAGCAACACTTAAGAAGTTCTATGGGAGACATCATGATCTAGTCAATCCCTACAATGTGGCAGTTTCCAGAATTGTTTCTGATGTTTTTGCCAGTGACGCGCCATAAGTAGACTTCCCAAATCCCGGACATACGCTTCTACCGATATTTCCTTCGTTCAGGCCCATGGGCATGGTGGGCGAAGCTTGCTTACCAAGTAATGCTTACTATCCGCGGACGCCTGATTACACCCTTTGTTCTGGGGTCCATGTCTGTTGGTCTGAACATTCTGATTCGTCATTCGTTTATGGATTTATGATTTTGGATTACGGCTTTGGTACCATGACCGCAACTACTTGTTTGTAGAAACAAACTTACCCTAAGTTTTCCATATCAATTTCCTGTGGTTGGGGGTCTATGCCTGCAATACTTGTGTAGGCCAGCATCGGCTGAATTGCTGGGTTGTTTAACTCATTCATCCTGCCTCCACTCACAAAACTCAGCGTTGCCGATCGCAGCACTCCAGGGTGTAGCAATGTGTAGCTCCCTTTATGCGTGGGATCTGCTTCACTATACGTAACCTGACATTCTACATACTGCTCGGGAAATACAGAAAATTTCAGAAAAATGCCCTGAAACACAATGAGTGGATATTCCTCACTTGCAACATGATCTAACCAATGTTGGAAAGCAAGGGACAGTTTATCATTGGATAAAACTTTTGGATGGTTTCCAGAGAGGTAAATTGAAAATGCACTTGCTCTAGTAAAGCCACCTTTGACAGTTTGCAGCCACACTCGGCTACTGATATCCAGTTTTAAATATCTTCTAAGCATGTCAGGTATGATCACATGACCTGACAGTAATGACTGCTCTTCCAAGATCCTCCCTACAACAGGTGCGAAAAGGTCATTACAGCTCTGTCTCCTCCTGTCAATCACCACGACTCTCACAATACATGACAAACTATCTGCATTTGTACATTTGGCCTCACTCTGACCTGGTGTTTCCGGTGAATCTATATCCAGTGGGGTCCTATCCTTATCTTTTTCTGCCTTATTTCCAGAACCTTTTCTTGGGCTATTTTTCCCATTTCCTGATGATTGATTACGTTTTTCCTGTATCTGTTCTTTTGGTGACAGTAATTTACATAATTTGGCAATAAAAACACATGGAATATCTTGTCTGTTGCAGTTAAACTGGTTCTCAATATCGGAGCGATCTATATACACAATATTTGTCTGCTGTGGAATCAGATTTAACTGAAAATTACTTCTTGCTTCTGATGATGGTGATTCTCTACCTCCTTTCCGAGGAGATGAGCTGCCAGATTTACTGCTTCGTTTCCTTGGCGAATTACTGCCTGACCTTGACCTTGCAATCACCATAGGTGATGAATCATAGTCTTTTTCTGTAATGTTGTATTTCAATGGCTGTGCTCTAAGCACCAAATTCAACCCATTTTGCAAGGTTGAATCTGACTGTTCAATAGAGTCAGCCTCATCCAGTTCACCTTCACTTTCATCTGATTCATATGCCTTGTCTTGCAATAGTGTTTTGAATCCTAAAAATTTCATTAAACCTTGCCACTGTGAGGATATATTTGAAGCATTGTATGGGGATTTTTCTCTCTTTCTTCTGTCATCATTTACACGCAAACCCATGCCGTTAAAGTCCTTCAGGCTTATATCACTATCAGTTGAGGTGAATCTTGGTTCATCGTC
Organism: Anodontia alba; assembly: GCA_964016985.1. Lineage (NCBI taxonomy): Eukaryota > Metazoa > Mollusca > Bivalvia > Lucinida > Lucinidae > Anodontia > Anodontia alba. Next base: position 52,241,646 of record OZ024832.1, read on the forward strand.
AATATTAATAGAGTCAGTGCTGGGTAAGAATGGAGCTTCTTGACCTTTAGCAATGGACTTCTTGATTGGTTCTTCAATAGGAATTTGTTTTGACTGGTTTCTTCCTTTTGGTGCTAAAATGACCTCTGTTTCATTACGAAGAAGAACACATTCTGCATCTGGTTCAACAGCACCTGAAACAAATAATTATTCTAGATCTGATTCTACAAACATTTCTTGGATAAATTTGAATTCAAATTTATGTTTTTTCCTACAATAGTAAACTGGTGAAAAAATACTTAAAAACTGAAATAAAACTGAAAATTATGTAAACTTCACCTGAATATAGCTTAAACTACAGGTAAAATGCTTTCTTCAGCCAAAACATCATTAGGAGTCCCTTCATAACATGGTTACTTAAAGCATAGTTTGGGATAAAACACAGTTAAAAGACTGGCTTCAAAAATGTTGTATCCAATTAAAATGTAAAGATTATACAGAAAAATGACTATTTATGGCTGTTTATTTATATGCATAATCAAGACTCAAAATGTCTCACCTATCTTAAGAAACACACAGATGTTTTTCTCTACCCAGACAGGAAAGACAAGTCCTGACCATATCACTCTCACTTGATCTAGGAGATGTGTCTCAATGTAAGATGTGTGTCTCTCCTGAAATATGAATAAAAAAATCACTGAGAAAATCAACACTAGCTATTGATTTTTTTTTTTTTTTTTTTTTTTTTTTGACAATTAAGCAATCATGTTAAGAAGAGGTTTGTTTGCTTATTTGTTTGTTTGTGTTGAGGTTTTATGGCCCAGTCAACCCAATGGGGTCATGTCGAGCATGGTCAGTTTACCTATCCGCACTTTTACTGGGCAGACTTAGTCCTCTAAGCTGGTTATGAAGAGGCTGTGGTGTATTCAGTTTTTCAGAAAATTAACAACAGCTACTGAACGTCTTTTTTTTTTTCAGAAAATTAACACCAGCTACCAGAATTTTCATAAAATAAATACCAGCTACTGAATTCAGAAAATTAACACTAGCTATTGAATTTTTCAGAAGATTAACGTCAGCTACTGAACTTTACAGAAAATTAACACCAGCTGCTGAAATTTTCAGAAAACTATCACCAGCTACTGAATGTTTTTAGAAACTTAACATCAGCTACTGAAATTTTCAGAAATTTAGCACCAGTTACTGAATTTTTCAGAAAATAAACACTAGCTTCTGAATTTATTTTTACCAGGAAAACAGTACATAAAATGTTTAAACACTGTGTTCAACACTGATTTTCTTACAAGAAGATATTATAAAATATAATCTTACAAGAATATATTACAGCTCTGATATTGGAGAAAATTGTCCAAAGCTGGGATATCAAAGGATCAAGCTTGATATCCCAATGTAGGCAATATTCACCAATATCAGTGCAATAACCCTTTTATTATATAGCAATAAATATTTTGCGTCATTCTCAGTTGTTTGTAGCCTATTATTATTTAAAATACCGTGTCTAAAGAAGAGTTGTCAAAAGACAATGCAGCTCACTGGAAATGCAGTGTGGCAAAATATGACAGATATATCTTACATACTTCAGCAGTCACGTACACTTTTCAAAACTTAAACACAGCTGTAAATGACAAAGTATGACCTGACCTTGACCTAGAAAGACGGTCGAACTGAGGAAGAGGTGTGTGCTATTGAAAGGTCTTACCCTAAGATAGGTGTGGGCCAAATATTAAAATGGTATCTAAACTTTCAGCAGATACCTACACTTTTTAAAACGCAGAACTTGAACATGGGTTTATGTAAATGACAAAGTATGACCTGACCTTGACCTAGGCAGAAGGTCAAACTGAAGAAGGGGTGTGTACTACTGAAAGGTCTTACCCTACGGTAGATTTGGGCAGAATATTAAAGTGGTATCTTCAATACTTCAGCAGTTACATACAGGTTTCAAAATTTCAATGCAGAACTTGAACATGGGTTTAAATGACAAAGTATGACCTGACCTTGACCTAGGCAGTAGGTCAAACTGAGAAAGGGTGTGTGCTATTGAGAGGTCTTACCCTAAGTTTTTGTTTGTGTTGAGGTTTTACGGCCCAGTCAACCCAATGGGGTCATGTCGAGCACAGTCAGTTTACCTAACCACATATTTACTGGGCAGCTCTAAGCGGTTAACCAGTAATGTGCACATTTTTTTGCCAGAAACTGAAAAATGCCCTTCTTGAATCAGCAGAAGGGAGAGAATGACCGTAGAAAATATTTCATGATCAAATCTCCACGAAAGAATGTTTCCGACCTGGCGGGAGTCGAGCCCACAACCTCCTGATCACCAGTCGGACGTGCATCCGACTGAGCCACTGAGGCCCACCTTACCCTAAACACTTTATAAAACTTAAACACAGCACATAAACATGGGTGTAAAAGACAGAGTCTGAAGTGACCTTGACCTATGTAGACGGATGGGGTTGCATGCTATTGAAAGGTTTCACCTTAAAGCAGGTGTAAGCCAAATATGAAAGCAGTACCTTAAATAATTAAAACAAGAGGGCCATGATGGCCCTGTAACACTCACCTGAGCAACATAGCACTTTGAGAGCCTGATCTAGAACTGATCAAGGCAAACATTCTGATCAAAGTTCAAAATGATTATATTAACAAGTAAGACAATGTAGCATGTCTAATGGACTGTGAAATAAAGGTCAAGGTCAAATATGGATGACTGCACTTAAGAGGCCATGCTAAGATATATGCATGTACTAAGTATCACTGGCTGTAGGAGCAATAGTTACTGAGAAACTGACCTAAACACAAACACTTCACAAGTACCAAATATCACTCTGTAGGACCAATAATTACTGAGAAACTGACCTAAATGGAAAAAACTTAAGAGAGTCACTGGACAGAAAACTATACATTACCTTGAAATCATCAAGACAAACATTTTGAGCAAGATTCATGATGATCACTTCAAAAATGTGACCTCTAGAGCATCAACAAACTTGACCTAGAAATCATCAAGACAAACATTTTGAGCAAGATTCATGATGATTGCTTCAAAAATGTGACCGCTAGAGTGTTAACAAGGTTTTCTGCTGATTTCGCCAGGTGACCTAGTTTTTGAACCCAAGTGACCCAGTTTCAAACTTGACCTAGAAATCATCAAGACAAACAGGTTGAGCAAGATTCATGATGATTGCTTGAAAAATGTGAGCACTAGAGTGTTCACAAGGTTTTCTGCTGATCTGGCCAGGTGACCTAGTTTTTGTCCCCAGGTGACCAAGTTTTGAACCTGACCTAAAAATCATCAAGACAAACATTTTTAGCAAGATTCATGATGATTGCTTAAAAAATGTGACCGCTAGAGTGTTAACAAAGTTTTCCGCTGATTTGGCCCAGTGACCTAGTTTTTGACTCCAAGTGACCCAGTTTCAAACTTGACCTAGAACTCATCAAGACAAACATTTTGAGCAGGATTCATGATGATTGCTTGAAAAATGTGACCGCTAGAGTGATAACAAGATTTTATGCAGATTTGGCCAGGTGACCTAGTTTTTTACCCCAGGTGTTCCAGTTTCGAACTTGACCTAGAAATCATCAAGACAAACACTTTGAGCCAGATTCATGATGATTGCTTCAAAAATGTGACCACTAGAGTGTTAACAAGGTTTTCTGCTGATTTGGCCCGGAGACCTAGTTTTTGACCCCAAGTGACCCAGTTTCAAACATATCCTAGACTCATCAAGACAAACATTTTGAACAAGATTCATGATTATTGCTTCAAAAATGTGACCGCTTGAGTGTTAACAAGGTTTTCTGCTGGTTGGCCTGGTGACCTAGTTTTTGACACCACGTGACCTCATTTCAATCTTGACCTAGAAATCATCAAGACAAACATTTTGAGCAAAATTCATGATGGTTGCTTGAAAAATGTGACCGCTAGAGTGTTAACAAGGTTTTCTGCTGATTTGGCCCGGTGACCTAGTTTTTGACTCCAAGTGACCCAGTTTCAAACTTGACCTAGAAATCATCAAGACAAACATTTTGAGCAAGATTCATGATGATTGCTTCAAAAATGTGACTGCTAGAGTGTTAACAAGTTTTTCTGCTGATTTGGCCCGGTGCTAGTTTTTTACCCCAAGTGACCCAGTTTCGAACTTGACCTAGAAATCATCAAGACAAACATTCTGAGCAAGATTCATGATGATTGCTCAAAAAATGCGACCGCTAGTGTGTTAACAAGGTTTTCTGCTGATTTGGCCCTGTGACCTAGTTTTTGACCCCAAGTGACCCAGTTTCGAACTTGACCTAGAAATCATCAAGACAAACATATTGGGCAAGATTCATGATGATTGCTTCAAAAATGTGACCGCTAAAGTGTTAACAAAGTTTTCTGCTGATCTGGCCCGGTGACCTACTTTTTGACCCCAAGTGACCTAGTTTCGAACTTGACCTAGATTTAATAGAGGCAAACATTTTGAGCAAGTTTCATCAAGATTGGGTCAAAACTAGAGTGTTAACAAGTTTTTCCTTTGATTTGACCTGGTGACCTAGTTTTTGACCCTTAGTAACCCAGTATCGAACTTGACCTAGATTTCATTGAGGCACACATTCTGACCAACTTTCATCAAGATTGGGTCAAAACTGTGACCTCTAGAGTGTTAACAAACTAATTGTTGACGACGAATTACAGACGACGACGGACATAGGGTAATGACAATAGCTCACCCTGAGCTTTTGCTCAGGTGAGCTAAAAACTATGCACATCTTTGAAAACTTAAACATTGTGCTAACCCGGATGCAGATGCCGGCAGACACCGACGCCAACAACTGGGTGACAACATAAGCTCTCCAGGGACATAGTCCCAGCGAGCTAACAAATGTGTGTCAAGTTTTGGCATGACTTTATTGCCCAAAGACATTATCAAAAGCAAGATCATGTAACAGTAACATTCAAAAGCATCCAAGTAGGCCTGCAATATCAAGTAAGCATGCCGATATCATGTGATATCTGCATGCTTGCTCCTCAGATTTTGAGCGCCGGCCTCGGTGGCTCAGTTGGATGCGCCGTCCGACTGGAGACCAGGAGGTCGCGGTTTCAACCCCAGCTGAGGTCGGCAACATTCTTTCGTGGAGATTGATCATGAAATATTTTCTACGGTCATTCTCTCCCTTCCGCTGATTCAAGAAGGGCAGTTGTCAGTTTCTGGCGAAAGAATGTGCACAATACTGGTTAACCGCTTAGAGGACTAAGCCTGCCTAGTTAACGTGTGGTTAGGTAAACTGACCGCGCTCGACATGACCCTATTGGGTTGACTGGGCCGTAAAACCTCAACACAAACAAACAAATCCTCAGATTTTATCACACACGTTTATGTGATATCTACATGCTTGCTCCTCAGATTTTATCACATGTTTATGTTATATCTGCATGCTTGCGAGGAGCTTCTAATGAGTACCCACAACATATGTTTTCATCGGATGAAAAAAGCACCCTATCTGTTGCTATGGCTTCTGATGAGTACTCACAGGATATGTTTTTTGTGGAGAAATAAGAAAAATACTATGTGAATACTCCCTCTTTTCTGGAGCTATGAGTTTCATTTCATGCAGTTCATCTGCTGTAGGAACTTACAATGATTTCCCAGTCATCAAAAGACAAAGGCTCAACATTTGTTCGAGAACAACTTTTAGTCACATTCACGGGCCTGATGATTACCTGAAAGATAAAAATTATCTGATCATGGCCTGAACTGTCTGTGACCTCATCTGTTGACCTCAACTTGAAGTTTGTGATAGATCATCATCTTATGCAAGTGACTGATGATCAATTAAACACTGATCAATAAAATTGCTAGAAATTAGGGGTGTGCAAAAATACCGGTACACTGGTATACCACGGTATTTCTTTGGCATGGTACATACCGCGGTACACTTGCCTGTACCACAGTATTCTGATGATTCTATTTTTAGCAACAGTCTATTGTAGAAAACCATAAATCTCCAAAATATTGAAACAGCTGAAGTTGAAATAGCTTGAAATGGTGTTCTTCAGTTATAAACCACTGAATTTCATTTGCACACGGTCACCCTTATTGTCTTAGATAATGGATGAAGTGAAACAATTATACCTGCAACATTACTTGTTGTAAATACATGTATATTTAACAATACATGTTGATACTTTATGAACATATAACTGTAGTTATAGGGATGTTAACAAATATGCAGTTATAAAATAAAATTGATAATAAGCAGGAAGGTGTTACTAAAGCATTAAGTGTTGGAAACTGCTGACTTATGGTCCTACATGTATATCCAATCTCAACCCTCCACTGCTGAGTTTTAATTTAAAATACATGTATTTTCTATTACAACATACAATGTAAATCAATATTTCATTGAAAATAAAACACAGCACAGATGACTGAGGTGGTTTAAACTTATACACCATCAGATAATGGCATATCAACCAAATGGCCACTTCTGCTGGCAATTTCACAATGACCTCTGCAAAATTTAATACTGTTGCAGTATACCGTGGTATGTACCGCAGTACTCTGCTAAATACAGCGGTATACCGTGGTACTTTCATGATACCCAGCCCTACTAGAAATACCTACAGAGTTGTTGATATTACATGGTTTTGATTAACACAGAACTGGAAGCTTGTTGGCAAACTATAGGGATTATTTAGAAAAATGACCATAAATGGTCGTTTTTTTTGTTGTTTTTTTTCTACAAAATAATCTATTCATTTTGAATGGCTATAATTACAGGTTGTGCAGAGAACACAACTGATCTCTGGATCCTAACCATAGCATAAGAGGAAATTATTATGCATAAAGAGACAAAAGTTTAACGGATTATTCAAAATCATAACTAGTTATGTCTTTTTTTTTTTTTTTTCCCCCGTTTTATGGCCCTTTCAAGAATATTTCACCTATATCAAGCCACTCATTCATCAAATGTGGACGAAAACCGGAAAACCTGTGAAAAAAACACCTGACTAGCCGTAAGCAGAACTTGGCTTTCCCACAGGTAATCCGAGCGAGGCTCAAACCACAGTGGTGAGAAACCTAATGGATTAAGAGTCAACTCTCCTATCTACCAGGCTACGGGGGCCCACAACCAGTTATGTACTCATTTGCCTTAAAAGAGTAATCACTGAATAAATTGCTTGTTTGTGTTGAGGTTTTATGGCCCAGTCAACCCAATGTGGTCATGTTGAGCGCAGTCAGTTTACCTAACCACACGTTTACTGGGCAGGCTTAGTCCTCTAAGCAGATAACCAGTACTGTGCACTTTCTTTTGCCAGAAACTGACAACTGCCCTTCTTGAATCAGCGGAAGGGAGAGAATGACCATAGAAAATTTTTCATGATCCATCTCCACGAAAGAATGTTGCCGACCTCGGCGGGGGTTGAACCCGCGACCTCCTGGCCGAGTAAATTGATTAAATGGCAAATCACTAACTGCCTGTAAGTCAAACAGTACTTTATAGACTTACGGCATTACCATGTAGTCAAACAGACTTGTACAGACAATGTTTAACCCTTAAAGCGCCAAGAAAACCTGCATCTGAAAATGTCATCTGTTTATGTCGTCTGCTGAATATTCTTGCAAACTTTTCAAACCTATTTTTGCATACAGGTAGAGGAGCAGTCTGATCTGAGTCCACAATGTTTGCAAAAATGATTTTTAAAATCAAAAGCAGACAACAAAGCAGACGACTATTGTTGTGATTGGCAGTTTAAGGGTTAATAAAATACAGCCAGGACTAATAATGACTTACATTGTAAGTCTATAGGTTTTATATCTCCAGATAAGACAGATATACACACAGGGCTCTAGATAAGAGGGAGTAAAGAGTATTTCAGCATTCATTTTTTGAAAATCAACATTGAAATCAAAGCTGGAGGGGGGAGGGTGGGTGGGGTCGGGGGGAAGGGGGGAAGGGGGGGTGGTAAAACATTTTTAGTGAAATCTTTAGGAATCAATTTTTCACACTTTGATTCTTTTATGAGCAGCATCAATACATTAGATCAGAAAGGGTTTCAACCCTTAAAGTACTGATGACAAATGCAGCAGACAGCATTCTGAAAATAAGGCTTGGCATTTCTTGTGAATTGTCTGCTTGCAGACAATTCACATGAAATGCTAAGCCTTATTTTCTCTAAGAAAAAAGAAAAAAAAAAAGAAGAAATTTATACGCTACAGTTTACTTGTTGCTAAAAGAGTTAATCATTGTAAATGGGCATTTCAGGATTAAGCTTTAAAGCAGGGGGTAAAATACTCATTGTACCCAAACATTATCTAGAGCACTGTACACGTTTCTTTTTTTTTTTTTTTCATATTTTTCCACAAAAACATATGTTGTGGGTACTCATTAGAAGTGACTCACTGATATGCTTCTGATGAAATGCTTGTAGTGAGATGCTTCTAATAAGTACCCATAGCAATTTTTTTGTGGAGAAATAAGAAAAACATTACGAAAACATGGCATTTCAAATATATTGAAAATTTCACCCTGGAAGTTTTAGGATAAAAATTCTGGTATTTTTCATATTTCTGCTCAGAACACAGATTGTGGGTACTCGTTAGAAAGACCTTAGTGAGGTGGTTCTAATGAGTACCCACAATCTATGTTTTTGAGCAGAAATAAGAAAAATAATGTATACCCCAGAAAACCCCAGTTTTACTGTATAAAAATGGGATTTAAGGGGGTCAAAATTATATACATGTAGGTATGCTTTCGTGATGCATTAGAAGCACCTTGCCAAGGCACTTCTAATAAATGCCCACAACATAGGCTTTCATGCAGAAACAAGAAAAATATTACACCACAACCTCTTTATAACACTACTGTTGGGGTCCATAGCATAAACCGTGTTAGTTAAACAACCGTGTTATATCCAAACAAAAATGTATAGATTATATTGAAAAATGACCATTTATGGTCATTTTTCAATATAATCTATACATTTTTGGGATCCATCTTTTAACCGTGTTATAAAGAACCGTGTTATAAAGAGGCTGAAGTGTATATGGATACCCCTTCTTATCTGGAGGTATGGGTGAACTAAGACATTTACCAAAACTAGTATGGTAAATGTGCTAAAACTTCGAAACACTTCATTTCATACATTTTTGCCTTAATTTTGTGTTTTTATGTAGTTGTTTCTACAGGAGCAGTCTAATCTGAGTCTGCTGTTTGTACATGCCATTTGTCTGAAACTCTGGAGTACAAAATTTTAGCATTTTCTTATGGCATTGTGGAAAAGTGCTAACAGGCACCAAGAAAGCACATGAACTCAGAACTATTGGTGTAAGGCTGCAATATTTATGGTAAGCATTGGGACAGACATGCCTGAGTAAGCAGTGTAGACTCAGAGCAGATACTGCTGAATGCAGCATCTAATCAGTCTCTAGACTGTTTACTTGTTAGACATATGAGTTGGTAGTAAAATGGACTTTGTTTAACCCTTAAAACTCCAAGAAAACCTGCATCTGTTTATGTCGTCTGCTGAATATTCTTGCAAACTTTTCAAATCTATTTTTGCATACAGGCAAACAGTGTGGACCCAGATCAGACTGCTCCTAGACTGCTCCTGTTTACAAAAATGACTTTTAAAATCACAAGCAGATGACAAAGCAGATGATAATTGTTGCGATTGGCAGTTTAAGGGTTAAATGTTATGATAAGCATTTGTGGTGTACCATTCTTTAGTAAATGTGGTAATACAGACACTTTCTACCAGCAGCCTACCTACATGTATGCATCTATTTATTTTAGAACTTACATCATCTCCATCTCTAAGACCAAGATTTGATCCATACAGCCCATTTATCTGCAGAACACCATCTGCTCCATCTGCTGATCTTACTTCTTCTCCAGACCAGCTGACAAAGGCCCTGTTTTTATTGTCAATGTCTATTTCAAACACCTGCAGGTCCTGAAGTAAGAAATATGCTACCATCTTTCAGAAATGTTCAGAAACCTTGACTCATTATTGCACTCGTCCTAAAATTTGAACAACTCCATTCAACTATCTTTATTTAATGTATCTTAACGCTTCTCTTGCTGAACACGACATGCCCTGTCTTAGCAAACAGTGTAGATCCAGTGATCTGGATCTGCACTGTTTGTCATTAGATATGTGACCTTCTATCAAAAACTCAGACCAAGTAATCTGATTGGCTGGAAATTAGAAGCGGGCATGGAATATTTATTTATTCAGCATGACAAGGGTTAAAATCGCTGGATGAGGCAATCAGTTCAGACACCATGTTCTGCAGCATCTTATCTGGATCTACACCATTTCCACAGACATCATAGGTCTATATTAGAGTGGGTATCTGGTATCTGGTAAATATTTTTCTTATTTCTCCATGAAATTATATGTTGAGGTACTCATTAGAAGTGCCTCGCTTCTTATGAGTACCCACATTCCAAAAGCATGTTTTCATAGAAAAATATCATATTTTTGGACTGAAAAAAAAAAGCATTTTGTCAAGAGCTATGGGCATAATTATATTGTCAGAACATTTAGGGTAAGTATGGTAAATCAGAAGACTTCAGTATTTGGTGATAATTATTGGATGATTTTCTCCAGTTCTCCATAAAAAGTTTAAACATATGTTGTGGCAGCACCTCACTGAGGCACTTCTAAATTAATGAGTACCCACAATGTATGTTTTTATGTGAGGCACTTCTAATGAGTACCCACAACATATTTTTATAGAGAAATAAGAAAAATTATCCCAGAATTATCTTCAAATATACTCCACCTTAAAAATTAGTACATTCAGAACACCAGAGACTTGTGCAATACACCAAGAAATTATGACAGAAGAGCTGGTAGAGGAGGGGAAAGAGAAACAATGGAGGTTGAGGGTAAAAAGTAAATCATGACGGACAGTGCAGAAACACGGCACCAGGCTAGTTCAGTTGGTAAGCAGGTTTGTTCATGAACAGCTGCAGATCTTTGCTGCATAGGTTTGAATCCAGCTGGGGACATAAGGACGTGATTATGTGTAAATTGTTAGCACTTCCCTACAGACTTCAGTGGTTTCACAGAGGTTATTTCCCCAGTGTATACCATTGGGAACTACTCAGGCTTTACTCCACTGTTTAACTGTCTCTGAAGCTAGCCAGATGTGACTGTTTCAGATTACATTGGTGAAGAAAAAACACAACATGTATTACAAGCCCTCTTTCCCCTATGTACAGCAAGTACAGCAGGCCTTTGAAGAGTGCATGCCTCTGAGATGAATGCAGGACAAAAAGTATAAGTAGCTGAGGATTAGAAGATCTGCAACAACTACAGAATAGAAATATTGAACCCTGGTCGTCCTGAACCCAGACATGCCCTGCCTTTGCAAACAGAGTAGTGCCAGATCAGATGGCTTCTTGAGTATGTGAATTTATATCAACAACCTGGATCAAGCAATCTGATTGGCTGAAAATTAGAAGTGGGCATGGGATCTTAATTTATTCTGAATGACAAGGGTTAAAAATAAAAAAAAAAAGTGAGTTACTTTTAATACCCAACTCATCCTGGTGCAACACCGAAATCATAAGGGATTTCCATTAGAAAATTCATGTAGGTGGACTGTAGAACAAAATACTCATTCATAAGTTTTAACCTGTTATAAATGCACCTATGTATGTTTTCTCCCAGATGGAGGACAGAAGAGGCGGCCATACTGACCCTTGGAAACTAGCTATTTCTGAAATTTTTACATCTAATTCTTTACCCATTAGTTATAATGTGTCAAAAATCCCATGAGTGGACCAGATTTTTCACTTCTTTTCCTAAAAAATTGTCAACTCGCGCTCAGTTATCTAAATTCCCACCCTTTTTCAGTGATATCAGGTTCGGAAGGCATGGATGTTTTTCCTTACTGATCCCCAGGGTATTCTACCTCCATTCCACCCCACACATGTCTCTGAGGGTGGAGACATTGATATGTGCATTGCACTGGTGTTGGAAAAACCGGGCGTACACTCCCACGCTATTAGCATAAGCAATGGTGTCAGTATAGCAAGCTTGGAAGGAATCATGGCTGCCAAAATTATTATTCCTCTGTAGCAGGCCTGTGGAAAATTCTTTGTGATTTAGCAGTATAATGGAAAAAAAAATGATTTGCAGCAACGCAGTCATATTTGGACAATGTGCGGTCATGTTGCTTTATCATTATGAAAGCGAAAGTAACTCACATTATTGGACTTGACAGTCAAACAGGAAGACGATAAAGCAACAAAGCAATTTTTAGCTGTCGTAAAAGTCACTTTTACAACTAAAAAGCTCATTCTTAATGTCTAAGTTATCCATACACAATGTCAGTTTCCTCATTAACTGAGTTATTGCAATTTATATCCATTTTTTAAACCGGAAATAAAACCCGATTTAGTTCCTGTCCTGTAAGCTTTACTGAAAGTAAAGACAGGAAACCAGTCAATAAACCCTAATACACAGCACGAATTTCCAAAATACTCATTTTCCAAAAATAGCTCTACAAAAAGCCCTGCATTTTCTTATATCACCACTGCGGCAGTAGATCTGATTTTAAAAATAAATGCAAAATTATAGGAATTTAAGAAAACATTGTGATAAAAAAATAATATATAGACTAAGTATCAATGAAACAAGAATGGCTGGAAATATTTTTCAAAGCAGAAAAGGTGTTCAAAGTTTGAAAAACGGTTCCAAAGAAACTGATGAATGCATTTCAAACATGGATGAAGATTCGGATAGCAATGAAATTGGTTCTTATTGTGAACTGACATTAATTGACAGACAGAATTCTCAGAATGAAGAGAAAGAAGCGTGTAATTCTGTAATGTTCAAAGAAATTAAGAACCCCACAAACCTGATGGATAATCCGCAACAAGACTTAGATGAAACAAATATGATGCCAGAATACAAAGAGACTACAGTGCTTAATATAGAGGACACAGACCGCGAAAATTTTCCTGCAGATAGGAATAAATCAAAATTTTCTTCAGTCAGTACCGACTGGAAAGGATCAAGTGATTCCAATTTTAAAAGTGTGAAATCTGGCTGCTCAAGTTGTTTGTGTACGATTACTTTATCCACGATTGTCTCCATATGTGTGTCTGCTTCTGTAGCTATTTTATTAGTCGTTTATCTCACTCGCAGTTCGGTTGTGAATGATAAAAAACAAACAGTTACTTATCCTGCTTTTAGCCAGGTGAGTTAACCTATACCATCACGAAAACATACCTATATAATTTTGACCCCCCCCCCCGCCCCCCTAAACCTCACTTTTATATAGTAAAACTGGGGTTTTCAGGGGTATACATTATTTTTCTTATTTCTGCTCAAAAACATAGATTGTGGGTACGCGTTAGAACCGCCTCGGTAAGGCGGTTCTAACGGGTTCCCACAATCTATGTTTTGAGCAGAAAGTTGACGAATATCAGAATTTGTATCTGAAATTTTTCGTTTTTTTAGGTGGTAAAATTTTCAGTATATTAGAATAGGCATGTTTTCGTAATGCCACTTTATATGCTATAATTCAGCAGACGTCAAATTGATATTTTTTCTTATTTTTCCCAGAAAATAGGTTTGACATTTCATGCAAATTGTCTCCTAAGAAAACGAACACCTAGACCATCCTGTGGATACTCGCCGCATATGTCTAAAAGCACCCTTTTCCCACGTCACTTCGCATGTAAACTGTATTTACCTTAAAGGGCAAATATAAAGGAATTTAAAATATTCCTGGTTTTCAGGGTGTTGATAGAATGCTTTAAGAGAATTATTTTGTTGAAAACCCCATCAAAAAATTCCAATCCAATCAAAAGTTATGGTGATTAATTTACGATACCTACCTTTTTTTCCTATAAGAGTAACCTCCCTTGGATTGTGTATTGATTAAGGCCCACAATGCAATATTCTGTGATGTCATAGTGGAACTTAAATTTTAAATTGAAATTTTAAACAGGAATATTCTGCATTTCCTTATGTGCTACACAGTTTTTCTCCTTAACCATTATTGAAATTGGTCTCTGTCCACAAATAAGCCCATGAATAGAGAATTTAACTCAAAATTTAATCTGTTATTTAAATTTAAAGCTAAATTTTAAAATGTTTAAAACTTGACTAATATTAAATTTTTCATAAGTTTTTTTTTTAATAATAGTGAATTTTGGGTGTATATCATATAAATGAATACCAAAAGAGTCAATTTTGGCTAATTATTAAGCATTGTAACTGGATTTTAAATTATGTAAATGAAATTTTTAAATTTGAAATGTAACACTTTAAATGGAAAATAAGAGCTAAATTCCTATGTATATTAGTTTGAAGGAGCTGAATAAATTAAACAATATGAAAACTGAATTGATGCAGATTAAAGAGCAAAATATATTGGCAATTTAAAAAAGTTAAAATTTTACTGTTCCCTTATGATGTCATAAAAAGGCTCATGAATATTAATGAGGCAGCCTGAATTCAATCCTCTTGGATGTTAAATATCAAATTTCACATCGCAATATTTCAGAAACCGTTTAAGATAATTTGATGCGGTTTTCGCAGTCACCTCCTTACTAAAGTGCCCTTAAATATTTAGTAGAATTAAAACCTTTATATTTGCCCTTTAAGTATTCAGACAGACATGACCCAAACAAACAATGTAGACCTAGATTAGACGTCACAGAACGCTTATCTCGAACTATATAAATGCTGATCCCTATGTATCATTTGGAGGAACAGTGAAAGCCAGGATGTTTTATTTAAATAATAAATACAGCTTTGATCCTCCCTCCCCCCCCGCCTCTCTCTCTCTCTCTCTCTCTCTCTCTCTCTCTCTCTCTCTCTCTCTCTCTCTCTCTCTCTCTTGAAAATCGTGAATAATTTAACCTTTTCAGTTATTGTGCTAATTCAGCAGACGACAAATTGATGTTTTCTTATTTTTTTTCCAGAAAACAGGATTTCCGTGACATTTCAAACACATTGTCTCCATTGGAGACAAATTTGCCTGAAATGTCAAAATATATTTCTGGGAAAAAAAAAAATATTTCAGTATGTCGTCTGGTGGAAATTTAACCCCGCATGCTATTATTGCGTTTAAAGTTATTTTGTTTTTATTTATTTATTTATTTTATTTATTTTTTTTTTTGTTTTTTTTTTTTTTTTGTTTTTTTTTTTTTTTTTTTTTGTTTTTTTAACTTCACAGGACATAACAACAGATAAGGCGCTTTTTCATCCGAAAAATGCTGATATCTTTCTTATTTCTCCACGAAAACATATGTTGTAGGTACTCATTAGAAGCGCCTCGCCGAGGCGCTTCTAATGAGTACCCACAACATATGTTTTCGTGGAGAAATAAGAAAAATATTATGTGGATACCCCCTCTTATCTGTAGCTATGGGAGTATTTTACAAAACATGTATTTGTTATTTCTTATTCGTTTGCTTATTTATAAACTGATTTCGACTCATTGAGGATGTATATTTGGTATTTTGTATTGCATGTATAAAGTGTTTTCTATTCAATGACGCGTTTCGTTATTTTCGGTTGCAGTTTCGCCAAACTCTCATGGTTTCAGTATTGGGCGAAACTGCACCCAAAGTCTCAGCATAATGACTTAGGTTATTATATATACTCAGTGTACTCGTATTTACACTATCTAAGAGCCACAACGTCAGAAAACGTACCATCGGACATGTGCGCCCAGCGAAGATTCAGATCAGCCTGCGCATTCGCACAGTCTGATCATAATCCTCACTGAGCGCGTTTTGGATAGCCAAGGATGCAAAGTTTCTTCACGCGGACAACGAAGACTCTGATTAGACTGCGCGTATGTGCAGGCTGATTTGAGTCTTCGTTGGTGCACAATTCAGTAGGCACGTTTTCTCACATTGCGCCTCATTTCCTTGATTTCGGTTGCAGTTTCACAGATATGACTTTAGTTTCGGTAACGGATGAAACTGCAACCAGTCTGAGCATAATGACTAGACTGGCATTAGTATATTGATTATTGAATTAATGATGACTGCTTAAAGAGGGACCCCCTTCTTCCTGGAAGAATATCAGACAGACACCATTTGCTTGATAAATTACTCTCTGACCTGTCTGCACAGCTCCCCTGAGACTCATTTATTGATCTGCTGGCCATAATTTACCTGTCAGTGCCTGAGTTGCAAAATAAACTTCAGTACTGGTGTTATTGTTGAGGTTTTTAGAAAATCAAAGGGGAACTTGAATATAATGTCCAAAATACTCTGTATAGCCACCTGTTACTTACTGATAGTTTGAAGTGCAATATCAATCCATGATAATCATCTGATTGCGCGTCACACACACACACACACACACACACATAGAGAGAGAAAGAGAGAGAGACTGGCCGGCACAGTCCGATCATGAAGCTACATGTATAAACACATGAAACAAAATTATAAATAGCAGGAAAACATTAAACAATGTCATATCATATGCGTCAATTTCCAGGACAGTAACATACATGAAAATCCTTTGTTATATGAGCCTTCGTGAGAAAATCTGTCTTCGGAGTTTCCAACTAGGAGAGACTCAAACCAGCCTGCTTAGCTACAGAGACATCCTAGTCTTGAAATTTTAGAACTATAAACTAGAGGTATATACAATCTAAGCAGTGAATAACAAAGGTGCTAATCAGACTGCATGGATGCGCAGGCTGATCTGCACCTTTGTTGTTTGCATATGTCGAAATCAGGTGTTCTCATGACAACGCTTATATTGCTGTGCCTTGTTGGTATTTGTATAGTCATTTTTTTTTTCGAATAACATAGGATTAACCTTTGTATTTTCATAATGATACATTTCCATTTACAATCCGTTATGTGTTGTTAGTGAAATGAATAGGCTTATGCCACACCCTGCCTTTTGAAAGAAAAAAAATGACGATAAAGTTGAAATCAGAGGCGCACTGCTCAGTCAATAAAAACAACAAAAATCCTTTACATGATCTCATTTTTTTTATTTATGTATTTATTTTTTTTATTTATTTATTTTTTTTTTTATTTATTTATTTTTTTTTTTGCACAACTTTTCACAAATATTTATATCCACATATGGCCCATATAGGGCATGTCAGAGGGGTTGGGATACAATGCCCTCAGCTGAGAGACAACACATGATGGCATAAGCTCACGTTTATCATTTACTTGTCCTCCAGCTGCAACTTTCTTCAGTAAGTATCTATTGTCATTCCATCCTCTAGAATTATTAATAAATTTCCAGTAAGACCTATACTTTATTTTCCTAACACCATGGTTTTCTCTGCTCTCTGATTGTCCTTCACCAAGCCAGTAATGATTATGGGATGTTGCACATGGCGTTAGGAAACAGTGAGGACATTCTTGTTGCTCTTCATCAAATAGGTGAGGTGGTGGTGGAAATGGTGGGGGAACGGGTGGCTCATTTTTTTTTATGAGCAAGATAAAATATGTTTGTTTTGAAAATATGAAAAAGTAAAAGATGTTACTGGATGATTTTATGTGTTTCATTTCGTACTGTTGAAAGAATAATGCAGCACACAGTCTTATAAAAACTCTATGGCAACAAGAAAAAAAAATGACATTGGAGAGTTCAGTCTCTAGACATAACCATGAATGCATATAGCGCAGATCATGCATAGACTTGCTGATCAGACTGTTGTTATGTTTTTCTGGTGACCACCTCTCCACCCACCCCCACCCTTTCCAAAAAAAAAAAAACAAAAAAAAAAAAACGGGCCACCAGAAAAAGTCTTACCATGGAGTAATGGGTCCAAAGGATATAGACTGAATGGCAAACAATGTAATTCCTGATCAGACTGCTCCTCTAAGATCTGGGTCTGCACTGTTTGCCAGGACCTTTGCATCTAAAACTTTGGGAAAATTATGGTAATTTGCCTGCCCACACCTCAACCATGATACCAACAAAAAGGTATCAAATGTTTCACGCGAAAACAGATGTAAACCAGAAAGATTTATATCCCTAGACATACAGTTCCTGAAAAACTAAGGTGTCCAGGAGATGTTGAAAATAATACCTGTATGCAGAGATGACTCTGATAAGCCTGGACATCCACCAAGTATGGACAAAGTCTTTGCCATTCACACGAAGATTTGTCCTCAGCTACCTAAAACAGCATACTAGTAGAAAAGACCTTGATCAGACTGAGCAGATATACAGGCTGATCTGAGTCTTTGCTGTGCACCTATGTTGTTTTATTTGTTTTGTTGTGAGCAGGCTCATTTGATTTCAAAGCAAACTATCAACATGCCATTCATATCAATTACAATTTTATGACAAATATGTCCTGTAATATACTTCAACATTGTGCAAGAGAATAATCTTCACTGCACTGATAAGCCTCAGAAAAACTACCAGCAACTGGTCAGCCTTACAGCTGGCCAGTATAAACACATAAATTAGCTCATGTTCTAGCTAATCAACAGTAATCATGAAACAAGCAATAAAACTCAGATTAATGGATTTTTCTCTGGGATAACTGATAGATCATTTAGATAGCTGGGGTCGGTCTTTAACCCTTAAAGCGCCAAGAAAAACTGCATCTGAAAATGTCGTCTGTTTATGTCGTCTGCTGAATGTTCTTGCAGACTTTTTAAAAAAAATATTTTTGCATACAGGCAAACAGTGTGGACCCTGATCAGTCTGATCTGGGTCCACGCTGTTTGCAAAAATGACTTTTAAAACAACAAGCAGACGACAAAGCAGACGACATAGTTGTGACTGGCGCTTTAAGGGTTAATATCTGTACATGTAGAATCAAATGAAACTAAATATTCTATCTGATGCTGAATACAATAGACTCCAGTGACAACCCTTATAGTCATGATATTATTTTGATTTTATTTTAGTGTGTTATCAAACTAGATTATAACAATAAATATTTAGTCACTGGAGGCTGGAGGCAGTCTACATAGTGACGTATAGGCTGTAATTAAGATACACATTTACCCTATTTTCCTAAATATCCGGGCAGACAGGCCTGAGCAAAGAGAGGAGATTCAGATTGGGGTCTACAACTGTTTGCCACTCATACCGTGTTTTTAGAGAGACCAACAGATCATAAAATGGACGTTTTAAAAATTATTATAAATACATGTATGATATATGAAGTTAAGGTGACCTAATATTTAAAGCATAATTATATGGTATTTATTTATAGATTTATGGTAGATTCCCAGTAAACTCACAATGTTGTACTGACGTCGCCGCGACGTTATGACGTCGCAGCGACGTCGGAGCGACATTGTTACGAAATTGTGTGTCAGCTAGGTTTTTTACGTTTTTCATGTTACAGGCGAAATTAGCAGATGAGCTTTCTCGTCTCTCTCTCTCTCTCTCTCTCTCTTCTCTCTCTCTCTCTCTCTCTCTTCTGTATATATATATATATATATATATATATATATATATATATATATATTTATATATATATTTATATATATATATATATATATATATTGTTGACATCCCATCTTATCTGGAGCTAAATATGTATTAACGACTTTTCCTATTTTTTTCCCCCAGCTGAAAGCGGAAGAACTACGAAACAATTCTGGTCTCCAGTCCTTCCTGTCAAATAGAAGGTCTCGGGCACAGCTATATCTAGATCAAAACGCCTTGAAACGTAAGTTTTCAACTGTGTTCAGCTCCCCTCCTCGCTCCCCGCACTCCGCCCCCCCCTCCCGCCCTACACACACACACAACATCCACCCCGTCACCGTGGCCCAGTATTCACACTTCCTTTAGGCGAGCAACACACGTACTGAGCAGATTGGTGAATACACTGGCCGATCTTCTGGGATTTCCTTTTCCATTATATGTAAGCATAAAAAAAAAAAAAAAAAATTTACCTGGACCTTGGACAGTTATGTATTTTGCAACTTATATTTGGATGTCTGCCAGATTACGTAAAAGGATCCCAGAATGGTTTTCCTGGGTAGTTTAAATGTGTTTTACAAAACATTACTTTTTATTTACGTCACGCTAGTTTGTCTCATACGAAATTGAATTAATTTGAATAACCATACATTGATTTTGCCTAAATATTCGACACCCTAACCTTGGAACAAATCCATTGTTTCTACATGTTTATACATGACTGACTGCGAGATAAGTGGCAAACAGTGCAGACGGTGATCAGACGCCGAGTTCGGCGGCGGCTGATCTGTGGCTATATTGTTTGCCTAAGCCTGTCTCAGTGTCTGTCAGAATACTAAAGATAAATGCGGTTAAAAATCTGTGTCACATTAAGTTAGAAAAAAGAAAACAGTACTCGTATGATGAAATTAGACGAAATAATGATGCAATAGCTGGTTAATTTACATATATCTAAATATATCTAATCATTAGGTTTGGGGGCTTTCTGTGGGTAACCCTCGGGGGTGTCTGGCTCGGGGAGAGGGGAAGGGGGGGGGGGGGGGGGCAGGTGTCTGGTGGAGAGGGAGGATGGTGGGGATGTAACCTGGGGCTATTTGTAGTACGGTGTGCGGCACATCATTTCAAACCCTACTCCATTTATTTACTGGTTATATGAAAAACAAAAACGGGCCCATTTATATATACCGTTTACTTGATCGTCTATAAATATAACGTCCGGTGACCTATGATTTCTGGTTTCATGTTCCGATTAAACGTAATGCAGCTGGGAACTAGACACCTTAGGTCACCGAACAGGTTATATTTTTTATATACATTTGCTGTTTGCTCAAATACCGCACTTTAAAAATCAGATATATTTATCATGGCGCCAAAGTTCGGACTACACTTGTCTGCTTTTTCTTAACAAAGTATCGATTGGAAAGAAGTTCGTATGTAAAGTTGAAAGACTGTATGTCAAACAGCGTAGATCCTGATGAGCTCATCTGGATCTACTCTGTTTGTAGAAACCTATTATTGTCACCTACGGCAGTGAAAGAGATAAACCGTTACACCCATTTATGCATATGCCTGTAATTTGGATGAGTTCAATCGCTGTTTTAGGGCTGTCGAGCAGGAGTTATCTCCTTGGGAGCAAATTATTTCCTTTTAGAGTAAAACCCCGTTTAAGAAGGAAATTTGCGTGCAGAACAGGAAACAGGAAGTGACAAAATTTGTCTTGCTTGTAAAAATGGTGGAAAATCAATCAGGTGTATCCCCTTATGTTATTTAACGCTTTCGGCGCCGAATTTCAGACGACATTTGTCGTCTGCTTTGTTTTTGTTTTTTTAACAAACTATCAATTAGAAATAAGTTTATTTGTAAAGCCGAAAGAGCTGAATGTCAAACAGCGTAGATCTTGATGACCCATCTGGCACATGGACGTTTATACAACATCGGCTCAACGTCGATGCAACGTCATGACGTTGCATCGACATTGAGGCGACGTTGTATTAACGTCATGTGCCCGCTGGGGCGTCACCTGTATCTACGCTGTTTGCGAAAACCTATTATCGCCTATGACAGTGAAATAGTTTAATTCCTTGTTGTGATTGAACATGACGGTTCATAAAGATTTATTTATTTATTTATTTATTTTCAGAACAGAAGAAGCTAATATGGACGGCCAACAATCTTCAAGACGCATTTATATCACATGACCTTTCTACCTCACTGTTTGACGAAAAGTACGGTTGCCTAGTTGTGTCACAAGAAGGATTTTATTCCGTTTTCTCAAAATAACTTTCTTCTACACTCATGCCACGAAAACTCCGTTGCTGTATCACTCAATGAATTTACGACGCAAAGGCGACAATCCCCGACAACTGTCGGACAATAGGTACACACTGCCAACGCCGAAAAACCGACAGCGGAGAGGCAGGATTTACTGGCCCAGCATTATGTTAGGATACTATCATCTCAAACCAGAAGATCACTTATGCATTCTGGTTTCCAACATCGATCTCGTGTATGTTGGACCGACACACAGTTATTTCAGCGTTTACCTCTTAACTGATGACTAGATGATGCAAATTTCCAATTGAATAGATAGTTGGAATGAAATGTCAAATCCCATTTTCGTTCTAATTCTAATTATTTGTCACATGTATACATCAAAATGTTGAAAAAAATGTTTAAACTAAATCTTGTTTCCGAAGAAAAAAAAACAAACCTATTTCAAAATGACGTCTGCTAAAAATCATTACCCAACATGCTAAGTGTTTAAACAACTTTAAATGGCATCTGAAATCGATAAGGGCTTTTTTTCTATACACCTATATATATATATATATATATATAATATATATATATATATATATATATATATATATATATATATATATATATATATATATATATATATATATATATATTCCACAGTATTAAATGAATGTAAGCGTAAAGCGAAGGCCTGATCAGACAGCACGGATGCGCAGTCTGATCGGGCCTTTGCTGTCCTCATATTCACACAAAGACATTTTGCGGAGGCAAGGCTCATATGAAATAGTCAGGTTTGTTTACTCATTTCGTTTACACATTTGACAGGTGCATTGTTTGGGATTATAGAATCCCTTTGTATATGAGCCAGCGCACGACAAGAACCTACAATAAGACTTGTGCGACCAGCGAAGATTCAGATCAGCCTGCGCATGCGCGCAGTCTGATCAGACTCTTCGCTAATCGCTTGTGTCTACTACAGCCTCAGGCTATCCAAAGAGGGACAAACGAGCTCATGCCATACTGGGTGGATGTACAGGCTGATCTGAGCCTTTGCTGGTCACACAGGTTTTATTGTAGGTTTTGTCATGCGCTGGCTCAATGATACTGTTGACTCTCTTTATCTCAAACATTGATAGCCCAAAATACCACCTAAAGTCAAACCTGAGTCAAACCAAATAAAGGACAACATTGAAACAGTTAGCTGTATGTTCCTCACCTTTCAAATCCCCTATCTTAAACTACTGTTATCTCAAACCAAACAGCCCGGTCCCCTTGAGTTTGAGATAACGAGAGATAATTGTATATGGGCCATGCCTTGCGAAGTGTCTTCGGGTATTTGCGGACAGCGAAGGCCCCGACCAGACTCAAGGCCTTCACCGTCCGCTAACAGAATCATTGGATACTACAGAATGTCTGAACTATTACGAAAACATACTTATTCAAATATACTGAAAAATTTACCCCCCAAAAAATGAAAATTTTCAGATAAAAATTCTGATAGTTTTCCCATTTCTGCTCAAAAAAATAGATTGTGGGTACTCGTTAGAACCGCCTCGCTGAGGCGGTTCTAACGAATACCCACAATCTAGGTTTTTGAGCAAAAGTAAGAAAAATAATGTATACCCATGTAAATCCCAGTTTTACTATATAAAAATGGGGTTTAAGGGGGTCCAAATTATATAGATATGTTTTCGTGATGGGAGAGCAAAGGCCCGGATTATACTTTGCGCATGTGCCGGATGATATTAATCTGCGCACTTGCGCATGTTCGAAGGCACTTTTTCACTTTACGCGACCCATGTGTTAAAATAAATGACACAAGATGTAATTTCCGGTAGCTCAGGCTAGTCAGGGAATGCACAGTTCACAAATTCAGATATCGTTCATGGCGCCTACTCATCATCACGAAAACATACCTATATATTGTTGATCCCCTTAAACCCCACTTTTATATAGTAAAACTGGGGTTTACAGGGGTATACATTATTTTTGCTTGAAAATATAGATTGTGTGTACTTATTAGAACCGCCTCGACGACTAACGAGTACCCACAATCTATGTTTTGAGCAGAAATATGATAAATATCACTTTTTGCTGAAAATTATCAGCTTTTTTTTAGGTGAAATTTTCTATATATTTGAATAGGCGTGTTTTCTTAATGCATGCTCATTCTTCCTGTTGGTAGCATGTTTCTTGTTATTGTTTTAATACGTTTAATGACACATATGTTTAAAGTTAATAATCACTTCACTGTATTTTAATGGTATTTTTTGTAATGGCAATCTTATGACGGGTTTTTGTTTGTGATGCTAGTTGTTATTGTTTTCGTGTTCTTCATGACACACCATTTTCAAGATAAAAATAAGTTTTATATATTTGTTTAGCAACAGTAGCATGTTGTCATTGTTATTATTGATGTTGTTGTTGTTATTGTGGTTGGTTGGTTGGAGTTTAACGGCCCGTTCAACACTATTAAGGTCATGTCGAGCCAGTCAGTTTTCCTAATCGCACTGTTCCTGGTCAGGCTTAGTCCTCCCGTACTTGTGCTCATTCCATTACGAAAACATACCTATATAATTTTGACCCCCTTAAACCCCACTTTTATATAGTAAAACTGGGGTTTACAGGGGTATGCATTATTTTTCTTATTTCTGCTCAAAAACATAGATTGTGGGTACTCGTTAGAACCGCCTCGCCGAGGCGGTTCTAACGAGTACCCACAATCTCGCTTCGCCGAGGCGGTTCTAACGAGTACCCACAATCTATGTTTTGAGCAGAAATACGAAAAATATCAGATTTTTTTATCTGCAAAATTTATGTTTTTGGAGGTAAAATTTTCTATATATTTGAATAGGCGTGTTTTCGTAATGCCTTCGTCAGAAACTGACAACTGCCTTTCTTGAATTACTGAAATTAAGGGAGAGAATGACCATAGAAAATATTTCATGATCAATCTCCACGAACGAATGTTACTGAACCAGGCGGGGATCGAACTCATGACCTCCGGATCACCAGTCGGACGCCTATCCAACTGTGCCATCAAGGCCGGCTAATGTGTGTGTGTGTGTGTGTGTGTGTGTGTGTGTGTGTGTGTGTGTGTGTGTGTGTGTGTGTGTGTGTGTGTGTGTGTGTCAGTAGACATATTCAAATTCAATGATGGAAGAGTCCACTAGAAACTCAAAAGTGAAATTGAAGAGGAACTGTTTTATATAGTGCCACACGTCGTGTTCATTCTTGCCATTGTCTCTTATTGCTGTTAATTGTTGTAATCGTTGATATTTTAATGCATTTAAGGTGAAATGGACAAACCTTCAAGGGCGATCACTCTGATGTCAACGTATTTGCTTCCCTTCTGGAAGAGGCTACTCTGCAATGAGAGAATCTGCTCCACAAATAGAGTTTTCTTTTTTGAAAGAGTAGTCCTTGCCCTTAAATTCAAAGCTATTTTATGTCTGTATTGTATGTATATTTTGCAATAACAAGTCTTGTTTTTGGCCTGTTTTGTTATTGTTGGCCTTGTTAATGTCACTTAAATGTATTCCTGTTTAACCCATATTAGTCTGGAAACCCCAAATGGGTTATTGGCAAACAGTGCAGACATAGATCAGACGCCGCAGAATGCGGCGTCTGATCAGGGTCTCCACTGTTTGCAAATAGCAATTTTTCTGTAGAAATATCTAAATCACATAGTCCGACATATCTAAATTGAAATTTGATCTTCCAATGTATAATGTGGGGGAGTTTATTCCGTCTAAAATGGATCGATGCATTTCATGATATACAGCTCTTCCAAGATCATAGATTATTTATATTTACGCGTTTATGTAACTGTCCTGTTGTTGTTTTTTTTGCTACAGTCGTTATTGCATTTAATGTATTTTATAATATATTTTATTTCAGAATAAAAAATAAATGCATTTTTTTTAAATAATTGTCATTCTTTTTCTAAACCCCTGACACGCGAAAGTGCCACCATACCCGACAGAGGATGTATGATGAAGAAATGGAAGCTACCCTACGGCTGGAAGGTCAGTCTAATATTTTTATCAGACACTCTCTTAGATACTGATAAAACGTTTTCATGATGATGATGAAGATGACGATGACGACGACGACGCACTACCTACTTGTGAACTGTTATCATTAGCAACTTCTGGAAAAATTATAAAACGTTTTTCGTGCTCTACTCAGCTGAGCATAAACTTTGTCCAGCTAATAAATCTCAAATTACTAGCAGTTGAAAATTCTTTCTTGCTAAACACAGATGAGCTTGAACATTTCTCTGCTAATAAATATGAAAATGCTAACTATTGTTAACATTTTCATATTCATTAGCAGAGAAAATTGAGCACGAAAAAACTTTTACAACCTCGGGGCCAGACAACCTACCAGTTATATACAGGGATTAGTTGCATTTGGTATTTTTTCCATTATTCTTATACAAAGTAATGTTCAACCAAGGGGACCAAAGTCTTTCCTTATAGTGTAGAGCCCTTTTCAAAGGGAGGCAAATACAATTTTGGCAGAGTTGCCTTCTCTCCCCGAAGGCGTTTCTATTTCCCTTAATAAACTACCCGTTAAACCTCGACTCAGCGGGAACTAGATGTTTAGTACTCAGGAGGACAGTTAGCTTAACTTCGTAATTAAAATAGTTGAATTAACTAGATTGGGTTTTCAGAGCATGGCGTTTATATAACGGCGCACCAACGTCGATGGGGTTACATCGGCATTGTCCCAACGTTGCGTGCCCGCTGGGAACCTGATATAAAGGTGGAGAAAGCTTGAGGCTATTAAAGGCAAGGTCATAAAAATCAGAATGATGCTCGATTGCTTAAAGCTAGGCAAGTACATTACGAAAACACGCCTATTCAATTATATAGAAATTTTACAACCAAAACAGGAAAATTTTCAGATAAAAAATTTTGATATTTTTTCATATTTCTTCTCAAAACATAGATCGTGAGTACTCGTTAGAACCGCCTCAGCGAGGCGGTTCTAACGAGTACCCACAATCTATATTTCTTTATAGCAAAATAGGAAAAATAATGTATACCCTTGTAAATCCTAGATTTACCTTATAAAAGTGGGGTTTAAGGGGTTAAAATTATATAGACGTGTTTCCGTGATTTAGTTGTGAAGTTTCTAGAGAAAGTAGCTGGACTGTGTTTCACAAACTAAACGGAATCACATACCCACGCAAGCACAACCCGGACACAAGCTGTTTCAGCCATGTAGTTGCTAGTTATAACTACTGATGAAATAAGTATAAGTTATGTTCAGTTTACTTGGAGAAATAAAGAAGAAAGGATACACCATCAAAGGAGACAACTCAGTCAACATTTTTTGTGTCTCCCTTCTGAAAAGAGGTTTACTTTAAGTCTCCCTTTTGAAAAGGGGTCTACTTTAAAAAAGCGAATTTGCAACGATGCTTTTTACAGTAGATGGCGTAACGTCACAAAACTTATTGAAAAAAAATAATAAAAAATAAATAACAGGAATATTAATCTGTAAAATCATTTTTTGAGTAATTAAAGGGAAACCAACACAAAATCCGGTTTAAAAAATAGTAACCGAAAATTCCTCATGCTTTAATTGTCTGGAGCAGTTTTCATTGGTCGAATCTCGGCGAACAGGATATCATTTGAAAAAAAAAAAAAAATCATATAGCGGTCTTGCATATATATAGTGCTTCTGTTGCGCGGGCTTTCATATACATGAATGACCCCATATGGTCAAAGAAGTATAGACAGACTCACTCTCTGTGTGTGTGTGTGTGTGTGTGTGTGTGTGTGTGTGTGTGTGTGTGTGTGTGTGTTTCAGAGAAAATAAGGTTTGACATTTTATGTAGCAGACGATTTACATGAAATGCCAAGTCTTATTTTCTCTGAAAATTAATAATGAAAAAGTAGAATATCGTCTGCTACAATTATGCTCAGCCCTTTGAGAGTTAAATAAAACAACCTGAGCCTAACACGTAGCAGACATATTAGGGAATAGAGTTACAGAAATAAAAACACGGAAGAAGAACTCGAGCCCTTAACCCATTGCAGACTGAATGAACTCCCCCATGCAGGATATATATTTGAAAATTCTAAGTTCGATTTTAGGTATGTCAGGCTATGCGATTTAGTTATTCCTATGGAAAAATTGTTGAACTATTTGCAAACCCTAATCAGACGGCGCCTTCTGCGGCGTCTGATCTGAGTTTGCACTGTTTGCCAGTTACCCTTTTAGGGGTCTCCAGTCTTCAATGGGTTGAATTTGTAACCACTCTCACTAAAACAGTTGTATATTACATTATTAAACAACAAAGTCTCGCCATCAGAAACGGTATCTTCGTAGCATATACGGACAGCGAGGACCCAGATCAGCCTGTGTATTCGCGCAGTCTGATCTGGCCTTTGCTATTCCCTTTAGCGTAGAATAATATATCTCTGTGTAGCAGGGGTCCTTGTCAGGTTGTGCAGTTTCACCGGCTGATCTCGATCTTAACTGTTTCCCTGTGCCCCAAAGACACATTTTCTCATTGCCAGGTTTAGGATGACTTGATACATTGTATTTTTTCCGCCATATTTATCAAAGGAGACAACTTCTGTAACTTCCTGTTTGCCTCCCTGCTTATCTTCAGAAAAAAAATAAGTGTCTACTCTAAAAGCAAAGAATCTGTTCCCCTTCTTTCCCTTTAGAGTAGATTCTTTTCAGATGGGGAAAAACAATTCTGGTGCTTTCCCTGAAAGTGAGGCCCTCCCTGGGGTTTTGGAGGTGGGGGAGGGGGCACCTGTTCCCTTGTTCCCCTGAAAAACAATCGGCATTTCCCTAGTTCGCCAAAATCTTGATTTTTCTATGTTCCCTGTTCGAAAATTACCTATGTTCCCTTGTTCTTTTTAGTTTTAGACTTTTGTTCCCTTGTTCCCCTGAAATAAATGACCTTATTCCCCTGTTTCCCAAAACCCTTGGAAGGGCCTCAAAAGTGTATCCATCGCCTCAAATATCAACAGCGGCACGCGAAAAGGGACCCAAGCGCAGGGTAAATCAATTAGTACCCAGATCTGCAAAATCAGTGTGATCGTTCTTTCTCTGCTCATCAGGAAAAAAAATGCTCCACCAACCAAACGCCAAGATCTTAGCCAGACTGCGCGGAAGCGCAGACGGAGCAGGACATTCGCTCTGCATAGGCGCGCAGGTAGGGTTGAAAACGTGCTTTGCCGCTTTTTGCTTTTTAGAAAATCTATACTTGTATGGTAAAAAAACCTCGGACAAAAACTGAAAGTAGAACTGAGTGAGAAGAAAATAGACGTCATTATTTCACAACGCCTCCCCGTTTTCTGATTTGGGGGTTATGTGAACGTAGCGGAAACAGTTTTTAAGTGACGTAACGTGAAGACACGTTTGAAAAAAAAAGGTAAGGTTTCTTCTATCTATATGTGCCGTGTGTATACATGTTGCCATCTTGCCAGCAGATATAATAGTTATTCCACACGTACTTTTCGCCGGTAAAAAAATTTTGTTCAAAAATATACATTACGAAAACACGCCTATTCAAATATGTCGAAAATTTCACCTCCAAAAAACTGAAAATTTTTAGATAAAAAATTCTGATATTTTTCATATTTCTGCTCAAAACATAGATTGTGGGTACTCACAATCTATGTTTTTGAGCAGAAATAAGTAAAATAATGTATACCCCTGTAAACCCTAGTTTTACTATATAAAAGTGGGGTTTAAGGGGGTCAACATTATATAGGCATGTTTTCGTGATGACAATGCAAAAATTGGAGGATGAAAAATTCAAGAGATCATATTTGGACCATATACACCCAAGTATATGTGCTATCTCGGTTCGTAGACATTCATTATTTTTGGTGATAAGTTTTAAGAAATGTTGCATCACTCTCGATGAAAAGGTTTTTTCACAGGCCTTTTAGTGAAGAGTGAATACATATATGCAAAGTAATAGGAAATCGAAAGAACAGATAACTGCAAAACGAAAGTAGTATACAGTAAACA
Source organism: Anodontia alba (assembly GCA_964016985.1). Classification (NCBI taxonomy): domain Eukaryota; kingdom Metazoa; phylum Mollusca; class Bivalvia; order Lucinida; family Lucinidae; genus Anodontia; species Anodontia alba. The sequence continues at coordinate 52,271,305 of OZ024832.1, forward strand.
TTCCCTTGTAGCTTAGGGTCTCATTCTGTAAACTTTTAAGAAACCGTTTTACCAGTGGCAACCAAACGGCACATGGAGCTCTCCTGAGAGAGGAGCTTTCAGATATGCAAAAATTATCCATCACGAGAACATACCTTTTGACCCCCTCAAACCCCACTGTTATGTAGTAAAACTGGGGTTTACAGGGGTATACATTATTTTTCTTATTTCTGCTCGAAAACATAGATTGTGGGGGCGGTTCTAACGAGTACCCACAATCTATGTTTTCGAGTAGAAGTAAGAAAAATATCAGAATTTTTTATCTGAAATTTTTCATATTTTTGGTGCTAAAATTTTCAGTTTATTTGAATATGTCTCGTATGTTTTCGTAATGGATAACCTGCTTTCAAGATGGCCGTCATATATAGTGAAACCTTTAAGAAACTCTCCAGAACTGCAAGGGGAATTTATACGCATTCAGAGGAGAGAACTCTCTCAAAATTGTTTTATCTCCCGTCTGAAAAAGGGTCTACTCAAAAGAACAGAATTTGCTCCTAAGGGGCTAGGTGTGCAGGAGAGCAAACAAGAAGTCACAAAAAGTTATCTCACTTGTCAAAAAAATGTTTGGAAAAATCTATCGCGTGTATCCAATCCCTTAATACAGATTCAGTTTGTAACTCGGGGACAGGGGCTGACAACACCCAGGTGCAAATTTGGAAAAAAAAAAAAACTTTTTTTTTTCACATTTAAAATTTGTTGTAAATTTCTAAACTGTGATTTTATACATTTTTGTCAATTACAAATGTATTTAACCCAAAGGCAGAATAAGCAACTCCTGGGTTTTTTTCGTATCTGAAGGCTTTTGCAACTTCGATTTTATATTGTTTTATATTGTTAAGTTCTTCCTTTAATATTTAACGAATTTTGATAATAAGATTTTCCTACACCATCTTTATAGAAATGTACATATATAAGGTAACAAATTTGACTTTTTCCGTAAAAAGGTTAAAGATTCACTTAGGTTAGGGGGATAAAAGCTTTCCCAGTAAGCATTCTTTATAAATATATCGCGGGCCGCTATCGGCCCGTCAGGGTAGCTGACGGGCCGATAACGGCCCGCTGTAGATTTATAAAGAATGCTAGCAGGGTTCTTGGTCCTGGAGAAGACGATTAAAAAAAACAAAACTTTTACGATGTACGAAATCTGACATAAACTAGTGCAGTGGATTCAGAGATACAGATGTTTAAACCGTGCAACGGACAGACGTACAACCAGCGCACGACGGCAAAGAACCGGAAGTGATCAAAAGCTCTTCCACCGCCTGCGGCTCAGATGAGCTAAAAGTGGCGAATCTGAATTTAGTGTATTTTAGTCACTAAAAATGTTTATCTTTCAGATAGTGAGAGAGTTATCAAACTGAAAGGCTGTGATGTGCTCTTTTGAACTTGGTGCTACGAACAAAAAATAGGTAACACTCATACAGCACTTCCTTGAACTTTCAGTATTGCAATTTTCCCTGTTTTCCAATTTTTTTTTTATTTTTTTTTTTTTCACAGAAAATAAGACTTGATATTTCACGTGAATCGTCTGCATAACAGACGATTTATGGAATATCAAATCTTATTTTCTGTTATTTTCAATTTCTCAGAGAAATAAGATTTGACATTTCATGTGAATCGTCTGCCGTGGAATGTCAAGTCTTAGTTTCTCTGAAAAATAACATAATCAAGTCTAGATTGTCGTCTGTTATAAATTAGTTTAGCGCATTAAGGGTTATGGGGATTGAAAACAATTCAGCTCTTATTACAATTGGCATTGCTCCCCTTTTGAAAAAAGATCTACTCTAAAGGGAAAGAACTTACTCCCTTAAGGAGCAAATTCTTCCCTTTTAGAGCAGACTTCTTTTCGGAAGGAGCTTGATATGCAGGAAAAAAAAAATAAGTAACAAAAGTTGTCTCCCTTATAAAAATGGCGGAAAATCTATCGAGTGTATCTCGTCCCCTTTGGGTGACTAGAAGCACGACAAAGAGAGGGCACTGTAAGTTGATAATTTTTGCCTCCTTTTCAAAGGGAGACGATTCTAGCAGAAAGGGATTTGCTTTTATGGTGAATGAATCACTTCTCAAGTGGGGGTTGCTTTCTTGGTATATGAATTTCTTGGTGTATGACTCCTTTCTTCGAATCCCTTCTCAAATGGAGGTTACTTTCTGGGTATGTGAATTACTGTTCAGATGGATGTTACTTTCTTGATATATGAATCGCCTCTCAAAATAGGGTTACTTTTTTGATATTTAAATCCCATCTCAGAATAGGGTTCTTGCTTGATATATGAATCCCTTCTCAAATAGATGTTACTTTCTTGGTATATGTTTCCCTTCTCAAAATAGTGTTCGCTTGATATATGCATTCCTTCTCAAAATAGGGTTACTTTCTTGATATATGAATCCATTCTTAAAACAGGGTTATGTTTTTTATATATGAATCTCTTAACAAAATAGGTTTACTTTCTTGATATATGAATCCCTTCTCAAGATAGAGTTACTTTCTATATGAATCCCTACTCAAAATAGGATTCATTTCTTGAGATATAAATCCTTTCTCTCAATAGGGTTACTTGCTTGGTATTTGAATCCCTTCTCAAAACGAGGATTACTGTCTTGATATGGAGGTTGCTTTCTTGGTATATTAATCCTTTCCCAAATGGTGTTTACTTGATATATAAAACCCTCCTCAAAAAACGGTTACTTTCTTGGTATATGAATTCCTTCTCAGATGGATGCAACTTTCTTGGTATATGAGTCACTTTTGAAATTGGGATTCCTTTCTTGATATATGAATCCCTTCGCACAATAAGGTTACTTTCTTGGTATATGAATCCCTTCTCAAATGAATGTTACTTTCTTGGCACATGAATCACTTCTGAAATGGGGGTGACTTTCTTGGTATATGAATCCCTTCTCAAAGAGGGGTTTCTTTCTTAGTATGTGAATCCCTTCCCAAATGGAGGTGGGGTTACTTTCTTTGTATATGAAATTCTTCTCAAATGGAGGTAACTTTATTGGTATTTGAATCCCAGCTCAAATGGGGAATACTTTCTTGATGAATGAATCCCTTCTCCAATGGGGGTTACTTTCTCGGTATATGAATCCCATCTCAAATGGGTGTTTCTTTCTCGGTATATGAATCCCTTCTCAAATGAAGGTTGCTTTCTGGGTATATATCTCCCTTCTCAAATGAAGGTTGCATTCTTGATATATGAGTCCCTTCTCAAATGAAGGTTGCTTCCTTGGTATAGGAATTCCTTCTCAAATTAATGTTGCTTTCTTGGTATATGAATATAAAATGCTTTCCTTATAGAGTAAACCCCATTTTCGGTGGGGCAAAACAATGTTGACACCCCTGAAAGAGTATCAGTTCCCCTTAGATTGTATATTTTAATTTCTTTACATTATATTAATCAGAGCTGAAAAGATAATCGACTATCAGTCCTACCACTGTGATCAATAATCGATTAGTAACCACTGAAGATTAGGTAATAACCTTACCTGCCTGTCTGAGCATGACTCTTACCACATGCCAGACAGGTCTGAGCAAACAGTTTGGACCCTGATGAGACGCCGCAAAATGCTACACTGTTTGTCACTCACTCAGCTAATTTTAGACTCAACAGTGCATGGTAGTAACTTGTAAGCGTTCAATTTTTAGATAAAGTATGGAAAGGAGTTGAGGTGAATGCTATGGGGAAATACGGTAAGGTAACAAACACAGAAATCAAATTAGGTTATCAAATATTTTTGCATATATACTGCATTATATGCTATATTACACATGTACATACCGACATAAAGATCAAGTCAGTGAAAACATTCAACTTTATTTAGGAAAACATTAGATAGGAAATTAATCTGTGAAAAAAAAAAAAAACAATCAACAATCAACAGAAAAATCTGCAAAATCATATTTAAGAAATTAAAAGGAAACCAACACAATATCCGAAATTAAAAAAAAAAGTAAATGAAACGATATAAAAGTTACACTTTATGGAAAATTCCTCATGCATTAATCGTCCGAAGCAATGTTTTTATAAGTCGAATCATGAACGTGATGCCATTAGGAAAAACTATCATACAGCTGGGCCCAGTTGTTCAAAGCGTCGTTAGCTTAACGAGCTCGTTAAGGGTCATTTCGTTAACTGTTTTAGCGGATTCAATACACAATATTCTGATATTTTTTGCTGAAAGAATATGAGTAGCTTTTGCACTGCAAAAGCTACTCACATTTTTTCAGCAAAAAATTTCAGCATATTTGCGTATCACTCGATTAAAATTTTAACGAATCGTTAACTAACGACATCGTTAGTTTTGAACAACTGGGCCCTGGCTTTTAATGCTCGTAACGTACATGCGGTGCTTCTGTTGCGCGGTCTTTCAAAAAACATGAATGTCCCCATTCGGGCAAAGTATACAATGTGTGTGTGTGTGTGTGTGTTGTGTGTGTGTGTCAGTGATTTTTTTACCTGCGAGTCCCGCTTCATATACTCACAACAATGGGACTCACAAAATTTATACATGTGAGTCCCTAAACTCACAAAATACAGTAGAACACTGCTCGAAATATGTTAAGGGCTCCTGATTTTATCCTGGGACTCATTGAATATCAATCTTGTGAGTCCCTTGGACTCAGTAGAACCAAAAGGTAAATAAATCACTGTGTCTGTGCATTTTCTTTTCAGAGAAATAAGGCTTGGCATTTCATATAAATTGTCTGCCTAGTCAAGTCAAATGCCAAGTCTTATTTTCCCTGAAAAGATATAAAATGTCATCTGCAACAATTATGCTAGGCCCGTTAAAAGTTAGATAAAACAACCAGCGCTTACACGTAGCAGATGCATTAACCCATTTATGCGTGGCGTCCCATAAAATGGACACTGGCAAACAGTGTAGCCCCAGATCAGACGCCGCATAACGCGGCGTCTGATCAGGGTCTGCGCAGTTTGCATTTAGGACAGGAATTGCGATTAAACATGGCAACAATAAAACCTAACCAAGCACATAAACTGGTCCAAATAGTTAATGTAGAAGAGTCCACTGCGCATAAATGGGTTAAGATATCAAGTTTTAAAAAAAAATGGAAGAACAACTCGAATACAGTCGACTCTCGTTATCTCGAAGTCCAAGAGGCTCTGAAATACTTCGAGATATCCATACCTTGACATATCAGATTTGCAGAATTGAGGAAAAAATAAATCGAACAACCACATTTCACAAATGTATATGTAATTTGACTCCTGAAGTTAGAGATATATTGAAAATATTGTGGAAAAGAGGAGCAGTATTTTGTTACCTGTTGTTAGATTTCCATGGTAAAACAGGGACCAGATTTTCACATCGAGATAATCGGTTATTCGAGATAAACGAGGTCGAGATAACGAGAGTCAACTGTACTTTAATTTATAACCACTCTCACAAAGCACTGACAGCACTGGTGGGTCGATTGTCTCTGAGTGTAAGCTGAGGAAACGGTCCTGAACGGGGACTAAAGACTATTACATTTTCTGGCGAAAGAATGTGCATAATACTTGTTAACCGCTTAGAGGACTAAGCCTGCCCAGTAAACGTGTGGTTAGGTAAACTGACCACGCTCGACATGACCCCACTGGGTTGACTGGGCCGTAAAACCTTAACACAAACAAACAAACAAAGACAATTTCATACAACCCTTAAGTTCTTGTAATTTAAGCAAACAGTGCAAACCCTGATCAGACGCCGCGTTCTGCGGCGTCTGATCTGGGACTGCACTGTTTGCCAGTCCAGGTTTTACAGACACCCCGCTATCAACAGAACCCTGACGTCACAGCGATAAGAATATCGCGGCTGATGCGATATGATTACACTTGTTAATGATAATCACGTGGACAACTACCTTAAGGAAATTTTGGCGTTTGTATTTGAACACTATGGCTCGATTGTAAACAATCAACCCCAAAACAGTGTATTGCATTATTAAACAATAAGTATCGCCATCGGAAATGATATCTTCTTGGCATATTTGGACAGCAAAGACCCAGATCAACCATTGCATTATCCGCTATACTGTAGAATAATATATCTCTTTATCAGCTTGTGCGGTTTTACTGGCTTTTTTTTTTATCTTCACTGTTTCTCGTGCCCCAAGACACATTTCTCATGGTGCGGCTTAAAGAGACTTGATGCACTTGGTATTTTTTTCCGCCATATTGGACAAAGAAGACAACTTTTGTGACTTCCTATTTGTCTCCCTGCTCATCTTCTGAAAAAAAAAACAAACAAAAAAAAAAAAAAAAAACCCGGATCTACTCTAAAAGCAAAAGAATTTGCACCCAAGGGTGATGGGAGAAAAACAATTCTTACTGACTTGCTACCCTTGAAAGTGTATCCTTCTCTTCAAATATCAAATGTTCCAAGCGGAAAAGGGACCCAAGTTTATAGGGGTAAATCGATGACCCAAATCCGCAAGATCACTGATCAGCCCTTTTATGCCCGTGTGGAAAAAGTCTGGTCACTGTAGACTCTACCAGCCAAAGGCTAAGGTCAGACTGCACTGATGCGCAGACAGAGCAGGACATTCGCTGATTGCATAGATGCTTAGGAGCGGTTCAAAAGGGCCTATGCTACCACCCATAAAAGTGTTTTTGAAAATCTATACTTGTATTTTCACGAAATCGAAACTGAAAGTAGAATTTACACGTCATGGATAATATTAGAATTTTGCTACGCCTCCTTGTACTCTGTGTATTATGCGCGCATCAGCAGTTGTTTTGATAGTGTGGCATTAAGGTATCGTATCATTTAGACATTCTTTTTGCTTTGTTTTGGTGCCGTAGGTAGTGAGGTCAGTCTTTTTAGAAAACATTGAAATATCGCAAGGATTTTCATATGTCAGACAATAAACTAGAGGTCATTAGAAATACACAACAGTTTGAATTTTGAAAACCCATCAAAAATAATAACAAGAAAACATTGATGCAAAGCTTCAATACGCCAGGAAACTAATCTGTCATGCATTACTTAGCTCCCTATAGATCGTAGTATTGTGAAAAAATGTTATAATTTATGAAAGGTTGTAATTATATAAATTATCGCAATACTCAACGATAAAATCATTATAGACGTTATCAGAGCTATGTAAAAAAAATCAACTATGATCGTCTGTTTTCTAGCCCGCATACATAATTACATCTCGCCATCAATAGCCTAGGCCGAACATACTATATCCGAAATCATCTATGTAGCAGTGTTTCGTTTTTTTCTCCACTCAGAACGTTTTCTTTCGGTCCAAATCTTTCCATGCTTGAATATCAAATTAAACTGTATTATTAAACCAGCTTATAATCCGTTTGATTTGAGAATGCATATTTCCAGTCGTAAACAAAGAAAATCTCTTGTTTCTTCTTCGTAGTACGACGAAAAAAAAAACGAAATGAAAAAATTCAAACGTGTACGAATATTGACAGCAACAAGCTCATTTCAGGTCGAATGGTTAAACTGGGGCTCTTACGGGAAAACTGCTCATTTCTCTTTTAATTGAGCAAAACCCACATTGCTACATTCATTCTACACAGTACTTCCCATTTTTATTTCACTATGTTACCAATAGCACAGTTCTCTGCTGCAAAAGTGTGACTTTGAATAATAATAAAAAAAAAAGTGGGGGTGAATAGTTATATATAACCCCACTAAGAACCCCATAAAACTAGAAGAAAACCGATGTCTTCAAATGCATACACATTTTACAAAAACAACCTCAAACAGATACGAAAATGCATCTTTTTTCTGTCGTGAAATCATCAGTAATGTCGCTGGTTCCCGGGGCGTCCGGTAGGAACCAATGGAGAGGGTGGGTATAGACTGCTTCACAGTTCGACAAATTTACTATCGTAAAGATTGACGACTGTAGTAAAACATAAACACGTGTTCAATTCCGCCGCTGGCATTGGCTGATGACAACACGTCATCCTGTAAACAAATTGGTATCGGATTCTCCCTGTTTTATTTATAGAACAGCAGCTCTATCAGTGTTTTATTGTTTATTTCTGATTACGTACATTTTTATAGATGCCTGGTGTAGCAAGCAATTTAAACCCTGATCAGATTCTGAATTTTGCAGCGTCTGATCTGGGATCATTGGGAAGTAAATAGCTTATGTCCGTTTAGAAGACATTAGGCGTGAAATGGGTCACCAATAGAGCCTAATATGCTTTTTAAGACAATTTTGCCCTTAAAGTGCCAATCACTACTGCAGCAGACGACATTTATATTATTTTAGCAGACGATTCATCTTGTTTCTTTGACGTGTGTGTGTGTGTGTGTGTGTGTGTGTGTGTGTGTGTGTGTGTGTGTGTGTGTGTGTGTAAAATGTCATCTTCCAAAAAACCCGCCTGGCGCTGTAAGAGTTCAAGCATTCATTGCAGTCATAATGTTTACACTGGTGACTATATATAGAAATACCGTCTTACCTGTTGACAGAAGCTTAAAGCACCAATTATCACAACTGCAGCAGATGACCGTTTGATTTATCACGGTTTCAAAATTAGAAAAGTCTTGATATTTCTGCAGCAGAGAATTCACATGAAACACCAAGGCTTGTTTTCTTTGAAAAAAAAAGAAAAAAACATGTCGTCTGCTACAAATGTTGCTTGGCGCTTTAAGGGTTAAAATAACAAGTTTCAATGTAGCTGCACAATAGATCAAATTGGGGAAGTCCGTCTATTTATACACCAGAAGTAAACGCTTGAATTAACAAGCGCTCAATGTGATCTAGATTACCAGGGAGTATTTTGTCCCGGTAAAAATTGGTTTTCTACAGTCCTCGTTCTACGAGGTCATGTGGAGCAGTCTAGGGTGGGTATGTCTTAGCTTTTTGCGCTCATCAGCTCATGTGCGCTTGTGTCTAAAATTCATTTTTTAACATTAATGTGTATTCTGTGACTAAGTTCTGGCTTTTTGCCGGTAATTTTTAGCATGAGAATTTTCCCTTAAAAATAGACAGTTTTCAATCCAATCGCATCCATCACGAAAACACGCCTATATAATTTTGACCCGCTTAAACCCCATTTTTGTATAGTAAAACTGGGGTTTACAGGGGTATACATTATTTTTCTTATTTCTGCTCAAAAACATATATTGTGGGTACTCGTTAGAACCGCCTCGCCGAGGCGGTTCTAACGAGTACCAACAATCTATGTTTTGAGCAGAAATATGAAAAATATCAGAGATTTTTATCTGAAAATTTTCAGTTTTTGGAGGTGAAATTTTCTATATATTTGAATAGGCGTGTTTTCGTAATGCATGCATATGATTACTTGAATCTCTGAGATTTGAATATCAGATGCAAGGGTAACCTTTGAACTTTATAAATATGCATTAGTTTTTGAAAAAGATGCCTTAATTGTATTGTATAAAAATCCAACCCGAAATAGAGATACTGTTAGCTATTTTAACATTAATTTTCCGCCATCTTGGAAGTTTTCGTGATTCATTCCGTTTGGCTGCATAAAACTCAATTTATTATTATGTACCCCCCCCCCCCCCCCCCCACACACACACCCGCCATTTTCAGTGGGTCGGGGAGGGGAGTGGGGCATATAGTATCATCGCTGTCCGTCCGTACGTTCCGTCAGTACGTACGAAAAGTGGTTTCCGTTTGATATCCTTTGAAATGATTAGTGTATTGGGTTCATATTTTATACACAGGTGTCTGTAAAGATAAAATATAGGTCGTTCGATTTAGGGTTAAATCCACCAATTATTATGGGAGTTGTGGCCCCTTTTCAACTTCAAGAATGGTTTACGTTCGATATCTTTTGCGAAGATTAGAGTATTGGATTATTATTATTATTAGTATTATTATTATTCATATTTTATACACAGGTACATGTATATGATCATAAAATGTAGGCCAAGTTCGATTAGTGTAAAATCAAGCAACGTTACATCGACGTTGATGCGACGTTGTCTCAACGTTGCGTACCCATTGGTAGGGAATTCATATACAATGTAACCGAAAAACGAAAATATCATACAATATCCCTGTAACATAGGGTCACATAGTCTTGTAACTAGAAAAAGGTTAAGTTCATTCAGACAACTTCTAAGAAACCATTTCGCCGGTGGTAACCATCCCAGCGGGCACATGACGTTTATACAACGTCGGCTCAGCGTCGATGCAACGTCATGCCGTTGCATCGACGTTGAGACGACGTTGTATTAACGTCATGTGCCCGCTGGGATACAATATACTATACATGGAGCATTCCTGGAACAGGAACTTTAAGGTATGCGAAAATTATCGGACGATGGACGTGATATATAGTAAAAACCTTTAAACAACTTCTCCGAAACTACAATGGGAATTTATAGATTTTCAGAGAAGATAACTCTTTCAAATTGTTTTGTCTCCCTATTGAAAAGGAGTCTTCTCCAAAAGGAAAGAATTTCACTCAAGGGGCTATCTGAGCAAACAAGAAGTCACAAAAGTTATCTCCCTTGTCAAAAAAATTGTGGAAAATCTATTAAGTATATCCAGTCCCCGTGATGCAGATTTTCACGATTTTAATTAGTGTGTAGCCCGGAGACAGGGCTGACAACACCTAGGGACAAATTTACATAAAGGAAACTTTTTTTTTTTTCACTTTTAAAAATTGTTGTAAGTTTCTAAACACCATTTTTAAGTGCGATTTTATACAGTTTTGTCCATGCTTTAACAAGTGCATGTAACCCATGGGTAGGGTTGACAACGCCTGGGTCCATTTTATTGTGTCGCCTGCGTAGCATGGCGGACACATAGGGATCATGTTGTCCGTCCGCATCGACGCGTCGTCCTCGGCGGCGGCTTCGTGGTTGTCGTCGTCACACTTTTCGTTTCCACTCAATAACTTTTGAAGGGAGGTATTGATTTCATTCAAACTTTGCAGAACTTTATATCACTATAAAATACAGGTCAAGTTCGGTATTGGTTATCGTCTGCAAACTTTGGCTGAGTTATGGCCATTTTTCGACATAGTTTTTGTTGTTCATTTCCGCTCAATAACTTTTGCAGGGATACATTGATTTCATTCAAACTTTGCAGAACTTTATATCACTGTAAAATACAGGTCAAGTTCGATATTGGTAATCATCTGCCAAATTTTGGCTGAGTTATGGCCCTTTTTCTACTTCGTTTTTTGTTGGTGTCTTGATACTGATTTTCGGTCAACAGCTTTTGCAGGGACGCTTTGATTTTATTGAAAGGTTGCAGAAGGATATATATCATTGTAAAATGCAGGTCAAGTTCGATATTAGTATTCATCCGCAAAATTTGGTCCGAGTTATGGCCCCTTTTCGACTTAGTTTTTGTTAGTGTGTTGATATTGGTTTCCGCTTAATAACGTTTGCAGGGATGCATTGATTTTATTGAAAGTTTGCAGAAGAATATATCATTGTAAAATACAATCGGCCTCGGTGGCTCAGTTGGATGCGCCGTCCGACTGGAGACCAGGAGGTCGCGGGTTCAACCCCCGCCGAGGTCGGCAACATTCTTTCGTGGAGATTGATCATGAAATATTTTCTACGTTCATTCTCTCCCTTCCGCTGATTCAAGAAGAGCAGTTGTCAGTTTCTGGCGAAAGAATGTGCACAATACTGGATAACCGCTTAGAGGATTAAGCCTGCCCAGTAAACGTGTGGTTAGGTAAACTGACCGCGCTCGACATGACCCCATTGGGTTGACTGGACCGTAAAACCTCAACACAAACACAAAATTGTAAAATACAGATCAGGTTCGATATTGGTAATCATCCGCATAATTTTGGCCAAATTATGGCCCGTTTTCGACTTAGTCTTTGTTGTTGGGGCAAAATACAAGGTAAAGATATTGTTTCCCCTAAATAACTTTTGAAGGGATGCAGGATGCTTTGGTTTCATTCGAAGTTTGCAGTTTGCAGATGGTATAGCATTAAAGCATAGAGGTCAAGTTTTGATTTTGATAATCATCCAAAAAATTTCGGTCGAATTATACCCTTAATTAATACTAATCAGACAAAGTAGTGAGGGGTTGCATTTAGGGATAAGAGCGATTATTAGGACAAATTGTTGTTTTTTTTTTTCCTTTTTCATATCAAATGGTTGGCGCTTTAAGCAGGCGACACATCCGATTCTCGGAATTCTAGTGATATCTGAAGGTTTTTGCATCTTCGTTTTTATATTGCCAAGTTCTTCTATGAAAATTTAACGAATTTTGATATTAAGATTTTCCAACATCATCTCCGTAGAAATAATAAGAAGTAATAAATTTGACCTTTTCCGTAAAAAGATAAAGGTAAACTTAGGAGGCTAATTTGAACCGTTAAAATTGGGAGACATCACCTTTCCATCATAACTAACCCCACCCCCCACCCCCCCAGCACCCACCCACGCACCCACACACACACACGCACGCACGCACCCCATCCCCGCCCCCCTACCCAAACATCGGATATACCAAGAATCAACGCGAAAACCTTACTTGGTTCTGCTGGAGAAGAATTTTAAAAAGCCTTTACGATGTAAGAAATCTGATTTAAATTGGTTCAGTTGATGCACATATATAAACCGTACAACGGACGATCGAACACCGCAAGACAGACGAAGACCCGAAAGTGATCACGACGACGGACGAAGAACCGCAAATGATCACGACGACGGACGAAGAACCGCGAATGATCACGACGACGCACGAAGAACCGGAAGTGATCACGAGCTCACACAGCGCTTGCGGCTCAGGTGACCTAAAAAGTGATGATTTTGAATTTAGTGTATTTTTTTTTCTTTCAGATAGTGACCGAGAGATCAAACTGCAAGACTGTGATGCGTTTGTTTTGAACTTGGCGCCACGGAAAAAAGGTACGCTTATAGAGCACTTTGAACTTTAAGTATTGCTGTTTTCCATATTTTCTTCCACAGATAATAAAATTTCATGTGAATCGTTAGCATAACAGACGATTCATGGAATATCATAATTTATTTTCCATTTTTATTATTTTTCATGAAAAATAAGATTTACATTTCATGTGAATCGTCTGCCTAGCAGTTTAAGACTAACATTTCGAGGGTTGAGCGCAAGACTATAGTAACTCAAACATATTTTTGAAACCCTTGTTTAGGGGCAACTTGGACCCTTTTGTAAACAATGCAAATTTAGGTGCCATTGCTCATACGAGCAATGGCACCTAAATTTTCATTGTTTACAGAAAGAAATGTTGTAATCTTCATAACGCCTTCATGGTGAGGAGATTAGGTTTGGGGAAAAACAACCATCTGACTTACGCCAGTCTTGCGCTCAACCCTCGATTTAAAAAAAAAATGTCTGTTAAACAGTCTGAGGATTGTCTGAAAATGCTAGAACAGCGGCAGACAATGTAAAACCTGATCACCCTGGCGTAGCCAGAATGGAATGTTTTTTACGCATACACAGGAAGAAGCTTGAAATTTTCTCATTAGCAGCGCTTCCAAAATAGGGACTATTCTTAAGGAAAGAATTTGCTCCCTTATCGCTTCCAAAATAGAGACTACTTTTACCCTCCGGAAGCAAATTCTTTCCTTTAAACAGTCTAATGTGACTGCGTGGAATATCATGTCAAAGTGTCTGGGGCATGATATTTCAGTGAGGCAGCTCTCTAAAAGTGAACATTGGGCTCCCTGCCACATCCAGACACCGTCGCGATATGACTGAAAGATTGTTGAAAGCGACGTTAAGCCCAAATCAAACAAACAAACAAACAAATCTTTCCTTTAAGAGTAGCCCTTATTTTCGAAGTGATGAATTCTTTCAAGAAGCAAACCATTTCGTGTTAGTTGACGTTGATTACAAATAAATTTTTTATCTTACGCATATTATACACCCGTTTAATGTACGTAATGAGCGCTACGCATATGTGATCTGAGGCAACAGAAAGCCGCGCTCTGTGGCAGCTGATCTGGTCTTCATTATTTGCTTAAGCCTGTCTATCTCAGATTATTGTATTTGCCCAATATATTCTGATATCTTAACTCTTATCCTGTTGAACCTGAATACCCCCTCCTTTGCAAACAGTGTAGATCCAGATCAGTTGGCTTCTGAAGAAGCCAACTGATCTGGATCTGCACTGTTTGTCATTAAGTATTCAAATTGTATCAACGACCTGAATCAAGTAATCTGATTGGCTGAAAATTAGAAGTAGGCGTGGTTAACTCCTTACCATTCTTGTACAATTTGAACAAATCTATTTTACCTGTTGACATGTCTGAAAATAGCTGGATAATTGACGGACAGTTTAGACGGCTGTCAGACGCCCCACCGAGCAACGTCTGATCAGGGTCTGCACTGTTAGCTCAAGCATACAAATACAACCGTGCTTTTGACATCCCTTGGAAAGACGTTTTTCGCTTGGCATTTTATTCTAAATGAAAACATTGATGTCTGATTGACAATGACTTACCAGGAACCATTTGTCTTTTCTGTTTCTCTGCTTGCTTTTCAAATATTTGGCCAAAACTGGATATGACGTATGCAGTTTCTGTAGTAAACTGGATGTTTGGATTTTTTTTATTATAAAACATTTTTTGCTTTACCTTCTAGATTTTGAATAAATGATGTTTCATAACAATGTAAAAATTTCAGAAATTTTGAACAGCGGAAATTTGTTTGCCGCCTTTTTTACTCTGGGAAAAATGAAAATATTCAATGTTTTCAAAACCAATTAATAGAATGAAAATTTTTGTGTATATATAGTTACGACAAATGGTTTTACATTAAATTGTATCCAAAAAAAAATTGCAAATTCACTTCTGTGTAAAGTGCCGGGCAAAAAAAAAAAAACAAAAAAAAAACGACTTTCTGAAAGATGTTGAAAGGACAGTAAGTATTCGGACCCCTTGATTCCTTGCCCAACTTGACCTAAAATTTGAACATACCCTGGGTAGTTAGTTTATAAAATTGATGGATGATAGGCTGGCAGTGGAGACTGATTAGACGCCGCATTCTGATCTGGGTATACACTGTTTGCTCAGACATTTACGTCCAGAATTGATGTACGTAGCATAATATTTGTACACTTTCTTACCATACAATAATTACACCAAAATTCGAACGAGTCAGTTTCACTATATGCTGATATGTCTACAAATTGCTGAATGGGTATTACAGACCTAATCTGAGAAAACAGTGGTAACCCACATCAGACCTTGAAACATCTGATCTGGGTCTGCACTGTTTTCTTAGACAGGTTTGTCCAAATACTTAGAGTAAATATGATATCTCTTTCAGGTGACATAGGACTGAATGTGTAAAGCTGTGTGGGCTTACTTGGTGCAAAATGGCAGACAAACGGACAAATAACCGAGGAAGGGATCCAAGGGACAGTAAACAGGGAATGAATAAAATGAAGAAACCTAAAACTAAAACACAAAAAGTTTTTATAAAGCTGTCAGAAAACATTGGCCCGGATGCCAATCTAAAAGGTTTTTTATTACATAGAATGGCTCCAAAGGTGATTCCTTTTGAGATAGTCCAAACACCAACGAAGCTACACAACGACAACGACGACGACGGAACTTCAAGGGTAGTTTTAGTGTTCGAAAGTAAGGCAGCAGCAAATAGAGCTGCGCATCTGTTGCATAAAAGTAATAAAAACACAACGTCTAAAATACATTGTTTCTTTACTAGTGAAGAAGAAAAAGAACAAAAGGTTATATCAAAAGAGAAAATGGAAGCCAGATTTCGTCAACATATGACAGAGATAGTTCAAGCAGCAAAATCAGCCCTCGATAGGCATGATATAAAAATAAGAGAGGCTAACGATGATCTTAAAAGAACAGAAGAAACACTTGTGGATGTGAATAATCCTAGACTGTCCTTTAAAGAGTTTGAGATGCTATCGAAAGCAAGAGATGCAAGAGAAGACAAACTGAATGAGCTTAAATTACAGCGAAAAGAGTTTCAGTCTTTCTTGATGAGCATGAAAACCAGATGTGAAGAATTAAAAGTTGATCCAAATTTTGAAACGAAAATTAAAGAGATAAGAAAATATCTTGGTGTTGAGTGCAATCGGCTCAAATGTGCATTACCGATGTATGCTAGGCGCGCAGATATTCTAGATCTTGTGAAAAATCACCAAGTATCTGTGATTCTCGGTGAAACCGGATCCGGAAAGAGTACACAAATGGTCCAGTATTTATACCAGGCCGGTCTTGCAGACAGAGGATTAATTGCGTGCACACAACCCAGAAAGATTGCAGCGGTTAGCCTTGCGACCCATGTAGCTTCAGAAATGGCATCATGTGTTGGTCAAGTTGTAGGCTATCGTGTCGGAATGCAAACCAGAAAAACTGCGGTCACCAAAATACTATATCTGACAGACCATGTACTCTTAAATGAGTGCTTGAAAGACAACAACCTGTCGGACTATTCTTGTCTGATCATTGATGAAGCACACGAAAGGAGTATATACACCGATCTTCTCCTTGGTATGATCAAAGCCTGCGTGAAAACCAGACCTGATCTGAAAGTTATCGTCACGTCAGCCACCATCAATCCTGATGTCTTTGTGTCCTTCTTCGGAGGACCCGATGTTTGTCCAGTTTTACAAGTGTCTGGGCGAACGTTTCCGGTGACTGTCTTTTACATGGATGAAGATGATCAACAGCCATTTCCAGAGAATCATGAAGACAAGGCTGTCAGTAAGGCTGTTCGGGTACACACAGAATGTGCAGTTACAGAAGGAGACATTTTAGTATTCCTAACATCACCTCTAGAAACAGAGAAATGCTGTGAAAAATTCCAGGCTTGCGTTTCTACAAAAGACTTCAAATGTATGCAGCTGCATGGAAAGTTGCAACCTGATGAACAAAAGGCTGTCTTTCTGCCTACCGCACCAGGCACTCGTAAAATCGTATTTGCTACGAACAGCGCAGAAACGTCAATCACTATTCCAGGTATAAAATTTGTTGTTGATACTGGTCTTGCCAAAGAGATGCGTTATGATCCGAAAAAAAATATAAACTCTCTGAGTATTTACCCAGTCAGCAAAAGTTCAGCAGAGCAAAGAAAAGGCAGAGCAGGAAGAATGGCTCCTGGAACATGTTACCGGCTTTTCTCAGAGAAAGACTTCAATGAAATGGAATCAAATACAAAGCCAGAAATATTAAGAATACATCTTGGACAGGCTTTACTAAAATTACTGGAACTTGGTGTAAATCCAATTGAATTTGATTTTGTAGAATCTCCACCAAGAGATTCCTTAGAGATTGCTATGGGAAATTTACAGGAGATACAGGCTGTGACGGATGGTTGTATAACTGAACTAGGAAAGTGGATTGCAAAGCTACCATTAGAGCCCCGACTTGGAGTTCTTGTGAAGAACGGGCTTGACAAAGGAGTACCAGTTGAAGCAATGGTACTAGCTGCTTGTTGTACTTCCAGTGGAATATTCTTCCGGATGGGTACTGATAAGGAAAAAAAAGCTGCCGACGTCAGCAAAACCAAATTCTGTCATACTGGTGGCGATCTGTTGACCATGTTGAATGTGTTTAGGGAGTGGCATCAAGTAAACGAAAAAAGCAAGGGAAACTG
Organism: Anodontia alba; assembly: GCA_964016985.1. Taxonomy (NCBI): domain Eukaryota; kingdom Metazoa; phylum Mollusca; class Bivalvia; order Lucinida; family Lucinidae; genus Anodontia; species Anodontia alba. Next base: position 52,288,886 of record OZ024832.1, read on the forward strand.
GTGCAAGGAAAATAGTATTAACGGTAAATCTATGAAAGGAGTTCGGGAAACGATAAATGAAATTCTAAATATACTCAGAAAAGAGACGAAGGAAGATGTAAAATTTAGTCTAAAACCTGGAGATGAGATTGATGTACTGCTTCAAAGCCTTGTAATCGATTGCATGAAGAGTAACGTGTGCTGCTTTCTTGGACATGAACAAGCTGGGTACATAACTGGAAAACAACTGCAACATGTGCAAATCCACCCATCCTCCTCCTTAAAGTCACTCGGACAAATTCCGAAACTCCTTGTCTACTGGCAGCTTTTACAGACTTCAAGAACATTCATCACAAACTTGACACCTATCAATGAAGAACTATTGCAACAATCTAATTTAGAACTGTCACTTGATCTTGATGAAGAAAGGATAAAAAAACAATGTGTTAGCCTCGTTGGAAGGATACCTGTTGGAATTTATGTGTTCAGAAAGTTTGTCGGACCTATGCATAAGAACAGAAGAGATAAAGAAGAAAGATTTAAAGTAAAATGTGACAATACAATTGTTATCATTGACGCTAACAGAGAACTTGGAGAGATTCAGCTTTTCTGTAACAGTCGGTATTCACAGTTGGCTTTCACAGATCTTGAAATGGAAGTTAATAATATCGCAGAGCCACTTAAGCTTCAGACAGTGGAAGTTCATCTTGGAAGGGCAAAACCAGAGAGCGGAATCAGGGCGGTTATTGGTGCCGGTGGATCCGTGCAAGATATATTGATGCCCTACCAGTTTCGTACTGTCAAAATAAAGACAGACGGAAACGATTCTAGTCTGACAACACCAGACTTGCTCGATTCTTTATCAGCTTATGGACAAATTGAAGACATTTTCCAATTTAAAGTTTCGGGAAAAATTCCCAAAGCATTTTGGGGCAAAGCAACATACTGTAGACAAGAAGATGCTTGTAAAGCAGTTCAGGCGATGAAGCAGGATCAAGAAAGCGACATTGTCCTTGTTCCAGAGGCATTTGGTGGTGATAAAAAGAGAACTACCAATTTTACATTGAAGCTTTCTTGGATTCGACGTTCTTCCAGAGGTATTGGATATGTGACGCCTAACCACCCAGAAGATATGCCAGCACTTCTCACGCGAAGTACGCTGCGCGTAAACAACATGTTTGTCAGCATGTCGCTTTCGAAGAGAGGTAATCTATTTCTGAAAGGATTCCCCTACGACATAACGGAAGAAGCTGTTGCCAAAGCTTTGGCTGATGCGATAGGTGTTGAACCGGATAGATCAAGATTTCAGGTGATACTACCCCGTGAACCTGTTGATACAACAGTTGACGCACAGCAAGTTATCAAAACAAGTTTACAGCAATACGTCCCTGAAGACTCGTTCAAACTCACTTTAAAGGACGTTAAACCAGCAACAGCCAGAGGTATGGCTTTTGTGACGTTCACATGTCCGGATAATTTTCAGATTGCAGCAAATAGATTGACGCAAGGTTCAAATATCTTTCTCTATGGGAATCCAGTTACTGTCACTGTGGATTTGAAGTCCTCTGTTTACGTTGCTAAGAATGTATTTGAAGCTGTACAAGATGATATTCAGTCTTTTGTGGCAGAAGTGGCAAATAACATTCCGAATGCCAATATCGCTGTTAAAACGCTTCAGTCGGGAAATGTTGTTGTTGATATCTCTGCGTCATCTACTGGAGATATGGCATCTGCAAAAGCGGGTATTCACAAAGTTTTAGATGGTGATTGCTTGGACTGTGGAACAAATGAAGCCATTACTAAACTCTTTACACGCGACGCACGAGAATGTCTCAAGATTATAGAACGAGAAGAAAAGGTTGTTATCTTTGTTGATGATCGAACAATGACTGTTCGCATACAAGGATTATCCGAAAACAGAACTAGGTCCCTCACCAGAATAAATGAATATCTAGGGAAGATGGCAAATGCAACTGAAAAACTAGTCATGTTGAAAGGCGCAAATATCCCCGCAGGCCTGATGAAAGGGTTGATTATAAAATACGGTACAGATCTACGCCAACTGAAAACAGAGAGTGGACTGCTGTCTATTGTTCTTAAACACAGATATCATTCCATTACCCTTGCTGGGGAGAGCTCAGCGATTGAAAAGGCAACGTTAATGATCGAAGAAGTGAAAAATGCGCTTCCCACTAACAATTTAACACAAGGTGATGACGCCGTACCTGAATGCCCAATATGTTTATGTGAAATCGAACAAACAGAGCTGGTGAGACTGGAGTACTGCGGTCACGCATATTGTCAATCTTGTCTCAAACTTAACTATCAGTCTGCATTGCAAGAAAAGCAGTTCCCAATGATATGCTCCGTAGATAACTGCAACAAACCATTCGTACAGAAGGATATAAGACTGCAGATAGAAAAGGGAGTAGTTAAAATGAAGCCACTTGCAGCGGCCGCAGTGAGCAGTTTTGTAGGCAAGAACAAAGAAGATTTCCGATACTGTATTACCCCAGATTGCGAAATGGTTTATCGTGTCTCTGGTGATGGTCGACAGTTCGAGTGTAGTGATTGTGGCGTCAGGACCTGTACATCCTGTCATATCCAGTATCATGATGGCTTAACCTGCGAAATGTATCAGAGCGCCAAGACCGGGGAAGGAAATGTGGAACTATGGATAAAGGACAATCCAACTGCAAGGAAAAGATGTCCTAAATGCCATGTTGGAATAGAGAAGATAAGCGGCTGTGACCACATGACCTGCTCCGCCTGCAAGTCTCACATCTGCTGGAAATGCTTAGCCTACTTTTCCAGTGGTACAGAGTGCTATGGACATTTAAGCAAGGCACATGGTTAACCCATTTTTGTCTGAAGACCCCCAAAAGGGTAATTACTGTGCTTTCGACATCTTTCAGAAAGTCGTTTTTTGCTTGACGCTTTACACAGAAAAAGTAAATTTGCAAATTTTTGTCATGATTTAATGCAAAACCATTTGTCGTAACTACCTATGTACAAAAAGTTTTATTCTAGTTATTGGTTTTTAAAACATCAAATATTTTCACTTTTTCCCATAGTAAAGATGAAGCCAAATCATGCAAAAATCTGTAGGGTAGGTAACTTGGAGCCAAATTTTCAACAAGTTCCACTTGTTCAATTTTTCTGAAATTTTCACAATATTGTTGTAAAATGTCAATAATTCAAATTCAGCAAAGAAAGGTAAAAAATATTTTCTTAGACAAAAATTCCAAAAAATCACTTTACTATAGAAATAGCATAGATCAGACCAACTTTTGGCCGTAACTTTAATTTTTGTGTAAATATTTGAGAACAAAGCACAGAAACATAAAAGACAAATGGTTTCTGACAAAATATGGTCAGTCAGAACAAAATGTTTTCGTTTAAAATAAAACGCCAAGCAAAAAACGTCTTTCCAAGAGATGTCGAAAGGACAGTAGCTAACAATGCAGATCCAGATCAGAGGCCACAGAGCCGTCTGATTAGGGTCTACTCTGTGTGTTTGCATTTAAATACAGGAATGTCTATAAAAGTAACCAGACATGCTGCTATTGGAAATAGACTGGTCCAAAGTGTTGAGGTAGAAGAGTCCACTCCACGTAAACGGGTTAAGGGCACGACAATAACGGTTTTAACCCTTAAAACGCCAAGAAAACCTGCATCTAAAAATGTCGTCTGTTTATTGCGTCTGCTGAATATTCTTGCAGACCTTTCAAACCTATTTTTGCATACAGGCAAACAGTGTGGACCCAGATCAGGAGCAGTCTGATCTGGGTCCATACTGTTTGCAAAAATAACTTTTAAAATCACAAGCAGATGACAAGGCAGACGACAATTGTTGTGATTGGCAGTTTAAGGGTAAATAGTGTCAGCCATAGTGTGGAAAACGCAACTAAGGGAAAATGTATCAGAACTAAACCAACGGCTAAACAGTTTTGAATACCAAAGTAACTGAACTGCCATGATCAACCCTGTGGTGATCAAATAAAACGATTGTTTTGAAGCAATGCTGCCTAGTGACTATTTGTAGCATCAAATGAATTCGCTTTAGGGGACTAGGTCAGCTTGGTAGAATTTCCGCCATTTTACGAGGGATGCAAATGGAGTGCCTTCCTATTTCCCTTCCTGCACACCGAATCCCTAGCGGACACATGACGTTTGTACAACATCGCGTTAATGTCGACGCAACGAAATAACTTATACAACGCATTAACGTCGATGCAACGTCATGACAAAACGTCGCATTAACGTCGCTGCAATATCAAGACTTATACAACGTCACATTTACGTCTAGTGAATGCGACGTTGTATAAACGTCTGCTCTAAAATGAAGGGAAATGGACCATAATTTCGCTAAGTTCTGGGGCATGATTGTATCAAAACGTATTTATTCTGAAATGTGGGCCTGCTGGTGGCATGCAAAATGCCGGCTGACTAAAAACAGTGTAGACCTAGATCAAACAGCTTCCTGAGCAGTTGGTTCTGACTCTAAACTGTTTGGTTTGGTATAAATTAGTCGCAGTGTGACAAAAAGTACCTTAACCCTTAAAGCGCCAAGAAAATTTGCATATGAAAATGTCGTCTGCTTATATCGTCTGCTGCATCTTCTTGCAAACTTTCCAAACTTACATTTTGCATATAGGCAAACAGTGTGGACCCAGATCAGACTGCTCCTAAAGGAGCAGTCTGATCTGGGTCCACACTGTTTGCAAAAATGACTTTTAAAATCACAACCAGATGACAAAGCAGACGGCAATAGTTGTGACTGGCGCTTTAAGGGTTAAGCAGAATTGATACACTTCCTTTTTAACAATTATTTTTCCTTTATTCTGAAAAGGGTCTACTCTAGAAGGAAAGAATTTGCTCCCCTGCGGGAGCATATTCGTTCCTTTTAGAGTACACCCCTTTTCAGAGGGGGAAGGGAGGATGGGGGCTTGACATGCAGTAAAGAAAGCAGGACATTACAAAAGTTGTCTCCTTGGCGGAAATGACGTAAAAATCTCTCAAGTGTATGCAGACTTTCATAAGGGTTTGCGCCCAGTGAAAACTTAGATTCACTAGGAATCTAGGGATAGCCAATGATTCAAGACTCTTTTCATGCATTACGAAAACACACCTATTCAAATATATTGAAAATTTCACCACCAAAAACTGAAATTTTTCAGATAAAAAACTCTGATATTTTTTACATTTCTGCTCAAAACATAGATTGTGGGTACTCGTTAGAACCGCCTCGACAAGGCGGTTCTAACGAGTACCCACAATCTATGTTTTTGAGCAGAAATAAGAAAAATAGTGTATAACTTGTAAACCCCAGTTTTACTATATAAAAGTGGGGTTTAAGGGGGTCAAAATTATATATGCATGTTTTCGTGATGTGGGAAAAAAGAAGACTAATCATACTGAATCAGTGCGCAGGATTTTTGAGACTTTACTGGGTGCATATGTTAGAAGGTACATTTCTCACGTTGCGGCTCGTAAGTGTCTAAATATTGTGGGGTAAATATGGCATCTTCTCTCGCTCCGATAAGTTCCTGCATTCGGCTCATAATGCACGTTACAGAATCATACGATTTTACCGATTGATGATCAATCTGATCTTGGTGAATGCAGTACTCCTGCTTAACATATGAATCGTTTAGATTTTAAAATATGAACTGTGCATGTGCTAAGCAGACTGTGCATATCGACAAACTGTTCTTGCATGTGCTGCTTGCAAATGTCCGAAGACCGGTTTGGTCGTGTGGCATGTGTTTCAGAACTCCCAGCTAGCATTCTACTTAAATCTATATCGGACCGTTATTGGTCCGACAAGAATCCTATTCGGCCGGTAACGGTCCGATATAGATTTAAGTAGAATGAAAGTTGGCAAGCTCTATGTCGGACCGTTATCGGACCGACAGGAGTCGTGTTAGGCCGATAACGGTCCGATATAGATTTAAGCAGAATGCTAGCTGGCAAGCTCTATATCTGACCGTTATCAGTCCGACAGTGTTCTTATCGGTCCGATAGGATCCTATATAGATTTAAGTAGAATGCTAGAATCCTGTCTGGCCGATAGCAGTCCGATACAGATTTAAGTAGAATGATAGAATCCTGTCGTGCCGATAACGGTCCGATATAGATTTAATGTGAATGCTACAATCCTTTGGGGCCGTTAACGGTCCGATATAGATTTAATGAGAACGCTAGAAACTTGTCGGGCCATTAACGATCCAGTATAGATTTAAGTAGAATGCTGTCGGGCCGATAACGGTCCAATATAGATTTAATGAGAATGCTTCAATCCTGTCGGGTCGTTAATGGTCCGATATAGATTTAAGTAGTAAGCTAGAATCCTGTCGGGCCGGTAACAGTCCGATATAGATTTAAGTAGAATGATAGAATCCTGTTGGGCTGATAACGGTCAAATATAGAATTAATGAGAATGCTACAATCCTGCCGGGCCGATATAGGTCCGATATCGATTTAAATGGAAAGCTAGAATCCTGTCGGGCCGATAACGGTCCGATATAGAATATAAGTAGAATGCTACAAGCCTGTAAGGCCGATAATAGTCCGATATAGATTTAAGTAGATTGCTAGCTGGGAAGCTGTGGGAAAGTGTTTCATTACAGCTAATGTGCAAGACAAATTGGTTATGCTAACAGCAACGGCCCAGATCAGCCTGCGCATCCGCGCAGTCTGATCATGGCTTTAGTTGTCCGCCCCTATATTTTTCATAAACATGATTCTGTTAGATACGTAGCCGGAACTGCTTGATTCTTTCTTGACGGGACGTGTTTGAATTTTCACCATAATTGAGCCGAGGAACAGCATTATCTACAATATTGCATATGTGCCCAGCGAAGACTTAGGTCAGCCTACGCATTCCCGCAGTCTGAACAGAGTCTTCGCAAGGCACTCTATGGGCAGCCACGGATCCGAAGCGTCATCAGGTGGAAGGTGAAAATTGATTCCGCGCAGACTGAGTCTTGGCTGGGCGAACATACAATCTTGTAGGAAATGCTGTGCCCCGTCTCATGTTCAAATTACCCTAATTATTCAGATAGATAGGCCTGAAGAAATAGTTAAGAATCAGGACGACGAACAGCACAGCGTTTAATCAGGATCTACAGACACCCACTCATTGTTCTGTATTTATACACATTATCAGGTAGTAAATGACTTTTTTTTAAGTTCAGGACCTGGGCCCAGTTGTTCAAAGTGTCGTTAGCTTAACGAGCTCGTTAGTGGTTAAAATGTTAACTGTTCTAGTAAGTACAATATCAAATTATGCCCCAACTTTGAAAAAGGTTGTGGGGCATATTGCTTCTGGCTTGTCTGTTCGTTCGTTCGTGCGTGCGTTCGTTCGTTCGTCATGCTTACTGGGGCATAGCATAACTTTAGAACCAGGTATGCTAATGTTTTGAAATTTCATATATGGACTCCTCATGAAAAAATAGGTGACCGTATTTTTAGCTCAAGGTGAGCTATTGTGATCACCCACCGTCCGTCGTCGTCGTCGTCGTCCGTCTGTCCGTCCGTTCACAATCTTTATACAACATCTCCTCCTAAACAACTGATTGGAATTTGACCAAACTTCACAGGATTGATCTTTGGTTGGTCCTCTTTCAAAGTTGTTCAAATGGTTCCGGTCCATTGCATATCTAGGTCACAGGAGCTAAAAATAGATTTTTTAACTAAAAACTTAAAAAATCTTCTTGTCAGAAACCACTGAACCGATTTCAGTATAATTTTGCAGATATGTTCCTTTGTTGGCCCTCTACCAAGATTGTTCAAGCCATTTGGATTCGTCAAAAAACATGGCCGCCAGGGGGTGGGGCTTATTTTCCCTATATATCTGTATAGAAAACTTTAAAAATCTTCTTGTCAGAAACCACTGAACCGATTTCAGTATAATTTTGCAGAAATGTTCCTTTGGTGATCCTCTACCAAGATTATTCAAGCCATTTGGATTCATCAAAAAACATGGCCGCCAGGGGGCGGCGCTTATTTTCTTTATATATCTATATAGAAAACTTTTAAAAATCTTCTTGTCAGAAACCACTGGACCGATTTCAATATAATTTTGCAGAAATGTTCTTTTGGTGATCCTCTACCAAAATTTTTCAAGCCATTTGGATTCGTCAAATAACATGGCCGCCAGGGGGCGGGGCTTATTTTCCCTATATATCTATATAGAAAACTTTAAAAATCTTCTTGTCAGAAACCACTGGACCGATTTCAATATAATTTTGCAGAAATGTTCCTTTGGTAATCCTCTACCAAGATTGTTCAAGCCGTCATGATTTGTAAAAAAAACACGGCCGCTAGGGGGCGGGGCTTATTTTCCCTATATATCTATAAAGAAAACTTTAAAAATCTTCTTGTCAGAAACCACTGGACGGATTTCTATATAACTTGGCAAAAATGTTCCCTTGCTGATCCTCTACCAAGATTGTTTAAGCCGTCGTGATTTGTAAAAAAACATGGCCGCTAGGGGGCGGGGCTTATTTTCCCTATATATCTGTTTAGAAAACTTTAATGATCCTTTTGTCAGAAACCACTGGACCGATTTCAATACAACATTGCAGGAATGTTTCTTTGGTAACCGTCTACCAAGATTGTTCAAGTCGTCATGATTCATCAAAAAACGTGGCTGCCAGGGGGCGGGGCTTATTTTCCCAATGTATCTAAATAGAAAACTTTAAAAATCTTATTGTCAGAAACCACTGGACGGATTTCATTATAACTTGACAGGGCTTATTTTCGGAATATATCTGTATAGAAAGTTTTAAGATTCGTTTTGTCAGAAACCACCTGACCGATTTCAATATTACTTGGCATGAATGTTGCTTTGGTGACCCTGTACCAAGATTGTTCAAGCAATCATGATTCGTCAAAAAACATGGCTGCTAGGGGTGGGGCTTATTTTCCCTATATATCTAAATAGAAAACTTTAAAAATCTTCTTGTCAGAAACCACTGAACCGATTTCAATATAACTTGGCAAGAATGTTCCTTTCGTGGCCCTCTACCAAGTTTGTTCAAGCTGTCATGATTCGTCAAAAAACATGGCCGTTAGGGGGTGGGACTTATTTTCCCTATATAGCTATATAAAACATTCAAAAATCTTTTTTTCATAAACCACTGGACCAATTTCATTATAACTTGGCAGAATTGTTCCTTTGTAGACCTTCTTTCAAGATTCGGTTCCAGCGATCATGATGCATGTAAAAAACATGGCCGCTCGGGAGTAGGGCTATAAAATTTATACAAAAATCTTAGAGCAGTGAACTTGGCTGAAACTTCAACAGTAAGTTTGCAAAGCTGTTTGCTCAGGTGAGCGATATAGGACCATCATGGTCCTCTTGTTTATCCGAATTATCTCCCATTTTAGAGTAATTGCCCTTTTAATAAATTAACATTGAAATCTCGTTAGCAAGATATCTCAAAAAGTATTTGAGCTAGAGTCTTGATATTTGGTATACTGATTAGGGCTGAAGAGGAGATCACCTGATTAAATTTTCAACAAATTTCATGAAATTTTGTTGGAGTTATGGCCCTTTGCAATTTTTGTTTGGTCATTTGTTGCTTTCATGTGCAGTTTAATGAAATTTTGTTGTAGTTATGGTTGTAATTTCTGGCTATTTGATCGTGTTGCTTTCATTTGCTTAGCATAAGTTTAGAACCATGTATGCTAATGTTTTAAAAATTCATATATGGATTCCTCATAAAAAAGGTGACCCGTGTTTTTTTTTCTTATCCGAATTATCTCCCATTTAAGAGTTATTGCCCTTGTAATAAAATAACATTGAAATATCGTTATCAAGATATTTGGTATACTGATCGGGACTGAGGAGGAGATCACCTGATTAAATTTTCAACGAACTTAATGAATTTTTATGGATTCCTCATGAAAAAAAGGTGACCTGTATTTTTTTTCTTATCCGAATTATCTCTCGTTTTAGAGTTATTGCCCTTGTAATAAAATAACATTGAAGTCTCGTTAGCAAAATATCTCAAAAAGTATTTGAGCTACTGCCTTGATATTTGGTATACTGATCGGGACTGAGGAGGAGATCACCTGATTAAATTTTCAGCCAGTTTAATGAAATTTTATTATGGCCCTTTGTAATTTCTGGCTATTTGATCTTGTTGCTTTCATTTGCATAGCATAAGTTTAGAACCATGTATGCTAATGTTTTGAAAATTCATATATGGATTCCTCATGAAAAAATAGGTGACCCGTATTTTTTTTCTTATCCGAATTATTTCCCATTTTAGAGTTATTGACCTTTTAATAAAATAACATTGAAATCTCGTTAGCAAGATACCTCGAAAAGTATTTAAGCTAGAGGCTTGATATTTGGTATAATGATTAGTACTAATGAGGAGATCACCTGATTAAATTTTCAACGAATTTAATGAAATTTTGTTGCAATGATGGCCCTTTGCAATATTTGGGCATTTGTTGCTTTCATGTGCATAGCATAAGTTTAGAACCATGTATGCTAATGTTTTAAAAATTCATATATGGATTCCTCATGAAAAAAATAGGTGACACGTAATTTTTTTTTCTTATTCGAATTATTTCCTATTTTAGATTTATTTCCCTTGTAATAAAATAACATTGAAATCTCGTTAGCACGATATCTAAAAAAGTATTTGAGCTAGAGTCTTGATATTTGGTTTACTGATTGGACTGAGGAGGAGATCACCTGATTAAATTTTCAGCCAGTTTAATGAAACGTTTTTGGAGTTATGGCCTTTGTAATTTCTGGCTATTTGATTTTGTTGCTTTCATGTGCATGGCATAAGTTTAGAACCATGTATGCTAATGTTTTGAAAATTCATATATGGGTTCCTCAAGAAAAAATAGGTGACCCGTATTTTATTCTTATCCGAATTATCTCCCATTTTAGAGTTATTGTCCTTTTAATAAAATAACATTGACATCTCATTAGCAAGATATCTCAAAAAGTATTTAAGCTGGAGCCTTGATATTTGGTATACTGATTAGTATTAAGGAAGAGATCACCTGATTAAATTGCTTTCATGTGCATAGCATAAGTTTAGAACCATGTTTGCTAATGTTTTGAAAAATTCATATCTGCATTCTTCATGAAAAAATAGGTGACCCGTATTTTTTTCTTATCCGAATTATCTCCCATTTTAGAGTTATTTCCCTTGAAATAAAATAACATTGAAATCTCGTTAGCACGATATCTAAAAAAAAGTATTTGAGCTAGAGTCTTGATATTTGGTATACTGATTGGGACGGAGGAGGAGATCACCTGATTAAATTTTCAGCCAGTTTAATGAAATTTTATTGGAGTTACGGCACTTTGCAGTTTCTGGCTATTTGATTTTGTTCCTTTCATATGCACAGCATAAGTTTAGAACCATGTACGCTAGTGTTTTAAAATTTCATATATGGATTCCTCATGACAAAAAAAGGTGACCCGTATTTTTTTTCTTATCCGAATTATCTCCCATTTTAGAGTTATTGTCATTTTAATAAAATAACATTGAATCTCGTTAGCAAGATATCTCAAAACGTACTTGAGCTTGAGTCTTGATGTTTGGTATACTGATTTGGGCTGAGGAGGAGATCACCTGATTAAATTTTCAACAAATGTTATGAAATTTTGTTGGAGTTATGGCCCTTTGCAATTTTTGGCCATTTGTTGCTTTCTTGTGCATTGCATAAGTTTAGAACCATGTATGTTAATGTTTTGAAATTTCATATATGGATTCCTTATGAAGAAATAGGTGACCCGTATTTTTTTTTCTTATCCGAATTATCTCCTATTTTAGAGTTATTGCCCTTTTAATAAAATAACATTGAAATCTCGTTACCAAGATATCTCAAGAAGTATTTGAGCTAGAGTCTTGATATTTGGTATAATGATTAGTACTGAGGAGGAGATCACCTGATTAAATTTTCAATTAATTTAATGAAATTTTGTTTGGGTTATGGCCCTTTGCAGTTTTAGGCACTTTGTTGCTTTCATGTGCATGGCATAAGTTTAGAACCATGTATGCTAATGTTTTGAAATTTCATATATGGATTCCTTATGAAAAAATAGGTGACCCGTATTTTTTCTTGTCCGAATTATCTCCCATTTTAGAGTTATTGCCCTTTTAATAAAATAGCATTGAAATCTCGTTAACAAGATATCTAAAAAAATATTTGAGCTAGAGTCTTGATATTTGGTATACTGATTGGAACTGAGAGGGATCACCTGATTAAATTTTCAGCCAGTTTAATGAAATTTTGTTGGAGTTATGGCCCTTTGCAATATTTGGCCATTTGTTGCTTTCATGTGTATAGCATAATTTTAGAACCATGTATGCTAATGTTTTGAAAATTCATATATGGATTCCTCATGAAAATATAGGTGACCCGTATTTTTTTTCTAATCCGAAGTACCTCCCGTTTTAAACTTATTTCCCTTTTAATAAAATAACTCTGAAATCTTGTATATTTGTACTGTTATTACCGTCATGGGCGAGCAGTGTTGGAGTCAACCAGTGTTAAAATCAGGCAGTGTTGGGGGCATAGTGTTTTACAAACACCAGCTCTAGTTCACAGTTTTGCTGAAAAAATATGAGTAGCTTTTGCAAAATCGAAAGCTACTCACATTTTTTTCAGCAAAAATATTGGTCTATATGCCATATTTAATGATCAAAGTTTTAACGATACGTTAACTAATGACATCGTCAGTTTTGAACAATTGGGCCCAGTATGGTAAGGAGTTAAGGTGTCCGAGTATTAAGGTCAAATATTGCGTCCTGTGTCTATTTACAAATGTATGTACATGTATGATTTTGCTCATTTCATCAAGTGTATATTTCCTGTATTCGGACAGACAGGCTTACACAAACAGTGTAGACAAAGATCAACGCAGCAGAGGATCCGAATACTTAGTGTTATACGGCATTCATGGAATGTTTTTAGCATGCTACTGATCGTTCTTTTTTCAATATTCTGCTCAATGAAAGAACCACGTGAAAGATTTAGCAGACATTTATTTTAAGACGGAGATGACATGCACAAACAGAGAGCTGTCCCCAACATTATTTGATACCTTTCAAAATTAGGGATTACTCTAAAAGAGAAGAAATTTTATTTTAAACCTTTCAGAAATGGAGCTTTTCTGAAAGGAAAGACTTTGCTTTGAGCATATATTCATTTTTTTCATCCAAGAAAGATTTAATAAATTGATTTTGATCATAAAATGAGGCACCTGACAGCTGTAAAATTTCAGTTTGTCTCTTGTTCTTAAACTGGAGCAAACATAAAATGATTTTAATAGCATCTCTTAATTAATTTTGCCAACATTAATTCAGAGATACGATTTTTTTTTTTTTTTTTTTTTTTGATCCAGTTCAAAACCGAGAGACTAACTGAAATTTTATAGGCTGTAAGATTCCTAAGTTATGATCGTGTTAATACCATATATCAATTTATTAAACCTTTCTTTGATTAAAAATAATGTGGTTTTTTGAAGAATATGGAGCCTTTAAGAGAAGCAGTCAGTGAGAAAGTGAGAGGGGGATGTTTGGGTGGGGGTTGAGGGGTGCGAGCATATATTTTATGTAAGAGTAATTCCCCTGGGAGATTTATCCATTATTCACTTTAAAGGATTTTTAATCGAGTCTGTATAGGTATAGGTATTAGCCGCAAGTGTATTCAGGAATTATACTGCAACCTAGTGGCATTTTTGTCACGTCTGCTTTAGCATGGGCGACTTAGGCGTGCAAATCTCCGTTCGTTCGTCTGCCCGTCCGTTCATCCATCCATCAACATTTATCCTGGTTTTCTTGTATACGCAACTGCTCTCAAAGCTTTGTACTGATCGTTTTGAAACTTTGCACAGTTTTCTTCATGGCGTGAGGATGTGCATGTTGTTTGAATATAATTGTTAGATCATTTTTTGTCACTTTTTCCACATTTTTCCTCATTGTGAACATTTTTCGTCCTCATTTATATAGACAATAGGTACCTCTTAAGAGCGTAACTCCTGTTACAGTTTTGTTCCGATCGTTTTGAAACTTTGCATATGTTTTCTTCGTGGTATGAGTATGTGAATATGATTTGGATATTATTGGTAGATCATGTTTTGTTACTTTTAGTCATTTTTCACTCTCCGTATGTAGACAGTGGGTACCTTTCGTGAGCGCATCTCCTCTTTCAGTTTTGTATCGATCGTTTTGAAATGGTTTTTTTTTTAATTGTAGGAGAATGTGCATGTGGTTTGTATATGATAGCTAGATCATTTTTTGTCACTTTTTTTTACATTGTGAACTTAGTCATTTTTCATCTCCAATATATAGACAGTGGGTACCTCGTGAGCATACAATTTTATACCAATATTTTTGAAACTTTGCACATGTTTTCTCCCTAGTCTGAAGATGTGGATGTGTTATTCATATACTCATTGCATTAATTTTTCTGACTTTTTACTACTTTGTGAACCTTGTCATTTTCTGACTTCAGATCTATAGACAGTGGGTGCCTTGTGATCACGGCTCTCATACATTTTTGTACCGGTCTTTTTGAAACTTTGCACATGTTTTCTCCTGGGTTTGCAGATGTGCTTGTGGCTTGGATATACTTTTTAAATTTATTTTTGTCACTTTTCCCACTTTAACTTTGTCTTTGTCTTACCTTAGATTTTATGAAAGTGTATAGACTGTGAATTCCTTTAGAGCGCAACATCTCATGCATCATATGAGAATATCCAGTGCTTTCGATAAAATTCTTATATTAATTTATTCTACCTGAAATAAACGTTACTTTTTTTTTTTGGGGGGGGGGGATGGGGCGGGGGTGTGGGGGCGGGCTGGGGGGGAGTGGGTAAGGGGTGGCGGAGGGGATCCAGGTGCAACTGCAACATCACTGAAGTTCAATCTGTATTTTTATATAAGGTCAGCTGATTTTAGGGGTCTGCTCTAAAAGGAAATAATTTGCTCCCCCTGGGAGCAAATTCTTTCTTTTAAGAGTAGACCCCTTTTCTAAAAAGGACCTAGTGTGCAGGAAAGCAAACCAGCAGTCACAAACATTGTTTCCTTTGTACAGAATGACAGGAAAAAACCCTACGCCACCCCCCTCCCCCACCCCACCCCACCCCACCCCGCCCTACCTGAAAATCAGATTGTATGAATAACATGCAAATATATGTCTAGATTTTACATATAGGTTTTGTTTTGATTGTTTGTTTGCGCCGGGATTTTACAACCCTGTCAACCCATTAGGGCTGGCATCGGTGGCTCCGTTAGATGCGCGTCCGACTGGTGATCAGGAGGTGGCGGGTTCGATCTCCGCCGGGTCGGAAACATTCTTTCGTGGGGATTGATCGTGAAATATTTTCTACGATCATTCCGAAAAGAGGTTACGGTGTGTAAGTTTCTGGCTGAAGAATGTGCACAATACTGGTTAACCGCTAAGAGGACTAAGCCTGCCCAGTAAACGTGTGGTTAGGTAAACTGGCCGCGCTCGATATGACACTATTGGGTTGACTAGGCGGTAAAAACTCAACACAACAACAAACCATTAGGATTTTGTCGAACGCGGCCAGTTAATCTACTCACATTGTTCAAGGGCCGGCTTAGTCTTCTAACCCAGCAAACACACAACGTCGCAAAAACGTCATTACAACGTCGCTGCAACGTCACGACGTTGCAGCGACGTTGTGACGATGTTGTTGCGACGTTGTTTGTTTGCTAAGAAGCGGTTAACCAACACTTGTGCTCATACTTTCGCCAGTAACTGGCAAATACCCTTCTTGAATCAGCAGAAGGAGGAGAATGGCCGTAGAAATTATTCCGCGGTCAGTCTCCTCGAAAGTTATGAGGTCGAGCTGGGGTTGGAACTCGCGACCCCTGGATCTGCAGTCGAGACGCGACAGCGACTGCGCTATGGAGCCCGACACATGTAACTTTGAGTGAGATGGGTGATTATATGAGTATGTCAATATAACATTGTGCCTAGCCGGACTCGGTGGCTCAGTTGGATGCGCCGTCCGACTGGAGACCAGGAGGTCGCGGGTTCAACCCCCGCCGAGGTCGGCAACATTCTTTCGTGGAGATTGATCATGAAATATTTTCTACGGTCATTCTCTCCCTTCCGCTGATTCAAGAAGGGCAGTTGTCAGTTTCTGGCGAAAGAATGTGCACAATACTGGTTAACCGCTTAGAGGACTAAGCCTGCCCAGTAAACGTGTGGTTAGGTAAACTGACCGCGCTCGACATGACCCCATTGGGTTGACTGAGCCGTAAAACCTCAACACAAACAAAAGCTCCATAGCGCAGTCTGTAGCGTGTCCGACTGCAGATCCAGGGGGTCGTAAGTTTGAGTCCCTGCTCGACCACATAACTTTCATGGAGATCAGTCCCCCCCCCACACACACACACACGCCACGCACACACACACACACACACACACACACACACACACACACACACACACTTCCGCTGATTCAAAAAGGGCAGTTGTCATTTACTGGCGAAAGGATGCGCAAAAGTACTGGTTATCCGCTTCGAGGACTAAGCCGTCCTAAGAAAAGCGTGGGTTAATTGATCTGCTCGATATGACCTTAACAGAGTTGATTGGGCCGTAAACAATCCAAACCAAATAATATATAATATTCTAACAAAGGCAAAATACGTTGAATCCATGATAAATGTCAAAGGGATGCTGAGCATGCTGGCTAAAAAAAATAGAAACGGACACTTTGGAATGTTTTCTTATTTCTTCCAGAAAATAACCTTTTTTACAGTTAATGCAAATTATTTCCTTATGCGACAAATGGCAACATGGAATGTCAAAGCCTACTTTCTGGATGGAATAAGAAAACTGTTGTTCGTTTGTCGTATGCTGATTTTGTTAAGAGAGGGGTAAAGGTTAACATAAGCGTTAAGCGTTCTTTCAAATCCTGTGTTATATGCTAATTATGTCTACCCCCTTTAGGGTTGGGAGACATATTGTTTTGTCCCCAGGGCGTCTGTCTGTCTGTCACACTCTTGTTCGCTCTATAACTTCAAAACCGTTCAACCTATCTTTATGATACTTCATATAAATATTAATCAACATTAGACGACGCGCAGAGCGCAAGAATCATAACTCTTGCATTTATACTTTCTGAGTTTTTTCCCTTGGAACTTTGTCCTTGGTGGCCATCTTGAAATTCTTTAAACGACATCTCCTCCCAAACCGTAAGTCGGATTGAGCCAAAACTTGATGGGAGGCATCACAGTGACACAGAGATTCAGAATTGCTAAAATCGTTCCGTTTCGAGATCAAAAATGGCCACCACGGCGGCCATTTTGAAATTCTTCAAATGACATCTCCCCCAAACTGTTAGTCGGATTGAGCCAAAACTTGATGGGAGGCATCAAAGTGACACAGAGATTCAGAATTGCTAAAATCTTTCCGTTCGGATAGCCAAGATGGCCTGGTGGTCATCTTGAAACTCTTCAAACGACATCTCCTCCCAAACCGTAAGTCCGATTGAGCCAAAACTTGATGAGAGGCATTACAGTGACACAGAGATTCAAAATTGCTAAAATCATTCCGTTCTGATATCCAAGCTGGCCACCACGGTGGCCATCTGGAAATTCTTCAAACGCCATCTCCTCCCAAACCATAAGTCAGATTGAGCCGAAACTTGGTGGGAGGCATTGGAGTGTTATAGAGATTCAGAATTGTTAAAATCGTTCCGTTTGATATCCAAGATGGCTGCCATGGTGGCCATCTGGAAATTCTTCAAATGGCATCTCCTCCCAAACCGTAAGTCAGATAGAGCCAAAACCTGATGGGAGGCATCGCAGTGACACAAAGATTCAAAATCGCTAAAATCGTTCCGTTCCGATACCCAAGATGGCCGCCATGGTGGCCGTCTTGAAATTCTTCAAATGAAATCTCCTCCCAAACCGTAAGTCAGATAGAGCCAAAAGCTGATTGAGCTGAAACTTGATGGAGGCATCACAGTGACACAGAGATTCAAAATTGCTAAAATCGTTCCATTCCAAGAAGGCGGCTATCTTGAAATTCTTCAAACGACATCTCCTTCCAAACCGTAAGTCCGATTGAGCCAAAATTTGATGGGAGGCATCACAGTGACACAAAGATTCAAAATTACTAAAATCGTTCCATTCCGATACCCAAGATGGCTGCCACGGACGTTTTCGTTGCAAATACGATACAGATTAATATGATGATGATGATGATGATGATGATGATGATACTGTTTATAAACAGTATCATCATCATCATCATCATCATCATCATCATCAACAACAACATCTTCATCATTATCTATACCAAATATAGGGACACTTTACCTTCTTATGGCTATTTCTTCTAAACTTTGAACAAACCTATATTATTACCTTCAGATGTGTCTGATATCTGCTTGATGAGTGGCGGGCAGTGTAGACCCAGATAAGATGGCGCATTTCAAGATATTTTATCCGACTCTTTACTGTTTGCTCGGGCACGACTGCCCCAATAATGTGGGGGGAGGGTATTTTTTTACCGTATCTATCCGGTATAATGAGACGCTTTGCCTAATTACCATAGGCCTACTTATCCTAAGCTGCTGGATGAATGGCAGGCAGTGTAGACCCTGACCAGACGGCACATTCGAAGGTGTTTTATCTGGCTCCTTCCTGTTTGCTCGTGTATGACTGTCCCAAATGGGAATATATGTAGTGGGCCAATAATTAGTTATCATTATGAGTTATTTTTTATTATAATGGTGGTGAAAAGGGAGAATACCACTGCTTCAGCCTACAAAGATTTTGGTGATGATGTTTATATTTAGTGATATATAATATGGTATTCTCGATGACAATAATGGTAACTGCGGTTGATGAACTAATTGTTAGAAATTAATAATGACGGAGTCGGTTTTAATACTAGTGATAATAATAATGATGGTATAGTTTTACTTTTGGACTGAATTAATGCTATTAATGTGTTTCTGTGATGATAATGATGCTGATGATGTTTATGATAATGATAATGTTTTTGTTGTTGTTGTTTTTTGTTGTATTTGTTGTTGACAATGATGATGATGGTGAAGAAGATGATGATGAAATATTCATGTATCATTAATGGTAATGATTACAATTATGAAGATAATACCCATAGGAACATTTTATGTAACTGTATTAATTAGAAAATTATGATAATGGTGTTTGTGATAAGATTAAACAGAACCAGTGTACTGCATTTTTTCAAACATTACCTACTGCTAGATGCGAGAGTTCGGCAAAGGTACACAAGCGGCGTGCTTACGGTCCTATCATAAAGGTGCTCAGTGTGAATATGTGCACATGGTCTTAGATAATACGGTCTAGGGAGAGAATACTGCTTTTTCACTGGTTTATTGTTAGATATAGTGTAACATCATTGCGAAAACATGCCTATTCAAATATACTAAATATCTGACCACCAAAAAATGAAAATTTTCCGATGAAAAATACTGATATTTTTCATATATTTGTTCAAAAACAGAGATTGTGGGTACTCGTTAGAACCGCCTCGGCTGATATTTTTCATATTTTTGTTCAAAACATAGATTGTGGGTACTCGTTAGAACCGCCGCTGAGGCGGTTCTAACGAGTACCCACAATCTATGTTTTTGAACAAAAATATGAAAAATAATGTATACCCCTGTAAACCCCAGTTTTACTATATAAAAGTGGGGTTTAAGGGGGTCAGAATTATATAGGTATGTTTTCGTGATGTCATCTGAAGCGGGTGATGTAACAGGTGCACAAAACATACTGCGATGGGAATACATTTTTTTTTTTGTTGTTGTTAACTGGCGGGCCTGTAATCACCTGCCTAATCTAATGTACTGAAGGGTGGTTTCATTACTGGCTTACCATCTACGAACCTATTATACTACACTGACACATTGTGCTAGCTATATGTATGAGTTAATATTATTTGTCGAAGACATGTTAAAATTAGGTTTGCAGTGAAATATGAAACCCAATTTATACCATAATATTTTATTGTGAAAATTGTGATTACTGTATCTTTATGTACTAATTATCCGATTTGTTTTATTTGGTATCATAATATATCATTTAAAATTGATTTGAAGTATATAATATAATGTTTATTAAGAAATAAATAACAATAATATGAACAGTTTAGTAGCAATTTTGATCCACCGTACCTGCAGGTGCGTTCGACAGTCGTCACACAAAAAATATAGAACCGCTTGATTAAATGGACTATGTGTAATTCGACTATAAAATAAGTGCAGCAAGAAAATTGTAAACGCCTGAAGTCGAATATTTTGGTTCAGAACGGGAAAAATATTTAATCTTCAGATATAATCTGATATGCATTTTTAGAAGAAGCCATATTCTACATGTGTTTTAAATTTCATTCCGATATATACATGTTTAATGCCATTAATAGATTGTCAAAATTTAGTCCCGACTTTTGGTTCCCACTTCCGACCTTTACTTTCGGCTTTTTAAACTCTCCCCTCTCGAAGCGATTCAGTTTCTCCTCGAGTCAACGAAAGCGTCACTCGAACACTCCATATTTTCCCGTACTTTTTAAATATGTATTACTGCGCCTTTTGCGATGTTTTATTTAGAATTTATTTAAACGGTCAATATACGATTTGTCGAGGTTAACAGTTTAAAGATATTTCATTCTTGAAGTTTATTGTATTTACTATGAGTCATTTGCAAGTCAGACTATTATTCTTCTCAAAATTCCCACACTATTTTCTCTTGCGCATGTACGTCAATCACAGCGAATCGGTTTGTCGGGGTGAAGTGTTGAAGTTCTTCGTCGCCCTGAAAGTCAAATTATAAAGCAGTTCGACAATTATCTTTTATTAAAGATACTTCTTGTTTTAACATAGCATCTACCAGTGGCCCATCCATCCATCCATCCACCCATCCATCAATCTAGCAATCATGTGTCTAATCTTTAGTGAAGCTAGCTGATCAACCAATCAGTAATTTTGACTACCGTAATCTAATGCAAAATGTATTATCAAGACAAAACAAATTAAATTTATACAACATTGTTACAATGTATCAGAGCACAACTAGAATACGCAGTCGATGGTGCGCCATCGCAAGTTTGGTTAAAATCAACACAAACAACATTAAAATATACTCTAGTAAACTATAAGGCTGTAATGTCTTATGTCTTCTTTTTGCCTTCTCCAATGTTATTTTTTTTTTTTTTTTTTTTTTGAAACGCGTCATGCGGTGATTTGTCTTCCATTGTCATGGCCTGTGTGTGCTCTGTTGTATTTTAATGCATTGTGTTGTCTTGTATTATATTTTGTTTTGGAATGTTGTTTGTGTTGACTTGTATTGTAATTTATTACATTTTCAGCAGTGATTTACTGAGATTTATCAGTGAATTATAATCTATAATTCACCGAGTGAATTTTTTTTTATTTCATTTCGAACGTTTTGACGTCATTATTGCTCGGCGACGTTGCTGACGTAGTTGGTAACAACAATAACAATAGTTGACGTTTCGCGGAAAATTTGATAAAATCATGGAAATCAGACAGCAATTTTAGCGTTTTTGAGGTACGACCTGCAAAACAAACAGAAAGTATGATTTTCGTGATAATCTAGTTCAACATTCGTGATATTTCTGTATTTTAAGCACAGGGTGATTTTTGCATTAAAGTAAAAACAAGATGGCGACTGATTTTCAAACTAAACCACGCCTCTTGAAATTCATGCACTGACTGAAACTATTTTGGTAGGAATCATAACGGCTGAATGTAAAAATTCAAAGGTGAAACATGGATGAAAATGTAATAAACAGTTTATTTTGTGGTTTTGATCGATTACGGAGAAATAATTTACTCATGTTCTAAGGTTTGCTTGTAAAAAACTCGTTCGCTTCGCTCATTCGTTTTTTACGCGCAAACCTTAGAACTCTAGTGAATTATTTCTCCGTAATCGATCAAAATAACCAAATAAACTCTATGTATTATAATTTATATCATGATGATTATTATAGTATAGGTGTTTGACCTTTTTATCCCCATGCTTTTTAGCTCACCTGAGCACGAAGTGCTAATGGTGAGCTATTGTGGTCAGTCAATGTCCGTCGTTCGTCGTTCGTCGTGCGGCGTCAACAATTGCTTTAAAAGCCTACTCCTCCTACACCCCTGGGCCAATTGACTGGATACTTGGTAGGAAGCATCGGGGTGACTTGTAGATCAAAAATAGCTAAAATCGTTTCGATCGGAAATCCAAGATGGCCGCCATGGCCGCCATCTTGAATATCTATTTTTCGCTTCTTCTCCTGAACCGAAAGGCCAATTGACTCCAAACTTACTAGGAAGCATCGGGGTGACTTGTAGATCAAAAATAGCTAAAATCGTGCCGATCGGAAATCCAAGATGGCCGCCATGGCGGCCATCTTGAAAATCTAGTTTTCGCTTCTTCTCCTGAACCGAAAGGCCAATTGACTCCAAACTTGCTAGGAAGCATCGGGGTGACTTGTAGATCAAAAATAGCTAAAATCGTGCCGATCGGAAATCCAAGATGGCCGCCATGGCTAAAATCTATTTTTCGCTTCTTCTCCTGAACTGAAAGGCCAATTGACTCCAAACTGGCTAGGAAGCATTAGGGTGACTTGTAGATCAAAAAAAGCTGAAATCGTGCCGTCTTGAAAATCTATTTTTCGCTTCTTCTCCTGAACCGAAAGGCCAGTTGACTCCAAACTTGCTAGGAAGCATCGGGGTGACTTGTTTAAGCAATCATCATGAATCTTGCTCGAAATGTTTGTCTTGATGATTTCTAGGTCAAGTTCGTAACTGGCTCATCTGGGGTCAAAAACTAGGTCACCTGGCCCAATCAGCGGAAAACCTTGTTATCACTCTAGCGGTCACATTTTTCAAGCAATCATCATGAATCTTGCTCAAAATGTTTGTCTTGATGATTTTTAGGTCAAGTTTGAAACTGGGTCACTTGGGGTCAAAAACTAGGTCATCTGGCCATATCAGCTAAAACCTTGTTAACACTCTAGCGGTCACATTTTTTAAGCAGTCATCATGAATCTTGCTTAAAATGTTTTGTCTTGATGAGTTCTAGGTCAAGTTTGAAACTGGGGCACTTGGGGTCAGAAACTAGGTCACCGGGCCAAATCAGTAGAAAACTTTGTTAACACTCTAGCGGTCACATTTTTTAAGCAATCATCATGAATCTTGCTCAAAATGTTTGTCTTGATGATTTCTAGGTCAAGTTCCAAACTGGGTCACCTGGGGTCAAAAACTAGGTCACCTGGCCAAATCAGCGGAAAACCTTGTTAACACTCTAGTGGTCACATTTTTCAAGCAATCATTATGAGACTTGCTCAAAATGTTTGTCTTGATGAGTTCTAGGTCAAGTTCAAAACTGGGTCACTTGGGATAAAAAACTAGGTCACCAGGCAAAATTAGCAGAAAATTTTGTTAACACTCTAGTGGTCACATTTTTGAAGCAATCATCATGAATCTTGCTCTAAATGTTTGTCTTGATGATTATTAGGTCGTTCGAAACTGGGTCACATGGGGTTAAAAACTAGGTCACCAGGTCAAATCAGCAGAAAACTGTTAACACTCCAGAGGTCACATTTTTTAAATAATCATCATAAATATTGCTCAAAATGTTCGTCTTGATGATTTCTAGGTCTAGTTTAAAATTGGGTCACTTGATATCAGAAATTAGGTCAGCTGGTCAAATCAAAGGAAAACATTGTTGATGCTCTAGAGGTCACATTTTTTTTAAGTGATCATCACGAATCTTGCTCAAAATGTTTGTCTTGATGATTTCAAGGTGATGTATATTTTTCTATCCAGTGACTTTCTCCCGTTTAGGTCAGTTTCACAGTAATTGTTGGTCCTACAGAGTGAAATTTGGTACTAGTGAAGTGTTTGTTTTTATGTCAGTTTCTTAGTAACTATTGCTCCTACAGCCAGTGATACTTGGTTCATGCATACATCTTAGCATGGCCTCTTAAGTGCAGTCATCGATATTTGACCTTGACCTTTATTTTACAATCCATTAGACTTGCTACATTGTCTTACTTGTTAATATAATCATTTTGAATTTTGATCAGAATGTTTGCTTTGATCAGTTCTACATCAGGTTCTCAAAGTGCTATGATGCTCAGGTGAGCGTTACAGGGCCATCATGGCCCTCTTGGTTTAAAAAAAAAACGATGGGGATATTGTTAACACTTCATCCAACCGTCCGTCCGTGCGAATGTCCGTCACGCTATCTCCTCCTAAACCACTGGGCGGAATTCTACCAAACTTACTACATCACTTCTCCTCATGGTAAGGATGTGCTGGAGCAGTATTACTTTTTCTGTGTGTCCCGTCAGTCCGTGAGTCCGTCGTCCGTCCATTTGTCTGTCATACTATCCCCTCTTAGACAACTGGACGGAATTCAACTAAACTTGCTACATCACTTCTACTCATGGTAAGGGTGTGCAAGAGCAGCATTATTTTTCTGTGCGCCCCGTCAGTCCGTGCGTCCGTTGTCCGTCCATTTGTCTGTCACACTATCCCCTCCTAAACCACTGGGCGGAATTTAACCAAACTTGCTACATCACTTCTCCTCATGGCAAGGGTGTGCGAAAGCAACATTATTTTTCCGTGCATCCTTCGTCCGCCCATCTGTCCGTCACGCTATCTCCTCCTAAACCACTGGGCGGAATTCAACCAAACTTGCTACATCACTTCCCCTCATGTTAAGGGTGTGCGAGAGCAACATTATTTTTCCGTTCGGCCGTCTGGCGTCTGTCCATCTGTCCGTCACGCTATTTCCTCCTAAACCACTTGGCCCAGTTGTTCAAAGCTAACGACATGGTTAGTTAACGATTCGTTAAATTTTACATTGAGTGATATGCAAATATGCTAAAAAAATTTGTTGAAAAAAAATGTTAGTAGCTTTTGCAGTTTACATTTTTTCAGCAAAAAAAAAAAAAAAAAAAAAATATCAGAATATTGTATATTGAACCTGCTAAAACAGTTAACGAAATGACCATTAACGAGCTCATTAAGCTAACGACGCTTTGAACAACTGGGCCCTGGACGGAATTTAACCAAAAACAAATGTGCATTGTTATTGAAATGTACTCCCTCTCTCTTGATTGCATTTGGGTTTAACGACACGTCAACCCTTGTATCCTTGTGGGTCATTTTGTGTCGTCTCCCAGAGAAAGGGAGAAAGAGAGATAGAAGAGAAAGTAGAGGGGATAAAACAAATGGACAGGGTAGAAAAGAAAATGAATGACAAATAAGAAACAGAAGAAATAAAAACATCCCTCCTCCACCCTTACCTGCTGCAAGGACAGCAGGCCTTACCCAACTGTAAGCCAATGTCAGTTTGACGCCCTAGTTAAGTATATACACGGCACCTTTGCCTCACCCAACCACCTCTCTCTCTCTCTCTCTCTCTCTCTCTCTCTCTGTCTCTGTCTCTCTCTCTCTCTCTCTCTCTCTCTCTCTCTCTCTCTCTCTCTCTCTCTCTCTCTACATATTTGGTTGCTTTATTATCATTCCTAGTCGTTCAGTCTTCACAGTGTTGAAAACGGAGATAAAGTATGATTATTTATAATGTATGTGAATTAAGGGAGAATACTCTATTCATTTTTTTTTGTACAAGTATCGGCTTTCAAAACAATCCGAAATACATAATAAGTTTACAAATCCAAAAAATTGCTATGGATGATATTTGTTCAGGATTTGCCTACTGGCGGCCTCCGAGATACTGATATTTGTTCATTTGTAACACGCAAAAAAATGAAATACTAGGTGGATTATGTAAACCACATCACGAAAACATACCTATATAATTTTGACCCCCTTCAACCCCACTTTTATATAGTAAAACTGGGGTTTACAGGGGTATACGTTATTTTTCTTATTTTAGCTCAAAAATATAGATTGTGAGTACTCGTAAGAACCGCCTCGCCGAGGCGGTTCTAACGAGTACCTACAATCTATGTTTTGAGCAGAAATATGAAAAATATCAGAATTTTTTGTCTGAAAATGTTCAGTTTTTAGGGGTGAGATTTTCTATATATTTGAATAGGCATGTTTTCGTAATGAGAATATCGCTATGAAATAGAAGTTTCATTAATATCATCATTATTTTTTCACGGTGGAGTATTTCTATGAATAAGAAATCTGGCAACAAGCAAGAATTTTGTCCACAGACATAGTATAGAAAAAACTTATTTTCATTAAAACTTGCAGTTCCGTTGAAAGCTTATTCGGACCTTAAACTTCACCTTGAATAATGGTCAGTGTCACTATCATTTTACCTTAGTTCTGTCTTTGAGGTAGCTTAGTGAAAAGCCGATGGAAGTCTGATCTCTGGTTTATGAAGTGAACATTACTTGCAAACTTGTCTACTCGCACTCTCATCCACTCCCCTTAAAAAAAAATCGGACACCCTTTAACTATGAAATGAACCTGTCCTAAGAGTACCTTTTGACGAATTAGCAGATACTAGCCCAGGCACATATTACTTGTGTATTACTTGTGTATACGACAGAGGTAACTTCGACAGTTCGGAGTGAAACTAAATACGGAAATTAACGAGTCATTCAGGTTAGTTCAGTGGATACTGATACGTATGCCATCATGTGCGGTATAATCGTCAAAGGCGTACGTGCAATTGTTGAGGCTAAACGAAAAAACTGATACTTGAATATAGTAAGGTTTTACTCTTGCCATGCATTAATTGCAGGCTATGTGCGAGATTTTGCAAACATTTTGCGATTTTCTCGCTTTCTGCGTTTCGCAACCATTTTAGCCTTATTAAAGTTGCGTAACTTTTATATCACGCTACTATTAATAACAAATGGTGCAACTGTAGAAAATGGACCCCACCTCAAATATATCAAACTTGGCAGTCTGCTCTGGGTCGTAACATCATCACGAAAACATGCCTATATAATTTTGACCCCCTAAAACCCCACTTTTATATAGTAAAACTGGGGTTTACAGGGTATACATTATTTTCCTATTTCTGCTCAAAACATAGATTGTGGGTACTCGTTAGAACCGCCTCGCCGAGGCGGTTCTAACGAGTACCCACAATCTATGTTTTGAGCAGAAACATGAAAATTATCTTAGTTTTTATCTGACAATTTTCAGTTTTTGGAGGTGAAATTTTCCGTATATTTGAAATAGGCGTGTTTTCCTAATGCAAACACCTATGGCTGGCTCATTTACTGTGGCTGATACGAACTCGTTTTTGAATCCCTAGGAAATTCTTCAAATAGCTCAAGGTAACACATAATTAGGGATATTTTAGGAATTTTTTCTTATTTTATCATGAAAAGTTTATTATGTGTACTCATTCGAATCACCTCATACCATTATTCTATAGCTCAAAAAGATGTCTCCAAAGGATCCTTATTTTCCTCTTGACCTGGTGCAAGGATTAACACTCAGTGGCTCTCACTACCTATGTCTAGAACAAATTTCCATGCTTCCAGTGATATACATTACGAAAACACGCCTATTCAAATATATAAAAAAATTCACCTCCAAAAACTGAAAATTTTCAGATAAAAACCGATAGTTTACATATTTCTGCTCAAAACATAGATTGTGTGTACTCGTTATAACCGCCTCGCCGAGGCGGTTCTAACGAGTACCCACAATCTATGTTTTCGAGCAAAAATAAGAAAAATAATGTATACCCCTGTAAACCCCAGTTTTACTATATAAAAGTGGGGTTTAAGAGAGTCAAAATTATATAGCCATATTTTGGTGAGGCGAGTCATTGAAGTTCGACCGTATGCAGTATACTCGTATCAAGGACGTTGTGCAAGACTTGGGCACAATTTGGAAATATGCAGTCAACTAAAACATTGTACTCACGTGCCCATGACCTTGGGCACTACATTTTGAAACGATACAATCAACACTGAAGTCGAAATTGTACGCACAGTCCATGATTTCGGGCAATGTATTGTAAATACGTCGACAGTACATGTTACGTATAGCGCACTACATCTAGGAAATGTTCAGTCAACTGGGGAATTTGAGAGCATACTAAATTTTGGAACAATGTAGTCAGCTTGAGATATACTTAACATGTATACGCATAACCCTGCCTTTGATAAGTACAATTTGGAAATGTGCAGTTAATCAACCATCACTAACCCGAAATGTGCAGTTAATCAACCATCACTGACCCGCCCCTTGTCAATAACAATGGGTATACAAAATTTTATCAAAATATCCCATATTTTTGAAGACCTATGGCGATTTCCATATTTTCACTTTTTTTTTTTTTTTTTTTTTTTTTTGTTTTTGTTTTTGGACTCGGCGTTGACTTGGTCAAAGAAAGTGGCATTTGGTAATTCCTTTGGCGAGAGTTTGTCAATATTACAGCGTATACAAAACTTTATCAAAAGATTCAATATGGTTAAAGACATATGCCAATTTCCATTTTTGGACAATTTTTACTTCGGTGTTGCCTTGGACAAACAACGCGTTATTTGTTAAGGCCACTGGCTTTTTGGTAACAATCTGTGTACAAATAAAGTATCAATATCAAAATGTATTATATTCCTAATAGTTCAAGAGTTAAGGCCATTATCGCTGGCTGTCCACAGACAAGTTCACAAACTGTCTAAGGACGGTTCATAAACTGTCAACATCATCACGAAAACATACCTATATAATTTTGACCCCCTTAAACCCCACTTTATATAGTAAAACTGGGGTTTGCAGGGGGTATAAGTTATTTTTCATATTTCTGCTCAAAACATGGATTGTGGGTACTCATTAGAACCGCCTCGGCGAGGCGGTTCTAACGAGTACCCACAATCTATGTTTTGAACAGAAATATGAAAAATATTAGAATTTTTCATCTGAAAATTTTCAATTTTTTGGTGACAAAATTCTCAGTATATTTGAATAGGCGTGTTTTCGTAATGATACGGACGGATGTCAATTATAGGGCACTCTACGAAAGCCGATCTTACAGTCTGTCAACTTACCTGCGGGTCGTGCAATTCGGTCGTTGCACTCATAACCACAATCTTATGCACTGCAATGAATGGGGAAAAAAGATTCTAAAAAAAAGTAATTTAACTTATTTTAGTATCTCCTTTATTGTGCTGTTAATTGTTTGATTACCATTATTATTGTATCTGTATAAGTATAGTATTCCAATAGGCCTGCCCAACATTATCATGCAGAGGTCAACATCATTGTGCAGAATGTCAGGCGAATTGTAAGAACATTGTTATTTAAGGTCACTACTGACACCTGACCCTTATTTGTTTCCCAACAAGATTTTTTTTTCATGTTTTATAATAAAATGTGATTCGAAAAAAAAATCAGCAGATACCATCTTAGTTCTGCCCTCCAACATTAACCTGAAAAGACGAATATAGATCAAAATAAAGCATATGTATGTAGCAGTGAACAACAACATTGCAACTGCAGGAACCCAAAGCAAACTCTTAGTGAACATAATGGATAAAACGTTTCTTAATTAGTTGTTGAGTTTGCTTGAAAGTCTTCAAAGAAGCAGCTGAAGGGGAGAAAATTCAAGAGTCTTTCGGGTTTGAGGGTTGCGGTAAAAACGATCGTGAGTCAGTTCGACGAGCAGTGGTACGAAAATATGTTTGACCAGTGGGTACAGCGCCACCGCCGATGCATCTGCACCGTGGGGAGTACTTTGAGAAGAAGTGAAATTGTGTACTTACGCCAGCGAGATCCGGAGACACAAATGACGTCGGCGACGTCGCCGTGGGACGCTTGCCGTGCTCCGAGACGGCGAAGAGTACTAGCTTGGATGAACGATATCTTTTTAATTACATGTGCGAATTGTTTGAAATTTACACAGAGAAAAGAAGAAAAACAGCCGTTTCATGTCATGTAATTTTTGTTTTTCTGTGTCGAAAGAATTTCCTGTCAGAGCAAAAGTCCACGTTATTTTTGAACAGCCCTCGTAGCTCATCAACTAACTGTAATAGGCAACGAATAACAGTAAGTCTGAACTCGGTACAAAATAATCATAATATGCACAGATCAAACGAATTACAACATCTGAGGCTAAATAAACCGTCACTTTTACAGACAGCGACACAAATAATTTATTTTCAAGTGTAGTACGGAGTGACTTAGACCCGTCGATTGCCCTGACTGGCGATCCAACCAGAAACCCTTGGACTTCAAATCTAGCATCTTCACCACATGCCAAAATGTCAGAACAAGCTAGACGTGTCAAACAGGCACGCTATGATCTTGCAAATATATTATCATTTGTACTTCACTTTGCCGCATTTCTACACATTCATCGAGTTTCTAATGCTTAACCGGGTTCTCCAATGCTTAACCATAGAAAATAATATAAGGTTATGCGCCATTATGAAACGCAAACTGGCCTTTTGTCTTCTACGGAAGCAAACAATGACCTCTGATATATGAATTGATGCTCCATTCGGTCAAATAAGCTTGAAATCCAGTATTTCAATGGCCTTATCCAGAAAACCTTTTTTCACCATGACTTTCTGCATCTGATGATTTCACGACAACTTACAAATCATAGGTAGACCATCTGTTATTGTAGTAAATCGCTGGCATTTACAAAGGGTACAAACGGTGTGTTTTTCTCCTTTAGTCATCTAATCCTCAACCAGACAATTTAATGCTTAACCATCAAAAATAGGCAGATCAGCACTTCTTCGCAGAAAAAAAATCCAAAACCTGTTAAATTTGCATTCCAGACATTTGCCGGGCCATTGAATTGGTGTGAAAACACAAACAAAGTCATTATACACTATGATTCTGGAGATTGAAGATGTTTGCATTCAATACTATGCTATTTCCGAATCAACGGTGCACTGCTTATCAGGTTGGCTAAAAATGGTTCCTTAGAACAAGCTTTGTGTGTTCCTGGAGACGTGGAGGTGAAATCAGACCCGCTTTATAGCTGTAAGTTTTGTTATTATTTATATAGATCTTATGCGTAACCAGCCATTTTCGACCCTTCCCGTGCCGATTTTTCGACAATGCTGCATTAACAACCAAAATATCCATAACACAAATAACCACATGTATCTATCGTGAGTGCGTGATGATATGTTGAACTTCTAGCAAAGCGTAAAATGGAATAAAGGACAAAAAACACCACGAATTACCACGTGTTTTCTCTGCCTTTCGGTACACCTTCAGCACGCGAAAAACAATTCAGCCAATATGCGTGAAGTAGGTGCTCTGAGATTTACACCACAGACGCCAATATCAATGGGCACTTGAATGTAATTCCCCGTTTTTTAAATAATTTCCTCAAAACATTTATATCGCTCATGAAACACAGAAAATGCAAAGTTTGTTTACCTTTTTGAGCAATCTTATCCCTAACTGGATGTCGATCTAATTGTTTCACGTTCTTAACCGGTGGTTACGCATTCATTTGTTTGGTAGGCGTGAATTTGGGACCGAAAAACTGAAGGTAAATCATTTAATTTCCTGTCTTATTTTTTTCTGTCCTCTTTTATTGTTTCAGTTTTTTTGCAATAAATCGACACTATAATAAATAGATATTAGGGAATAAAGCTCTTTTGAAAGGTCTAGAAAGGGTTAGGGTAGCGAGAGCACATTGCATTTTATCCGGGTATAATATATAGACCTTACGTTAAATTAAATTTAAGAAGATTTTTTTTATCATAAACACTTTTACGCAAATAGGTATATGATAAAAAGAATGCAGCTCACCCCTCGGCCTGAGACGGACAGCTCGTGTAATATTCTATTTCCCTACTTTCATACTAGATGACTTGATGAGCCCCCCTTTCTCTTGAACCTGCCTCCTTGCCTCAGTCTTTCGGACATTATTAGTGTAATCCAATTATTACGTAAGAAAAGTAGATAAAATCGCGTCATAAAAATATAAAATTCATTAAAATAAATTAAAAAAAAATCGAGAGAAGCACGTTCAAATATCACTAAAACAATCCTTGGTTTTCTGTGTTCATAGTCTCGATTCGTCGTGTGACACTTCCCTCGAAAAAAAAAAAACGTTAATAATTTTTGTGTGTTCGGTTCCGAATGTTCGCTGAGCGTCCGTCGTTAGAATCATTTCAACGTTAGAATATTTTTTTCTTTCCCTTTATTTGGTCAGATGAAAAATATTTTATCAGTTTTGTTTTCACTAGTATATGCACAGTTGACGAATCATACTACGCGGAAACGCATTTGATTAACACTAGAAATTATATACTCCGGTCTAGAAAAATTGCTCCTCAATTTTAATCGAAAACCACCCTAATTATCTCCCTTGTCATTCAACAGTGGCGGTTATTAGTACCGTTAGTGACCTTAATGAGCCCCATTTCAATTTGTTTACTTGTATAAATATGCCGTATCAAACTTTACAACCAAATCTTCCTCGTTTCCCCTTGTATGACATGGTGAAAACGTCGTCTTACTTATCTCTAGAGGTAAGTAATACGACTTTCCCGCGAAAATATTTGTTGTGGGTCATCACGAAAACATGCCTATATAATTTTGACCCCCCTTAAACCCCACTTTTATATAGTAAAACTGGGCTTTACAGGGGTATACATTATTTTTCTTATTTCTGCTCAAAACATAGAGGCGAGGCGGTTCTAACGAGTACCCACAATCTATGTTTTGAGCAGAAATATGAAAAAAAAAATCAAAATTTTTTATCTGAAAATTTTCATTTTTTTGGTGGTAAAATTTTCAATATATTTGAATAGGCATGTTTTCGTAATGACTCGTTGCAAGCGCCTCTATGGGGCACTTCTATGAGTACCCACAGCATATGATTCCTCTATGACGAGGTGCTTCTGATGCGTATACAGAGAATAAGAAAAAAAGATCTTAAAATATTAAAAGACCCGCAGAAAAGTCGACCGACCGAAAGGTCGACTTTAAAAGAAGGCCCTATAATCAACAAGTGAGTCCGCCCGTCCGTCCCTGGCCAGTAAGCAAAAACGGCGATAACTGATCACTCGACAGGAATAGCTTGATAATGCACGGCATGGTATAAAGATAATAACCGACAAGATCTAGACAATCAGTTTTCCAAATGCCAATTTTCATTGACCGAGACTAAACTGAGGCACATGCATGAATGAGGCCGGTCATGTATCTTAGCGATGTGTATGGATGTATAGAATGATCTGCCCAGGAGACATATAATGTCGTCACGACGTCACGGCAACGTTATGATAACTCGGCGCCATCGAAGCGACGCCGTTTGTTTGCTGGGTACATATGTGAATTTTGTATGTGATCTAGGCCACACTTTTGCTTGACGCGGCCACAAGATTTGTCAACTAATCCATGTATAATATTTTCTCTGTAAGAACTGGGGTATGCTCTATTCGTTGACCTTTCTTCGTCCACGTTATTGTTTTCTTTACTTCTATTGTCGTTTTACCATTCACACCTCCATTACTGAGGATGAGCATTCTGTCATCTAGTGACCCAATCATTCGATGTCTCTGTAGGAGTAATAAACAGGAATGGTAAATGAATACGACAGTTTAAGCAACAAAACGACCATTCTGTCTCATTCGATGTCTTTATGAACAATAAACAGAAATGTTATATGAAGACGATAACTTAATCCGCAACACGAACATCCTTATCTCATTCGATGTCTCTGTAGGAATAATGAATAGAAATGATAAATAGATACGGTAAATTAAGCCATAAAACTACATCCTATCTTATTCGAGGTCTCGATAGGAACAATAACAAGATCTGACAAGTAGATATGCTTTATCTGACAAGTAGATATACAATGGCAAAACGGCCATTGTACCTAATTAGAGGTTTCTACAGGAATAAATAACAGGGGAAAAATGTATGGTAACTGTAGCTACCAAACAACCATTCAGTCATTCAATGTCTCTATAGGAATAATAAACAGAAAAAGATAAATAGATGCGGCAAATTAGGTTGCAACATGGCCAACTTTTTATCCCTTCGATGACTCTCTAGGAATAATAAATAGAAATCAAGCCAAAAAACGACTATTCCATCTCCTTTGCTTAGTCTGTAGAAATTATAGATAGAAAAGATAAAACAATATGGTTATTTAAACCACAAAATGACCATTCTATCTCATTTGATGGCTCTGTAGGAATAATAAACAAATGATAAATAAATACGACAAATTAACCCACAACACGACCATTCTATCTCTTTCGATGTCTCTGTAGGAATAATAAACAGAAATAATCATTGGAAGGACGACCAGCCGCAAATAATTCTTTTTCATTCCATGTCTCTGTAGGAATAATAAACATACATTCTAAAAAGATACCGTGAATAAAATCACAACGACCATTGTATCCTCTACCGTCCCAAGTAAAGTAATTGATTTCTTTATAGAAATGTAAACAGAAACGATAAATAAGCCGCAAAACGACCATTCTATTTCATTTGATGTCTCTGTAGGATCAGGAGCTGAATCGATGGATTTGACTCTCGCCAAAGTTCATGAGCGTTGTGAGAATACGCGAGAGCTAATATTTCGGCGCCAGTTTCGGCTGTATTTGTGATCGAATCGATTAGAAATTTATCGCTTTAAATCCATTCATATTTAGATCTACTTAGCATTGAATATTTTTGTCGTTTTATATATATAAAAAAAAATAGTATTTTTTTCTTCTTCTTTTTTATTCAAATTTTGTTGCAGTTATTGTATTCCCCATCAGTTTCAAGCCTCAGACAAAAGTGATAACTGCCGAAGAACAAACGGCTTTCCGAGAGGAAAAAAGTACTTCTGAGAAAATACTCATTGTAAGACCATGTCTACAGATTTCAAGAAACCTTCATTCAACAGGATGTGGCATGAATCCTTCCGGGCTATTATGTGGTAATATAACACCGATGCCAACCTGATCCATGTCACTGAACGACTGACTATACGATAAAGCCCCATGTGCAGTCCTTTTCAGCGGTACAATTTCTTACTTCGCGTATCATATCAAAAATTCCTACGTACCCTGTTTGGCAATGTATATTCATAAATATTGTAAGGTCCAAGAGATTTGAAGTCTTCAAAAGCCTTTCGGTAGCCACCGGGTTTAACAAATTGTCTGAAGTTTGAAGGTGTAGAGATCTCCCTGGCTCCATTAAGTAGGGCTTTCATGGCCCTAAATCCAGTCATAGCTGAAACATTACGAAAACACGCCTATTCAAATATATTGAAAATTTTACCATCAAAAACTGAAAATTTTCAGATAAAAATTCTGATATTTTTCATAATTCTGCTCAAAACATAGATTGTGGGTACTCGTTAGAACCGCCTCGGCGAGGCGGTTCTAACGAGTACCCACAATCTATGTTTTTGAGCAGAAATAAGAAAATAATATATACCCCTGTAAACCCCAGTTTTACTGTATAAAAGTGGGGTTCAAGGGGGTCAACATTATATAGGCATGTTCTCGTGATGAAATAGAATATGTAATTTTCGGGTTTTTACACAGAATTTGTTTTATTTGCTATACAGACTAACAGTGCAACCTATGTACAACAGTCATCTCAGGAAATCAAACAAACAAACAAAGCAACAGATGTTCTTGTGTTCCTTTATATTGGCCGTGTCAAATTAAAAAAAGTTTCTTCGATACATATGGGACAGATAAGCCTGAGAAACCACACTGTCTGATAGTAAGCGCACTGCAAGGCCTTTTTGCAAGTTGATCTTATATATATATACAATCGAACCTCAATGGCTCGAACATCCCTTGGACCGTGAAAATTTGTTCGAGATATGGGTAGTTCGAGCCACTGAGGGTTAATCTTGGCGCCAGGTCAGGAAGCAAATGGCGATAATTTAGGGAAAATATTTTCGAACTCCTACCAGATTCTAATGAGTACACACAATATACCATTATTGTGTAGTAGATCGAAAATATTTCCTTAAATATTTGTTTTCTTGAGCTATCGAAGAATTTCGTAGGGACTCAAAAACAAGTTCGAGATAGCCATGATAAATGAGCCATCCGAGTTCGAGCTATTGAGGTTCGACTGTATATATATATATATATATATATATATATATATATATATGTGTGTGTGTGTGTGTGTGTGTGTGTGTGTGTGTGTGTGTGTGTGTGTGTGCTACGCACGAAAGGGCCCTGATGGAATGAGCGGACAGAGCAGGCCCAGATCCGCCTGCGCATTAGCGCAGCCGGATCACGGCCTTCGTTGCCCGCTTACAGAGATGAACAGAGGATATCCAGATCAGACTTTCGCTGTTCATATATTCAAAGTTATAACAACCCAGTCAGCATTCTACGTAAATCTATATCGGGCCGTCATCGGCCCGTCAGGGTAGCTGACGGGCCGATGACGGCCCGATGTAGATTTACGTAGAATGCTAGCTGGGAAGTTACTCACCAAGAGCCCGCTTCCACTTTGTCCTGATGGAATAGCCTGTAATAATAATAACAAAAAGATTTCAACAGTAACTCTTAATATTTGGACACCTAAACTCTTTACCATATTTCTCCTGAAACAAATCTATTTTACCTGCTGGTGTGTCTAAATCTGCAGGATAAGTGGCACACAATGTAGACCCTGATCGCCCAGCGGGCACACAACGTTAAAATGACGTCGTATAAACGTCGATGCGACGTGATCACGTCGCATCGACGTTGATACGACGTCATTTTGATGTTGTGTGCCTGCTGGGCGGATTCCTTAATTTTATCTTACCACTGTGTAGGATAGGGTGTTCAGGATAAGAATTTTAATTCTCAGCAAATCCCTCGGATTTGATATGCAAGAAATAAGAAAACATTTACGTATTGTCGATCCATACGTTGGAATGTATAGAATGTCACGTGTCTGTTGCTAAGCTGACGTCATGATATCAACTAACAAGATGGCGGACGTTAGCATGTTAGTATTCCTTCTATTTTTATTCATTCTTCTCTATTTCTGTATTTCACTCATCTATCCCAACAGGCACGCAACGTTGAAACAACGTCTATTCAACGTCGATTAAAACACAACGTCGAAACAACGTTGATTCAACGTGTTTTTATATCGATATTATTCGTCGTTTTGTGTTTGCTGGGCCTGCACACAACGTCTAAACAACGCCAATTCAACGCTCAATCAACGTCTTGTTCAATCGACGTTATTTCAACAGTGTGTGCCTGCTGCATATTAGCTCATGTAGCTCTTCTGTCCCTTTTCATCCTTTCTAAGAGAGACGACTCAAAACGACCCATATGAATAGGAGTCGATATGCTCAAGCAAACAAACCAACTCGTGGTGGCTAATGACTTCTGGGTTCAGCTGTTCAAAACATCGTTATCTTAACGAGCTCTCTAATGACTAACTCGTAAATTGTTGTAGCTAAGGTATTTTCAGATACATTGATAATTTTGCTGGAAAAATATGAGTAGCTTTTGTAATGCAAAAGCTACTCACAGTTTTGCAGCAAAACATATTAATATACGAGTATTTGCCATAGTTCAAGATAGAGATTTAAACGTCACATTAGCTAACAACGTTAAGGTTTGAACAACTGGGCCCTGGTTACAATTTTGTATATGACGTAATACAGCTGGGACCCAGAAGCCTAGGGTCACCGGACAAGGTTATATTTTGATATATAGCTCATTTTACCATTTCCATTGTTTTGATGTGTCTCTGCTGACGAGAATCCAAGCGAAGTTATAAACAGAATGTACAATGCGCCAGCTCGAAATACCTTCATCTATAAAATAAAATAAAAAAAAAAAAATAAAAATAAATGGGCATTTCCTACATGCCTGCATGTGCGCCCAGAGATGATCAGAGCATTACGAAAACACGCCTATTCAAATATATGGACTATTACACCACCAAAAACTGAAAGTTTTCAGATAAAAATTCTGATATTTTTCATATTTCTCCTCAAAAACATAGATTGTTGGTAGTCGTTAGAACCGCCTCACTGAGGCGGTTCTAACGAGTACACACAATCTATGTTTTTGAGCAGAAATAAGAAAAATAATGTATACCCCTGTAAACCCCAGTTTTACTATATAAAAGTGGGGTTTAAGAGGGTCAAAATTATATAGCTATGTTTTCGCGATGGTCTTTCCTGTCCGCCTGAAGACTTTAGGATCCTTGGCTACCCACAGAGTGTCTCTGAGTGAGCTCTGATCAGACTGCGCGTATCGGAGGCTAAATCGAATCTTCGCTTGGCGCACACACAATATTGTAGGAAATGTTGTGCCCTGGTTCAAATAAAAAATCTGAACATGCATTTGAAACATGTACATCAGCGATAAGTGTAACACAATTTAAACTGATATTTCAGAAATAAGAAGCATTCTAAAAAAAAAAGATAAGCGATGAAGAATAGTATTTTTTTTTTTTTTTTTTTTTTTTTTTTTTTTTTGCAAGGGTCTGTGAAAAGTTATGTGTAAGTGCGACTGACTTAGTGCTGTTCTCAGCATGAATTGAACCGATTTTTGAACTTGCCCAAGATATAATAGCATTCCAATATTATACTAGAGGTTCTTAAAACGAAGTTCACTTTACACCTGGAACTTTGACATTTTACATGTTAGTCACACCCAACTCTATGCGCGTGGTACGGGGTTAAATCGCGACAGCTTCTCTTCGTCTTTCAGACATACCGCAGTATAAACCTTTGGAATAGCTGTCGAGGCAGAAGATATTACCAGTAAAAATTGCTTGTTCGGTTTTACTTCTTTTGCGTCTTTCGCTCAGTCTAGCATTTTTTCATCGCTGACTTTATCTTTAACAATTAAATATTTCTACCATTGCTTAAAACTTTGATCATTAAATGTGGCAGTCATAACGTGCTGTTCACAGTAATTAAAGAGATAGTAGATCTGAAATTTATGACAAACAGTCAAACCTCAATGGCTCGAACATCTTAGGGACCATGAACATTTATTCGAGACATGGGTAGTTCGAGCCAGTGAGGGTTAATCATTGCGCCAGGTCAGGAAGCAAATCATGATCATTTAGGGACACAATAATAGTATGTTGAGAATACTCATTAGAATCGCCTCGATGAGGCGATTCTAATGACTACACACAACATACAATTTCATGATACAATAAGAAAATTTTCCTAAATATTTTTTTTCTTGAACTATCGGAAGAATTTCGTACGGACTCAAAAACGAGTTCGAATCATCCAGGTAAACGAGCCATCCGTGTTCGAGCCATTGAGGTTATACTGTATATTTATTTTCATATATTTTGTTTCAGTCGTTAAGCCCACTCGTATATTAACACGACTTCAGCGAAAAAAACAATGCTGTGCCTTAGTGTGAGTTTGAATCTCGGTAGATCTGACCTAGTCATGAATAAGAGACAAACGATCATGCGCATATCCCAGACAAGAAAGGCTGCCATCATCTGGAAAAAAATTAAATGTGTGTAGAGGTTTAAACTGGCTTAGTACCCAATACGTCATGTGTGATTGCAGGTACAAAGTCATAGCTTGGTACATGTATCTCAAGTTACACACCTTTAGCCCAAATAAGCCGAGTGGACTAGTCCATCCTCATATGTATGACGAGTCAGTTGTCATATAAGGGGTGCCAAGTGCACTTTTATCATTTAGGTATTAATTGAAATTCCTGTAAGCAAACATTGAAGACCCTGATCAGACGGCGCATTATGCGTATGTGGTGTCTGTTCTGGGTCGGCACTGTTTGCCACTGTCTCTTTTATGGGACGCTAGGCTTAAATGGGTAAAAACATACCATCTTACTCATTTAATCCGTGTTTCGCGCGAGTAAAACTGGCCTCGAGTTTATATTTTTTTCGTGCTCATCTCAGCTGAGCATGAAATGTGTCCTAATAAATCTCAATTTACTAATATTTGCAATTCTTTCTTGCTGAACATAGCTGAGCATGAAAATTTCTCTGCTTGTAAATATGAAAATGTCAACTATTGTCAACTACGTAGTGTGCGGTTTCCTATCATCTGATTGGCTGCTGACTGAGAGTTTATCAGGAATACAGTCTAGTCCTCTTAGAGAAAGCTTTCACCTCTGCATGACTTCATTAAATGTTTACAGAAATAATAATTACACATGCCAGTTGCACAGTCAAAGAAAAACAGCAACAGACGACATTTTGAAATATTTTCTAATTTGTTTCAGAAAACAGGGTTTGACATTTCATGCAAACTGTCTCCTAAGGAGACAGTTTGCATGAAATGTCAAACCCCGTTTTCTGAAGAAAAAATAATCAAATTGTGGTTTGTTGACTTTGCACTGAGCGTGGTAAAGTTCCAACTTGAAATCATTTCTTTATCTGATATTGATATGGAGCAAGGGCTATACAAACCCATTAATATCAATCACTGCTGAAGCCAGCCAGCCAGCCAACGATATGGCACTCTCCTCCTGTAAGTCGTTTCGAGGGTTATAGTACCGTTAGTAGAATTATAAACCTATGATCAAACGCATTGACTCGTGAGAACGTGCACCAAAAACATGACACTTTATCTGCCATCGCAAATAAAATCAAATCAATTACGGTTGCCCTTGGAAACACCATGCAGACACAAAACAATGAAAATCAGTCTTGCATCACGAAAACACGCCTATATAATTTTGACCCACTTAAACCCCACTTTTATATAGTAAAACTGGGGTTTACAGGGGTATACA
Source organism: Anodontia alba (assembly GCA_964016985.1). Lineage (NCBI taxonomy): Eukaryota > Metazoa > Mollusca > Bivalvia > Lucinida > Lucinidae > Anodontia > Anodontia alba. Next base: position 52,329,548 of record OZ024832.1, read on the forward strand.
TTATTTTTTCTTATTTCTGCTCAAAAACATAGATTGTGGTACTCGTTAGAACCGCCTCGCCGAGGCGGTTCTAACGAGTACCCACAACCTATGTTTTGAGCAGAAATATGAAAAATATCAGAATTTTTATCTGAAAATTTTCGTTTTTTTTGGAGGTAAAATTTTCAATATGTTTGAATAGGCGTGTTTTCGTAATGGTGTTCTCGATACTCTTCATGACAAACCACTTGCCATCAACAGGACACTTTATTTACCATTGCACAAAATATTCAGAAATAGGGATCCCTTTTGAAATACAGAACAAATCAAAATCTGAAAGTAGCAGAATCGGTTTTATTATATAGCTCTAAATATTAAATGATAAAAATGTGCGATAAAAGCCGAGGAGCTAGCATGCCGATATCACACGATAACGGCACACTTACTTGATATTTCACACTTACTTGGGTGCCTTTTAATGACGTCGCGCCAAACTTTGTCACGCACATTTGTAGAATTCACATTTTTGTCATTAAAACAGCGTTTTAAAGGTTAGAAATACCGGGAAACCAAATAAGTATTTATAGCTATATAATAAAAAGGTTATTACACTGGTATTGGTGAATATTGTCCCTCGATGGGATATCTACGGACGCTCGACAATTTTCACCAATATCAGTGCAATAACCCTATATTATTGAATTTGTTCATGAGGAATAATAAACGGCACTTACCGTCGATATTACAGTGACATAAGTTATCCAACCAACGACTTTTATATTTTATACACTGACAAATGGATATTTTAACAGTTTTATAGATACTTGATCCGGTATCATGTACAAGTTGACAGTGCTACATAATCAAATAACCTTGCAATAGGACACCTTCAAAGTAATGTTAGATGCAGTCGTCATTTGATCAGTAAAGTGAAGACAGGGCACCGGTCATATTGGTTGACTAATCGAGACCATTACGAAACACGTCTATTCAAATATATATATTGAGAATTTTACCACAAAAAAAATGAAAACTTTCAGATGAAAAAATCTGGTAGTTTTTTTCATATTTCTGCTAAAAACATAGATTGTGGGTACTTGTTAGAACCGCCTCGGCAAGGCGGTTCTAACAAGTCCCCACAATCTATTTTTTCAGCAGAAATGAGATAATCAATGTATACCCCTCTTAACCCCAGTTTTATTGTATAAAAGTGGGGTTTGAATTGGTCAAAACTATACGTATAGGCGTGTTTTCGTAATGCTATTTTTTTTTTTTTTTTTTTTTTTTTTTTGTCCTCGGCCATCCAAAATGCGCCCAGTAAAGAACTACACCAGACTGCTCGAATGCACAAGCTGATCTGAACCTTCGCTGGGCGCACATGTCCGAATGTACGCTTTCTGACGCTGCAATTAAAATATGCGTTAGTACGCCAAATTTGTCTTCATAAGCAGGCTTCACTTTGTTTACAACAGACTGATCAGTGTCGCGGATTCCTTTGGCTGACTTGAACTTGTTTGAATGCTGTATATGAGTTTTTACCCTGGATTCGGGGAGGGGAGGGACTATCTTCGTATAGAAAGATGTATTGTGATAGTAACTTGTTTCATAGTTTTAGAGAAAAGTATGGAAATTTGTTTGCTTTTTCGCAAAGATATACATGTATAATATATATAAATAGGAATTTAAGAGAACTGTTTATTGTTTACTTTTTAAATATGTTTAATGTATAAATGAACCTCATGCCCTTTTCTGTATCCGTGATGCTACTTGTATCCATTTTGTTCATTTGCTTTGTTCGTATTTAAGCGCAAATTGAAAGCTAGTCATTTTGGCGCAGTCACACACACACACACACACACACACACACAGAGAGAGAGAGAGAGAGAGAGAGAGAGAGAGAGAGAGAAAGAGTTCAAAGCTGGTCATTTTGGCGCAGTTAGACACACATACAACGAGACAGAGAGAGACCATGCAATCAACAATGCCAAACGATTATCCATACGAAGCGAAGCGTGCTCGCCAGGCAGATTGCGCAAGTGGTCATTGTCACGGCGAACTGATAATACATTAACTTTATTTAGCTACCACGCCTCTTTTCGAAACGTAATTAAATTTGTGCAATCTTCATAATTAATGGTCTTTATGTTTCATTTGACAGATCTATTAAAATGAAATTGTGAAAGAAATTATGTTTGGAAAGCATTTCGTAAAAAAAAAAACAAACAATAACGGCTGTGTTCAAACGTACAAAAAACGAATCATAGTCTCTCTCTCTCTCTCTCTCTCTCTCTCTCTCTCTCTCTCTCTCTCTCTCTCTCTCTCTCTCTCTGCGCGCATGTGTGTGTTTTAGGTAATAAACCTATATAAAGGTTAGTTTGTTATGAAAGTAACAGAATTTTAATCAAAACAATGACAGCACTAGTGGGCAGATTGTCGCTGAGTGTAGGCAGGGAAAATGGTCCTGAACAGTGACTTTAAACTGTTTTATTTAACATATAACTTCCTATAATTTAAGCAAACAATGCAGTCCCTGATCGATCGCCGCTTTCTGCGGCGTCTGAGCTGGATCTGTACTGTTTGCCAATGTCCAGGGTTTTACAGATGACCCTCCTCAATAGTACCCTTGTGTCACATCTACAAGAATAGCGCGGCTACATTACGAAAACACGCCTATTCAAATATACTGAAACTTTTACTACCAAAAAACTGAAAATTTTCAGATAAAAAATTCTGACATTTTTCACATTTCTGCTCAAAACATAGATTGTGGGTACTCGTTAGAACCGCATCATCGAGGCGGTTCTAACCAGTACCCACAATCTATGTTTTCGAGCACAAATAAGAAAAATAATGTATACCCCTGTAAACCCCAGTTTTACTGTATAAAACTGAGGTTTAAGGGGGTCAAATTTACGTAGGCATGTTTTCGTAATGATAAATAACCGTTAACTGGATTTCGTCTATCGCGCGGTTTGATTATACAGTGGTCAGTGACCATGACGTTGACAACTATCTCAAGGAATTTTGGCGTTTGTATACTATGACTCGATTGTAAACAATTGACCAAAAAATGGTATTTTTGTTATTATAGACCGACGGAGTCAATCGAAATATGTTTTTCACACAGGACTTCCTTTCGAGCCCAAGCTTAATCTTTAAACAACAGGCCCGCTCACCTGATAAAAAAACAGCTATTGCATATCTGCAAATGCCATGCAACTTCTTTCATACTTTATACCACAAGCTCAGCAAACTCCCTTGAGCCAAGGTTACTAAAAATAGCTCAATGGCATTTTTAGTGTCAGAGATCTACCTGCGATGACTCATTCTGCTGGCCAGTGTAGTTTGTACTATAAAGTATTCAGTACTGGCAACTAGGACACAAATTTAACCATATCGTAAAAAGGTCAAAGGTCATCCTAGAGTCCCCGATGCTGTGTACCAAGATTCATCTTAAAGCTTTCTTAGTTCTGGAGAATAAGTATTTTAAGTCTTTTACCATATGTGGGCATGGCAGCCATCTTGTTCAGTGGCGCAGAACCATTTGAACAAATTGTCAACATCCTTACGACAGAAGGCCCCATGTGAAATCTGGTGAAAATTGTTCAAGCAATTTTAGAGAAGAAGACATTAAAAGATTGCACGAGTTTATACATGTACATAGCCAAGGGGCAAGGGCAGAAAACGGCAGCTAAGCAATTTTACTTCTTCAATCATTCGTTGTAAGTTTCAGCCATTAGCCTTTAATACATATTGAGAAAACGATTTTCAACATTTTCCCTATACAAATGTATGGTGGCACAAATTTGACCATGCCATATAAACGTTCAAAGGTAACCTACTAACATCATTTGAACAAACTCGATACAAATTAAGTCCCCAATGCTACGTATCAACATTCAGCCTCAAACCTTTCTTGATTCTGGAGAAGAAGACTTTTAAGTGTTTTTACCATATATGTGCATGACCGCCATCTTATTCAATGGTGTGGAACCTTTCGAATAAATTATCAATACCCTTTTGACAGAAGGCTCCAAGTGAAATATGTGAAAATTGCTCAAGTGGTTTCAAAGAAGAAGAAGAAGACGTTTAAAATTTACACAATTCTGTACATGTATATAGCCCAGTGGCAAGGGCAGATAACCCCAAGGGGACAAAATTTTGATTGTAACTAAAAAGTTTTACTACTTTAATCATTGTATATATTGTAAGTTTTAGCCATAAGTCTTAAATACATTTTGAAAAAAAATGACTTTTCAACATTTTCCCCATACTAATGAATGGGGGCGCAAATTTTACCTTGCCGTGAAAAGATCAAAGATCAACCTATGGTATTCGTTTGAACAAATTTGGTAGACCTTGTGTCCCCGATGCTTTATACCAAGATTCAGTCTCAAAGCTTTCTTGGTTTTGGAGACGATGATTTTAAATTTTAACATATATGGGCGTGGCGGCCATCTTATTTAATGGCGTGGAACCATTCAAGCAAATTATGAATATTCTTTCAACAGAATGCCCTGTGTGAAATCTGGAAAGAAATGCTCAAGCGGTTTCAAAGGCAAAGACATTTAAAGATTCGATTATTTATACATGTATATAGTCTAGGGGTAAGAGCAGATAACTCCCAGGGAACAAAATTTAGATTTTAACTAAAAAGTTTAACTATTTAATCATACATTGTAAGTTTCAACCATAAGCCGTTAATACTTTTTTAGAAAATGAGTTTTAAACATTTTCCCCATACAGATGCATGAGGACGCAAATTTGACCTTGCGGTTAGAAGGTCAGAGGTCAACCTATGGTCATCATTAAAATAAATTTGGTAGACCTTGAGTTCCTGATGCTATATACCAATATTCAGCCTTAAAGCTTTCTTGGTTCTGCAGAAGAAGATTTTTAAGTGTTTAAACCATATAAGGGCATGACGGCCATCTTGTTGAATAGCGCAGAACCATTCGAACAAATTGTGAATATTCTTTCGACAGAAGGCCCATGTTAAATCTGGTAAAACTGCGCAAACGGTTTAGAGAAGAAGACATTTAAAGAATCCATGATTTTATCAATGTATATAGCCCAGGGACAATGGCAGATAGCCCCCAGGGTACAAAATTTTGATTTTAACTAAAAAGTTTAACTACTTCAATCATACATTGTATGTTTTAGTCATTAGTCTTTAATACATTTTGAAAAAATGATTTTTCAACATTTTCCCATAAAATGCATAGGGGCGCAAATTTGACTTTGCCGTAAAAAGGTCAAAGGTCAACTTACCATCATCATTTTAACAAACTTGGTAGACATTGAGTCCTGATGCTATATAAAAAAAATCAGCCTTAAAGCTTTCTTGGTTCTGGAGAAGAAGATTTTTAAGTGATTTTATATATGGGCATGGCGGTCATCTTGTTCAATAGCGCGGAACTATTTGAACAAATTATAAAAAAAATCTTTCGACAGAAGGCCCCATGTTAAATCTGGTAAAAACTGCTCAAGCAGTTTTAGAGAAGAATACATTTAAAGATTCTATGATCTTATCCACGTATATAGACCAGGAGCAAGGGCAGATAACTCCGAAAGGACAAAATTTTGAGTTTAACTAAAACGTTTTACTATTTCATACGTTGTAAGTTTCAGCCATTAGTCCTTAATACATTTTGAGAAAATAATTTTTCAACATTTTCCCCATACAAATGCATGGGGACGCAAATTTGACCTTGTCGTAAAAAGGTCAAAGGTCAACCCACGGTCATCATTTGAACAAATTTGGTAGACCTTGAGTCTCTGATGCTATATACCAAGATTCTGCCTTAAAGCTTTCTTGGTTCTTGAGAAGAAGATTTTTAAGTGTTTTTATGGGCATGGCGGCCATCTTAATTAACGAACCGTGACCATTGGAACAAATGTCCAATCCCCTATTAACTGAAGGCTCCATGTGAACTTTGAAGAAAATTGGCCTAGGAGTTTCAGAGGAGAAGTCGTTCAAAGGTGTTTACGGACGACGGACGGACGACGGACGGCAAGTGATCACAATAGCTCATCCTGAGCCGAAGGCTCAGGTGAGCTAAAAACGAAATATCCATTGATATTACTAAAGACATATGCTGTTCAATTTGGTATCTCCGGCGGAAATAAACACGAAAGTTTCAATGTTTGAAGGCTCATTTGAATGCTATATTGTCCGTATCATTCCTATACTGCGCAAGCGGAATTATCTCGATGCAAGCCTTGCACAATTCTAGAATAGCGCTGGACGATTCTAGAATCGCACAACAGTAATGGAATTAAAAAAAAAAAAAAAAAAAAAAAAAAAAAAAGGGTGGTGGGGAGAGAAAAGAAAAAAACGCGCAGGGACGATTCATGGACGAATCTTGAATCGGCCTGATTCCTAAAATACTTAAAAGGTAGCTTCTGGTGTCTTTTCTTTTCATCGATTAGCACGGCTGATAGTCGCGTAGGGTATAACCAAAACGTTATGTAAAGAAAATCCTTACGGGAACATCCGGCAATGACTTACGAGAAGTAAATGTGTCAACAAACAGGTAAGTCCTTTCGCTTTTTAAATTTTTTATCACTTTTGGGGATAGAATTTCGAAACTCGAGCAATGCTATTCCCAACAGCTTTCATTTTCACACCAAGTAAAACAGATAAGAGCATAATACGAGGAGCATCCGAATTTTTGTGCGATATGTCCCGGGTGAATGAGTAACAATTTCTGTTTTTATGATTTTATGTTTTTAGTAAATCAATGACGATCAAGTTGGTCAGAGTGATAAAGTTTAAGATAATTCATTGTTTCAAATTAACACGTTTACACCAGACTCTACGGAGAGCTAGACATTGCAATGTTTTTTTAATATAATTATGACTTACAGAAAAGTTACCCCTTACGGACCAGTTACTACTTACGAGTCTTAAACTAAGGATGAAAAATCATTTCCAAAGTCATTTCAGGTCTTTCTTATTCTAATAAAATATGAAGTCTTTATTAAGTCTAACGCCCCTCTCCACCACCCCTCACCGCCCTCCCTCCCCTTCCCCAAACCGCCAACATCACCACGTTCCTGTATCCCCGGTGAAATAATGAATAAATACGTATGCCAGGGTATAAAGACCTAGATAGACTTTTAACTTTACGACTCGAAAGTGGTAAGGGGTCCGTAAGGGTATCCATTCCCGTAAGTCATAATTATATTAAGAACATTGCTAGGTCTAGTCTTCAATAAAGTCTTGTGACAACGTGCTTATTTGAAACAAAGTATTAACTTAAGTTTATCACTCTGACCGACTTGATCGTTCTTGACTTACTTAAAACTTAAAAAAATTGCTTGTCAATCATCATCAAGAACCCCCCACTTCCCCCTCTCCCCCGCCACCCCCATCCCAGCCCCACCCCGCGCCCCGCTTCATCCACACACAAACAAAATATCGGATGCACGTCGTTCTATGCTCGTATCTGTTTTATTCGGTGTGAAAATGAAAGATGGTGGGACTAGCATTGTCCGGTTTTCGAAATTCTACCCGCGAGTGATCAATTCAAATATCTGTTTGTTGACATATTTACTTTCTGTAAGTCATGGCTTCATTCGACTACCAGTAGCACAAATCAAATGACCAAATCGTTAACCAATCATTTGTTTTGCATAATGACAATCACATTGTACTAAACATTCATATGCTCTTGAAAGACCCAATAATTGGCCACGAAACAATAGTCGGAAATACCAGTAACCGGATACACTTGGAAGGTTTTCCGCAAATTTTACAAGGCAGACAACTTTTGAGACTTTCTCTTTGCTTTCTCTTTCTCTTTGCTTTCCTGCATATCCTTCCCCTGCTGAAAAATGATCAACTCTAAAAGGAAAATATTTGCTCCCAGAGGGAGCAAATTCTTTCCATTTAGAGTTGATCCCTTTTCAATAGACCGGTAATACAACTTTAATAGCGTTGTCTCCCATGTAAATTTATCAGTTTCCTTTTAAAGAGGATATTATCTTAGTGATTTAAACTTTTTAAAAGGGTCTACTTTAAAAGGAGAGCATTTGGTCCTAAGGGGAGTATCTTTTTCCTCTTTGAAGTGGACCATTTACCAGAAGTGAGGAGAATTAAAACGACAGCGTTGCTTTCCATGAATGTGTAGTCCTTCATCTTAAAAGTGTTATACATTTGTAAAACAACTTTCATTAAACAATGGATACGCATCTATTACTGTTCAACAAATATGTGTGTATCGGAACATTTCATTGGTTGATGAAATGCTGTTAAGAATAACCAACTGTACTGAACGTCTCGGAATATTTCATTGGTTGAGGAGTTGCTGTTTGTAGTAACTAACTATTCTGAAAGCACATTTGAATCGTTTTAATCCACTTGAAGCAGAAAAAATCATTTAACGCCTAGCATGCTGGTTACAATTTTCAGCAGACAACAGTTTTAATGTTTTTATTTTCTCAAAAAAAAAACCAAAAACAACTTTGATATATCATGCATAAGGAGACAATTTGCATGAAATGTCAAAACCTATTTTCTGGGTAAACAAAGAAAAATATCGCGACTTTGTCGTCTGGGGAATTTGCACAGAGAGTGTAAAGGTTAAACTATACTTATTTTAAACACTTGTTGTGGTATTTCCCTATCACAACTAGTATAATTGCTTTGACTGAGTGTGTTTTATCTCACAAAATATTAACGCGAGAAAGGTTCTAAACGCTATTCCTCAAAAACTGTACAAACTTCAAATCAATTTACTTTCACCAAATATTCAATTTAAAATTATAACGAAATTATCTGATTGTCTAGCTATTTTTGAACCAAAGTCTATCACACATCTGTTGATAAATAGTCAAGGATATCTAAGATCAAACGAAAACGTGCATATTTTGTTCCTAAAGAACAGAGCAAGTTATCGGCTAACCATCTAGATTAGTCTAAATCGTGAAGTGAAACAACACGAGCAATAATAACACATATATCAGCGATTTTAGCAAGGATTTCGTCAAAATTACATTTTAAACATTTTAAAAATGAATAAGCCTAATGAAGATTCCCAACCCAAAACTGAGCCAATACACAGAAACGACAGATGCCAAGGCGACATGGCAATCGGTATTCCCGACAAAGAGACAAGCAAACACAGAGATTCTATAAAGAGTCGTTTTAGAAAACTGGCGTTCCTGTGCCTGGTTGTGTTACTGTCGTTTTCCACGTCAGTTTTAACTACCAAATACATCTCGGTTCCAATGGCCTTAGAACCCTCTGTAGGGAAGCCAGACTGTAAAAGCTGTGGCGAACTAGTAAGTTGCTGTTTTTCAGTTATATCCTTCAGTACAGTGCGGGAGTGTGGGGGTGCGTGGGGTGGGGGTAGGGGGGGGAGGATAACAGGACTGACCCCTGCACGCGAACTAGTAAGTTAACATGGTGTTTTAAACATTACGAAATCGGCTCCGTAACATTATGACGCGGCCCATTAATGAAATTCCGTAACGTCTCCGTGATATTCTGAAACAACTTTACAGCAGCTATATAACATTCTGTAGAAGCTACTTGACTAGAGCCGTTACGTCAGAAAACGTCCCCTCGGACATGTACGTCCAACGAAGATTCCGATTAGTATGCGCATTCACGCAGCTTGATCAGAATTATCACTGGGCGCATTTAGGATATGAAATGATGCAGTGTTTCTTTATGCGGACTATAGACTCTAATTAGATTGCGTGGAAGCGCAGGCTAATCTGAGTCTTCATTGGGAGCATGTGTGTGTGTGTGTGTGGTATCTGATCTGGGTCTGCACTTTTTGCCCGTTGCCCGTTTAGGGGTTTCCAGTCTTCAGTTGGTTAAGTATTTTGTTGTTCGCTCACTCAACATTTACTATTTTACAGGTACTTGACAGACAAGTACAGGAGAGACAAACTGCTATCAGAAGGATCGGTGCTCAGATGTCAATTAACCAAAACCTCTTGAAAGGTACTGTAGTCATATCAAGCTTTTTTTTTCAATTTTTTCTTGGTCTTTCCTATATTTGAAATGGAAAAAGTACATAGACCACTTCTACAAACTTGCTTTTATGACGTCCCGGGCAGAGAGACTGGCTTCTGATAAATCGAACACAAAGTTTATTTGAGAGAGAGAGACAGACGGACAGAGAGACGGAGAGTCCAAAGTTCAAGGTTTTCATTACATAACCTAGTCTGCTGATGTACTTATGTATAGCTATACATAACGAACATAATTCAGAGGTACAGGAATGCAGTTCCTTTCGAAACTAAAAACGCACTCAAATGAAACAATTTGAGCCAGGGCATGACAAAACCTACAATAAGACCCGTGTAACTATCAAATACTCGGATCAGCCTGTACATCCATCCAGTATGGCAAGGAATCTCGTTTATCCCTCTTTGAATAGCCCGGAGGCAGTAGACGGCACTTGCGATCGGCGTAAACTCTGATCAGACTGCTCGGACGCGCAGGCTGATCAGAGCCTTCGCTGGTCGCACAAGTCCGTTTTGTAGGTTTTGTCGTGCGCTTGCTCAAATTATTTGTGCATTTAATCATTTTACTGGCTCTTTACTGGTCGAGCTAATCAATCTGTATTAATCCAGCGACACGCAACTCTGAAATAAGAAATAACGTTATTTCAATGTTGAAAAAACGTTATTTCAAAACTGTGTCTGTGGGAGAAGTCTGTATTTGCTACCTTCAATCTACAGTTCTTGATTGTGTCTATTTTCACAGAGAATCCTCCCAAATTAGTCTGGTCACATGATGGTTCAGATGATTATCTTGATGGCATAAAACACGTGTCATATTACTACAGAGATCATTCCTATGACTGCCTGGAAATACATAGAAGCGGTCGCTATCTCGTCACCGTCCAGCTGACGTACCACTACACTGGCACTTACCCTTCCACAGCAGTGAACAGCTATTTCACATTGACAAGATTTAGAAACAGTACAGCACATCTTATTGCCAAGAGTGAATATGTTGTCCCCTCTCCAGGACACCGAAGCAGCAACACCGTACGACAACCAGCATCAATAGTGCGCAGCGACCCGCTCAATAGAGGAGATCGGCTTTGTGTCACTGTCTCACATCCGGACTTAATCTACGCTAGCAAAATTGACAGTTTCTTCGGAATTGTGTATTTGTGATAAGCCACGGCACACTTGCTGTTGGTTAACAGAGATCTCCAACACGCCCAGATACTGATTCGCTTGGGTAGAATATATAACGCTCAAGAAAAGGAGATAATGCAAGCATTCGTAAATGCTCCATATTCCTCAAAAACAGACATTTTATCATCCAAGAAAGATTAAATAAATAATACAATCATAAAATGTGGCACCTGGTGGCCTGTAAAACTTCAGTTAGTCTCTCGTTCTTCAAAATAAATGATTTTTTATCGTTTCTCTGAATTAATGTTGCCAACATTAATTCAGAGATACGATCAAAAATCATTTCATTTTGGATCCAATTCAAAAATGTGAAACTAACTGAAATTTTACAGACTCACAAATGCCACATTTTATGCTTGTATTAATACTATATATCAATTTATTAAAACTTTTTTGGATAAAAAATGTCCACTTTTGAGGATCATGGAGACATAAAGGGGACCATATGCACTTGGTAGGTTTTCCCTCTTTTTACAAGGGATACAGCTTGTGTGAATTTCTGTTTGCTTTCCTGCAAACCGATTCTCTTTTGGAAAGGGACCTGCTCTAAAAGGAAAGAATTTGCTCCCACGGGGAACAAATTATTTCCTTTTAGAGTAAATCACTTTCAGAAGGGAGATAAATCAGTTGTGATAGTTGCCGCCCTGAATGTGCATCATTTCTCCTAGATCCTCTTACACAATAACACAGGTCACGTCTGATATGGGAACTGATCATCCGAGGGACGGGACGATGTCACATCCGTGTCATAAACTTTTAAATTAGGGCGCAGTACCTAATACTAAAGGTACGCCAGAAGAACTCTAATGGACAGTCAGTAGCTGACAGACATCAAAATATCACCTTTATGGCTTCGGACAACAAAATAGATAGAAAGGTAGTGCAATATTGTGAAATGTATATTATGTATGTATGTGCAGCCCTCGTGATATTAAGACGTAGTTTTTATTTTGCTTTGTTTAAAAGAAAACTGTGTTCTTGTTTGATGCATTTAGAGTTATAAATGTAATAACCTTTAAAATATCTGTGATTTAATGACTTTGATATTCACAAATGAATATCTGAACTGATTTTTTTATTTATCACAATTCTAGTCGTTCACTATATAAAAGAGTTCATTGTTTATATATATATATATATATATATATATATATATATATATATATATATATATATATATATATGATCATTTAATGTTGCTCATAAATTATATAATTTGTATTACGATTAACATGTGTTAATTTTACAAATAAATATTTATCTCGTATTTGTTCTTACATAATATAATTTATACCAGAATTAACATATACTGATTCTACCAAATATCTATCTATCTATCTATCCACGAGGTTATTAAACTTTTTTATGCTCATCTCAGCCGAGCATGTAATTTTCTCTGCTAATAAATATGAAAATGCCAAATATAGAGGGAGAAAATTCTTTCCTTTAGGAGTAGCCCCTGTTTCGGAATCCATTACGAAAACGTGCCTATTCAATCATACTGAAAATTTTATCACCAAAAAATGAAAATTTTCAGATAAAAAATTCTGATAATTTTCATGTTTCTGCTCAAAACATAGATTGTGGGTACTCGTTAGAACCGCCTCAACGAGGCGGTTCTTACTCGTTAGAACCGCCTCAACGAGGCGGTTCTAACGAGTACCCACAATCTATGTTTTGATTAGAAATAAGAAAAATAATGTATACCCCTGTAAACCCCAGTTTTACTAAATAAAAGTGGGGTTTAAGGGGGTCAAAATTATATAGGCATGTTTTCGTGATGGAAAGATTCTTTACTTTAAGAGAGCCGCATTGGTGAATAAGCAAAATAGTTTCTGTTTGTTGATCTCTTCTTTTATTTTATTTATTTATTTTTTATCTTTTTTTTTTTATTTATTTATTTATTTATTATTATTTTTTTTTTTTTTGAGAATAATATTATTTTGCTAACGCATGTTACACATATGCGTAATGTACGTAATGAGCGCTAAGTCAATGATACTGTGTGGTCTCATAGGGACTAAATCTGAAAATTTCTCGTATAATCATTGTTTCAAAGCAATGAACACACTAAAGAAAGCGGCAATAGCAGTTTCCCGTTTAACCAATTTCTACCGAGTGGACCCCTCTACCTCATCTCTCCGGACAGATCCATTTTCCAACTGAAGGGGAATCTGGATAGTTTCATTATTACCTTTTTTCAGAAATTTCTGCATTTCATGAAAACAGCGTAGACTTTAATCAGACGTCGCGTTCTGTGGCGTTTGATCTGGGTCCACACTGTCAGTGTCTCTGGTCAGTGACACCACATGACGAAAACATACCTATATAATTTTGACCCCCTTAAACTCCTCTTTTATATAGTAAAACTGGGGTTTACAGGAGTATACATTATTTTTCTTATTTCTGTTCAAAAACATAGATTGTGGGTACTCGTTAGAACCGCCTCGACGAGGCGGTTCTAACGAGTACCCACAATCTATATTTTGAGCAGAAATATGAAAAATATCAGAATTTTTATATGAAAATTATCATTTTTTGGTGGTAAAATTTTCAGTGTATTTGAATAGGCTTGTTTTCGAAATGAATTAAGACATGAATGGATTAATTGAGTCTGATCATGCACAGGAATGCAATTTGCAACACCGCTCCTGCCTCCCATCACCTGCTTGAATAATATTCTATTTTCAAAATACTGAAAATGAGAGACAATAGTCAGTTAACTCCCATGAGTACTCTCTATAAACAACATTTCCAATTAATTGGGTTCCATTGAATTTACCTATATCAATGATATCTAGATTAATAATAGCTTCCTTTTTCTTGAGATATCTAATTTAAACATGAACATTTACCAACAAAGCTTCCAAAATATTAGAAAACAAAAATCTGTGCAATCAAATATCTAAAGTTAAAAAATATTTCATATGGATATAAAATGACAATTAAATATCTGTTTATTCTACTGAGGGCCTATGTTAAAAGGGTATACAGTGAATTAATTATTTTTCGAATAGAGCTCCATAGTAATTCAGCCCTTTCTGGTGGATAAGAGTTCATTCATTTAGGGTATGATTGGGCTTTAAAAGTTTGTTTTAATTCAAAGACCAGGCTTAGCACAGCAAAATAAATACGGAAAAAACACGACTGTCACCAGCACTTTCTGGGACTTTTTTTTTAGGCTGAATGCAACCACTCAATTGGCGGGTATCAAAAATTGAAAATTTGCAATTTCACCCCTTCTTCTTTTGGTTCCAGCAAACACAAACAGAAACATTTATTTCTTTGAAACAACCAGAAAATTACACAATATTTCCCTTCAAATTAAAGTGTTGAGTTTTAATAGACCAATTTCACATTGTTGTGCGCATGTGCCAAACGGTCCAGGTAAGTCTCGAATCGGCGTTATCTCTGCCAGATTACAATCGAGGAGGCAATCTTCAATACGCTGCATATCAGAATAGAGGTCCTAGGATATTATAGATGAAAACGTATCAATTAAAAACAACTAAATAATAGAAAAAAATTAAATCGTCTTCCTCGAAGGAGTGAAAATTTATTTTATTGCTTCAGTAAAGTAGTTTTTAAAGAACTAGAGACTTAAAATAACACAAAGATTTAGTTTACCGCAACCAGAACGTCCGTGTTCAATCAAGTTACTTTCATTTATTTCAATGTAAAAACAAAGTTTCTTTCAAATAAATAAATTCAAGACATCAGATTTTTTTCCCTAAAATACTAACAAAGACCATCAACTGAAATGTGATTCATATTTTATACCCGAAATATCATACTAAGAACTATAGACAGATACGATCGTCTTATAACCAGAGTTTATCGCTATTATATTTATAATCATTGTGAAATAACTTCTATCTGTATCAGAATTTAATGCTCCGTTTTATTTGATCTTTTTCACGGTTTCTACCTTATTTCAGGTATTGTCCTTAATTGTTGTCATACAATCATTTCGGTCATGCGCACCCAGCGAAGACTCAGATCAGCCTAATAATCCATTCTGTATGGTCAATAATCGCTGTTCGCAAGAAAACAGAACAAACATTTTGGGTGAGAGTCATCCAAAACTCTGATCAGGCTGGACGGAAGTCCAAGATGATCCGAGTCATCGCTACACACTATCAGTTTGCCGGTATTATCCGTGATGCGGCATTTCAAACATGTCCAGCCTCGTGCTGAGCTTCGGGATTTGCTTTGAAAAGCAATAAAATGCCGCCTAATCAGAAAGGGGCCCGTCTATTAGGGCGCGTACCTTTCAATCGGCAGGCGTTTGATTAGTTTATATAGGTGCTGAATCATCCATTTAACCAAATGTTAGTGTCATAATTTACCGAAAATGGATATACCCACTTTTCGCACACGTTCTTGATTCGAGGTTAATTAATATTTTGTTTATTATCAAAACATATGAGAAAGATGACACATGAAATTATTATTAATTCGTGAAATATTATTTTGTTTATGGCAAATTTATCTTTTTATTTATTTAAGTATAATCTGCACTTCTTTACGAATAATGGGATGATTCGCAAAATATCTAAGACAGAAGTGTGGCTGGATATTATTACTCTTACTACTCTGAAAAACCCTATAGAAATTAGTTACAATGTGTAAAACTTATTCATCGGAATGGTACACTTTTTATAATTGGCATTCAGTAAATAAGAAAATACTTCAAAACGTCAAAAGGCCAATTTAAACGACTTTATTTCATCGTAACCCAGATCGGTTACTTGCTCCATCGTTTGATTGCATATACTTTTTCGATTTTTCAATTGAAGAGCGCACGGTAAGGGAGATAACAATGTAAAAGGGGTCTATTTATGTTTATTATTAACCAATCACAGGTCGCCGTACACAAAATAATTCCCCCGGGCTTCCTTACACGTTTTTGCACCAATCAACAGTCCTGTCACAACTGGTTCACTTGCCCGAAAAAAAACCTAAGGACTTCAACTGGAAGGGCCTATTTGGTATTTGGTCTATCTTGGGCTTTACCTATCAAGGGAGATAATGGAGAATTTATTGCTATCTATCATTCGCTCAATGATCCGAAAGACCTGAAAGTAAAGTGTATTACAGAGAAGTATGGGGAGGCATTTTACGGCCGCCATACTGCACTGTATCAGCTGCAGTGAAGGGTAATGAATTCTGAGAAAAAGGGAAGTCACAGTGTCAGGGGCAGAGCCAGAATGATTTCTGAGGGGCTTCGATTGATCAATTTAACGTACCCTACGTATTCGGACAAACAGCGTAACCCAGATCAGACGCCGCAGAACGCGGTGTCTTATCAGGATCTGCACTGTTTGCCGCTCACCCAGCAATTGTACACACATACACGTTAGCGGGTAGTAAACTGGACTTGTTGAAGAGAAGTATAAAGGGGGCTTGGTTCGTTTCATAAACAATAAACAATAATAAAACATATATCAGTGTATTAAGCAATCGATTTCGTCAAAATTATATTCTGAAACATTTTATCAGCATACCTGTGGTTCAAAAATGAATAAGTCTAATGAAGATTCCCAACCCGATTCGGAACCAATGCCCAGAATGCCCAGAAACGACAGATGCCAAGGCGATATGGCAATCGGTATTCCTGGCGATGAGACAAGCAAACCTAGAGATTCTATAAAGAGTTGTTTTAGAAAACTGGCGTTCATGTGCCTGCTTGTGTTACTGTCGTTTTCCACGTCAGTTTTAACTACCAAATACATCTAGGTTCCAGTGGCCTTAGAACCCTCTGTAGGGAAGCCAGACTGTAAAAGCCGTGGCGAACTATTACGTTGCTGTTGTTTAATCGTATCCTTCAGTGCAGGGGGTCCTAGGGTACAAAACCATTACAAGCACGACCTCTGCACGCGAATTAGTAAGTTAACATGGCGTTTTAAACACAACGAAATCGGCTCCGTAACATTCTGATGCGGTCCACTGATGCAATTCCGTTACGTCTCCTCAATGTTCTGAAACAACTTTACAGCAGCTATATAACATTCTATAGAAGCTATGGGACATGTGCGCCCAATGGGCGCATTTTGGATATGCAAGGATGCAGTGTTTCTTCATGCGGACAATAGACTCTGATTAGACTGCCTGAGAGCGCTGGCTAATCTGAGTCTTCATTTGGAGCATGGTGTGTGTGTGTGTGTGTGTGTGTGTGTGTGTGTGTGTGTGTGTGTGTGTGTGTGTGTGTGTGTGTGATATTGGTCTGCACTGTTTGCCAGTTACCCGTTTAGGGGTTTCCAGTCTTCAATGGGTTAGGTATTTTGTTGTTCCCTCACTCAACATTTACTAACATACATGTACTTGACAGACAAGTACAGGAGAGACAAACTGCTATAAGAAGAATCGGTGTTCAGATGTCAGTTAGCCAAAACCTCTTGAAAGGTATAGTCATACCAAGCTTTTCTCTTCAGTCTTTTCTTGGTCTTTCCTTCATTTGTAATAGAATAAGTATATAGACCACTTGTACAGATTTGCTTTTATGACGTCCCGGGTAGAGGGACTTGCGGCTTTTGCTAAATCGTACATAAGGATAGTATATTTGTTGTAAGAGAGAGAGAGAGACAGACAGACAGACAGACAGAGACAGACAGAGACAGAGACGGAGACAGAGACAGAAAGTTCAATGTTTTCATTACATAATCCAGTTTGCTGATGTACTTGTGTATATCTTTACATAACGAACATAATTTAATGCAGTTCCTTTTGAAACTAAAAATGCTCTCAAATGACATAAGTTTGAACCAGCGCATGACAAAACCTACAATAAGACCTGTGTAACTAGCAAATACTCGGATCAGCCTTTACATCCACCCAGTATGGCAAGGGTTTTCTGTATTAAGAGTAGCATCGGGACCCAGGGTGAAGTTAGCTAGCTGTAAAAGTGCTTTAAACCCCCCGGTGGTTTGCTCTACCGACCGTTCTAAGGCGGTGGTCCCGGTGTTAGTCTTACTCTTTGTTGCTTTGTGGTTTATTCTACGAGGCGATTTGTTGTTTGTCTTTCCGTGTGTCATTTTGTTCTTGTTTTTTCAGTCCTTTTAGTATTGCGATTACCTCGCTTGGGGAAGAGAGAGCTAATCTTAGTGCTTTTCGTACGTTTGTTCGGTTTGTGCTTGTTTAGATTTGTCGGTTTCCTCTTCCACTTGGGGTCTGGGAAGGGCTGCGGTTTGTGATTGTGGCACTCCCTGGACTTTTCTCTTACCTTTTTTTCTCATTGATTCCCCTTTGAATAGCCCGGAGGCAGTAGAACGCACATGCTATTGGCGTAAACTCTGATCAGACTGCGCGGAGTCGCAGGCTGATCAGAGTCTTTGCTGGTCGCACAAGTCTTTTTTGTAGGTTTTGTCATGCGCTGGTTCAAATTATTTGTGCATTTAATCATTTTACTGGCTCTTTATTGGTCGAGCTAATCAATCTGTATTAATCCAGCAGACACAATATTATTTAAAAGCTGTGTATCTTGGGAGTAGTCTGTATTTGTTAGCTTCGAACTACAGTTCCTCTTTGTGTCTGTGTTAACGGGGAATCCTCCCAAACTAGTCTGGTCACATAACGGTTTAGATGATGACCTAGACGGCATAAAACACATGACACATTACCACAGAGATCATTCCTGTGACTGTCTGGAAATACATAGAAGCGGTCGCTATCTCGTCACCGTCCAGCTGACATATAACTACACTGGCACCAACCCTTCCACAGTAGTTAACAGCTATTTCACATTGACAAAATTTAGAAACAGTACAGCGCATCTTATTGCCAAGAGTGAATATGTTGCTCCCTCTCCAGGACACCGAAGCAGCAACACCGTACGACAACCAGCATCAATAGTGCTCAGCGACCCGCTCATTACAGGAGATCGGCTTTGTGTCACTGCCTCACATTCGGACTTAATCTACGCTAGCAAAATTGACAGTTTCTTTGGAATTGCGTATTTATGATAAGCCACGGTACGCTTGCTGTTGGAGAGAGGTTTCTAACACGCCCAGATACTGATTCGCTTGGGTAGAATATGTAACGCTCAAGAGAAGGAGATAATGCAAGCATTCTTAAAGGCTCCATCTTCCTCTAAAATAGACATTTTATTATCCAAGAAAGATTTAATAAATTGATATATGGTATGAATACAATCAAAAAAATGTGCCACCTGATAGCCTGTAACACTTCAGTTAGTCTCTCGTTCTTCAAATGAAATGATTTTTATCATTTCCCTGAATTAATGTTGCCGATACGATGAAAAATTATTTCATTTTTGACCCGGTTCAAAAATGTGAGACTAACTGAAATTTTACAGGCTGTCAAATGCCACATTTTACGCTTGTATTCATATTATATATCAATTTATTAAAATTTATTAGATTAAAAAAAATGTCTATTTTTGAGGAGCCTTTAAGGGGACTATGTTCACTTGGTTAGTTTTTCCTCTTTTTACAAGGGATACAACTTTTGTGACTTCCTGTTTGCTTTCCTGAAACCGATTCCCTTCCGAAAAGGGACTTGCTCAAAAAGGAAAGATTTTGCTCCCATGGGGAGCAAATTCTTTCCTTTAAGAGCAGATCCCTTTCCAGAAGGGAGGCAAAAAAATTTTGAGAGTTGCCGCCCTGAATGTGCATCATTTCTCCCAGATCCTCTTACACAATAACACAGCGCATATCAGATACGGGAACTGATCATCTATGGGACAGTAAGGTGCGCAGTTTCACATCCGTGTCATGAATATTTAAATTAAGGCGCAGTAACTAATACCAAAGGTACGCCAGAAGAACTCTTATGGATAATCAGTAGCTGACATACATCAAAATGTCACCGTTATGGCTTCGGACAATAAAATAGATACACAGGAAGTGCAGTATTCCATGTGAAATATTCATTAAGTATGTGCCGCACCCGTGATATTAAGTTTTGTTGTTGTTGTTTTTTTTTTTTTTTTTTATTAACTTATTGTGCTTTGTTTAAAAGAAAGTTGTGTTCTTGTTAGATACATTTAGAGTTATAAATGTAATAACCTTTCAAATATCTGTGATTTAAGGATTTTGATATTCACAAATGAATATCTGATCTGATCTTTAATTTATCACATTTCTAGTCGTTCACTTTATAAAAGAGTTTATTGCTGTTTTTCTTTTATTTATATATCGATCATCTATTATTTGCTCATATATTATATAATTTATACTGCGATAAACATATGATACTTTTACAAATAAATATTTATCTCGTAGTTGCTCATAAATTGCATAATTTGTACCATGATTTACATATGTTGATCTATCTATCAATCTATCTCTCTATCTATCTATCAGGCCCCGATGTTATAAAAAAAAATTTCACGCTCATTTCAGCCGAGCATTTAATTTTCTCTGCTAGTTGGCATTTTCATATTTATGAGCAGAGAAAATTTCATGCTCAGCTATGTTTAGCAAATAAGAATTTGCTATTGATAGCAATTTGAGTTCATTAGCAGAAAAAAAATATGCTCAGCTGAGTTGAGCATGAAAAAACAATATAACCTATAACCTCGGGGCCTGAACAAGGCCTTTGTTGTTCAGGTATAGGCTCATAATATACAGTAGGGTATATCAAAGGACGACCATCAAGAAAACATGCCTATATAATTTTGACCCCCGTAAACCCCACTTTTATATAGTGAAACTGGGGTTTACAGGGGTATACATTAGTTTTCTTATTTCTGCTCAAAACATAGATTGTGGGTACTCGTTAGAACCGCCTCGGCGAGGCGGTTCTAACGAGTATCCACAATCTATGTTTTGTGCAGAAATTTGAAAAATATCTGAATTTTTTATCTGAAAATTTTCAGTTTTTGGAGATAAAATTTTCTATATATTTGAATAGGCGTGTTTTCGTAATGGGACAGCAAACCACCAATAATACTCAGCGGCATAGCCAGACTAGGATAATTTTAACGCACATCAAGGAAACAGCTTGAGAAATCTTTCCCTGCTAATGCTTTCAAAATAGGGGCTACTCTTAAACGAAAGAATATGCTCCCATAGTATCGCTTCCAAATAGAGGGGCTACTCTTAAACGAAAGAATGTGCTCCCATAGTATCGCATCCAAATAGAGGGGCTACTCTTAAACGAAAGAATGTGCTCCCAAGTATCGCTTCCAAATAGAGGGGCTATTCTTAAACGAAAGAATGTGCTCCCATGGCATCGCTTCCAAATAGAGGGACTACTCTTAAATGAAAGAATGTGCTCCCATAGTATCGCTTTCAGATAGAGGGGCTACTCTGAAACGAAAGAATGTGCTCCCATAGTATCGCTTCCAAATAGAGGGGCTATTCTTAAACGAAAGAATGTGCTCCCATAGTATCGCTTTCAAATAGAGGGGCTACTCTTAAACGAAAGAATGTGCTCCCATAGTATCGCTTCCAAAAAAAGGGGCTACTCTTAAACGAAAGAATGTGCTCCTATAGCATCGCTTTCAAATAGAGGGGCTACTCTTAAAGGAAAGAATTTAGGGAGCAAATTCTTTCCTTTAAGAGTAGCCCCTATTTTGGAATTGAAAGATTCTTTACTTTAATAGTAGCCGCAATGGTAAATAAGCAAAACAGTTTATGTTTGTTAATGTCTTTTTTATTGCAAATAATATAATTTTATTTACGCATTTACGCACATGCGTAATGTACGTAATGAGCGCTAAGCCAATGATACTTTGTGGTCTCGTAGGGACTAAAATCTGCACATTTCTCGTACATTGTTTCAAAGCAAAGAACACACTGAAGAAAGCGAAAACAAACAACAGTTTTCTGTTTAACCCATTTATACCGAGTGTACCCTTCTACCGCATCATTTCGACAGGTCCATTTTCCAATTGAAGGGGTATATCTGTATAGTTTTCATCATTACCTTTTTTGCTCCCTGGATTTGTTTCTAAGAAATTTCTGCATTTCATGAAAACCGTATAGACCCTAATCAGATTTCGCGTTCTGCGGCGTCTGATCTGGGTCCACACTGTTTGTCAGTGTCCCTCTTTATTGGACACCAGACATGAATGGGTTAATTGAGTCTGTTCATGCACAGGAATGCATTTTGCATTACGAAAACATGCCTATTCAAATATACTGAAAATCTGACCACCAAAAAATGAAAAATTTCCAATGAAAAATATTGATATTTTTCATATTTTTGTTCAAAACATAGATTGTGGGTACTCGTTAGAACCGCCTCGCCGAGGCGGTTCTAACGAGTACCCACAATCTATATTTTTGAGCAGAAATAAGAAAAATAATGTATACCCCTGTAAACCCCAGTTTTACTGTATAAAAGTGGGGTTCAAGGGGGTCAAAATTATATAGGTATGTTTTCGTGATGGCAACACCGCTCATGCCTCCCATCACCTGCTTGAATAATATAGTGTAACCTCAATGGCTCGAACACGGATGGCTCGTTTGCCGTGGATGACTCGAACTACTTTTTGAGTCCGTAGGACATTTTTCCGATAACTCAAGAAAAAAATATTTAGAGATATTGTCCTAATTTATGCTGAAAATGTATCTTCGGGACGATTCAAATGAGTACACACAACATACCATTATTATATAAAAGTTGGAAAAGACAATCCTGATACCATTATTATATAAAAGTTGGAAAAGACAATCCTGAATTATCCCCGTTTGCCTCCTGACCTGGCGCTATGATTAAACCTTAGTGGCTCGAATTACCCATGTCTCGAACAAATTTCCATAGTCCCGAAGATGTTCGAGCTATTGAAGTTCGACTGTATTCTAGTTTCAAAACACTAAAAATGAGAGACGGTATTCAGTTAACTTTCCTGAGTATTCTCTGTAAACAACTAGGTCCAATTAATTGGATACCTTTGCTCTTATCATTGGCATTTTCATTAAGAATAGCTTCTTTTTTCTTGAGATAACTAATTTAAACAGGATCATATACCAAAATAGCTTCCAATATATTAGGAGAAAATAAATTTCTGTGCAATAAAATATCTTAAATTAAAATATTTCGCGCGGATGTAAACAAAAAAAAAAAAAAAAAAAATCATTGGATTCCTT
This sequence comes from Anodontia alba, assembly GCA_964016985.1. Taxonomy (NCBI): domain Eukaryota; kingdom Metazoa; phylum Mollusca; class Bivalvia; order Lucinida; family Lucinidae; genus Anodontia; species Anodontia alba. The sequence goes on from OZ024832.1 coordinate 52,352,752, forward strand.
TGATCTTATCACTGACATCTCCATTAAGAATAAATTCTTTTTTCTTGAGACGTCTGATTTGAACATGATCATATACCAAAACAGCTTAGAAATTATTAGAAAGAAATAATTTTCTGTGCAATAAAATATATTAAGTTAAAATATTCGTGTGGATATGGAAAAATAAAATGACAATTAAATATCAGTTTAAATTTACTCAGTGCCTCTTATAACAACTGAGAATTCCAAATGGTGTCAGGCCACCCAGAGAAGTACTTCCGAGGTCGTAGGGTGCTAAAATAGTTCTTTAAAAAAATATTGCTTCCTTTCTTGACAGTGTATACTTCACTGCATAAGTTTTTGTCTGACATTATTTTCATCTGATCTTTAAATATGAAGTGTTTTGCAATGGATGAGCAAAGATCCATCCTTCTTTCCAGGACTATATCTTCTGTGTGGATGCTGATCTATGTCAAGCAGATGTGTACCGGCCAATTGTTTTGTGTTGGAATTTAACACAGTTGGTGTGTTCGGCATAAGTTTGTGAAAAAATCCAATCGGTCATGATAGGAATATTTGTTGATATTTCAAGAGACCAGTGAATGATCTTGTCAGTTTGAGAAGTGTTATAAGTGAATGAATGTTCTGGAACATGTGACAGTTTCTGGAACTTGCAGAATTTACAAGCGTTTATAAGGGAGCATATTTGAGTGGTCTGACACCTAGAAGTGATGCTTGCGGATTTTTTTGGTTTAAACATATTTATTTCCGAAATGTTTACATAAACAACACATACAAAAGTACAACAATATTTGCGGATTTTTTTTAACTTTAATATTTCTGTGAGTTTTCAAGCTAAATGCTTAAAGTTTGGAATATAAAATGCTGATATCATGGAAAACTAAATGGGAATGTCATTTTAATGCTTGTGAGTCATTTTAAGTTTTTAAAAATTAATTTTAATTTAATTTTTTTAAAATTCTGTAATTCTGTCAGTCAGTGACTAGTTCTAGCTCCACTGTGCATTCAGACTGTCTCTCTTTCTTGAAATTGTTCTCACAGTGTCGTCTGCTAAAGTTTTCAGCTGCTTTACGGTAATTTTTGATGTTAAAATTCAATTTAAAACAAGTTTAAAATAGTAAAAAATTATTTAAATTAGTTTAAATTGAGAATTTCTTCAAACTTTGCAAAGAAAGACTAGATAGTCAGTCTAAAATGCACGAAAATGGACAGTATGGTGGCTGCCCTCACTGAAGGTAATTTTGGGAGCATTTTCACTACACCCCCATTTCCGCATTTCCGCGTCAGTTCCTCAATTATTGCACTTGAGCGAGCTCGGATGTCTTTGCTGACAGCTGCTAATGCCCTTTGCCTGGCCTCTTTGGACTGGAGGTGATCAGGGAGAAATTCTGCACTAAACTGTGCAGTTCTTGCCTTTTTCTCTTGTCTGGAACCAAGATGATAAGGATCTTGCTGGTGTGAAACATGCCATGCTTGACTGAGTTTCTCATAGAAGTCTTGCAGACCCAGGTAAATTTTCGAGTCATCATCAGTAGTAACTGTCCGGATCCAGAAGTCTTCCAATGAGAGGTCTTCTGCTATCTTGTAGGCCATTCTTCTTTCAGAATGTGGCTGCAGATATGGAATGTTGGCAGTACAATCCACATGACCTCCTGGGCACAGCACATCAAAGCCGCGGTTCCTGAGCCAAGCTCCTGTCCAGCATAGCTTGTTTTCGACAGAGAGTCCAATAATATACGGCTCCTTTGTCATGTTCTCTATGGCTACTGTATATGCTTGTGATGAGCTCTGCTCAGGCTTATATGAGGACTTAAACCCACGTGCATTGTAGCGCCTATCCATAGAAACATCTATGTGCTTGGGATTTCTCACACCAGCCTCAAGATTATGTTGCTCAACAATGCGCCTCTTTTCTGCCCATGTCCGCTTCATTTAGACGGATAATGTTCTGACTGACTTTGTCGGTCAGTCTCTGCAAAAGAGATTTAGTTGGAGGTGGGATGTCCAAAGAAGTGAAAAGGAGCCTTGCTTTACTGACACCGATAGAAGTGTCCATCAGAGCTATGGCCAAATTTGTATTGATAGCTGCTGACTTTTTTGTCTTTGGAATTTCATTGAAAGTACTATAAAGCTTGGAAACAAAACCACAGTTAATGCATTTAAACTGAAAACTCCATGCTAAACCTTGTTTTACTTCTTTGCAAATTTGAATATTCAAATTTATACACTTTTCCAGCCTAGATGTATGTGCTTTAAACAATTTATTCATAACCCAGACCATTTTCTTAATGTCCACAATCCTATTTCCAGATACCAGTCCATCTTCTGCTGGCCGAGACCTCTGTCGCAGTCGCTTTGTGATATTTCCACTATTAACAGAGTTACTTCCCTTGGACTGTAATCTGTCTGGTGCAGAACTGGGGCCTGCTACAGATTTGTATTCAGATTTTTTCCCTTCTGGTGAAACTTTGTTGCTAGTTTGAAGGAAAGATCCAGATTTTGCTCGTTTCCGATCACCTTTTGCCATAATTACAGCTTTTTTGTAAGAAAAATGAAAATAAGCTCCTTTCTCATTTTTTTTTACAGAACAAATGATACTTGTGCTGACTAAACACATTGTTATACCAAACAGAATTACTTTATCTGAGCCATATTACTTTAAAATGCCAATTAAGAGTAACTTACATTATGTAAAGGGTTTTTTTTCTATCTGGAAGAGCCAGCTGGTTTTTCTCCTTGCTGATATAAGCTGTATATCTGTGACTCTGCACTGTGTTACATTATGTCAGTTTGACATAAAATATGTTACATTGACCGTAGAGGGTTATTCAAGTACAAATTAAGGTGGGTTTGGGTTTCTTTAGTTAAAATGGTTGTGCTAAAACCAAATTTACCTCCCAAAAATAGCCCAATAATTGCTTTTTTTTTCTAATCATTTTCCACCCTCATGGCTACAAGGAACCCTAAAAAGGGTTTATAAAAGAACTACAGACTGTAAAATGCATTGTGCACTTTGTTTCGGCAAAATCCATTTACTACTTGCAGAGAAACTTTGATTTATAACACTGCTCCGAACCATGCCTAAATGCGGTTGCAGGTATAAGATTTGGTCGCGAAGCAGATACCTTTTCGAAGAGAGCTAGTTTGCTTCCCAACATATATTTTGCTGCAGAAAGTGCATATTGCTAATAGACTAGAGCCATATATTGCAAAGAATGCCTTGTTTGGGAGTATTAACTAAATATAGGTGTCATCTAGATGTCAGGCCACCCAGAGAAGTACTTCCGAGGTCGTAGGGTGCTAAAATAGTTCTTTAAAAAAATATTGCTTCCTTTCTTGACAGTGTATACTTCACTGCATAAGTTTTTGTCTGACATTATTTTCATCTGATCTTTAAATATGAAGTGTTTTGCAATGAATGAGCAAAGATCCATCCTTCTTTCCAGGACTATATCTTCTGTGTGGATGCTGATCTATGTCAAGCAGATGTGTACCGGCCAATTGTTTTGTGTTGGAATTTAACACAGTTGGTGTGTTCGGCATAAGTTTGTGAAAAAATCCAATCGGTCATGATAGGAATATTTGTTGATATTTCAAGAGACCAGTGAATGATCTTGTCAGTTTGAGAAGTGTTATAAGTGAATGAATGTTCTGGAACATGTGACAGTTTCTGGAACTTGCAGAATTTACATGCGTTTATAAGGGAGCATATTTGAGTGGTCTGACACCAAATGGAAAGACCTAGATGGTATTTGGTCTACCTTGGGATTTACCTGTCAAGGGAGATAATGGAAAACTTTCTGCTATATCTCAATTGTTCAATGATCGCAAAAGACCTGAAAGTATATATTACACTACTGAGAAGCATGGGGAGGCATTTTACGGCCGCCACACTGAACTGCACCAGCTGAAGTGAAGACAAGAAAACATTGATGCAAAGCATCAATACGCCGGGAAACTAATCTGTCATGCTTTACTTACTCCCTATAGATCGTAGTATAGTGAAAAAATGTTATAATTTATGAAAGGTTGTAATTATATAAATTATCGCAATACTCAACGATAAAAACATTGTAGACGTTATCAGAGCTATGTAAAAAAATCAATTATGGTCGTCTGTTTTCTAGCCCGCATACATAATTACATGTCGCCATCCATAGCCTAGGCCGAACATACTATATCCGAAATCATCTATGTAGCAGTGATTCGTTCTTTTCTCCTCTCATAACGTTTTCTTTCGGCCCAAATATTTCCATGCTTGAATATCAAATTAAACTGCCTTATTAAACCAGCTTATAATCCGTTCGATTTGAGAATGCATATTTCCAATCGTAAACAAAGAAAAATATCTTTTGTTTCTTCTTCGTAGTACGACGAAAAAAAACGAAATAATAAAATTCAAACGTGTACGAATATTGACAGCAACAAACTCATTTCAGGTCGAATGGTCAAATTGGGGCTCCTACGGGAAAACTGCTCATTTCTCTTTTAAATGAGCAAAACCCACATTGCTACATTCATTCTACACAGTACTTCCCATTTTTTATTTCACTATGTTACCAATAGCACAGTTCTCTGCTACAAAACTGTGACCGTTCTAAGGCGGTGGTCCCGGTGTTAGTCTTACTCTTTGTTGCTTTGTGGTTTATTCTACGAGGCGATTTGTTGTATGTCTTTCCGTGTGTCATTTTGTTCTTGTGTTTTTCAGTCCTTTTAGTATTGCGATTACCTCGCTTGGGGAAGAGAGAGCTAATCTTAGTGCTTTTCGTACGTTTGTTCGATTTGTGCTTGTTTGGATTTGTCGGTTTCCTCTTCCTCTTGGGGTCTGGGAAGGGCTGCGGTTTGTGATTGTGGTACTCCCTGGACTTTTCTCTTACCTTTATTTGAATAATAATAATAAAAAAGTGTGTGTGTGTTGGGGGGTGGGGGGGAGGTGAATAGTTATATATAACCCCACTAAGAACCCCATAAAACTGGAAGAAAACCGGTCATGACGAAAACATAACTATGTAATTTTGGCCCTCTTCAACCCCACTTTTATATAGTAAAACTGGGGTTTACAAGGGTATACCTTATTTTCCTTATTTCTGCTCAAAAACATAGATTGTGGGTACTCGTTAGAACCGCCTCTGCGAGGCGGTTCTAACGAGTACCCACAATCTATGTTGCGAGGCGGTTCTAACGAGTACCCACAATCTATGTTTTTTGCAGAAATATGAAAATTATCAGAATTTTTTATCTGAAAATTTTTAGCTTTTGGAGGTGAAATTTTCTATATATTTGATTAGGCGTGTTTTCGTAATGGTTCTCCAAATGTATACACATTTTACAAAAACAACCTCAGACAGATACGCCGGGCTCCAGCCCGGAGTAAATTAATTGATTCTGAGAAGAAAGGGAAGAAACTGTTTGCTTGTTAAGGTTCAGAGCGCAGACAATAAGAATGTGAGAATGTCTGTTAGATTATATCATTTTTTCTGCGGTACCAGGAAAACTGCCTTACGGGAACCTCCCACCACCCCACCGGAAAATTATCCCACCTCCACCCCAAAAATTGCACACGGGTAATCCTCCTCGAGAAAACTGCCGCTCGTTAAATTATGCGTAGACACTATCTACGATTTAAATTCTCGTTACTTGTTCTACTCTTCTTTCTCCTTCCATTGTTTAACAATAAATATCACGCTCATTCCTTTTAGCTGCATATCGAAACAGCTCCGATTGTGTATCAGGGTATGTTTACGTGGTGACAAGAAAGTCAAACGAATAAATAGATGAAACAACGATGAGGACTCCACAGGAAGAAATAACTGAAATGCTGAAGCAAAAAAAAACCAACAGCAGGACTCCGGTGGGCCCGACCAGAGCTAGAGCATCAGGCACCAACCGACTTACTGAAAAGTTTTTAGGCCGGAGCCGTCATAGAGTCTGAGTCCCAACCCGCCGGCGTGCAACCAAAGAGGGAAGCAAAATTATTAACCGTGACTGGGTTAACTACCATGCATGCAGTCTGTCGTATTACATTTATGTTGTACCCAATCTTTATATATCGAAGAATGACTTTTACGAAATTGAGTGCTAAAATCATTGCAAGCATATATTTTTTTCTGATTTTTCTGTCGAGTTCTCGTCGTTTTTTCATTTCTGTAGTTGTTTGATTTGTTATGTTCTCGCGAATGTTGCACAGATGAGTTAGGAACCCTTCACGTGGACTGAACAAATGTCTTGTGTATACCAGGGCAGAACTAAGGGCGAAGGTTGTGGCCACGTAAAATCGATTTAAGCCTCCCAGTAATATTTTACTAACCGTTGCAAGGCGGTACTTCTGCTGTGGTTTACTATATCTGTCATTGCATGTCTTTGTTTGTAATTCTTGGTGATTTTTTTTATTTTGGATAGCCGTTTGGCCATTTTTTGAGAAGAAACTGTTCTTTTGGCTTTCTGCTTGTAGTGTTGATTGTGGCGCCATTACTTTAAGTGCGTCCTTCTTTCCCTTAGGAGTCTTTGAACGGAAGATATTAGGTAATTGTATCGATTCCTGATTATTGCCTTCATTTCTATTTTCACAATTTAATGCAAAGTTTCTTTCTCCGCCAAAACTATCAATTGTCTGTCTTGAAAGGTCACTTTGCTGTCTTTATTTGATCAGTACATTATTCCGACTTCATCCACCGTCCCCTACGAAAGCAGCAATCATCGGGCTTTAAAGGCCACTTGGTTGTCTATTTTTGACTAATGGTGATAGAGAATTAGGTCTAATAGCACATGGATTTGTTTTATGACCAACAGTCTATAAAGGCCTCGTGGTAGAATATATTGAACCAAATGGAGAATGAGAATAAGGACTAATGCCGGTAGCCCATGTGCTGTGGGGTGGAGGAGATGCAGGCACAGGTCAGACCACGCTAATGCGATTTTTATGCACCTTTTTAAGTTGATAGGAAATATGAAGTGGGCCCGACGTTTTCATTAATACTGAAATGAAGTAGCTTCAAAATCTCTTGGCAAGTCCATTTAATGTCGTAATCAAAAATGTTCACAAAAACTATTTCGCACAAAATTTCGGCTGCTCTACACTTCCCCTCCCCATCCCCTGCCCCAACCCTAAACCATCAACACCCACACTCCTGTGCCCATGGCGAACATAAATAACTACCGCATTACCTGTTCAGAAGTGTTTACGGACGAAATAACGGACAAACAAGATAGTAAACAAAATTTTTATCCGTAAGCATCCGCAGCTACCGTAAGTGGCCGTGTGACTGTACCATAACGAATGAGTACTTATGTGGTTATCCAGGGTAATTTTGATACATATGTGACTACTTTATAGCCCCACAAGTCGATTTTAGCCACACAATTCAAGATTTTTATGTGTCTACGAATAAATCGCATTTAAATACATTGGAACTGCCCGCCAAATATAGTCACCAAACACCGAACTACTGATTTGCGTGAACGGACGACGGACGGACAATCGTACGGACATAAAAGAAACCTATATACACCTCGACATGCTTCGTATGCCGTGGTTAAAACCTAGATACACTTTTACTTTTACGACTCGTAGGGGGTAATTGGTTCGTAGGGGTAGCCTTTCCCGTAGGTCATAATTATATTAAGAACATTGCAAGGTCTAGCTTTCCATAAAGTCTGGTGACAAAGTGCTAGTTTGAAACAATGTAATATCTTAAGTTTATAACTCTGACCGACTTGATCGTTTTTCATTTAGTTAAAACTAAAATAAAAATGATTGTCAGTCATCATCAAAACAGAAATTGTTCACCCCGTCCCAGCCCCACCCCTCCTTCATCCTGGACAAACCGCACAAAAACAAATCGGATGCACGTCGTTCTATGTTTATATCTGTTTTATTTGATGTGAAAATGAAGGTTGTGGAAGAGGATCCAATTTGTCCGGTTTTCAAAATTCTACCCGAAAATTGATAAACAATTGAAAAACCGAGAGCACTTTACTTTTTGTTGACATATTTACTTTCTGTAAGTCATGGGCGATAGTTCCCTTAAGGATTTTCTTTGCATGACTTTTGATTATGCCTTATGCGACAACCAGCCGTGATTAGGTAGCCTGACAATGAATTACCCAATCGTTAGCCAATCAATTGTATAGCACAATGACAATCACATTGTACTAAAGCTTCATAATCTCTTGAAATACCCAATAATTGTCCATGAAACAAGTCAGAAGTACAAGTAACCGACTTAAGCCGATCGGATACACTTGGAAGGTTTTCAGCAATTTTAACAAGGCAGACAAATTTTGTGACTTCCTGTTTGCTTTTCTGCATATTAACCCCCTTCTTATAAATGGCTCCCAGAGGGAGCAAATTCTTTCCATTTAGAGTTGACCCCTTTTCAGAAGAGAGGCAATACTAGTTTGATAGCGTTGCCTCCAATGAAGATTTATCAGTTCCCTTCTAAGTAGGAAATTATCTTAGTGATTTAAACGATACTATTAGGCCTATAACTCTTTACTTAATTAAGGAACTGGATGCACTCGATCGATTTTCCGCCACTTTATACAAGTGAGATAACTTTCGTAACTTCCTCTTTGCCTTCATGCACACAAAGCCCTTTCTTAAAAGGGTCTGCTTTAAAAGGAAAGAATTTGCTCCTAAGTGTAGTACCTTTTTTCCTTTTAGGAGTGGACCCTGTACTAGAAGAGAGAAAAACAAATTCGACAGAGTTGCTTTCCATGAAAGTGTGGTCGTTCTTCTTGAAAGTATTATACTTTTATGACACAATTTTCATTACACAATGGCCACACATCTATTACTATTCAACAAATATGTTTGTCTCGGAATTTTGTATTGGTTGATGAAATGCTGTTTAGAGTAACCAACCGTACTGAACGTCTCGGAACATTTCATTGGATGATTAATTGCTGTTGATAGTAACTAACCACTTTGAAAGCACATGAGCTTTTAGCACATTTGAATTTCGTTTCCATCCACTTGAAGCAGGGAAAAAAACCATTTAACGCTAAGCATGCTTGGTAAATTTGTCAGCGGACTACATTTTTATTTTCATTTTTTTATTTTCTAAAAAAAATAAGCTTTGATATTTCGTGCAAATTGTCTCCTCTAAACCTATTTTCATGGTAAACTAAGAAACATATCGCGACTTTGTCGTCCGGTGAATTTGCACAGAGAGTGTAAAGGTTAGCTGTACGTATTTTTAACTCTTATTATGGTATTTCATATGGGTATTTGCAATCACTACTGGTATAAGTACTATGACTGAGCCCGTTTTATAACACAAAATATTAACGTGAGAAAGGCTCTAAACGCAATTCCTCAAAAACTGTGCAAACTTCAAATTAATATATATTCACCAAATAGTCAGCTAAAAAGTATAACGCAATCGTTTGATTGTCTAGAGATTTGTTAAACAAACACTATCAAACAAATACTGATAAATAGTCAAGGATATTTAAGATCAAACGAAAACGTGCATATTTTGTTCCTAAAGAACACAGCATCACGAAAACAGGCCTATATAATTTTGACCCCCTTAAACCCCACTTTTATATAGTAAAACTGGGGTTTACCGGGGTATACATTATTTTTCTTATTTTTGCTCAAAACTATAGATTTTGGGTACTCGTTAGAACCGCCTCGGCGAGGCGGTTCTAAATAGTGCCCACAATCTATGTTTTGCGCAGAAATATGGAAAATATCAAAGATTTTTATCTGAAATTTTTAAGTTTTTGGAGGTAAAATTTTCTATATATTTGAATAAGCGTGTTTTCGTAATGCAAGATCGGCTAACAACCTAGATTGGTCTTAATCGTGAATCGTGAACAAAAAGAACAATAATAAAACATACATAAGCGTACTTAGCAAGCGCTTTCGTCAAAATTATATTCTGAAACATTTTATCAGCATACCTGTGGTTCAAAAATGAATAAGCCTAATGAAGATTCCCAACCCGATTCTGAGCCAATACCCAGAAACGACAGATGCCAAGGCGATATGGCAATCGGTATTCCTGACAAAGAGACAAGCAAACACAGAGATCCTATAAAGAGTTGTTTTAGAAAACTGGCGTTCCTGTGCCTGGTTGTGTTACTGTCGTTTTCCACGTCAGTTTTAACTACCAAATACATCTCGGTTCCAATGGCCTTAGAACCCTCTGTAGGGAAGCCAGACTGTAAAAACTGTGGCGAACTAGTAAGTTGCTGTTGTTCAGTTATATCCTTCAGTGCAGGGATTAGGGGGGAGGTCCCAGGGTACGAAACCATAACAGGCACGACCCCTGCACGCGAGCTAGTAAGTTAACATGGTGTTTTAAATATTACGAAATCGGCACCGTAACATTATGATGCGGTCCATTAATGCAATTCCGTAACATCTCCGTAATAGTCGGAAACAACTTTACAGCCGCTGTATAACATTCTATTGAAGCTACGTGATTAGAGCCGTTACGTCAGAAAACGTCCCTTCGGACATGTGCGCCCAACGAGGATTCCGATTAGTATGCGCATTCGCGCAGCCTGACCAGAATCACCACTGGGCGCATTTTGGATATGCAAGGATGCAGTGTTTCTTCATACGGACTATAATGATTAGACTGCGTGGAAGCGCATGCTAATCTGAGTCTTCATTGGGAGCATGTGTGTGTGTGTGTGTGTGTGTGTGTGTGTGTGTGTGTGTGTGAACTCGGTCTGCACTGTTTGCCAGTACCCGTTTAGGGGTTTCCAGTATTCAATGGGTTAGGTATTTTGTTGTTCCCTCACTCAACATTTACTATTATACAGGTACTTGACAGACAAATACAGGAGAGACAAACTGCTATCAGAATGATCGGTGCTCAGATGTCAATTAACCAAAACCTCTTGAAAGGTATAGTCATATCAAACTTTTCTCTTCAGTCTTTTCTTGGTTTTTCCTACATTTGTAATGGAAAAAGTATCTAGACCATTTCTACAGACTTGCTTTTATGACGTCCCGGGCAGAGTGACTGGTTGTTGATAAGTCGGATACATAAAGATGGTTTATTTGTTGTGAGAGAAAGGGAGAGAGAGAAAGAGAGACAGAGAGTCCAAAGTTCATTACGAAAACACGCCTATCCAAATATGCTGAAAATTTTATCACCAAAAAAAATGAAAATTTTCAGATAAAAATACTGATATTTTTCTTATTTCTGCTCAAAAACACAGATTGTGTGAACTCGTTAGAACCGCCTCCCCGAGGCGGTTCTAACGAGTACCCACAATCTATGTTTTGAGCAGAAATAAGAAAAATAATATATACCCCTGTAAACCCCACTTTTACTATATAAAAGTGGGGTTTAAGGGGGTCAACATTATATAGGCATGTTTTCGTGATGTCAATGTTTTCATTACATAACCCAGTTTATTGATGTACTTTTATATAGCTATACATAACAAACATAATTCAGAAGTACAGAAATGCAATTCCTTTTGAAACTAAAAATGCACTCAAAGGACAAAAGTTTGAGCCAGCGTATGGCAAAACCTACAATAAGACCTGTGTAACTAGCAAATACTCGGACCAGCCTGTACATCCACCTAGTATGGCAAGGGTTTTCGTTTATCCCGCTTTCAATAGCCCGGAGGCAGTAGAAGGCACATGCGATCGTGTAAACTCTGATCAGACTGCGCGGACGCGCAGGCTGATCAGAGTCCTCGCTGGTCGCACAAGTCTTTTTGTAGGTTTTGTCGTGCGCTGGCTTAAATTATTGGTGCATTTATTCATTTTACCGACTCTTTACTGGTCGAGCTAATCAATCTGTATTAATCCAGCAGACATACAACGCTGAAATAACGTTGTTTCAACGTTAAAACAACGTTTTTTTCAAAGCTATGTGTCTGTGGGAGTAGTCTGTATTTGATAACTTCAATCTACAGTTCCTGTTTGTGTCTATTTTCACAGAGAATCCTCCCAAATTAGTCTGGTCACATGATGGTTCAGATGATTACCTAGATGGCATAAAACACGTGACACATTACCACAGGAATCATTCCTATGACTGTCTGGAAATACATAGAAGCGGTCGCTATCTCGTCACCGTCCAGCTGACGTACCGCTATACTGGCACCAACCCTTCCACAGCAGTGAACAGCTATTTCACATTGACAAAATTTAAAAACAGTACAGCATATCTTATCGCAAAGAGTGAATATGTTGTCCCCTCTCCAGGACACCGAAGCAGCAACACCGTACGACAACCAGCCTCTATAGTGCGCAGCGACTCGCTCAATACAGGAGATCGGCTTTGTGTCACTGTCTCACATCCGGACTTAATCTACGCCAGCAAAATTGACAGTTTCTTCGGAATTGTGTATTTGTGATAAGCTATGGCACGCTTGCTGTTGGTTAAGAGAGATCTCTAACACGACCAGGTGCTCATTCGCTTGGGTAGAATATATAACGCTCATGAGAAGGAGATAATACAAGCAATCTTAATGCTCCACATTCCTCAAAAATAGACATTTTGTTATCCAAGAAAGATTTAATAAATTAATATACAGTTGACTCTCGTTATCTCGACCTCGCTTATCTCGAATAACCGCTTATCTCGAAGTGAAAATCTGGTCCCTTCCTATACATGAAAACCTAACAACAGATGGAAAATATTGTAGAAAAGAGGAGAAATTGCTCCTGAGGAGCAATTTCTCCTCTTTTCCACAATATTTTCAATATATCTCTAACTTCAAAAGTCAAGTTACCTATCAGTTTGTTAAATGTGGTTAATCAAATTATTTTTTCCTCAATTCTGCAAACCTGATATGTCGAACTACGGATATCTCGAAGTATTTCAGAGAGTCCCTTGAAGTTCGAGATAACGAGAGTCGACTGTATATGGTATTAATACAATCATAAAATGTGGCACCTGATAGCCTGTAGAACTTCAGTTACAGTCGACTCTCGTTATCTCGAATTCCAAGGGACTCTCTGAAATACTTCGAGATATCCGTAGTTCGACATATCAGGTTTGCAGAATTGAGGAAAAAATAATTTGATTAACCACATTTAACAAACTGATAGGTAATTGGACTTTTGAAGTTAGAGATATATTGAAAATATTGTGGAAAAGAGGAGAAATTGCTCCTTAGGAGCAATTTCTCCTCTTTTCTACAATATTTTCCATCTGTTGTTAGGTTTTCATGTATAGGCAGGGACCAGATTTTCACTTCGAGATAAGCGGTTATTCGAGATAAGCGAGGTCGAGATAACGAGAGTCAACTGTAGTTTCTCGTTCTTCAAATGAAATGGGTTTTTTTTTTATCGTTTCCCTGAATTAATGTTGCCAACATTCATTCAGAGATACGATCAAAAATCATTTCATTTTTTATCCAGTTAAAAAATGTGAGACTAACTGAAATTTTACAGGCTGTCAAATGCCACTTTTTACGCTTATATTAATACTATATATCAATTTATTAAAACTTTTTTGGATAAAAAAAAGTCTTTTTTTTTTTAGGAACATGGAGCCTTTAAGGGGATTATATGCACTAGGTAGGTTTTCCTCTTTTTACAAGGGATACAGTTTTTGTGACTTCCTGTTTGCTTTCCTGCAAACCGATTCCCTTCTCAAAAGGGACCTGCTCAAAAAAGAAAGAATTTCTTTCCTTTTAGAGCAGAACCCTTTTCAGAAGGGAGACAAATGAATTGTGAGAGTTGCCGTCCTTGACGGTCCGCAGTATCAAATCCGAGTCATGAACATTTAAATTATGATGCAGTTACTAATACCGAAGGTACGCCAGACGAATTCTAATGGACATTCAGTAGCTGTAAGACATCAAAATGTCACCGTTATGGCTTCGGACAAAAAAAAGTAGATACATAGGAATTGCAATGTTCTATGTGAAATATGTATTATTTATGCGCAGCTCCCGTGATATTAAGACGTGGTTTTTATTTTGCTTTGTTTAAAAGAAAGATGTGTTCTTGTTTGATGCATTTAGAGTTATAAGTGCAATAACGTTTCAAGTATCTGTGATTTAAGGATTTTGATATTTACAAATGAGTATCTGATCTGATCTTTTATTTATCACATTTCTAACCGTTCACTTGATGAAGAGTGTATTGCTGTTTTTCTTTTTATATATATTGATAATTTATAGTTGCTCATAAATTATATAATTTGTACTACGGTTAACATGTTAATTTTACAAATAAATATTAATCTCGTATTTCTCTTGCATTATATAATCGCAAAGAAACTGAAAGTATAAACTATACTACTGAGAAGTATGGTGGTGGGGCATTTTACGGCCGCCACACTGCACTGCACCAGCTGCAGTGAAGATAAAAGTCTGAGAAAAAGGGCAGACATAGTTTGCTTGATACGGCACAGAGTGCAGACAATGCTTGTTCATTGTGTGAACGTCTGTTAGATTACAGTTTTGTTTTCTGCGGTACCAGGAAAATTTCGCCCCCTATCCCGACCCCCTCGCACGGAAAATTGCCCCCACCTCCGAAAACTGCCACCCCCTGGTAAATCTGCCCCCGAGAAAACTGCTCCTGAGGAAAATTGCCCCGCTCCCAACATAACTGCCCATGAGTAATCTGTCCCGGAGGAAAATTCCCTCCCCCCTTTACTCCCCCCACCCCTCCCACCACACATACGAACTGTTCTTAACAGCATTTTATTACTTTTATTATGGTGATACTGATGCTGATGGTGCTGATTATTATTATTATTATTATTATTATTATTATTATTATTATGTTTTCTTACAACAATTTGGGAAAACTCTTATTCATTTTCAATGATAGCAGTTGATTGAAATTATTTCCACATAATGTTTTCTTAATCACAACCATTAATAACACTTATTTCAATGAGAGGGGTTTAAGATTCCCTTTGCAAAATTAAATCCTATTTAAGAGAAATGATTGCTTTTCAGGATTTACAGGGCTATAAAGAAATAAGTAATAAAGAAATAAAGAATCCATATGTATGGGATTAAAAGGCGGTGCTAACTGGCGTTAAGAGAACTGCCTAAATTGCCTTAATTGGTGACTAATATAGATAATGAATAGATAATGGAAACTGAATAGGGTTTTTATTGTATTTTAAACTTCAAAACATGCAGCTGACAGATATAAAATAAATTCATTATTTGATTTCAAACACTAATGCTCAACATTATGAAAACATGCCTATATAATTTAGACCCCTTTAAATCCCACTTTTATATAGTAAAACTGGGGTTTACAGGGGTATGCATTATTTTTCTTATTTCTGCTCAAAAACATAGATTGTGGTACTCGTTAGAACCGCCTCGCCGAGGCGGTTCTAACGTGTACCCACAATCTCTGTTTTGAGCAGAAAAATAAAAAATATCAGATTTTTTTTATCTGAAAATTTTATGTTTTTGGAGGTAAAATGTTCTATATATTTACATAGGCGTGTTTTCGTAATGACTAGTGTTCAAATGTGTTCAGTTAGTTCACCCAATAATAATATAAGTATATGGGCGGGAGGGGGGCAATTTCCTGATAGGCAGTTTTATGCGGGGGTTGGATAAAGTCTTACTGAGGGACAGTTTTTTTCGGGGATCAATTTTTTCGGGGAGCGGAAGGGGCAGCTTTCTTGGTGTTGTGGGGGGGGGGGGGCAATTTCCCGGGGCGGTTTTCGAGGGGAAAGGAGTCAATTTTCCGGAAGGGGGGAGGGGTAATTGTCTCAATTTTCCCAGAACGTTTCCTGGACAGTGATATGCGAAAATCTGCCTCTCAGCATATATAAAGTCACATCGTCTGCGCATCCGTCAGTCTCATCAGGGCATTTAATCGCCTTCCATACATCCTACAGTACAATGGCTCTGTAAAATGGACAATAAAAGCCTTGATCGGAAAACGGTAGCACCGGCTGATTAAGACTTTCGCTGTCCGTATGTATCTCAAAAATACGGTTTGCGTGGCCCTTAAAGGGAAACTGATACATTTTCTTGGAAGGCAATTCTGTCAAATTAGTTTCCCCCCTTCTGAAAAGGAGTCTACACTAAAAGGAAAGAATTTGCTCCCTGTGGGACCAAATTCTTTCCTTTTAGGGTAGACTCTTTTTAGAAGGGTCTTGGTGTGCAGGAAAGCAAGCAGGAAGTCACAAAAGTTATCTCCCTTGAAAAAAAAATTCGGAAAATCTACCAAGGATATCCGATCCCTTTAAACAGTGTTTAACGAAAGGCTTCACATTGTAATGCAAAGTTTTATTTTCAGCGTATCTATCATTTGTCTGTCTTGAAAGGACACATTGTTGTCTTTATTTGACCAAAACATTATTCCGACTTCTTTCACCGTCCCCTACAAAAGTAGCAATCGTCGGGATTTAAAGGCCATGTGGTTTTCTATTTTTGACCAATGGTGACAGAGAATTAGGGCTAATAGCACGTGGAGCTATTTTATAGCCAACAGTCTATAATGGTTACGTGGTAGTATATGATTGACCAATGGAGAATGAGAATAAGGACTAATACCACTTGACATCATCTCATAACCGACAAACTATAATGGTCAAGTGGTTGTGTATATATTCAACCAATGGAGATGGCGAATCGGGACTC
This sequence comes from Anodontia alba, assembly GCA_964016985.1. Lineage (NCBI taxonomy): Eukaryota > Metazoa > Mollusca > Bivalvia > Lucinida > Lucinidae > Anodontia > Anodontia alba. The sequence goes on from OZ024832.1 coordinate 52,369,306, forward strand.
ACAGCACTTAAAAGTGTCTCAAAAACAGCCATCAGTTTTGTCTCAGCTGAGGAAAAACCCATTAGTTTACTAGTTTATTACCTTACCGTTAGATATAAAAATTTCTTCATAAAAAAGCAACGCATAAAACGTGTGTGGTGTCGAAAGTCAGAAATACTATGACAAACAACAAATCATCAAGATAAAGATCTGGACCCAGTTGTTCAAAACTAAACGCAGTTATTCGCTAACATGATGTTGAAATTTCTATCTTGAAATATGGAAAATACATGGATATGTTTTGCTTAAAAATGTTAGTAACTGCTACTCACATTTTGCAGCAAAACTATCAATGTATTTAAAAATACCTTAGCTACAACAGTTGACGTGTTTGTCATTAACAAGCTCGTTAAGCTAATGATGCTTTAAACAACTTGGCCCTGTTTTGTTCAACTCACATTTCTGCAAAAATATCGATATATTTGAAAATACCTTAGCTACAACAGTTAATAAGTTTTTCATTAACAAGCTCATAAAACTAAAGATGCTTTGAACAACTGGGCCCTATTTTCTTAAATCTTTCAGACGTTCAAAGATTCCAACATTCAGAGAAACAACAAATCGCGAAAAACTTATTACATAAAAAATCAACACATAGTTCCGATTTCCAGCTTAAGTGTTTATTATCTGGCTATAACGTCTCGTTGTTTTCCAGATCTGAGTCAAAACTAAAAGGGAAGAATGAGAAAAATTCTTTCCTGTTAGAACAGGTCCCTTTCCAGACTTTTTGCTGTCTTAAACTACTATTTCAAAATAAAACGTACCTACCCAGAGCTAAACATAACATAAATTACGAGAAACATAACATATTTTATTGAAAACTAAACGTATTACAATGTGTTTATAGCTATAAAAATGGGGAAAAAACAAATGACATGCTCCCGCAAATCATTACGAAAACACACCTATTCAAATATACTGAAAATTTTACCACCAAAAAATGAAAATTTTCAGATAAAAAAATTCTATATTTTACATATTTCTGATCAAAACATAGATTGTGGGTACTCGTTAGTACCGCCTCGGCAAGGCGGTTCTAACGAGTACCCACAATCTATGTTTTTGAGCAGAAATAAGAAAATAATGTATACCCCTGTAAACCCCAGTTTTACTATATAAAAGTGGGGTTTAAGGGGGTCAAAATTGTATAGGCATGTTTTCGTGATGCCTATGCATATCTTCTTGGTTTAATTTGTTTACTGGAGAAGTTTTAAGATACTCCCGTGTTTGGCTGCAGACACTGATTTACAGATGCAACTGTGAACTGCCAAGCAGCAAACGGACAGGGAAAATAAGATATTGTGCAGTAACATCACGAAAACATACCTATATAATTTTGACCCCCTTCAACCCCACTTTTATCTAGTAAAACTGGGATTTACAGAGATATACATTATTGTTCTTATTTCTGCTCAAAAGCATAGCGTGTGGGTACTCGTTAGAACCGCCTCACCGAGGCGGTTTTAACGAGTACCCAAAATCTATGTTTTCAGCAAAAATATGAAAAAATATCAGAATTTTTTTATCTGAAAATTTTCCTTTTTTTTGGTTGTAAAATTTTCAAAATATACTGAAAGGAAAAAGAAACGCAGGGTAAATTTTATTCCTAAATTTCATTCAAGTTTGAAAAGGTTTGTTAAATATTTTACTATGATTACAAAACGGTACATGTATGGAACAAAAGTTCCAAATTTCATTGGTTTGTGATCAACAAGTCTCGAGTTATTGAAGTTCATTGGTAGCTACCCCACAAATCTTGAAATCAAAATCAAACTGAAAATCAATATCGGGTGTGCCCCCCTCTTGCTGCCGTTGCTGCCATAATTCTCCTTTGGATAGAGTTAACCAAAGCATTGACAGTTCGCATCGGGATGTTATTCCATTCATCGATCAACGCATTCCTTAGTTGCGGGGGGATTTCGGCGTTTCCTAACCCTTCTGTCCAGCTCATCCCACATGTGCTCTATTGGGGTCAAATCTGGACTGTACGGTGGCCATGCTAGTGGTGCGATGTTATTGTTTGCCAGGAAATCCTGACAAACTCGGGCAACATGTGGTCGGGCATTGTCCTGCTGCAGAATCAGATTACGTTGTTGCACAAGCGGGACTGCAACAGGACGCAAGATCTCATCCCTATACCTTACTGCGGTCATATTGCCTGCAACAATAATCAACTGTGATTTTATCCCGTGAGCAATGCCTCCCCAGACCATAACGGAGCCACCCCCAAACCGATCCCGTTCGACAACACAGGCGTCGGCGAAGCATTCTCCGCGACGTCGGTACACACGACGTCGACCATCTGCGCGATAGAGAGTGAACCTAGACTCGTCCGTAAATAGAACTCGTCTCCACTGCCTCATCGGAAATAGCCTGGGTGCATGCGCCGTCAGCCACGCCATACGACGCAACCTACGTGCCTGGGTCAGAGGCAGACCAACGTATGGACGATGAGCTCGAATCTCACGCAATCGACTTCCAACAGTCTTCGGAGAAATTTGTCGATTATGCGTACCTACTGTATTAAGGGCAGTTTCGGTAGCAGTGAGATGACGATTCCGCAAATGTGCCAGACGGATTGTCCTGTCCTGACGTCGCGACGTCACGCGTGGACGCTCAGACCGCGGTCGGTCTGCTAAATGCCCTGTCTCCCTTAAACGTCTAACAAGACGTTCAATTGTTGAGACGTTAACCCCAAAATGATTGGCAACTTGCTGTTGCCTCTAACCCTGCATCAGCAACGCAATTGCCCTACCCCTCTGAACATCAGTCGATCGTACCATGATTGAAAAAAAGTTCAAAGTAGCGTAAAAATGAAAAGAAAAATTGGTAAAAGAATCGAAGAGCATTGTGTATCGTTGAAGTGTACCAAATGGTGTGAGGAAATCTTGTGCTGAAGGTTTAAACATGCTTGTTTTGCACGAAATTTTGGCTTTCCGTATTGTCCGTGCAATGCACTGTGTAGTGCACGGTTGAATGATTTCACACACTGGGTAGATAGCACATCGACCAAAGACTCGTATACCCGCGGTTCACATTCACAGGACAATCTGTAAAAGTGTATGGCTATAGTAAACACCGTAAAAAATGGTTAAAATAAGAAGGAAAAAACTCTACCCTGCGTTTCTTTTTTCCTTTCAGTATATTTGAAGAGGCGTGTTTTCGTTATGAACTTCAGTAAGTAGAACACAGATGGCTCGTTTACCCTCGCTGATTCGAACACGTTTTACAGTCCCTAGGAAATTCTTCCGATAGCTGAAGAAACATATCTATGGATATTTTAGGGGAATTTTCTTATTTTAACATGAAAATATGTTATGTGAACTCATTCTAATGAAGAAAATGCGTTCACAACACACTATTATTTTATACATTATCGAAAAGTCGTCCCTAAATTATCCCCTTTTGCCTCTTGATATGGCGCTAAGATTTACCCTGAGAGACTCGAGCTATTCATGTCTAGAACAAATTTCCATGGTACCGAAGATATTCAAGCTGTTGGTTCAACTATATAGTCAACCCTTTTTATACCGATACTCGATGCAACGACAAAATTATAACGACAATTTGAATGTCACGAAACCTTTCTTCATGATGTGACAGTTAAGGAGGAATTATGCATGAACACTGCATTAAAACTTTAAGCAACAAATGTTTCGGAAATGTGTTAGAATCGCCTCAGTGAAGCGATTCTTACAAATATCCAAAACATAATGTTCTATGGGGAAATAAGAATAAAACAAGGACTTTCTTAGATATCAGTCTGCTCATTACGGATTCTTTACAACAGCAAATCTTAATTGCAACATCTTTGGGAACAAATACTGTCGTTGTAATGAGGGTTCACTGTATTTTCAAATGATACCGGCTCTTCGTTCAACATAAAACAACACAACATAACATACCATATAACAGAATATAATTTTATTCACTTTTTTTTTAAATATTACAAATTTTAGGGACTTGCTTCCCCAAGCCCCGAGTATATCTATTTAATGTTTTGGTTATAAAACTTTTAACTCGAGAATTTTTAAGATACTTCAGCGTTTTGTTGCCGAAACTGTTTTGCAGATGCAGCAATGAACTGCAATCCAGCAAACAGGCCGGGAAAATAAGATGGTATACTACAATACTGCAATGAGTCGAATTCCGAAGATTCAATTAGCGTGCCGGATTCGACCCTGTTTTTGAGTCTCTGGGAAATTCTACCAATAGCTTCAGAAAACAAATACAGCAATATTTGAAGGACACGTTCTTATTTTATCATGTAAATGTATGCCGTGTCTTTTCATTAGAATCGCCTCATCGAGGATCGAAAAGATATGTCTAAATTTTTGCCATGCTCCTGTCAAGCCGACACTAAGTGAAGCAATGGAAGGGAGTGAAGTGAAGACCCTGATCAGACTGCACAAACATTCACACAGGCTCCTCTGGTTTATTGCAGCTGTCACGTGACATATTGATCCTGCCTCCATGCTGTGGATCTTTTATGATATTAACCCTGGTCCTGCTGAACCCAGGTATGCCCTACCTATGCAAACAATGCAGATCCAGATCAGTTGGCTTCTGAAGAAGAAGCCAACATCTGGATCTGCATTGTTTATTATTAACTATGTGAATTTGTATTAACAACCTTGATTAAGTAATATGACTGGTTATAAGTGGGCGGGGCATATTAATTTATTGTTCATGGCAAGGCTTAAGTTTGCTACCTAGAGGTAATCCGGCCTGAATGTTATTGCTTTCTCTGATTCAAATATAATATTGTTTCAGTATACACGTCTTACTTTCTGGGTTCGCATTTTTCCTAATCATAAGCAAAGCAGCTCGACGTTTTCTACGCTGTTTAGAGAGAGAGAGAGAGAGAGAGAGAGAGAGAGAGAGAGAGAGAGAGATGTAACATTCACATATACACATAAATTATTCCATTTGGACCCGTATAAAAGATAATCTTTGATCTTGCCATACACAAACCGCAGCATTTCTGGTGACCCTGATGTTGTGGTATATACACTGCCATAAGTTGCAACAGAATCCGACAGCTTACATGGTTGCTTTCAGTAAAGCAAATCACTAGCGATTTTTTTTTTTTTTTTTTTTTTTTCAAAAAAAAACATTTTGCATCTCCTGAACGACTATTGTAAACACGTCTAATGTGACCTCAAATTTCAGAGTAGCCATTTGATATCTTGTTACCGAGATTTGATATTAGTTCGAATAAACTATATCAATAATTATTAATTTCATATAGAATCAAATAAATAATATCAACCCAGTATAACCGGTGATATCGATAAATAGGAATACATAGTAAAACGGCACCCAATAAGGGGCTGCCTTTATGCAAGAATGTATGACCCAAATTCTTTTCTTTAAGAGTAGCCCTTATTTTCAAAGAGATACTATGGAGATTGTCTGTTGTTCTTTTTTTTTTTCAGGCTATTTCCTTGGTGTGAGTAAAAATAATTCCGGTCAGACTACGCCACTGAAGTTCTTTGACTGAGGTTTTCCCTTTGCCTGCCGCTTACGTGAGCGAATAGCATATGTTCTGGTGATGTACAGTCGCATATGCTATAAACAGTTCTTAGTTCATAACGAGGCACATATGACATTCTCGCACTGTCAATACTTTATAAGATTACCAGGTTTCTTGCTTTACGAAAACATGCCTATTCAAATGTATTGAATATTTCACCACCAAGCAATGAAAATTTTAAGATAAAAAATTCTTATATTTTTTTCCTATTTCTGCTCAAAACATGAATCTATGTTTTTGAGCAGAAGTAAGAAAAATAATGTATACCCCTGTAAACCCCAGTTTTACTTTATAAAGATGGGGTTTATTGGGGTCTAAATTATATAGGTATGTTTTCGTGATGCTTTGAAAGGACAGGAACCACACGGACAGCCATAATATTGTTTTGATTTTTCGGGCCATCTGTGGTTCACATAGTATTTGAGCCAGCGCACGACAAAACCTACAATAAGACTTATACATGTGCGACCAGCGATGACTCAGATCAGCCTTCGCATCTGCGCAGTCTGATCAAAGGTATTGCTAGTTGCATTGCCTTCTTCAGCATCTGGGTTATCCAAAAAAAGGGATAAACGAGAACCCTTGCCGTACTGAGTGGATGTACAGGCTGATCTGTCTTTGCTTGTCAAACAGGTCTTCCCAGCTAGCATTCTACGTAAATCTACATCAGGCCGTCATCGGCCCGTCAGCTACCCTGACGGGCCGATGACGGCCCGATATAGATTTACGTAGAATGCTGACTGGGTTATTGTTGGTTTGGTCGTGGGCAGGTTCATTTTATTTAGTTCTGGCTCCCAGTTTCTTTGTTTCATCACTGAGTTTTAATTTCATTTTGTATTTTTACTGTTACGAGCCAAGCGTAACGAGAAAAAAAATGAAAGTGAAACCAGTAACAACCTTTAAATTATTAACAATATGTTTTCACTAAAAATAAGATTCAAAACAAAAAGAATATAAAAACAGTACCTTTCAAGTTTAATTGCCACACAGTCCCTCAGAAATAATCCACAAGAATTTCTAAAACAAATTCTTTAAATATCAGTTTCTGCTCCCAAAATTTAAAGTCCCTGAATTCAGAGTTTAATCCCAAAATGAATAAAATACTCTGTGTGGATTAATTTTCCGACGAAAGTATACAAAGATGTCCATACGAAAATATTTTTCCCTTATATATTATGAAAGAACATTCTAGAGAAAGAATTTGCTAGAGTTATAACTCATTTTTCAGTTTTAGTCAAGAATATTCTAAATGTTCTATGACATGCCAAAAATAGCTTAATCTAGAATATTCCTTCTGGAAAGTTCTAAAAAGAACATAAACAACTTGTTATTGTAAACATGTTTTTCCAGAAAGTTCTATAGAAACTTGCAGTAAACAAGAAAATGACTAAACTAACTTAACATCTTATATATAACATTACAACATATGAACCTAGGATGAAGATTTGGTACCGATAAACCGGTTTAAACTCAGGACCCTGACAATTTAAAGTATAAAAATGTAAGTGAAGATATCCAGGAAATGCTACAAAAACGAAGCGCAGCCTTCCCGAAGCACCAAAAGAATCAGAGATTAGGAACAAACAATGACAAAACAAACGTCACATTTGAAACCATAGACGCACAAACAAAGAAGAACTGCAACAAATAAACCACCTTACAGGCAGTCAGGGGGGGGGGTGGGGGGGGGGGGGCTTACTTAAACCAGGTTTACTGGCTCGATAGAGCAACTTTGATTCCGATGCAGCTCCAAATTACAGCCGACTCTCGTTATCTTGACTTCGCTTCTCTCGAATAATCGCTTATCTCAAAGTGAAATATGGTGCCTGTTTTAACATGGAAATCTAACAACAGGTAACAATGTATTGTGGAAGAGAGCAGGAATTTCTCCCCTTTTCCGCAATATTTTTTAATTTATCTCTAACTTCAAGAGTTAAATTACATATTTATTTGTAAAATGTGGTTGTTCGATTTATTTTTCCTCCATTCTACAAATCTGACATGTCGAAGTACGGATATCTCGAAGTATTTCAGAGAGTCCCTTAGACTTTGAGATAACAAGTCGACTGTACAAATATATTTTTGGTCCACATAGGGTCCCCTACCTCCCCTGTGAATCATCACATATAATCACAAAACTTAGTTTAAACGAAGCGAAGGGCTCATTGGCAATCTGAAACTAGACCCGAAGAAACCCACAAAGACAACGATGGTCCTGATCAGAGACTGATAGTCAAGCATAGACCTTCTGGAACACATTACGAAAACATGCCTATTCAAATATATAGAAAATTTCAGCTCCAAAAAGTGAAAATTTTCAAATGAAAAAAATATCTGATATTTTTCATATTTCTGCTCAAAACATAGATTGTGGGTACTTGTTAGAACCACCTCAGCGAGCCGGTTCTAACGAGTACCCACAGTCTATGTTTTTGAGCAGAAATAAGGACAATAATATATACCCCTGAAAACCCCAGTTTTACTATATAAAAGTGGGGTTTACGGGGGACAAAATTAAATAGGCGTGTTTTCGTGATGAGGTCGAGGATAGTCACATATTTTAGGATCAACTTAGCGTATATCCTCCTTAGACTCGTCCTCCTGCGATTAAAGAGGAAAGCCAATATTCCATAAGGACCATTTTCTTATGATACAAAATTGCACGCTCCTGAGAAAAGTCGACCGATTGAAAGGTTGACTTTCGAAGAGTGCCCTATAATTACATTGTTAGTCTGTCTATCCGTGCGTGGTCAGTTAGCGAAAATGGCAATAGCGCTGAAACCGTTGGGAATATTTTGATAATTTTGGCATACTGATAGATACCGACAAGATCTAGCCAATACCCTTGCCAAATCCACTTTTCTTTGACCCAGGCAATACCGAAGTAAAATATGAGAAAATATAGAAATCGTCGTAGTTCTACATCCATATGGGATATTTGAATAAAAAAATTTTACATCCATCAATATTGACAATATTCAGACAAAGGAATGCCACTTTCCTTGACCTAGGCAATGCCGAAGCCAAAGTGCGATAGCGACAGACCTATAGAAATACTTTGATAATTTTTCGCAGACAGATTGATACTGACAAGACCTAGTTAATGGGCTTGCCAAATGACAGTTTTTACTGACCGAGACACACCGAGGATAAACTATGGAAATAGCCATATGTCCTCAACAATATGGAATATTCTGATCAAATGATGTATACAAATCGATAGTGACAAGATCTAGCCAAAGGAATCATCCAAAGCCCGTGGCTATCTAGAGGCATAGGCAAGAATGTGGCGGGTCAGACACTTTAGCGATAGTTGATTATCAAACCTAATTGTGGAAACAACCTCAAAGCTATCGACCAATATTGGACTAACAACCGATAATTGGGTTAAAGCCTCATAATCTGGTTAAGTAGTGACAGTTTATCAAATGAGGTTTATACAACCACTGACTCTGAACTTCAGAGCCCGGAGAAGATTTTAGCGTATACAGGTTTTCTCAGAAATAGTTCGCATGTGAACTGCCCAGTTGCAAGTGTAAGTTCTAAGTGTTGGTGCATAGAGGTTTCTTGTACCATTGTGTTGTTTAAGAAGAGAGGTGGATGATATACAGGGTTTGATTTTCTAGAAAGTGTCATTGCCATAGTCTTCTTTGCGTGGAATTGTACAAGCCAATCAACGGCACAGTCGGATATAGTACGTATATTTGGCATCTTAAGGCTTGGTCGGAACATTCGACAATGATACACAGGCCGGTGTCGTCCGCGAATAGACGGATGGAACATCTAATGCGCTTGACGATATCGTTGACATAAAGGAGAAATAAGAGTGGGCCCAAAATGGACCCTGGGGAACTCCAGCTTCAACTGGTGCCCAGTCGAAAGTTTGACCATTTAGAACTACATGTTCCCTATGCCCTGAGAGATAACTGGTAAACCATTTAAGAACGTGTTCTGAGCATCCTCTTCCTTGACCTTTGCGAACTAAACCTTTGTGTCAATCTCTATCGAATAACTTTATAATGTCGCAGAAGACTGCTCGCACATTTGTTATTGTCAACTGCTTCACAGAATGTATGATAGGTGTGTAATAATTGGTGAGTGATGGAGTCGCTTTGGATGAAGCCTGACTGGAACGGTGCTAGTAACTGGTGAGATACGACATAGTTATAAAGATGCTTGTGAACACAGCGTTATATTGTCCTGCCTATGAGACTCAAAAGAAAAATAGGTCGGTAATTCCTCGGCAGGAATTTGTCATCTCTTTTGTGGGTCGGAGTTAGATTGGCACCTTTCCATGCGCGTGGAAAGTAGCCTTGGAGTAGTGATCTATTGAAGATAGTGCACTTTCGCGTAATAATCGCGGGATGATTAAATCCCGACTGCAAGCTTTGCTGACGTCCAATAGTCTGGGAAGAAAAATAAATGTTCAACAGTTCCGCTTTTTGACAGTCAGTCTCTGCAACTTCGTGATTCATACTAAGTGTAAGGTTTCCCAGATTTAAGAGCGGTTTGGAGGGTTTTTTTAAAAATAATTTGGAATTACTATTTTCAGAAGATAAGAAGAGATTATCAAGTTTATCAAAATAGTCGTTTTTGATTTCCTTACAGCGTAGTTAGTTTTATTTCACAGTTGCTTATATTTAGTCCAGAAATGCATGTTATTCGTCTTCTTGGGGGTGGTTGGGTGGTGCGAAGGTGTCATGTATCTTATGTCACCGGGTCGTCCAGCTGATATTGGCTTATAGTTGGGCAAGGCCTGCTATCCTTGTAGCAGGTAAGGGTAGGGAGGTGATTTTTTATTTCTTCTGTTTCTACACTTTCATTCATGTTCCTCTTTCTTTCCTGTCCCTCTCTTTCATCTCTTCTGCTATCTCTTCTGTCTCTTTTCTCCCTTTCTCTGGGAGACGACACAAAATGACCCACAAGGGTTGACGTATCGTTAAACCCCAACACAGACAGATATTCGTCTTCTTAAACTGTCTGTTAGTGCGTTTACATCTTCTAATTGTGTTTTAAATGTGGCATGTGATCCATGGATGATCATCAGGTTTTATGGTTACTTTTATAAGGGCTAAATATGGTTAATTTTATAAGGGATAGATTTCTCGGGAGCCTTGATTATAGTGTCAGAAAGGACCTGAATATTATGGCCGATGGTTTAGTCGACTTCAATTTTCTATGGGAGGTCAGATTCCGATAAAATCATTCTGTATTTGTCGTAGTCGGCTAGTCTGTAGTTCCGTTTTTTTCTTCGAATGATGGTGTATGCGGGCGTGTAAATTTAAGTGCAGCTATGATCGGACAGTGGTACCTAGTGTAGTCAGCCATGAAGTGGTCTGCGACTCCACTTGTCAGAACATTATAATTATTGCGTACTAGGGTCAGGTCAGTGATAGCTGAAGAGTGCTCAGCCAAATGCATGGGTTCGGATATAAGCTGGTTTAGAGAGTATTCTAGCATTTCCTTAATTTCGTTGTTGTTGTCCTTGGACATGTCTATGTTGAAGTCGCTTGTGATGACGATGTTGGTGTTGCATGCTGTATCTACGCTTCCTTTGATCAATTCAAAATAGTCCCGTCCGCTATTAGGGAGTCTATAGAACTCACCAATCAGTACCGTTTTGGATTTTACCTGGATTTGAATCCAAACGGATTCAACACCAAGTAATATCAGGCCCGATCTACGTTTGCATGATAATGTTTTACTGACGTAAATAGCAATTCTTCCACCGGAGCGACCTTGTCTCTCTGATCTGAAAGGTAACAAAATGTGCTCGATTTGTATATCAGAACTATTAGTGTCATGATTTAGCCAACTTTCGGAAAAAACAAGAACGCCGTATGCTCTTCGCTTCGAATAATGTCTATTTTGGGTATTAGACTTTGAATATTTAAGTGGATTATAGTTAAGTGATAGGAGATTAATTCAAAAGATGTTGCTGACAGAGTGCTGCTGTCAACAGTGCTGCTTCCGACAGAGTCTGGTCCAGGATAAGTCTCAATGTCACCGCATTGAAGTAACAAGGACAACAACCATATGATCAGGCTGGATACAATGAGTAATAAGAGGCCGTTACGACAGAATGTTGTATGACGGCACATTAAAGTATTGGCGCATGACGGGTATACTGGTGTTTTTATAAAGCTCGTTGCTTTGCTGGAGAGCCAGTGTTAGACTAACTGCTGGGATAGTGCGAGTGCTTGGAGAGCATGATATCATATGTATCATACTAAAGAGTAGCACATTGACCTAAGTGTGTGATATTCGTTTCGTGGTACACAGTCTTAATGATAAAGAAACACAGACGATGCCACCAAGCCCATCTGATCTAAGTTTGTTAGGCATCAGATGCTGGCTAGTAGGAAATGTAGAAAGATCAAAACGGGTCATAGTGGCAGCCCTGGTGCATCCTGTGTTGACACTTTGTCTAATAGACAGTACGCATTAGGTAATGTGGGACAACAGATGGCAGGGGAGTCAGTCGGATAGTGGGAGTAAGAGTTAAGATAAAGAAGAATGTCAATAATAATGAAAAAAAGCACATCAAGCTATACAACCAGAGCAGCCTTGATGGAAGGAACGTACAAAGTATTAATGGAATATTATAGCAAATGATGATTTTTGTTGTCAATACTCACGAGTCATCATAGTCCAACTCTCACAGTTTGAACTCACAGGTGTCGCTGGGACAGTCATAATACTAATTTGCTTTAAGAGGAATAGATTCGCTTTCAGGGGAGGAACTTCTGTGAATTTTCTTTCGCTTCTTTCTAAAAAGGGATTCACTGCAGCTTGTGTTAAGTACCGTGTGGCGGCCTTAAACGTCTCCCCGTACTTCACCATAGGGCAGGTTATACTTTATTACTTTTATCACCTTTGGGATCATTGAGCCCATTCTGGTTACTTTGAAGACCGAATACCCCTTAAGCCGGTGCTAGGAGCGTCTACAACCTCGAAAAAACATGGCTGTATATGAAGAGACTTAATAAAACCGAGACTCCGTATTTTTGTTCTGATGTATGTTCTTTGTTTTCAAACGCGATTTTTTTTAGATTTTTTATTTCACCCCAAACAGAATAGTAGGTTGTTATCAACACAGCCCAGTTTTATCTCCTGTACATTGCCTATTAAAAACCTGGTGATATAGGGAGCATGTGGCGGACCAACGCCAACACAAACCTTGCCTGCATCCCTTCTTGCATAGACAAGACTAAGCCTGATCACAAATGGCCACAGTCCACCGCTCTAGTTTGATATGAACCAATACCAACTAAAGTTATCATTGTCAATGCTGAAATTTCATTCACTCTATACATAAAACAATAGTAATACTATTCTGTTTTTCTTCTTCTCCTCCTTCTTCTTCTTCTTCTTCTCCTCCTCCTTCTTCTTATTTCTTTTGAATCATAAACCAATAGTTCACAGTTGTCAGCTTGAGGACATTTCCACCGATATTTTAGCAGCAACATGAAACAATAAGAGAAGAATTTAAAAGCATAATAGCAAATGAAAGACATGCAAACAAACCGAAAATAAAATATTAAATTAGTAAGTTCAATTGGATAGCATTGTCAATACTGAAATTAGAAAACTTTGGAATAATATAATAGGTCATACTAGAACCACCCACCACATATCTGCACAATCTAATTATTGCGCTTGCTGCCCATCACTTTTTAGCCACAGCCGGAAAAAAACGTACCTTCGTATATATGCGCCTAGCAAAGACTCAGATCAGCCTGCGCATCCGCACAGTCTGACCAGAATCTTCACTAGGCGCATTTTAGATAGCTAAGGGTGCAACTTTTCTTCATGCAAACGACGAAGTCTGTGATCAGACTGCGCGGATGCGCAGGCTGAGTTGAGTCTTCGTTGGTTGAACATGTCAGAAAGTACTTTTTCTCTCGTTTTGGCTCTTAGGTATTTAAGAGGATTAGATATATTGATAAATTTTCCGCCATTTGTTTTCTTTTAAAAAGATAGACTGTCGTGATTTCCTGTCTGCCTTTCTGCACGCTTTGCCACTTATGAAACTAGATCTACTCTAGCAAAAAAATGCTTTGCTCCCAGGATGAGAGTCTTTCCTTATAGAGAAGGCCCATTTTTTCGGAATGCCAACAAAACAATGTTGATAGCTGCTTGCCCCAAAAATGTATCCGTTCCCACCAAAAAACACAATCACTTGAGAAAACAATCACCGATAGTTAGCTGCCTGCCAGATAAGATAGGAAACTCTTACTTAATGCATATTAAAAACCTTAAGTACTTTAATTTAATACTCGTATACTATTGTTTTAGACTACATAAAATTATCCATTACTCTATGTTATTGTTATTGTTTTCTTAGTTTACGTGACTTATCCTGTTTAGAACACTTAATTGGGACAATCAAAATTTTTGTCCTCGCTGCCCACATTGAATAATGTAGGCTACAGATCTTTTGAATGCATAGTGAAAATGGAAATGTATAATGAAAATTCCTATGGACATTTCAGAGCTTTAGTATATATAATAGGTTTGACTCCCATTTACCTTAATAAACAAGAGATTATCATTGGAATCTGTAAGCAAAGCAGAGAATAGTTGCATACCTCGTACAAGCTGAAAACATACATTTTCAAACTTACAGAATCCCAACCAGTCAAGCATTTTTTTGAGTTTTGGACTAAAAGACTATTTACATCAAATTTAGAGTATTAATTAATGCTTCAAATCCGGTTCTAAATTGGCAGTTGGAGAAGGTCTTAACAAAACAAGATCACAACTAGCCATAAATTATTGGAGGTTTGAAACAAAAGATTTCTCTACAGAAACCGATATTTTACATCAAATAGATTCTAAACTGGCGACTGGTGAAAGTCTTAAAAAAAAAGTCTTAAGTTTATAATAACGCGGTCGTTAAATAATATATAAAAAGACTTTGAAATTTTTGCCATTTAAAAATGAATAGATCTCACCAAGAAACAAAACCAACGTCAGAGACAGAACCCAGTACCGAAGCTGACCGAAGGGATGCGGTAGTCAACATCTCCAGGAAACAGACGACCAAATGCACGGACATTTCAAAGAAATACTGTAAAATTGTGGGCTTTATATGTATTATTGTGATGGTGGCTTTAGCCGCTTCCGTTTTAACAGCAAAATACTTATCGTCTGCTGCTTTGTTGGAATCCTCATCTGACGACTTACCTTGCAAGACTTGTGACAAGCTAGTAAGTTAACCTTTAAAGCGCTCAGCAAATATGTACCAGACGACTATCTAAAATTGATAATTTTGTTTTGTTTTGTTTCAAAGAAGATAAGACTTGCTATTTCACCTGAATCATCTGCTAGGCTGGCGATTCATATGAAATATCAAATCTTATTTTTTCTGAAAAATAAATTAAAAGAATAAAAGTGTTGTTTGCTGTAGTTGTAATTAGCGCTTTCCTTATTTGTTCTTGTCTTATTTAGCTTTTGCAGGCAGAATGTGTTCCGCCCATATGCATAATCAGCAGACGACAAATTAATGTTATTTGTTTAAACAAACCATACTGTTTGACACTTCCTATGAATTATCTTTGGAAACAGTAATAATAACGAATTCAAGCTCATCAAAGTCCAACCTGTAGGTTTTTAGTAAATCTCAAATTACTAACAATTCCGAATTCGTTCTAGCGAAACATAGCTGAGTATGAAAATTTCTCTGCTAATAAATATGAAAATGCCTACAGTAGTTGGCATATCATATTTACTAGCAGAGAAATAAAATTTTCTCTGCTAATAAATTTGAAAATGCCAACAATAGTGGGCATTTTCATCTTTACTAGCTGAGAAATTTTCATGCTCAACTGAGTTGAGAATGCATCACGAAAACATGACTATATAATTTTGACCCCCTTAAACCCCACTTTTATATAGTAAAACTGGGGTTTACAGGGGTAAACATTATTTTTCTTATTTCTCCTCAAAAACATAGGCGAGGCGGTTCTAACGAGTACCCACTAATTTATGTTTTGATCATAAATATGAAAAATATAAGAAATTTTATCTGAAAACTTTTAGATTTTGGTGGTGAAAATTTCAATATATTTGAATAGGCGCGTTTTCATAATGAAAACGGTTTTATAAACTCGGGGCCAGGTTTCAGTTTGCCAACAAACCCTCTATTTTGTTTTATTGTACTTTTGTGATTATTTACGGTGATGTTTCACTGATAAGGTTGAGGACGCCACGCGGACTGAACACGTACTTTTAATTCTAAGCTGAATCAGAATTAAGTGCGAGGTTGCGATCGTACAAAAGTAGTAGAAACTCCCACCGCTTCAAGCTGTTTCCACTGGTCATTCTAAGACAGTCGCCTGTTGCAGTTCTTCATCGGTTCTCTATCGGTTATTGCAAATATGCCATTGTGTCTTCATTACGATAACATGCCTATTCAAATATACTGAACATTTTACCACCAATAAATGAAATTTTCAGATAAAAAAAAAATCTGATTCTTTTTTCATATTTCTGCTCAAAACAGAGATTGTAGTACTAGTTAGAACCGCCTCGTCGAGGCGGTTTTAACGGGTACCTACAATCTGTTTTAAGCAGAAATAAGAAACAATAATGTATACCTCTGAAAACCCCAGTTTTACCATATAAAAGTGGGGTTTTCGGGGGTCAATATTATAAAGGCATGTTTTCGTGGGAAAGAGTTGCCAACTCTGCTTGCTTACTGTTCATTTTGTGGCTGCTTTATTGTAGTTGTCTGTCTTTCCCTTTGGTGTTGGGGGCTTGATGTGGATCTGATTGTGTCAGTCCCTGAGTTATTTTATCTACTTTATAGGTTTTTATCGTCATTGTTGGTTCCTTATCACTTCTTCTTTCGATGTCTCGAGAAGGCTGCGCCTCACGACTGTGGCCTTTCCTGGATATCATCTTTGATAGATCAGGCCCCAAGGTTATAAAACTTTTTTTAGGCTCAACTCAGCTGAGCATGAAATATGTCCTGCTAATAAATCCCAAATTACTAACAACTGCAAATTATTTCTTGCTAAACATAGCTGAGCCTGAAAATTTCTCTGCTAATAAATATGAAAATGCTAACTATTGTTGGCATTTTCATATTTATTACCAGAGAAAATTTCATGCTCAGCTGAGTTGAGCATGAATATGTTCTATAACCTCGGGGTCTGCCTTAACCCTATCATCCCTGCAAACTCTGCAAACAGTGTAGATACTTGCCCCGAGGTTATTAAACTTTTTTCATGCTCACATCAGCTGAGCATGAAATCTGTCCTGCTAATAAATCTCAAATTACTAAGTTAACCGTTTCAATTTTTTTCTTGCTAAACATAGCCAGCATGAAATTTTACTCTGCTCAAAACGAATGAAAATGCCAACTAGTGTTTGCATTTTCATATTTATAGCAGATAAAATTTCATGCTCAGCTGAGATGAGCATGTAAAAATGTATTATAACTTCGGGGCCTGATAAGACGACTCGTTATCATCAGGATCTACTTTGATTGCCTTCTGTTTCCAATTTTGTACTGACAGCCATATTTGCAACACTAGATATGACCAATATCAGTGATGGAAGAGTCTAGTCCAGAAACTCAGGGATGACTGGGATAATTTACAAGAAACTCTGTCGTAGAAACAGCAGACCGCCTCTCCTCTCTCTTGCGTTATTTATAGGCAGCTGGTTAAAAGATAAGAAATAGGCAAATTATTCCAGTTTCCCATACTGCATGATTCGTTTAGTTAGGCTCCATTCGGTTCCAGTGGTCGGGTCTAATAAGCTAATGTGTTAGCTCCGTCCCTTTTAAAAGGGCGGGTCTGATAAAGATCTGCATGATAATCGTATTTTTCTTTTTTTTTTTTTTTTTTTTTTTTTTTTTTTAACCTTTTCGCTTAATCTGCAGACGACAGATTGCTGCAGGCTGGAATTATTTAGAGATTGGAAAGAATTATATCAAACACTAGTGGATGACTTTATGCCGAGTGGTTTCTTCTACCCAAGTGTTTGGAAAGGTCAATCTCGAAGTTAAAGTGTGTCTTATTTTTTTCATTATTCATTTAGTTTTACAAAACAAAAAAACATCCTGTATTCTCTGGGCCTGTATTTAATGTAAATCATTTAGAACTTGATCAGTCGCTACGTTACTCTGTTTGACAATGTCCCTTTTATGGAACACTGACACATAAATCGTGAATGAATTACATGAATGTGACACATTTTAAAATGTCGCTTCTGCAAATGAAAATTCAGTAGGTCAACGGTTATGTAAACATGACCTTATAATTCACAGTATCAACTGATTCCGCAAGCGGACAACGAAGGCTCTGACCCCGAGGTTATAAAACTTTTTTCATGCTCAACTCAGCTGAGCATGAAATTTGTCATGCTAATATTTCTCAAATTACTAACAATTGCAAATTCTTTCTTGCTAAACATAGCTGAGCATGAAAATTTCTCTGCTAATAAATATGAAAATGCCAACTATTGTTGGCATTTTCATATTTATTAGCAGAGATAATTTCATGCTCAGCTGAGTTGAGCATGAAAAAGGTTTTATAACCTTGGGGCCTGATTAGACAACACTAATCTGCAGGCTTCCGTTGCAATTGCATCACAATTTGCGCAAAGATTGATCAGGCTCATTATATCATGATCCACAGAAAAGTCGACCGACCGAGAGGTTGACTTTCGAAAAGTGTCCTTATAATTAACGTGTGAGTCCGCCCGTGGTCACTAAGCAAAAAATGGCGATAACTCTTGGACCGTAAGGAATGTTTCATTACGAAAACACGCCTATTCAAATATATTGAAAATTTAAACATCTAAAAAAGGAAATTTTTCAGACAATAACAAATCTGATATATTTTATATTTCTGCTCAAAACATATATACATTGTGGGTACCGAGGCGGTTCTAACGAGTATCCACAATCTATGTTTTTAGCAAAATAAGAAAAATAATGTATACCTCTGTAAACCCAGTTTTACTATATAAAAGTGGGTTTAAGGGGGTCAAATTATATAGGCGTGTTTTCGTGATGTGATAATTTTTGGTATACTGATTGATATCTAGCCAAATCGCTTGCCAAATGCATTTTTTCATTGCTCGAGGCTAAAATGAAAAATGAGGCACATGCAATGAGGCCAGTCGTGCACCTTAACGTTCGTTTTGGTTTTTTGGGGTTTTTTTTGTTTTTTTTTTTGTTCGTTTGTTGTTGTTTTTTGTTTGTTTGTTTTTTTGTTGTTGTTGTTGTTTTGTTGTTGTTTTTTTTGTTGTTTTTTTTTGTTTTGTTTTTTTGTTTTGTTTTTTTTGTTTGTTTGTTTTTTGTTTTTTTGTTTTGTTTTTTTTTATTTCGTATCAAAATTTTGCAGAGATCATTCTTGTATGAAGGAAAAATGAAAGCTCTGACCAGAGTGAACAAAGGTACAGACTGGTATGAAACATCACTCTTTGTCTTTGACATAAAAAAGCGCTATTTGCTGATACATTTTGTATCTCTTTCAGGTAGCGCAGGAGAAAACAAGGACTGAAACAAGACTTGGAGCCCAAATGTCGATCAACCAAACCCTTCTAAAAGGTAAATTTAGTTGAAAACTGACATACTCTATTTTTGATATTATAATTATATTAAAATAACATGTTTTGACTTCAATAAAATGCCACTTTTTTTTTAACTATTTTCCTATTCATTTCCATATAAAACCTTGCGATTCGTTACGAAAACATGCTTATACAAATATACTGAAAATTTTGCCACAAAAAAAATGAAAAATTCCAGACAAAAAAATCTGATATTATTCATATTTCTGCTTAAAAATAGATTGTAGGTACTCGTTAGAACCGCCTCATCGAGGCGGTTCTAACGAATACCCACAATCTATGTTTTTGAGCAGAAATAAGAAATATAGTGTATACCCCTGTAAACCCCAGTTTTACTATATAAGTGGGGTTTTAGAGGGTCAAAATTATATAGGCATGTTTTCGTGATGTATTGTACAGGTAATTGTTCCGGACAATCTGTAAGAAATTAGCGGTAGTTTCCGCCAATGAAGACAAGTGTCCTATGAAGGTAACTACAGCCACACGTATATATTTTATCTAAAGTCTCATTCTCAATATGCTTCTTTGTTTTACAGCTAACCCTCCCAAACTCATCTGGTCACACCAAGGTTCTGAAGATTACTTAGACGGCATAAACCACGTGACACATTACTATGGCAACCATACATTTGACTGTCTAGAAATACCCAGGACTGAGCGCTACCTTGTAACCGTTCAGCTGACGTACCATTTCACTAACAGCGAACCTTCAACAGCAGTGCAAACCTATTTTACCCTCACAAGATTTAGAAATCACTTGCCGTATATTATTTCAAAGAGTGATTATCAGGTTCCCTCTCCAAGATTACGAAGGAGTAACAATGTCAGGCAGCCGGTAACCATGGTGCGCATTAACCCGCTCAGGGCAAAGGATCGGCTTTGCATCACTGCCTCACATCTGGGCTTAATATATGCAAGCAAAATAGACAACTTTTTTGGGCTCGTGAATTTGGGATGACGTACCATAAACTGGTTTTTTGATACAACAGAGCTCGAGCAAGCGTCAAAAGAATTTAATGCTGAAATGAACCAAAGGGTTGCAGGTGTCGTTTACAAAGTGTAGTTGAACTTCAATGGCTCGAACATCTTTGAGACCTTGGAAATTTGTTCTAGACACAAATAGTTCGAGCTAGTGAGGGTTAATCATAGCGCCAGGTCAAATGGGATAATTTAGGAATGTCTTCTCGATCTTCTATGAAATAAAAGTATGTTGAACGTACTCATTAGAATCGCCTCGATGCGCGATTCTAATGTGTACAATCAACATACATTTTCATGATAAAATATAAATTGTCCCCAAAATATCCCTAAATATTTGTTTTGACGAGTTATGTAAGAATTTCCTAGGTACTCAAAAACGAGTTCGAATTAGCAACGGTAACCGGCCATCGGTGTTCGGGTCATTAACGTTTTACTGTAATTCGGAAAGGAATTCCTTTAATTTGAAAAGCAATATCTTTTCGAAAGACAGAATAGTTATACCAACACCGAACCATTTTAACAACCATGAACTGTGAACGTTAAGTTTCTACGTTTTAGCTACACCTCTGAATGGCCGACTGGCCTTTGGCTTATGAATATTTATTTATGCTTTGAAAGCCAGATATGTTTTCTATCAAAATATGCAGTTTGTATATATAATTTGGAGCTGCAATATAATTAAGGGTGAGGTTTCGATCGAGTAAAACTACTTAAAGTTCCGTCCCTAGTATTTTTTTCTGCTGTCGATTCCAATGAGATTCATCTGGTGTAAACCAGTTCTTCTCTAGTTGTGTGTCAGTTACATATAACTAACTGTACCTTAAGTTATAACTTGTAAATATTTGTTCCACAGCTCTTTTTTTCTTTTAGTACTTACGCAAGAATGTGCTTCGGGGTTGTGACCTTTTCTGAACACTTTATCCCTTTTACCCCTGAGTTACTGAAGTGGACTATTCCATCTTTGAATTTGGACTTGTCCGCCATTGCAAATAGGGGTTTCGGTCTAAAATAAAAAAAAAATAAATAAATAAATAAAATAACGGCAAACAGTGTAGATCCTGATGAGACGGCTCGTAACGAGCCGTCTCATCTGGATCTACACTATTTGTACAGGTATCTAGTTTTGGTATGTAGGGATGACAGGGTTAATTCATGTTAATGTTACCGTGGAAACTACCATCGCCCCATAAGTGAACCTAGAGATCTGATGTTGTGTCAGAAATTAGTGGGATTAGTTCTAGCAAACAGCAAAGACCTGGGCCAAAATTCGCAATATGATTACCGTATTTGTCCTAAATATTGGGAAAACTTTAACTCCTTGAAAATCCATACTTGTCCCAAAATTTGGACAAATCCTGCCGATGTTTCTTAAACTGCTGGAGCATCTGCAAGATCCAAAATTATTTTGGCGAGCAATACAGCTCCTCAACAGACCGAAGTGCGCATTCTAATAAGGATTGCCAGAATGCCAGTCTCTGACACGGGACTCAGTTACAGCATGAGCGCGTCTTTTGTGTTTTGTAGTCAAATATATTTGATTCAGCGGCGACGTCAGAAAACATACCTTCGTACATATGCATCCAGCGAAGATTCAGATCAGCCTGCGCATGCGCGCAGTCTGATCAGAATCTTCACTAGGCATATTTTGGATAGCCAAGGTTGCCGATTTTGCTTCATTGGTACAACGAAGACTCTTATCAAACTGCGCGGATGTGCAGGCTGAGTTGAGTCTACATTTTTCGCTCATATCAGAAGGTACTTTTTACGTTGGTGCTCAATTACGTCAGAATGTCATGATCATTGAATGGCCAGGTGCAAGATTTGGACAAAGTATTCAGTTCAGCCTCTGTAGACTGTATCTTCAACTCAAGCTTCTGCTGACAGTGATCTCCGTAAAACCGTGCCTGTCCAAAATGCACACTCTGAGTTTTCCAGATCCTGCATATACCATATGGACTCGTTTTTTCTTGTGTTGAATTTATATCCCATGTAGGCAATATTAAGGCTAGAAAAAATAAATTTATGTTAAAACGTTTTCTTGTGTTTGCTTCTATTATTATTATTATTATTATTATTATTATTATTATTATTATTATTATTATTATTATAATAATAATATTAATATTATTATTATTATTATTTTGCATCATTTATGCACTTAGCACGCTGGGTAAAATATTTCAACAGACGACATATTGAAATATTTTTTTTCTTTTTTTCCTCAGAAAATAGGTTTGACGTTTGAGGCAAATTGTCTTCGATGGATGGAGACAATATGCATGAAATGTCAAATCCTGTGTATGGAAAAAATAAGAAAAAATGTTATCAATTTGTCGTCTGCTGAATATGCCAAGAGAGTAGTAAAGTTTAAGAGGCTACTTTTCTTTAGGTTTTCTCTTTGATTTATTTAAATTACCATATTTATCCTAATTATTGGGACAGCTTAACTTTAAATAAAACTTGAAATAAAGCTGTTTTTACTACCTGTTGATGTAACTAAACACTGCTGCATTAGTGGCAAACAGTGTAGACGTCTGATCTGGGGTTGCACTGTTTGCTCAGGTCTGTTTGTCCCAATACTTGGTATATATACGGTGTTATCGTTTCATAATTTACAAAGATTTAACTCCGAATAACACAATTTTGGGTCGAACGCCAAAATTTCCTTAAGGTAGTTGTCCACGTGATTATCATTGACCAATGTAATCAAACTGCGCGTTAGACGAAATCCGGGTATCGGTTATTTATAGCCGCGCTATTCTTGTCGCTGTGACCAGGGTGCTGCTGATAGAGGGTTAAACCTGGACTAGGCCATTTGGGACATTAGCAAACAGAGCAGACCCAGATCAGACGCCCAGAACGCTGCGTCTGATCAGGGTCTGCGATGTTTGCTTAAATGACAGAAAGTTAAGGGTTAAATGAAACAGTTTTAAGTCCCCATTTAAATCATTTCCTAAGCCTACACTCAGAGACAATCGACCCACTAGTGCTGTCAGTGCTTTGATTATACATGTAGAACAATTAGGAATTTCTATCTCAAATTCAACCTTAACACCTTGCATTACACGTATATGTGAAATCATTACTTTAGCCATTAAACAATAAAACAATCCTAAGCAACGTTTTCTAGATGGAAAAACTATCTTATATTATTGTATAAAAATCAGTGTCTCACGTTATTAACAGCCGTGCATTAACCGGCGAAAAGCCGTGTATTAACAAGGCAATTCACGCGCTGTTAATGCACGGCTACGCAACTTTCAATTGATCGTACCGAGGCACAGATTTGCTGCCGTTACGAGATGTGTACTGCCCGGCCCTAGAACGAGCATAGTCCGTTGAAATTGCGTTCGTAAGGCATTTGTGAAAAGGCGAAACAAAATAGTGCAAGAAAGAACGCGAAATGGAGCAAATGTTTTCAGTTTTTGTGCAATAATAGCGACCGAACATGGTTTTTCAGTGCATTAACATTCGCCAGGTCCCTTGGGAAATATTGAAAACCGTGGCCTCCGGCCTCGGTTTTCAACACCTCCTTCGGTACCTGGCGAATGTTAATGCATGAAAAACCATGTTTGATCCCTATATTATATCATCGGATAAGAAACGTATGCAAGTGTACGTCAAACAAGAGTTCCTGCAGCGCGACTGAGCTCTCAAAATTATTAACCCTTCTCACGCTGAATAAATTAAGATGCCACGCCCAATTCTAATTTCCAGCCAATCAGATTACTTGATCCGAGTTTTTGATAGAAATCCACATACTTAATGACAAACAGTGCAGATCCAGATTAGTTGGTTTCTTCAGAAGTCAACTGATCTGGATCTACACTGTTTGCTAAGACAGGGCATAACGTGAGTAGCAAGAGAAGGGTTAACCTTCGTCTTATTGCTATTAAAAACTTGTAGTTAAATACTGTAAGACAGTATATGAAAGATCCGATCAAAATCTCTTTTGATCTATAAAATTCTTGTGTATTTTAAATAAACTTAAAACTAGATATTTCCAAGCGTCTAGTTTGCTTTTCTATCTCTTCATAAGGCATACACCCTCAAATGTGTATTATGTGCCGATATGTCTACATATGATTTTCTACGCTTTATGCAACATTGCCGCTTAAATTGATTAAAGAAAAGCTTTTGATTTCATTGACAGAACCTTCTAAATAGAAAATTATCTTTACCTTGCATTCAATGAGAAATTTGTTGTTGTTGTTGTTGTGGGTTGTTTTGTGTTTTTGTGTGTGTGCATCTTTTTTTATTTATTTTTTTTATTTTTTTTTTTTTTTTTTTTTTTGCTGTTGTTGTTTTGTTTGTTTGTTGTTGTTTTGTTTGATTTTTGTTGTTTTGTTTGTTTGTTTGTTTTTCTTGTTTGTTTGCTTTTTTTCACTTCTGAGGATCATCAAAATTATACAGTCAGCCCTCTTTATACCGACACTCGATACAACGACAAAATTCGTAATTACTGACAACTTGAACGTCACGAAACCTTCGCTCAAGAGATGACAGTTAATGAGACATTATGCAAGAATATTGCATTAAAACTTCAAGCAACCTATGTTTTGGATATTTGTTAGAATCGCCTCACTGAGGCGATTCTAACAAATATCCAAAACATATGTTCTATGGGGAAATAAGAATAAAACAACATATCATTCTGTCCATTTAGGATTCTTTACAACAGCAAACTCATTTTAATGGCAACACCTTTTGGAACAAATGCTGTCGTTGTCATGAGGGTTCACTCTACTTTGTGGTCTTGTCAGAAAGTTTGTGAGGCTCTTTCGTCTCTTCTTGATAATATCTTTACTCGGTTTGGTACTATTTTATACGAACAAATTATTGGTATACTTGTGGTTAAACATTCTGCTCCCCAGCCCCTTATTCTCCTTCCCCGTACATTCACCCGCACCCTATTATCTCAGATCCGTGTCTGTTTTGTTTTGACTTTATGGTGTCTCTTTCTCACGACAATCAGGCCAATATTATTGCAGCATTCAATTCAACATCTCGAAATTTGGATGACTTACTAAATATTTGTAATAATTGTTTTGAACAAATGGTCGATTAGGTGTAGTTTATGCAAAAGAACTTCAGGGCCCAGTTGTTTAAAGCATCGTTAGCTTAATGAGCTCGTTAGTGACCAAAATGTTAACTGTTCTAGTAAGTACAATATCTAATTCACAGGTATTTTTGCTGAAAAATTTGAATAGCTTTTGCAAATACAAAAGCTACACACATTTTTTAGCAAAACTATTAGCGTATAATCCATATTTAATGCGATACGTTAACTAAAGACATCGTTAGTTTTGACAAAGTGTGCCCAGTTAAATAAAACTAATACCTATGGTACCGAAGCACTGTTTCTGGATTTGAATTAATCATGAATATCTAATGACATAATCTCAACTAAAATTTATGACAAACGGGACGACTGATTCTGATACAATTTGTACATTGATCTTGTTGTTGTTTTTTTTGTTTTTGTTTTTTGTTGTTGTTTTTTTATGGCAATGTCCCTCGTGCTACTTCCTACAGTGTGTATATTTCATAATTAATTCGTTTTGCAAGAGAATTTAGGCAAGTCAGTTACTTTTATGATCGAAATAAAATTTAAATGCTCAATTTCTTAAGCATTAGTACCGCTATCAGAAACTACGTAAAACATTTTTTTAAGATTCATCGTCAGTCCGAATTAATAAATATAGCTTTGGTTTGAAAACACTTCTGCAAGAGGGTCTGTCCAAGCTTGAATTTTACGGTGACAGTCAATAAATTCAGTAAGACTGTTAGCGAAACTAAGTTTTGGGATCAAATGAAGCAAATTGTCATTCGCTACAAAAAAAAAAGAGAAACATAGATTGCAAGATGTTCTGCGGCAAACTGTATAAATGGGTGTTAACGGCACAACGGTGAATCGTGCCTCAGACTAAAAACTGGCTTCCTCTTCAATGTGTCCAGATTGTTGGTGCTCGACTATCAATGTCTGTGGTCGCGCCCAACGTGGTCCTGTTTGTGGTTTTCTTGTGTGCTGGCTTCAGATCGCCATTGCTTTGTTTTATCACAGTGGTTGTGATAAAATGTTCTACTGTGATGTTTCACTGAGTAGATGGGAGACCCCTGTGCGAACCAAACATAATTGAGTCAGCGCTTGGCAAAATCTACAATAAGACTTGTGCGACCAGCGAAGACTCAGATTAGCCTGCGCATCCGCGCAGTCTGATCAGAGTCTTCGCTGATCGGTTGTGCCTATTACAACCTCCCTGCTATCCAAAGAGGGATGAACGAAAATCCTTGCCATACTAGGTGGATGTACAGGCTTATCTGAGTCTTTGCTGGTCACACAGGTCTTATTGTAGGTTTGGTCGTGCGCTGGCTCATATGTTTATAAGTTGAAGCTGCATCAGAATTGAGGGTGAGGTTTCGTGCGAGTAAAATTGGTTTCAGACCCCACAGTTGCTTTTTTACTGACCGTTCCAAGGCGGTTCCTCTCATTACGAAAACACGCCTATTCAAATATATAGAAAATTTAACCTCCAAAAACTGAACATTTTCAGATCAAAAAGAAAACTCCGATAGTTTCCACATTTCTGCTCAAAACATAGATTGTAGGTACTCGTTAGAACCGCCTCGGCAAGGCGGTTCTAACGAGTACCCACAATCTATGTTTTTGAGCAGAAATAAGAAAAATAATGTATACCCTGTAAACCCCAGTTTTGCTATATAAAAGTGGGTTTTAAGGGGGTCAAATTCATATAGGCGTGTTTTCGTGATGGTTGCAGTTCTTCTTTGTTCGTGAGTAGGAAGTTTCATATGTAACATTTTGTGTTTTGGTTCTGTCATTGTTCAATTCCTCATTTCTCTTTCTTTTGGCGTTTCGGGAAGGCTGTGCGTCGTGATTGTGACATTTCCTCAGTATCTTCACATATAGTTTTGCTGATGAAGAATACTGAAAAGTCCAAGTAATGGGTAATGAAATGCTATTGGTCATATGTTTCAAACTACAGTGTACTCCAGAAATAAATAAAAGTAAACAATATTTATATATGCAAATTATTTATTTATTCAGATTAGACAATACAGAAACATGACGATTTAAATGAAACTTTATTTATTTATCTATTTTGTTTTACTTTTATTTCTATGTGGCAACTATTTACATCTACAGTCGACTCTCGTTATCTCGAACTCCAAGGGACTCTATGAAACACTTCGAGATATCCGTAGTTCGACATATCAGATTTACAGAACTGAGGAAAAAACAATTAATCGAACAACCACCTTTAACAGAATGAATACGTAATTTGACTCCTAAGTTAGAGATATATTGAAAATATTGTGGAAAAGAGGAGAAATTGCTCCTAAGGAGCAATTTCTCCTCTTTTTCACAATATTTTATTGACTGTTGGTAGACCTCTGTGTTAAAACAGGGACCAGATTATCACTTCGAGATAAGCGGTTATTCGAGATAAGCGAGTTCGAGATAACGAGAGTCGACTGTATTTTCAAACAAAATAGAGTATTAAATATTTGATTTATACATCTTCTTTAAAACAGTTTCTTCTACATTGTTTGGTCTATACAGAAATTGCTGCACTGAAATAATCATTACACACGATTATTTTTCCCAAGAGGGGGAAAGGGGTGGGGGCGTCTCCAGAACGTAAACATCGAAGAAAAAGTGGTTGTCATCATGCTTATTTCCTTCTCATTATACAACAATAATACCTTACCCTACATGAATGATCCCATCAGAATACATATGAATATTATAAGTGGGCACCGTAACAGATACATTAATTCCTGCATACAATTTATGCCCACTGTAGCCTTTGAAATCAAAGCACTGACAGACATCACTGGTGGGTCGATTGTCTCTGAGTGTAGGCTGAGAAAATGGTCCCGAACGGGGACTTCAGACCGTTTCATTTAAACCTTGACTTCATGTTAATTTAAGCAAATAGTGCAGACCCTGTTTAGACGCCACGGTCTCTACTGTTTGCCGATGTCCCAGTCCAGGTTTTACAGATTACCTTCTAAAGACGACACTCTGACGTCACAGCGACAAGGATAGCGCGGCTATAAATAACCGTTACTGGATTTCGAACAAATGCGTGGTTTGATTTCATTTGTCAATAATAATCACGTTGGCATTAAGGAAATTTCGATGTGTGTGTGTGTATTTAGGTTCGATTGTCAACAATCGATCCAAAAAGTACCAAAAAACTAAACATTGCAACTACAAGTATTCCCGTTGGAGTAGAATATGGAAAAGGCAACAAAGACAGATAAAGTATGCTTCAACCTTTTTTGTGCTTTGTTTTGTTTTGTTTTCCCGGATTGCGAAACCGATAGCGAATGGTTAGATTCGTTGTTGCGAATATCAATGCCACAAGCCCACTCGATAAGGAAAGCATAGTAGAAGGTAGTTTAATGATTAGATAATTATATGCTTGAAACAGCCAATCTAACCACAGGTTTAGTGATTATCCGCTTGAAACAACCAGTCATACAATAGAAAACAAGTACTACAGTCGACTCTTGTATTCGCTTATCTCGAAGTGAAAAACTGGTCCTGTTTTAACATGGAAATCTAACAACAGGGAACAAAATATTGTGAAAAAGAGGAGCCATTTCTCCTCTTTTCCATAATCGTTTCAATATATCTCTAACTTTAGGAGTTAAATTGCATATCATTTGTGAAACGCGGTTGATCGTATTATTTTTCCTCGATTCTGCAAATCTGGTATGTCGAGATATTGTTGTACTTCTTGGAGCTGCATCGGGAGATTGGGTGTGGTTTCGCTCGAATAAAACTGGTTTAAGCACCCCACTGACGATTTTCCTACTGACAGTACCAAGGTGGTATCTCAGTTGCAGTTCTTTTTTGTTTGTGCGTATGTGGTTTCAAATCTGACCTCAGCCTTAATTCTGATGCAGCCCCATTTTACAAACATATGTTCGGTTCGCATATGGGACATCTACCTTAAGCATGAACCCAAGAAAACCATCGGTGAAACACATATAATCAAAACCAATGTGATGAAACAAAGCAAAGAGCTCAAAGGCGATCTGAAACCAGAACCGAAGAAAACCACAAACAGGGCCACGATGAGCCTGACCATACATATTGACAGGTACCAATTTTCTAAACAGATTGAGGAGGGAACCGTCATTTAGTCTGAGGACCGATCCACCGTCGTGCAATTAAAAAGGTAGTGTTATTAACCATAATTATTGCTTAAAAAGCAGTGTAGCACGTTATTAACAGCCGTGTATTAACCGACGAAAAGCCATGTATTAACAAGGCAATTCACGCGCTGTTAATGCACGGCTACGCAACTTTCAATATGATCGTACCGGGGCCACAGATTTGCTGCCGTTACGAGATATGTACTGCCTGGCCCTAGAACGAGCATAGTCCGTGGAAATTGCTTCGTGAGACATCGGTGAAAAGGCGAAACAAAATAGTGCAAGATAGAACGCGAAATGTAGCAAATGTTCTCAGTTTTTATGCAATAAAGGCGATCGAACATGGTTTTCAATGCATTAACATTCGCCAGGTCCCTTGGGAGGTGTTGAAAACCGCGGCCTCCGGCCTCGGTTTTCAACACCTACCATTGACCTGGCAAATGTTAATGCATGAAAAACCATGTTTGATTTCTATAGTGGGTTAACAATCATGCATGCAGTTTGCCACAGATTCACGTTGTCACCTATATTTTTGCAGCGATAGACAAACTTTTTACATTGTACCGAAAATTCTGTTTTGCCAACACTCTTTCTGAATTTATAGACTAAGTCGCCATAAAATTCAGGTTCTGCCAGACCTTCTTCTTGAAGTGTTTTCAAACCAACGTTATGTTTATCATTTATTCAGAATGAGGGCGATAAAACTTAGAAAATGTGTTACGTAATTTATGATAACTGTACCCTTGAATAAGAAGTTTAGCAGTTAAAAATTATTTTTATTATTAAAGTTCCTAAATTGACTAGATTTAATTCTCTAATAAAACGAATTAACTGAGAAATATATACTCCACAGGATGAAGCGCGAGGTACAAGTTTTCAATATAAAAATCAAAGCCTTTTTTTTTTCTAAAAATAGATAAACATCAGAACACTGCTGTAGTTTCGATTGCGCTTGAAGAGCTTTAATGGTTAAGAGACTGTCAAGATTGCCTTGCTTTTAGGAAACAGTTGGTACATATAACTGAACTTAAGAAATGTGACTATGTGATCGGTCACAGATAAGCAGATACGCAACGGTCTTTCCATGAAAAACTGTGACAGTGTGGGTAGTGAATGACAAATACATAATGGCCTTTCCAAGAACTGGAGACAGTTAGATAGTTTTCCTATAACGTTAGATAATTTGAGCTGATATTCAGTGATACCACGGGAAAATGTGGACGGATTATGAAACCGCCAGGCCCCGAGGTTATAAAACTGTTTTCATGCTCAACTCAGCCGAGCATGAAATTTGTTCTGCTAATAAATCTCAAATTACTAACAGTTACAAATTCTTTCTTGCTAAACGTAGCTGAGCATGAAAATTTCCCTTCAAATAAATATGAAAATACCAACTATTGTTGGCATTTTCATATTTATTAGCAGAGAAATCTTCATGCTGAGTTGAGCATGAAAAAAGTTTTATAACCTCGAGGCCAGATTTTATAACTGAAATTACAGTCGAATTCATCGTTGTTGTTTTGTTGTTGTTGTTGTTGTTGTTTTTATTTGTTGTTGTTTTTTTTGTTTGTTTTTTTGTTGTTGTTTTTTTTGTTTGTTTTTGTTTTTTGTTATTGTTGTTGGTTTTGTTTGTTTGTTGTTGTTGTTTTTATTTGTTTGTTTGTTTTTGTTGTTGTTTTTTGTATAATTGTTTAGTTTTTTTTTTGTTTTGTTTTGTTTTGTTTGTTTTGTTGTTGTTGGTTTTTGTTGTTTTGGGGGGGGGGTGGTTGTTGTTTTTTTTATTTGTTTGTTTTTTTGTTGTTGTTTTTTTTTTTTTTTTTGTGGACACGCATTTCAGGTTCTTGTGCAAAACGAAAGTGGATCTCAATAACACATTTACCACTTAAAACAAAAAAAAATAATAAAAATAATATTTTGAATTTACTTCTATTTCTTTTTACTTTCCTGATGACATTCAGAAAATCACCAAAGTAGTTTTGAATGGCATTTTCAACGTCGTTCTATATTTTGGACGCTATTTTAACTTACGTCACGTAAGCCTAACGGGGATGAAGTCACAAGTGAATTGAATTGGTTAGCATAGTGATACAAGAGCAAATATAGATAACAATTACTTTTCAATATAGTTATAACACCTACAGTTTGTGTAAATAAGGACTGAATCAGATTATACACATTATCTAAATGACAGATGAGACAAAACCTACAAAATGGCATGTGCCCCCAGCGAAAACTCAGATCAGCCTGGGCATCTGCCCAGCCTGATCAGAGTATTCGCTGTCCGCATTCTAAAAACTTGGGTCCTTAGCTACCACTGAGTGCACCGCGAAGACTCTGATCAGACTGGGCGGATGCCCAGGCTGATCTGAGTCTTCGCTAGGCGCACATGCCATTTTGTAGGTTTTGTCGTGCGCTGGCTCATATACGAGGTACTTTATCAATGTCAATTATCTATGGACGCCTGATTACACCCCATTTATTTTGGGTCCATGTCTGTCTATCTGAACATTCCGAATTTTGCCTTTGTGTATATCGACTTAATGATTTTCCGGAATACGATTTTGGTATGTTGACCTCGGAAGTCTCGTTATGTTTCTGTGAACCAGTATTAGCTTCGGATCGCCATTGAGCCCTCTACTTTGATTCATCAAAGTGTTTGTGATTATAAATGATTCACTGTGTCGTTTCACTGGTGAGGAAGAGGACCTCTGTGCAGACTGAATATATACAGTCGAACTTCAATGGCTCGAACATCTTTGGGACCATGGAAAAGTGTTCGAGACATGGGTAGTTCGAGCCAATGAAGGTTAATCATGGTGCCAGGTCAGGAAGCAAATAGCGACAATTTAGGGATTTTTTTATTTCCTTCACAATAATTGTATGTTTAGTGTACTCATGAGAATCGCCTCGATGAGGCGATTCTAATGAGTAAATACAGAAAAGGATTTGTACCAACATGTGGAATGTGAACAACATGAATGAAATTCTGTTTGCAGGAGATAAATTATACAAGTATGCAAAAAAGAATTCCAAGACATATCATGACTATTTAGAGCCATGTGATTTGCCATCTTATTTTTCACTTGACAACCAGCATTATCACTGGAAAGTGAAAAAAAAAAATATCATATCCTCAGTGGAGTATCCTTTCCTTGATTTAGAGACAACACTCGCTTTGACTTTCTCATTCAACCCATATGCAGTCTTCGCTTGACGTACATTTAATAGAGTCTTTAAAGAAAGTCTTCTTTTCAGGAAGTACAATGCCCAGGTGCTTGATATATTCCATAGAACTCCATCTTATGGTGTAGTATTTATAGCATTGGAATGCCACCTATCTTCTTTGCATGTATTGTGTTTGCATAGAAGATACACAGCACTACATCAATACTTTACAAGCTAGCAGACTCTTAGGACTATCAGTCTTTTGATTTTAATTTGGGTTTTACGGCCATTTCAAGAATATTTCACTTATATCGAGCGTCATCAAAGGTGGGCGAAAAACCGGAGAACCTGGGGAAAAACCACCTGACCACCCGTAAACAGAACTTGGCTTTCTCACATGAGACCCAAGCTAGGCTCGAACCACAGCGGTGAGAAATCTAATGGATTAAGAGTCAACTCTCCTATCCACTAGGCTACGGCACCCGCCTTGTAGACCAAAACAAATGCCTTTGCAAGCAGTGTAGATCCTGATGAGATGGCTCATAAGTCATCTCATCAGGTTCTACACTTTTTGCCATGAAGTATAACGCTATTGCATAATTTCTGAAAACTGTCATCTCTTGCGCGAAGGTTTCGTGCGTCAAATTATCATTATAACGAATGTTGCCGTTGTATTGAGTGTCGTTATAAAGAGGGTTTACTGTATATTCTGAAAGTAGGGATTCTTTGGAAGTAGGGAATACACCGAGTAAACGGAAATAGCAAACTGGGCCCAGTTGTTCAAAACTAATGAGTCGTTAGTTAACGTATCGTTAAAACTTTGATCATTAAATATGGCATATATGTTAATATTTTTGCTGAAAAAAAAATGTGAGTAGCTTTTGCATTTGCAAAAGCTACTCACATTTTTTTTCAGCAAAAATACCTGTGAATTAGATACTGTACTTACTAGAATATTTTGACCACTAATGAGCTTGTTAAGCTAACGACGCTTTGAACAACTGAGCCCTGAGTTTTATTTTAAAGTACTATAGAAGATGTCCGGGAAGAGCTATACAATCACAGAATAAAGTTTACAATAACACCAGGAATCATGCCGCAGATCATGACGGTTGACGTGAGCTTGCCAACAGTGACTCTCCTGCTCGCTGTAGGGCTGTTTGGGTCTATTATTCGCATACAAACGCCCGAATTCCCTTAAAGTAGTTGTCCGTGACTAATGAAATCAAACCGTGCATTAGACGAAATCCACGTAACGGTAATTAATAGCCGCGCTATTCTTGTCGCTGTGACATGAGAGTGCTGTTAATAGAGAGTTATCTGTAAAATCTGGACAAAGACATTTGGGACACTGGCAAACAGTGCAGACCTAGATCAGACGCCGCAAAACGCGGCGTCTGATCAGGGTGCACTGTTTGCTTAAATTACAGGAAGTTAAGGGTAAGATAAGACTGGCTTAAGTCTCCGTTCAATTTTCCTATCCTACACTCGCAGACAGACAATCGACCCACCAGTGCTGTCAGTGCTTTGATTTTAGGTTTTGTCGTGTTGGTTGCTTTGTTATTGTGTTCTGTGGAGCTTGTTTAACCCTTCTCTTGCTAATCACGTCATGCCCTGTCTTAGTAAACAGTGTAGATCCAGATCAGTTGGCTCTGGATCTGCACTGTTTGCCATTAAGTATGTGAATTACTATCAAAAACACTAATCAAGTAATCTGATTGGCTGGAAATTAGAAGTGGGTGTGGCATCTTAATTTATTCAGCATGAGATGGGTTAACAATGTTATCACCTTGCTGGAGAAAAGGGAGTCGCCTGCTTCTTTTGTTTGTGGCTTGTGTTTTGTCTATCATAGTTTGTTTGCTCGTCCTCTTCAAAAACCCGAACTGGGCTGTTAAGAAAAGGAAGATCACTTTCACTCATGCAATAAATACATCTAAACAAATAAATAATATAATGTCGTCTGCTACTGTCGTGGATGGTGCTTTAAAGTTTAATTTCAAGGTTTAAAGCATACATCATAACTGCTACAGTAACGCGATCTGGTGATCTCCATATGTCCCGCGGGTGTCCTAATATCTCTAGGTCTTGACGTGACATAGAGCGCCAGCCGTTACTTCTCTGAAAAACAACATAGACAAAAAAAAAATGGAATAGAATGTCATCTGTTACAATGTTACTTAGCGCTTTATGAATTAAATTTGCAAAAACAGGTACTTTATTTATTTATTTATTCATTTGCGTATTTACTTCCAGCTACTTTCAACTGGTTGGTTTCGGGGAAGTTTTGAGATTAACGCTTAACAGGCTGGGTAAAACTTCCAGCAGACGAAATATTACAAAAAAAAAAAAAAATCTTATTTTTCATACAAATTGTCTTTATGGATTTTAAAAACTATTTTCTGGGAGAAATAAGAAAAGAATATTATCAATTTGTCGTCTACGAGAGTGTAAAGCCCAAGACTATAATTGGCTTTGGGAAAACAAAATCGTAAATAGAAGCGTACTAAAAATAAACACTGAAATCCCATACACGGTCTTCCTTCTCTTTTATCATTTTAATATTTTTATTTAATATTTATTTTATTTATATATTTATTTATGCTGAATGGATTCTTCTATCACAACTGTTTGGAACGGTTGATTTCCAGTAGAACATCACGAAAACACGCCTATATAATTTTGACCCTCTTAAACCCCACTTCTATACAGTAAAACTTGGGTTTACAGGGGGTATTCATTATTTTTCTTATTTCTGCTCAAAAACATAGATTGTGGGTACTCGTTAGAACCGCCTCGGCGAGGCGGTTCTAACGAGTATCCACAATCTATGTTTTGAGCAGAAAAATGAAAAATAAATGTCTGGTTAGTTTGTTTTGTTACCATATTCCAATTCTTGCATATACCAATTCTTGCATTTTAATGCAAACAGTGCGGCGTCTACACTGTTTGCTAATCTCTTTAATGGGACGCAAGGCATCATGCGACTTACACCATTTGTTTTGGTATATTACACTTTTGCAAACCTGAGAATTGTGAATAATTTTGGAAAGGATATTTATAGCTATACGGCAGTTATAGTTTACCTGTTTATGTATATGTAAAGGGGTATGACTGTCTCTAATCTACGAAATGAAAGTACCGATATATTTTCAGGGTGATTAGTAATTTCGTCATCAAAAATCGATTTAGTCACACTTTACAGATACGAGACTTCACTCATCAAGTGTACTCATCACATTATATATAGTTGGCGATAACCGGGAAATTCTACAGGGATTTTCAGGCTCACATGCATTAACGCGGTTAAGGAGACTAATTTTAATACTAGTGAGAATACAAAGTTATAATAATAAACTGATGTAAATGAACATAAAAATAAATTTGTACTGTTTCCTTCTTTTTTTTTTTTTTTTTTTTTTCTTCTTTTTTTTTTTTTTTTTTTTTTCTTTTTTATAAAGCAGACAATGTTTGTGACTTCCTGCACACAAAAGCCTTTCTGGAAAAGTATCTACTTTAAAAGGGAAGAATTTGCGCCCTATAGAGAAGACCCCTTTCCAGAAAGGGAGGCAAAGTAATTTTGATATAAAGTCGACTCTCGTTATCTCGACTTCGCTTATCTCGAATAACCGCTTATCTCGAAGTGAAAATCTGGTCCCTGTGTTAACATGGAAACAACAGGTAACAAAATATTGTGGAAAAGCAGGAGAAATTGCTCCTACTAAGGAGAAATTTCTCCTCTTTTCCACAATATTATTAATATATCTCTAACTTCTCTTAGTCAAATTACCTGTTTATTTGTTAAATGCGGTTGTTCGATTTATTTTTTCTTCATTTTTGCAAAGATGATATGTCGAGATACGGATATCTCGAAGTATTATAGAGAGTCTCTTGGACTTCTAGATAACGGGAGTCGACTGTAGTTTCTTCGCCTGAAAGTGAATCTTAAAATTAAAAATAAAACATTTCAGCACTTGTTCGTGATAGTATTCTGTAGAAAAATAGAAGAAAATAATAATTGAAAATGATTAGCCACAAATTAAATTTCAATGGTGAGACTGAATGCCGAGATAAAATATATCAGACCAGAGGAGATGTAGCAAATAATATCTACATTGAGCAGCGACCAAAATATTTAGGTTTTATATCAAAGAAGTCTGCTACGTACCCTGGGTTGATTCGTTTTGCCGTTCTGATTTTGTGTACCGGGGTGGTCTGTTGTTTGCCGCTAAAGGAACACAGTCAGCCAGTGCCGGTAAGTATTGACATGTTTCAAAGGGAAAGGGTCACTATTTATATTATCTCTGATTGTTTTAACCCATTTATGCCGAGTGGATTATTCTACCTTAGCTCTTTGGACCGGTCTGTTTCCAGTAAAAGGGGTGTCTGCTTAGTTTTTATTATGGTTTACAGAACTTCCTGTAATTTATGCAGTGTCGACCCTAATCGCACGCCGCGTTCTGCGGCGTCTGATCTGGGTCTACACTGTTTGCCAATGTCCCTTTTATTAGACGCCAGGCTTAAATGGGTTAGTCTTTAAACAACAAATATACTGGTGCTAATTTGATCAAAATAGGGTAAGAAATAAGAATGGTCAAATGTTTTATAACTCCATTTTAAATATCTAATTAGTTAACAAGTTATTAAAGAAACTAACAAGAATATCACTGTTGGTTTAGCCAGCTGATAGTGTATATCAACATGAACAGCTTTACAGGTACTCGGCGGCTCAGCTGGATGCGCCGTCCGACTGGAGACCAGGAGGTCGCAGGTTCAACCCCCGCCGAGGTCGGCAACATTCTTTCCTGGAGATTGATCATGAAATATTTTCTACGGTCATTCTCATCCTTCCGCTGATTCAAGAAGGGCAGTTGTCAGTTTCTGGCGAAAGAATGTGCGCAATACTGGTTAACAGCATAGAGGACTAAGCCTGCCCAGTAAACGTATGGTTAGGTAAACTGACCGCGCTCGACATGACCCCATTGAGTTGACTGGGCCGTAAAACCTCAACACAAACACAAATAAACTGATGTATATGATAATAAATTCTTCTGGCAGATGCAATCTATTTAATTTTTGCAAATCTAATTAGGTGGGTACTCACAAAAAATGCTGGCTTCCGCAACAGAATTTTTTTTATTTTTTCAAAATCTGATAACTTTCTGTTTTCGCAATCAATTTTGATTAAAAAAAAAAAAACTAAAATGCTCAGCTTGAAAGGTATTTTATTTCAAAATGCCTTCGCAAACACATAACGTCGTTACAACGTCGCTGCAACGTCACGCTGCAACGTCACGACGTTGAAGTGACGTTGTAACGACGTTGATGCGATGTTGTGTGTTTGCTTTGGGCGTTAATTATTTGATGAGAGTTTCCTTTTATTAGAATAACTGTAGTTCTGGCGTATGGATATTTATTAGATGCGCATGCACGTCCCCAAATGAATGGAGCACTTACTACTGCAGTAGATTAGCAAGAGAACAAACGCGAGACAACTCCAGTTGTTTGATACATATTAGACACAAAGAACACATAAGGCCTGTTGATACAATCTGCCTGTTTCAGTCATGATGGTCACAAGCTTGTGTTCTACATCCCCTTTCAAAATTATTTAAATCATACCGAGATAATGAAAGGCTCTGTGCAATAAGGCGCCGTACAATGATGAGCCGTACAGACTTTCATTACGAAAACAAGCCTATTAAAATATACTGAAAATTTTATCACCAAAAACTGAAATTTTTTAGATAAAAATTCTAATATTTTTTCAAATTTCTGCTCAAAACATAGATTGTGGGTACTCGTTAGAACCGCCTCGCCGAGGCGGTTCTAACGAGTACCCACAATTTATGTTTTTGAGCAGAAATAAGAAAATTAATGTATACCCCTGTAAACCCCAGTTTTGCTATATAAAAGTGGGGTTGAAGGGGGTCAACATTATATAGGCGTGTTTTCGTGATGTTGAAAACTAGAGTACCTCCTGTATAATTTACATTAGTTGAATTTGTACGCCGCAAGTCAACTGGTACGCATCGAACTTTTTTAACTTGTACCCGAAATACAAAACATCTTGTTCTTTGCATAAGCATATTTAAAAGGCGTGCAATATCCAATGGTTTTACACCGACCTGTGTGATCACACTAAAATGGCCTGACATGCATAACAACTGCATCCTTTGCCTGGGTGGTTATTGTTCAGTACATGATTATTGGTCGCCAAAAACGATATCTCGAGAAATCTACGGAGTTTTCCGTTAAAACAAGTGTTAAAACAATCTTGAACTTTTATCTCAGCATATGGCATTCTCTGATTCTTAGTAAAACACAAAATATGTAAATAAAATCACATTTTATCAAGCTGATCAGCACTCTGGGAAGCTTTTTACACGCGTCAATAGGTCCACCGGAACAGGTCAACTTATTCCTTTATAGTACACCGTCGGAGTACAAGTTGACCGATTCCTGGGTGTGCAAATGGGAACAAATGCAGAAGTGCCAAAATGCCCAGTTAATACGTGACAGATAGTCAGTAACACTTTGTTACGTACATGTAGTTACTTTGGGATTCCTTGACTTGTCAGCATGTAATATGGGTGAGTTCTTGATTGCCCAATAGTGTTTATCGATAATTTTGTTGAAAAACCATAAACGAAACGCGTATAGGTATAACTATAACCTTGTACGGTGACCGTGACTAAGGCGCTGCCTCTATGTGACTCAGCTGCCTGGTAGCGTTAAAAATCCGATTGACTAACTGACCGTGATTACTGGTTTCAGTTTTCTATTTGACATAATACAGCTGGGAATTCGAGGCCTCCTGTCTCCGGACAAAGTTAAATTTGATCTATACCCAGCGGGCACTTGACGTTTATACAATAACGCATGATGCATGTTGATGCGACGTTGTATAACGTACATGTAATGTGTCCGCTCGGTATAATGGTACTATTAAATGGTGATACACACCAGTTATTAACCGCTCCCCTCCTCTCCAACTTTATGTATAGAGTCACAATTTGCCAAACTTAAGTGTGCGCCTGTTCTCATTGCAAATAGTGGCTTTCTGGTGATAAAGTTTATCCACTTTTTCTCCAGATCCCAAAGCTTTCACGGAAGGCCCGAAACAATGACTAATGATAATTTGACTGTCACGAAACATTAACTCAGAAAATGACATTTAACGATAATGATGAATTATGCAAGAGTTTTTAATTCAAGAAACGTTTGTTTTGGATATTTTTTAAAACCGCCTCTATGAATATCTACATATCGCCACAATGAAAATCTACATATAACCTCTACAAATATCCAAAACGTATGTTCTCTGAGGAAACAAGAATAAAACAATGCCTTTCTTACATATCATTCTACATATCAAGGATTCTGTACAACTGCACACTCATTTTAATGGCAACATCTATTCAAACAAATAATGTCGTTGTAACATTGGTTCACTTATGTTATCGCTGAGTAACAATATAGGGATCAAACAAGGCTTTTCATGCATTAACATTCGCCAGGTCCCGGAGACCGCGGTTTTCAACACCTCCCAAGGGACCTGGCGAATGTTGATGCATTGAAAAACCATGTTCGATCCTTATTACTGCATAAAA
Organism: Anodontia alba; assembly: GCA_964016985.1. Lineage (NCBI taxonomy): Eukaryota > Metazoa > Mollusca > Bivalvia > Lucinida > Lucinidae > Anodontia > Anodontia alba. Next base: position 52,409,416 of record OZ024832.1, read on the forward strand.
ACTGAAAACATTTGCTATACTCGTATTTCGCGTTATTTCTTGCACTATTTTGTTTCGCCTTTTCACAGATATCCACGGACTATGTTCGTTCTAGAGCCAGGCAGTACATATCTCGTAACGGCAGCAAATCTGTGGCCCCGGTACGATCATATTGAAAGTTGCGTAGCCGTGCATTAACAGCGCGTGAATTGCCTTGTTAATACACGGCTTTTCGCCGGTTAATGCACGGCTGTTAATAACGTGCGACACTGCTTTTTATGCAATAATATACGTGAGAAAACGTACCTCCTGCGATTTGCACCTAACGAAGACTAAAATCAGCTTTTCAGTGCCTTCATGATCCGTATGAAGAAACTTTGCTCCCCTGGCTATCCAAAATGCGCCCAGTGAAGATTCTGATCAGGCTGCGCGAATGCGTAGACTGGTCTCAATCTTCGCTGGGCGCACATGTCCGAAAGATACTTCTCACGTTGCAGTTCATTTATCTTGAGATTCTTCATATTTGGATGCCTTTTGTTTTTCTTTGCATTTATTTAATAGTTTAGGCTTTCTTGTTGAAATGTTTATAAACCTGGGCCCGGTTGTTCAAAGCGTCATTAGCTTAACGAGCTCGTTAAGGGCCATTTCGTTAACTATTTTAGCAGATTTAATATACAATTTTCTGAAATTTTTTGCTGAAAAAATGTGAGTAGCTTTTGCACTGCAAAAGCTACTCACATTTTTTCAGCAAAAAAATTCAGCATATTTGCGTATCACTCGATGTAAATTTTAACGAATCGTTAACTAACGACGTCGTTAGCTTTGAACAACTGGGCCCTGAGACATGTGAGTAAATTTGGAAAATTGGAGCTACATGACACAATTTACTAATTTACCTGTGTATGGTATATGTAATGATATATGACTGTCACTAACGAAACAATGAGAGTACATGGTCTAAAAATCGATATTTTTTCAGTGATTATTTAAGTTTCATTTTAACTATTTCGTCATCTAAAAATTGAGTTACTTATACTTTGCAAATACTTTCCTCATCAAGTTTGCTCATCAACAGTATATAATGCAGCCATAACTGGAAATTCTATAGGGATTTTCAGACCCGCATGTTAAGGTGATTAATTTTAGTATTACAGAAATCTACAAATGTTTAGCAATAAATGAGCACAAAAATTAGCCAGCCTTATTAAAACAAATTATTTTTAAGAGGACAGACTACATTTGGTATTTTTCCGCCATTTTTTTTTTTTTTTTTTTTTTTTTTTTTTGGAAAGGCGGACAAATCTTGTGACTTCCTGCACACCAAATCCCTTCAGAAAATGGGCCTACTCTAAAAGGAAAGACTTTGCTCCCAAAAGGGAGCAAATTCTGTCTTTTTTAGAAAAAGACCCATTTTCAGAAGGGAGGCAAATTAATGTTGATAGAGTTTGCTTAAAAAGAAGCATATCTATTCCGCCTTAACATTAAAATTAGAGTTATACAACATTTCAATATTTGTTACTCTTTATAAAATTTCGTGACATTTTCTAGAGTAATAATGAAAATGACTAACCACAAATTAAATTTCAATGATATGCCTTGATTCGGAGATAAAATATGTCAGCCCAGAGGAGATGCAACAAATATTACATACAATGAACACCGACAAAAATATTTAGGTTTTATATCAGAGAAATCTATTACGCACACTATTTTGTTCCATTGTGCCATTTTGATTGTGTGTGCTAGAATGGTCAGCTGTTTGCCGATAAAGGAACATAAACAGGCGTTACCGGTAAGTATCGGCATGTTTCAAAGGGAAAGAGTTTCAATTTATGTTACGTCTGACTATCTTAAGCTTTAGAAAACAAACATACAGTCGAACCTCGATGGCTCGAACATCTTTGGGACCATGGAAATTCGTTCGAAACTTGGGTAGTTCGAGCCACTGAGGGTTAATCATGGCACCAGTTCAGGAAGCAAATTGCGATAATTTAGGGAAATCTTTTCGATTTTCTACACAATGATTGTATGTTGAATGAACTCATTAGAATCGCCTCGATGAGGCGATTCTAATGATTACACACAACATACAATTCCATGTTAAAATAAGAAAAAAATCCCTAAATATTTGTTTTCTTGAGCTATTGGAAGAATTTTGTAGGGACTGAAAAAAGAGTTCGAATCATCCACAGTAAACGAGCCATCCGTGTTCGAGCCATTGAGGTTATACTGTATTGAGTAAATTTGATCAAAACAAAACCTGAACTTTTTATGTCTGTTTCTCGGCACACCGGGGATCAACTGGTAGTGTTCTTTTGCTCCATAATTCCAGTGGTGTTGTTTGACACCACAGGGATCTCAAAGTGCTTCAATACGTTGTTTGTATTGTGTTTTTATTCATCTTTGCTTCATTATAGACTTTATCTGTGACTTATTTGTTGCCCGTTATGAAGCCCATATAAAGCCATGTTTCCGCTAACCCTAACGACCCTGTTTCAAACACCCGACTCTGCTATTTTTTATCAGTAAAAAATGCAGAATGAAAGTAAAGCGCTAACCCTCAACAAAATACCTGTTTTTTAATAAAATTACAGGCCCGACCCTGTTCTTTGCTGGAGAAAATATAGAAAAATAAAAAAAAAGTTTCTCCTACCTACCGACCAAATTTTTTTGAGCATGTTAGCGGAAACACAGCTATGTTTTTACGCGTTATTGTCGTGTTCTTTCTTCCAAATGTTCCAGTGCAACTGAAACAGAAGTAACTATTTGAATTAATATATCAATTTATCATATGGAGTAATATGTCAGTTTATCATATGAACTTTATAAAAGCTATTTATAAATAAATGTATCGGACTTGTATGATTTATGTTGGTATTACCCTAGTATTTTATTTACAAAAAAACCGGGAACAAATGAAGGTGTGCCCAGATAGTACGTGACAGATTGTCAGTATCACTTTGTTATGTACATGTAGTTTTTTTGGGATTACCCGACTTGTCAACATGTATTACGGGCGAGTAAATATGACCTTGTACGGTGACCGTGACTACTGGTTTCAGTTTTATATTTGACGTAATACAATCGGAAACCAGTGGCCTCCTGTCTCCGGACAAGGTTAATGTTTGATCTAGACCCAGCGGGCACTTGACGTTAAAACAATTTATTGCATAAAAAGCAGTGTCGCATGTTATTAACAGCCGTGCATTAACTGGCGAAAAGCCGAGTGATAACAAGGCAATTCACGCGCTGTTAATGCACGGCTACGCAACTTTCATCGTACGTACGGGGCCACAGATTTGCTGCCGTTACGAGATGTGTACTGCCCGGCCCTAGAACGAGCGTAGTCCGTGGAAATTACTTTCGCGAGACATCTGTGAAAAGGCGAAACAAAATAGTGCAAGAAATAACGCGAAATGTAGCAAATGTTTTCAGTTATTATGTAATAATAGCGATCGAACATGGTTTTCAATGCATTAACATTCGCCAGGTCCCTTGGTAGGTGTTGAAAACCGCGGCCTCCGGCCTCGCTTTTCAACACCTCCCACGGGACCTGGCGAATGTTAATGCATGAAAAACCATGTTTGATCCGTATAATCGTATCAACATGTGTCCGCTGGAAATGATCCCACAGAAAATAAAAAATAAAAAAAAGTAAAAGCGCACCTTTTCATTTTCAATTTATGAAATTGATTCTAAGAACTAAAAACTCAATAATTTGTTTTATTCATGTTTTTATATCTTAGTTTGTAAGTATGTACTTAAAATACTGAAAAAAGACTTTTAAATCCAATTCCTTGAAAGAATATGAAGGACTTACAAACATAGGGCGTCTATACGATTAACTTAAATGAAATATACACGCGTTTTCTCAAAATAATCATTCATAATAAAGATTTCGAAGAATTAGTTAAATTAATCAACATTTCTAAGAATTGCTTCCGTAGGTTTAACAAGAACTGGTTGTAGTACAGAGATTCATTATGTATATGTAAAATATCTCAATGCTTTGGAATTTAATCGTGACGGTATTCACACACACACACACACACACACACACACACACACACACACACACACACACACACACACATTATATGTAACAATAAACAATAAAAATATAGATACCCGAGAATGCTACATTCATGATAAAATACTCTCTCAATGCACCGAATAAGGGTGCACATTACGAAAACATGCCTATTCAAATATATTGAAAATTTTACCACCAAAAAATGAAAATTTTCAGATAAAATTTTTTGACATTTTTCATACTTCTGCTCAAAATATAGATTGTGGGTACTCGTTAGAACCGCCTCGCTGAGGCGGTTCTAACGAGTACCCACAATCTATGTTTTAAGCAGAAATAAGAAAAATAATGTATACCCTTGTAAACCCCAGTTTTACTATATAAAAGTGGGGTTTAAGGGGGTCAAAATTATATAGGCATGTTTTCGTGATGAGTTACAGAAATGACATCATAACACAGCAGCATTTAGTCGAAAAAGGTCCGATGAACGAAAAAGTGAACGAACAAATGAAGAAGAATTTCAGTAGAAACACCGCCTTGGAACGTTAACAGTAAAACCGCTTGGCGTCAGCTGAGACTTAAACCTGGTTTTATAGATATCCAACCAACGCTCATTCCAGCTAAATATAATTGTTGTCAGTTCTCTAACTCATCCGTGGAGCAATAAAGTGAAAACCGAATAAATTAACTTCTCGGCACTTTGATGAAACCAAGATGAGGGCTCGACTACAAACCAAAGTTCAGAGCAAAAGGAAACAAAAATATACCTTTTTAAATGCCAATAATTAAATGACATTTTTGAGAAAAAAATTAAATAAATTAAAAATTAAAATAAATTAACAGATTATTGTATATGCATATAAACAAAACAATAAGTGAAGACCAGGAAATGCTACAATCACGAAGCACAGCCATCCCGAAGCACCAAAAGATGATGAGATGTGGCACAAAAATGACAAACTAATGTCACATATGAAACCACCGACGCACGAATAAAGAAGACGTACAACAGAGGAACCACCTTGGAATGGTCAGTCTGAAAAATATAAGTATAGATATCCATCACGAACATATGCCTACATAATTTTGAACCCATTAAACCCCACTTTAATATAGTAAAACTGGGGTTTACAGGGGTAAAGATTATTTTTCTTATTTCTACACAAAACATAGATTGTGGGTATTCGTTAGAACCGCATCGCCGAGGCGGTTCTAACGAGTACCCATAATCTATGTTTTGGGCAGAAATTTCTAACGAGTACCCAAAATCTATGTTTTGAGTAGAAATATGAAAAATGTCAGAATTTTTTATCTGAGAAATTTTCATTTTTTGGTGGTAAAATTTTCAGTTTATTTGAATAGGCGTGTTTTGTTAATGCCAGGAATCGTCACAGTTACGAAGCAAATCCCTCCTGAGGTACGACAAAAAGGAGAGATAAGGAACAAATTAAGACAAAACAATGGCCACATACGTATGAAACCGCTGACAAAGAAAGGAGAACTACAACAGAGGGACATCCTTGCAACCGTCAGTAGGAATACTACTGGGGAACTTAAAACCATTTTACTCGCGCGAAACCTCGCCCTTAATTCTGATGCAGCTCCAAATTACAAATACAATGAACCCTTGTTACAACGACAGCATTTGTTCCCAAAGACGTTGCCATTAAAATAAATCTGCTTTTGTACAGAATACTTAATGAGTAGGCGTTGCCATTAAAATATATCTGCTATTGTACAGAATACTTAATGAGTAGATTGACATGTAAGAAAGGTCTTGTTTTGTTTTATTTTCCCCATAGAACATATGTTTTGGATATTTGTTAGAATCGCCTCACTGAGGCGATTCTAACAAATATCCAAAACATATGTTTTTTAAAAGTAATATCTACAATATTCTTGCATAATTTGTGACTAATTGTTACCCTTTAAGCAAAAGTTTCGAGACAGTGAAATTGTCATTAACGAGTTTTCTCGCTGCAACGAGTGTCGGTATAAAGAGGATTGTTTGTACATATTCGGTCCGCATAGTGGTCCTTTGATCATCTGTGAAACATCACAGTGAAATATATATAATCAAAACACTGTGATGAAACAAAGCAAAGGACACTTCCGATCTGAAGCCAGACCACAAGAAAACAACAAAAGTCTACGATGACCCAGACCAAAGACATTGATAGTCAAACGCTGACCATCTAAACAGACTGAGAAGGGAGCCGTCATTTAATCTGAGGACAGACCCACCGTCGTGTTATTAAGGAGGGAAGCAAGTTATCAACCGTGATTGGAATAACAACCACGCATGCAGTTTGCAGCAGAATATCCCTGTTGAAAGCTATCTTTTTTGTAGCGAGTGACAATTTTTTATATTGTACCGAAATTAACCGTTTTCGTACTGAAAAATCAGAGATTTATCAACAAATTTTCTAATGTTACAGACTAAGTCGCCATAACATTCAGGTTTGCACAGACCTTCACCTTCTTTGTAGAAGTGGTTTCAAGCCCATGTTTAACTAAGAATGACGGCGACAAAACTTTGAAAATATTTTACGTAGTTTATGACAACAGTAACCTCGCTTAAGAAGTTTAGCAGTTATTATTGTTTTGTTTTTTTGTTGTTGTTTTTTGGGGTTTTTTTGTTGATGTTTTTTGTTTTGTTTTGTTTTTTTGTTTGTTTGTTTTTTTGTTTTTTGTTTTGTTGTTGTTGTTGTTGTTGTTTTTCGATTTTTAAAGCCACTAACTGGACTAGATGATCTAGCAAAACGAATTTACTGAGAAATATATACACCATAGGTAACCTCATGCAAAACCTTACCCTTAAATTTTTGAAGCGAACTCCGAATTACAAATCAGCAAGAAGACAACATTACGAAAACAAGCCTATTCAAATATACTGAAAATTTTACCACCAAAAAATGAAAATTTTCAGAAAAAAAATTGGATTTTTTTTTTCTTATTTCTGCTCAAAACATAGATTGTGGGTACTCGTTAGAACCGCCTCGGCGAGGCGGTTCTGACGAGTACCCACATTCTATGTTTTGAGCAGAAATAAGAAAAATAATGTATACCCCTGTAAACCCCAGTTTTACTACATAAAAGTGGGGTTTAAGGGGGTCAAAATTATATAGGTATGTTTTTGTGATGAGAAAACAACAAACAGGACTACGATAGGCCCGACCACAAACATTGATAGTCAGATGTCAACCGTCTGAAACAGGCTGAGGAGGGAGGCGTCATTTAGTCTGAGGACCGACCCACTACCATGCGATGAAATAGGGAAGCATTTATCAACTCTATTTGGGTTAAGATGCATGCAGTATGCCGCAGAATATCCATGTTGTAACCTATCTTTTTGCAGCGAGTAATAATCTTTTTATATCACACTTAGTAACCAGTTCAGCTCTGCAAACCTAAATCAGATACCCATGCAAACAGTCAAGATGAGCCGTCTCTTCTGGATATACACTCTTTGCAGTTTTTTTTTTTTTTTTTTTTTTTTTGTTTTTTTTTTTTTCATATTTAACTAACATCCGTAATTGTAATTTGTACGTGTGTAAATCCAAAGATAGAAAAAGTCCACATCAGAAACTCAGGGATAAAATGATTAAAAAGTCTGATAAACCACGAGTTAACAGAAAACAGACTCAAAAAGCGAAACGAAAAAGTACAAAGACAAACTGCAACAGAAACACCGTCTTAGAACCGACAACAGTAAATAGATTCCATTAGGAATGACCATCGTGAGCAATGAACACACAAACGAAATCAAAACACTGTTGGGGGCTTAAACCTTGCTTTATGGTTGCCAACCCTCGCACGTACATGCTACATATTATTGTACGGTCATGATTGGGGTTTCCGTATCTCATCAGAAAAGCGAAAAATGATATTTTCAACGCTGTAATGAAACAAAGAATTCAGTCTTGCACACCAGATAAGGAAACCCTGGATTTAACCCTGGAGTAGAAATTCTAATCCTTCCCAAGTTATTCTGCCCAGAGTAAGATAAAATCGAGAATTCTCACGAGTTTGATATGCAGTGTTTGTAATGAACGTCACGTACTCCGTCGTTAAGGTTTACGTCATTGAACGTAATTACGTCATCTAACGCCACAGTAATGTCATTACAATATGGCGGACGTCAGCAATCGAAGTGACTGCAAAAAAAAATCAACGTTCAGAAATGAAAGGTGTGCAAGAAAAAGAACCTGTCATCGGTGTGAAGGGCAGATAGAAAAATCCGTCCCTCGCGATCACTCTCTGGCATCACTCGACAAGCCTTGTGATGCCAGGCAGTGATCCTCAGGACGGATTTTTCTATCTACCCATTACCCCAATGATAATCCTTATAGTCTTCGTTGTGTGCATATGTTGGAAGTACAGTTTTAGGCCGCTGGCCAGCTATTGTTTACCTCCCCAACCACGCCACCCCCACCCCCCCCCCAACCCCCCACCCCTAGGAGAAATTTTGTAGACTATGTTTTTTATAGCCTATTATCTTGCAAGTATTTTTCAACATAATGGTCATCTCGCGATTGGGGCGTTACCCAGTAACAGCCTGTTACATTCGTTACCACTACAAAAGTATAATACAATAGGAAACTATTAAACTTGTGAGAATTTATTGGAGCAAAAGTAATTATATGATCTAACTAATTACATGAAGTTACAGAACAGTCTATAAGCTACAAATTGTGATGTTTGAAATTTTTTTTTGGCCTTACATGATGTTACACATGTTACATTTTCTACGGTACCCTTTATAAATGAGTATTATAACTCGTACAGTTCATTTTCGTAGATTGTACATTGCTCCTTTGACCGTAATTTTGTAATTTGTGACAAGGTATTTAAATTTTCTTTCCAAAAGCTACAAACATGATCTCTCTAGCTTTTATACTTTGTCAGTTATTAAGTGTTAAGCAATGTCACCCCACTGTAAAATGTAACTTTCAAAAATCATTTTCACATATTATCACACCAAATGCAGCCTAGAAGTTGTACAAATAAAGTGAATTCTTATTTGTAGCATTATGTTTTAGTAATTTGAGATATATAGGCGCATTAAAACCTGTCTCTGCCATATAATTCTGCCCATAGTAACGTAGGTAAAATCTAAAATAACTTTACATTGTGGCCTTTGGTGGTTTTCTGTATGGTATTCTGCTTCAGTTTTTAATGCCTCTGTTTTGTATCCTTTTGAAATTTTTGTAAGAATTTCCAAAACCCCAAATTTGATGCAGCAAGTCTTTGTCAGTTATATGCATTCGTCAGTTATATACATTCAATACAGTTAACAGTAAAGTTGCTATCTACATTATGGCCACTTTTGCATAAAATACTAAATACTGTCCTGAAGTTTTTAATGTATGGCAAATGGTTATAGATTCTAAATGTCTAAATAAAATATCTACAGATGAATTTTATGTCAGCCCCTCACATGACTTTGCTTACTAATTTACCAATGGTAACATATGTAACACCTTTATGTCTTAATTTTAAGGGATGTTTGTCTCTGTAAAGGAATTTACCTATACCTTTATCATTTGAATTAATTTTAGAATAATAAAGTTCTGAAACTTCATATTTACAGAATAAGGGGATAAAAATGGCACTTTCGCTTTATTTATTCTGTTACATTATCAGGTGTTTACGTAGGTAATTCATTTATCTGCAATCTAACTAACCTATGCAAATCAAGACTTTTATTGATAAGAAGGTCCATATAATAGCTTGCTACACTGATTTTTGTTTGTAACCTTCAAATCTAGATATTAAAGCATTGCACATTATGCAGATGATCATAAAGTCTTTCTGTTACATGTTTAATGTATGTAATATAAAACATTATTTCTGATTAAACAATATTGGTACAAACACAGTCTCATACCAAGAAATGCATGTATTTAGTACCGAGTAGCACGTACATGTACTCCTGATTAAAACAAAATGTTCACTATCATTAAAACAAAATGTTCACTATCAATGTTCACTACCGCAGGACATATAGGGCCTATGAACACAGTGATGACTGGTCAATGTCTTCCCTGTGTGCTCAATGAATAGCAAAGGACCTCAGCTTTCTTCAAGCAGACTGCAAAGACTGATCAGACTGAGCGTTCAACCAGGCGGATACATTAATATTACATGAAGTAAATCATATAATACTTTGCCTTACCGTAATATGATTTCCCCCAAATCAAACAATGTTACTTTAACGTTTAAATATACAGAAAACAAATATCCTTAAAGATAAGTGTGTAAGAGTAGGCAAATTTAGAAATATACATAGCCAAATCAAATTAAGTATATACCAGTGCAATTCAGTGACATTAGCACCTTAAGAGATTAACTCCACTCTTATGTTGAAAACAAAAATGGTGCACAACCTAATTTTCATCTGTTTCATGCATATATGCATGAAACAGATGAAAATTAGGTTGTGCACCATTTCTCTATTATAACATAAACCACCGGCACTTAGCTGAAACTCATGAATAAAAATCAGATCAAGTTGGATATAACTAGCTATAGTCTGCATTACATATTTTGGTTTGAACGCTGATAGGACCGAGAAAAGTTATTCTTAGTGTCAGAATATGCATTCCGAGCAGCAGTTGTAGTCTAAGCGCCAGAGTATGTCTCAAATATAATCAGTGTCTGGATAGAAGAAAAACGGCCTTAAAGAACATGGGGCTTTAATAATAGTAATGAAAAGTCATTGTTTGTCTTATTTTGGTAGGGTCTGTCTCTAGAACTACAACAAAAGTTGTAACAGTCAGAGTAAAAATATGAAAGAAGTCTGATTAAGAATAGCAGTCACAGTTGTGTAACATACGTTACTAGACATATCAGGTAAATGAAAATATTTGGTAATAAACTATTCACTTTAACAGAATCATTGACAATCAGCAGGCACTAGGTCATTTTTCATGTCTGACATTGCAATGGAAAAAAAAAGGTAAGAATTAAATACCTTATCTTATCTTGGCATAAAAATAATCTAATAATAGATGGTATATCAGAGGTAGGGACCGAAGAAGTTTTTTATACCTCATTATAGTTTCTTGGCAGCTAAATCTAATTCAGACTCTGTCGTAAGGCATATAAGGCCCAGAGGTACAACCAGTCCTTTCGGTTATGTTATATTATTCCCATTTATATAAGGCTCAGAGACAAAACCAATCCTATTATTTATTTCAAACTATCACCATTTTGATTATTAATTACACGTTTTGGAGGTCCATGATAAAGTAACAAAAAGAATGGAAATCGTTAAGATTAATGTTGTTGTTTGTTATTCTCATTATTAATATCACTGATAAAAATAACAAAACTCTTGTATAAGTTTATATCTCCTTGATTTATTTATGCCTTCAGAATGTTTATTTTCACTTTGTTCATGCTTTGAGTTGAGATTAGGAAAGTATACAGTATTTTACTAATTGAGAGTTTTCTCCTGCGAACACTGTCTATAGGGAACAATGTTCTGATATCACAGCACTTAAACTGACATATAACATGTGTAAGAGTATTGTGTGAAATATTTCTGGCAGTCTAGATGGATTTAAGTTTTTAGAATATCAACTTTATGCAAAGAAGATAAGCAATAAAGAGCTAATATCATGTAAGCATGTATGAAAAGGGGATATTTCTGTATTTGTTATAGGGTACATTTTACTAAATATTTTAAAGATACAATTATCAGTCAGATGAGGATTGGCGAGGTTGTTTCTTTTTTATTATTATTATTTCACTTAATTCACAAAAGTATAAAGATATCTGAGAAATAACTTACTTTGTTTATTATAAAAAGAATTTTAGAGCTGATGTCCCTTCATCTTTATGTACAAAGTATCAACAGCCATTTATACGGTATAGATAAAGTATCACTCAAAAAGTAACATAAGTAACATAACATTAAGAAGTTTATAAAGCATTTATTCAAAGCTTATAATGCATTAGTCTTATCATGATAATTAAATGTATCGAACTAATTGCAATCACAATAAATTAAATGTTAAGAGGTTTGAAATAACGATACTTTTCAGATAAGAAGTTTTGGCTGTTTTAAAGAAACTATCGTTCCTTATGTCATTTGCTTAGTCAAGCTGGCCTGTTTTCACTTCTTAATGTACAAATGAGGATATATAGTGTTTATCTATTGTAAAACAGCAATAGATTAAATTTCTAGTCACTGACTGGTCATAGTAAACCAAAACGGTGTATCAGGAAACTTATATATTACATTTTTTTTTACTTTTGGGAACGTATGTAACAGTTATATCTCAAGTAATTGAGAGTCCAACATGACAAAATACCTGTCTCTATAAAACCACATGCATTGGTAGCAAATAACATGCTAGTAAGTAAGAATATGAATAGTTTAGTATTTATAACAAAGTATTTCTATTGTTTTGAGGGTAACTGTTACACGTAAACGCCCCCATCGCCAGAGGGCTAATATGTGTCATTTTGTTTCTTATATAATGTAGTTTCAGAAAATTATAGTGTACAAAATTCCGCCTTGGGGTGGGGGAGTGGGAGGGGGTCTATGGCCGGCCCAAGGTCTATTTCTCAGCTTAAGGCTCATATAATCAATATTAAGCGTCGTCCAAATATCAAGACCCTGAAAGTCATAATAACATTATTTTGGTTTTCTTTAGAGAGAGAGACAACAAAAACAGCTCCAAGAAAACTAGATCGTTTGAAGGAAAAGAGCATATTAAAGAAAGTTAAAACACAGCAGACTCGGTCCCATCGACGCCTCTCTTGTAACAAAACAGTTACAAATCAACAATAAGAGGTGCACAATTAGTCCCCATCGGAATACAACAATTTGGCTTATACAATTAGGTACCCAATCCTAAATAAGTATTATCAAGGAAATACGTATACATCACGAAAACATACCTATATACTTTTGACCCACTTAAACCCCACTTTTATATAGTAAAACTGGGGTTTACAGGGGTATACATTATTTTTCTCATTTCTGCTCAAAACATAGATTGTGGGTATTCGTTAGAACCGCCTCGGTAAGGCGTTTCTAACAAGCAAACACAATATATGTTTTGAGCAGAAATATGAAAACTGTCAGAATTTTTATCTGAAAACTTTCAGTTTTTGGTAGTGAAATTTTCAATATATTGAATAGGCGTGTTTTCGTTTGTTTATATTAGGGGATTGATCTACAATCATGTTTTCATGCATCACGAAAACATACCTATATACTTTTGACCCACTTAAACCCCACTTTTATATAGTAAAACTGGGGTTTACAGGGGTATACATTATTTTTCTCATTTCTGCTCAAAACATAGATTGTGGGTATTCGTTAGAACCGCCTCGTCGAGGCGGTTCTAACGAGTACCCACAATCTATGTTTTGAGCAGAAATATGAAAAATATCAGATTTTTTTATCTGAAAATTTCATTTTTTGGTGGCGAAATTTTCAATATATTTGAATAGGCGTGTTTTCGTAATGACGCACCACAAGCCTTCTGACAAGACCATAGAGTATAATGATTTTTCATACTCCAAGGAGAAAAATATATTGTTTCGTTGCAAGCCAAGTACAAATAAATCCGTTTTTTTTTTTTTTTTTTTTTTTTTTTTTATCCAGATTCATGAAAGGCAAAATCAACAGACGAATCTCTCAAAGACAATAGTAGGAGCCCAGCTTTCAGCTAACCAAACAGCCTTAAACAGTGAGTATAGTTATTTGATGTCCTTTCCCTGAAATTAACCCATTAAAGTGTAGCGTTCCCTAAAAGGGACAAATGGCAAACAATGAAGACCCAGATCAGACGCTGCGGAACACGGCGTCTGATCTGGGTCTACACTGTTTGCATTGAATACATAAATTTCTGAAAACAAAACATGGTAATAATTATGGTAATAATAAAAACTAAACAGACACCCCTTATAGAGGAAATGGAACTGTCTAAAGAGGTGAGGTAGGAAAGTTCATTCCGCGTGAATGGGTCAATTTGGCTCATACTAAAGCTGTATAACGCCTGCTTAAGGGAATCGGACACACTTGGTAGGTGTTTTCGTCATTTTCGCCACGAAAGACAACTTTTTGACTTCTTGTTTGCTTTCCTGCTCGCTAAACCCATTCCATTCTGAAAATGAGTCTACTCTGAAAAGAAAGAAAGGTTTGCTCCCGCCGAGATGCACAGAAGAACTCTGCAAGTTTCATAAATTCACCATATAACAAGCAAACAACTGTCAAGCATTATGTTTAGAAGGCTTGAGACAAAACATCTATTTCAACTTTAACCCTTAAACTGCCAATCACAACAATTGTCGTTTGCTTTGTCATCTGCTTGTGCTTTTAAAAGTCATTTTGCAAACAGTGTGGATCCAGATCAGACTAGGAGCAGTCTAAGCAAGGCCAAACTGTTTGCCTGTATGCAAAAATAGGTTTGAAAAGTTTGCAAAAATATTCAGCAAATGACATAAACAGACGACATTTTCAGATGCAGGTTTTCTTGGCGTTTTAAGGGTTAAACAATAAATAATCTTCGACCTATTTTTTTTTATATGAAAACTATTTTGAAAACCTTATTAAATGCAACGTGTAAAAGCATTCTTCGTCTGATAGACATATTGATTACGATAAAAACTAGTTTGTCAGAGGAACAGACTAGGTATGTCTTAGTTATACCATGGTTCGTGCGTATGTACGAATCGATAATGCATGAGCGTGGTATAACTGATTTGTCACATTTTTCATGCATGTAGATCATTTACATCGCGATATATTTCATGTCCGATGTTGGAAATTTTGGCTATCATGTGATAAATATATTTATTCCTTTAATTTTTTTATTTTTTTCTTTTAAAAAATGTTCTGCAGAAAATTATTTAAATGATTAGTAAAGCGTTTTAAAATTAAGCTGCAAAATGCCATGGAAAGCAGGAACTACATAAAGAATTTTATTGGCAAACGCCCCTTGAAAATTTATGTTAAAATGAGTAGAGGAAATCCTTCACATGATAGTATGGTGTCAGCTATACAGATCTTTCACCGAGTTATCACCTTATACAGATCTTTTACCGAGTTATCACCTTATACAGATCTTTTACCGAGTTATCACCAATATGGCACCACCTCCTTCCTCCTGTGCCATTTGTTGGTATTATAATTTGCGTTCACATATTTATTGACAAACAGTGCAGATCCAGATCAGTTGGCTTCTGAAGAAGCCAACTGATCTGGATCTACACTGTTTGCTAAGACAGAGCATGTCGTGTTCAGCAAGAGAAGGGTTAAGGGAAAGAATTTGATACCAGAGGAAGCATTTTTGTTTTCCTTTAAGAAAAACCCCTATGGTAAAGAAGCAATTATCAATGTCACTGTATGATAAACAGTTCTCTTACGCAAATTACGCATATGCGTAATGTACGTATTGAGCGCTACGCCTATGTTCTTCACAGGTATCCAGCCCAGGCTCCTTTGGTCGCATACTGGTTCGGACAACTATCTAAACGGTATTGATCACGTGACACACCACCACGGTGTATTCTCCTTCGACTGTCTGGAATTCATCAGAGAAGGCATTTACCTTACAACAGTCCAACTCACCTACAAATACTCCACGACCACGCCATCAACGGCAGTCCCGAGTTACTTCACACTAACCCGCTTCAGAGGTGTCATACCCTTTGTAATTTCCAAAAGCGCCTTTATGGTTCCCAGTCCTGAAAATCGAAGCAGTGAGATATTGAAGAAACCAGTAACCATGGTTCGAACCGATCCGTTTCAAAAGAAAGATCGAGTCTGCGTCATCGTTTCACATCCGGGCTTAATTTATGCAAGCGAAATAGACAATTTCTTCGGAATAGTGTCTTTATAGAGAGACCGCTACACCATGTCTGGTCTTGAAGCATCATAAGCTAAATCATTTAACCCTTAACTCTTTCGGTGCCAAATTTCAGACGACATTTGGTGTCTGCTTTTCTTTTTTAACAAACTATCGCTTGAAAAGAACTTTATACGTAAAGTTGAAAGACTGAATGTCAAACAGCGTAGATCCAGATGAGACGGCTCATATGAGCCGTCTCATTTGGATCTATGGTGTTTGAAAAAGCCTATTCTTGCATGTGGCAGTGAATGAGTTAAGGTCCTCAGCAAAATTGTAGCAGACGACCTTCTATTTTTATTATTATAATTTTTCAAAGAAAATAAGACTTGGCAATTTATGTTTATCGTCTGCAAGGCAGACTATCTGCATGTAATGCCAAGCCTAATTTTCTCTGAAAACTAAAACAAAACAAAAAAAAAATAAAACAAAATCAAAATGTGTTCTTTTTAGGCAGTTAGAGAATTTGCACATCATAACAAAAATTATCAATCATTCGTCCGCTGAATTTGCCAGAGTGGACCCGAGGTTACATAACTGGACAAAAAATATTTTAGCCCTCTCTAGAACTAACTGTTACATTTCTGTGTTACGGTCCGTTATATCAAAAGTGCATTTATGAAGAATTTAGTAGGACATATGAAGTATTTTATTTTAATTAAGGATATTTTTATTACATCACATTTATTCATTGAATTAAGTCATCATTTGTGGAACTTCATGCGTTCATAGTAACTATGGCCAAGTACTGGTGTCCGTTAGAGGCCATAAAACGACGACCTGTTCTTTGATATAGTTCGGACTAAGATTGGCACAATTAATCAGATAATCGATTAATTTTGATCGATACATTAAAAAAAAAATTATTATAATTAAAGATTTTCATAAATAATCGATCATTTGATTTCTCTATGTGTTACTTTACCGTATTTACCCTTGGTATTCAGACACATCAACTCCTTACCATACTTTATCTAAAATTTGAACAAGTACAATCTACTACCAACAGTTGTGTCTAAAATAGCTGGATGAGTGGGAAACAGTGTAGACCCTGATGAGACGCCGCGTTTGCGGCGTCTCATCTGGGTCTACACTGTTTGCTCAGGCCTGTCTGTCCAACTACATACAATAAAGTATAACATATGGTAAGAGTTATGCTCAGACAGATAAAATTATGACCAAATCTTCAGTGGTAATTTATCGATTATCGATCACCGTGGCAGGTCTGGTAATCGATTATCTTTTCAGCTCTGATTAGCCAGCCTTCGTTCTGACTTGAGCCAGCGTGCGACAAAACTTACAATAAGACCTCTGTGACCAGCAAAGACTCAGATCAGCCTGATCACCCACCTAGTAGGCAAGGGTTCTCATTTTTTCCTCTTTGCATAGCCTGGGGATTGTAGAAGGCACTTGCGACCAGCGAAGGCTGATCAGACTGCACGGATGCGCAGACTGATCAAATGAAAAATTCTGATAGTTTTCATATTCCTGCTCAAAACATAGATTATGGGAACTCATTAGAACCGCCTCAGTGAAGTGATTCCAACGAGTACCCACAATCTATGTTTTTTTTCTTTTTTAGCAAAATAAGAAAATAATGATTACCCCTATAAACCCCAGTTTTTCTATATAAAACTGGGGTTTATGGGGATCAAAATTACACGTATATAGGCGTGTTTTCGTGACGTTCTATACCTCAGTCTTGTGTTTGTATATTACTGATTTAACGCTTAGCACGCTGGGTATAATTTTCAGCAGACGACATTGTGAAATATTTTTCTAAATTTTCCCAGAAAATTGGCTTTGCTGTTTCATGCAGATTGTCTTATTTAGAGCCAATATGCATGAAATATCCAAGCCTGTTTATGGACAAAATCATACCTATTAAATTTTGAACGTCCATTTTACTATCTGTTAATGTGTTTTAAACTGCTGGGCCCAGTAGTTCAAAGCTAACGATGTCGTTAGTTAACGATTCGTTAAAATTTACATCAAGTGATACGCAAATATGCTGAAATTTTTTGCAGTGCAAAAGCTACTCACATTTTTTCAGCAAAAAATATCAGAATATTGCATATTGAATCCACTAAAATAGTTAACGAAATGATCCTTAACGAGCTCGTTAAGCTAACGACACTTTGAACAACTGGGCCCTGGACGAGTAATAAACAGTTTAGACTGTGATCAGACGCCTTCTTTTTGTGTACAGTTCTTAATTGATTTTCCGATACTTTACTAAGCGGGCCCCGTTGCCTAGTGGATAGGAGTGTTGACTCTTAATCCATTAGATTCCTCATCGCTGTGGTTCGATCCTCGCTCGGGTTATATGTAGGAAAGCCAAGTTCTGCTTACGGATGGTCTGGTGGTTTTTCCCCGGGTTTTCCGATTTCCGCCCACCTTTGATGAACGATCGGTTCCATATAAGTGAAATATTCTTGAAAGGGCCGTAAAACCCAAAAATATATATATATGCTTTATTAATAAACCCCTGGAAATAGTGAGAGCCTTCAGTTTAATACATTCTAGCATGTACTCTTTATGTGAAGACAGTATTTGTTCACAAAGATGTTGCCATTAAAATGAATTTGCTGTTGTAAAGAATACTTAAGGCGCAGAATGATATGAAGGAAAGCCCTTGTGTATTCTTATTTCCTCATAAAACATATGTTTTGGATATTTGTTAGCGCCGCATCAGCGAGGCGATTCTTACAAATATCCAAAACATATGTTTCTTGAAGAAGTAAATACTTTTGCATAATTTCTGATTAACTGTCACCTCTTGAGCGAAACTTTCGTGCCAGTCAAATTATCATTTTGATGAATTTTGCTGTTGTATCAGATGTCGGTATACATTACGAAAACATACCTATTCAAATATACTGGAAATATTACCACCAAAAAAGAAAATTTTCAGATAAAAAAATTCTGATATTTTACATAATTCTGTTCAAAACATAGATTGTGGGTACTCGTTAGAACCGCCTCGTCGAGGCGGTTCTAACGAGTACCCACAATCTATGTTTTTGAGCAAAAATAAGAAAATTATGTATACCCCTGTAAACCCCAGTTTTACTATATAAAAGTGGGGTTTAAGGGGGTCACAATTATATAGGCATGTTTTCGTGATGAAGATGGTTGACTGTACCATTGTGGTCAGATCTACTAATACCGTTTTATGCGGGCTCCCGTTGCCTAGTGTATAAGAAAGATGACTTGGTTTAAACACATTTATTTCAACACTGAACATACATTAGTACATACAAAAATAACGCACTTTATAGGATTGGAACGCAAGCAATCTGCTTGTTTGGTCCCTCTCCTTGATAACAATATTCATTATACAGTATGGCGGAAAAAAAAATTGTATGATCAAGCATTGAAATGACCATTACAATACATGTCATGGTTGTCCGATAGATATGATAGTGGAAAGAAAGGAATATACATAATCGAAACAATAAGAGAGAGAGAGAGAGAGAGAGAGAGAGAGAGAGAGAGAGAGAGAGAGGGATGTGTGGAGCAATAGTTTCGTTTCTAGATAAGGACTATGTCAAGAGTGTATAATATTATATCATAATATTCTGTTCATGGTTTCTCGCCAAATTAGAAAATACAAGGAAAAATGCTCAATGTCATAGTAAGGACAAAATCTCTTTGAGTTCCGAATATATTTATGTACTGCCTCAAATATGATTGTATTTGTCTGAGTGGAAGGTGTACTGTCCCCAAATAAGAGAACGAAGCTGACTCTTAATCCATTAGACCTCTCACCACTGTGGTTCGAGCCTCGCTCGGGTTACACGTGAGAAAGCCAAGTTCTGCTTACGGATGATCGTGTGTTTTTCCCCCGGTTCTCCGGTTTTCGCCCACCTTTAATGAACGATTGGCTCGATATAAGTGAAATATTCTTAAAAGGGCCTTAACCACCCACCCCCGACCCCCCACCCCCACCCCCGCGCCCCGTTTTACCTTACAATACTTGTCCTCGAATTTGACAAACTCTTTTTTACTTCCTGTTGATGTGTCTAAAATATTACACCCTGATCAGACGCCGCGTTCTGTTTGCTCAGGCATGTCTGTCCCAATATTTACGGTTATTACGGTACATTTCTCGTAATAAGGAAGCGACATGATTTTGGTCGTAGTGTGGATAATTTAAAGACAAAGGAGCAGGGATACATGATGCAAGATTGCATGTACGCCCAGCGCAGTCTGATGAGAGTCTTCGCTGTCTGCCTGAAGACGCTGTTGGTCCTTTTCTAAACACAGAATACTCTGCGAAGATTCTGATCAGACTGCGCGGATGCGCAGGCTCATCTGAGTCATCGCTGAGGGCGCATGCAATCATGTAGGAAATGCTGTGCCCCGGCTCAGATGTATGCGAAAAGGAATTTAGGTATTAGCCAATTGTATCCTGAATAGACTCTCCGATACTGTATATTGGAAGAGTCCAATTTCAATTTTAGGTACGTCCGGCAATGAGATTTACATATTCCTAGAGAAAAATGGCTAAACTATTTGCAAACAGTGGAGACCCTGATCAGACGCCGCGTTCTGCGGCGTCTGATCAGGGTCTGCACTGTTTGTCAATTACCCTTTTACGGGTCTCCCGATTACAATGGGTTAGACGGTGAACTATACTCTTGAATGATGCAAACCGACCGGTGGTTTTGGCATCCCGTATTACGGGTGTTGGATACACTATTAGTATTTGTCTTTGTTTATCTTGATCACAGCCAAACTTTTATTGTTAGCTTGCCTGTTCGCAACAATTACTCATGAATTAAATTAGTATTTATAGATTAAATTAGTCACAGTGCAGATTATATTTTTATTTCCTTTGGGATCATCGCAAACTACATTGCTGCATACTTACTTGCATCACTTGCTTATTTACTTACTTAGTCAGTGTTGATAAATTGGCCATCTGTTGTAATTATTTGACGGAAAACGCACTTTCACACATACAGTCGAACTTCGATGGCTCGTTTACCATGGCTTATTCGAACTCATTTTTGAGTCCTTATGGAATTTTTCCGATAGCTCAAGAACACAAATATTGAGGGAAATTTTCTTATTTTATTATGAAATTTTATGTTGAGTGGACTCATTAGAATCGCCTCATCGAGGCGATCGATTCTAATGAGTGCACGCAACATACCATTATTTTGTTGAAGATCGAAAACATTTCAATAAATCATCGCCATTTGCTTCCTGACCTGGTGCCATGATTAAATCTCACTGGCTCGAACTACCCATCTCTCGAACAAATCCCCATGGTACCAAAGCTGTTCGAGCCATTGAAGTTTGACTGTAGCTAAAATGAGAGCCAAAAGTAGTACCATTCACTCGCTATGCAAGAGAGAACAATGGGTGTGATAAAGAGGTGATTATGGGATCCCGGCAGGGGGCGGTAAAGATGCCTTCTGAAGAGCAATATTTTTTCGGTGATCACAGAGTTACCTAGAGATCACATTGATAAGCCAGTACTGCATTCCCCTATTGGGCATCTACCTGTCTGTCATTTTTGACAGTATACAGTCAATGGCTCGAACACCGATGACTCGTTTACCGCGGCTAATTCGAAGTTGTTTTTGAGTCCCTACGAAATTCTTCAGATAGGTCAAGAAAAAAAAATATCTAGTGATTTTACTTATTTCATTAAGAAATTGTATGTTATTTTATTTATTTGTTGGCACTGTAATCAGCATTTTTATACCCCGCCACACAATAGTGGCGGGGTATTATGGTTTCACGTTGGACGTCCGTGTGTCTGTCCGTCCGTCAGTCCGTTTTTCGTCTCCGGATGATAACTTGAGTTCTCATCAATGGATTTTCACCAAACTTGGTATGTGTATTGATATTGTAAAGGTCTTGTTTGGGATTGCTAATGGGCAAATTTCGTCAAATTTTTACGGAGTTATCTGCCTGAGACACGCCCATATTTTCGTTTCCGGACGATAACTTGAGTAAATAACAAGGGATTTTAATCAAACTTGCTATATGCATTGACATTAAGGAGATCTGGTTTGGGATTGCTAATTGGCAAATTTCGTCAGTTTTTTACGGAGTTATCTGCCCGAGACACGCCCATATTTTCGTTTCCGGACGATAACTTGAGTAAATAACAAGGGATTTTAACCAAACTTGCTATATACATTGACATAAAAGAGATCTGTTTTGGAATTGCTAGTGGGCAAATTTCGTCAAACTTTTATGGAGTTATCTGCCCGAGACACGCCCATATTTTCATTTCCGGGCGATAATTTGAGTAAATAACAAGGGATTTTAACCAAACTTGCTATATGCATTGACATTAAAGAGATCTGTTTTGGAATTGCTAATGGGCAAATTTCGTCAATTTTTTACGGAGTTGTCTGCCCGAGACACGCCCATATTTTGGTTCCCGGACGATAACTTGAGTAAATAACAAGGGATTTTAACCAAACTTGCTATATGCATTGATATTATCAAGATCTGGTTTACGATTGTCATCTATCCATTGATATTATCAAGATCTGGTTTAGGATTGTTATCTGTCCCTCCGTCATTTTCTTTCCAGACATTTTCGCAACGATAACTTTTATACATAAACAAAAAATTGCTGTGGCGGGGTATTATACTTGTGGTGCTTTTATTCATACAGTGACGCTCTTAGAAGTTCGGTCGTTATGACTGGAATAATTTTATCTCTCATTTAATTTATTTGTAGGCACTGTAATCACTGTGCCACTGTAATCAGCAGTTTCAATACAGTGAAGCTCTAAGAAGCGCGGTCATTAT
Organism: Anodontia alba; assembly: GCA_964016985.1. NCBI lineage: Eukaryota > Metazoa > Mollusca > Bivalvia > Lucinida > Lucinidae > Anodontia > Anodontia alba. Next base: position 52,432,078 of record OZ024832.1, read on the forward strand.
GACTGGAATATCTTTATTTCTCATTTTATTTATTTGTAGGCACTGTATCACTGTGCCACTGTAATCAGCATGTTTCCTACAGTGAAGCTCTTAGAAGCTCAGTCGTTATGACTGGAATAATTTTATCTCTCATTTTATTTATGTGTAGGCAAATTAATCACTGTGCCACTGTAATCAGCATTTTCAATACAGTGTAGCTCTTAGAAGCTCGGTCGTTACGACTTGAATAATTTTATCTCTCATTTTATTTGTTTGTAGGCACTGTTATTACTGTACCACTGTAATCAGCATTTTCCATACAGTGTAGCTCTTAGAAGCGCGGTCGTTATGACTGGAATAATTTTATCTCTCATTTTATTTATGTGTAGGCACTGTAATCACTGTGCCACTGTAATCAGCATGTTTGTCTACAGTGTAGCTCTTAGAAGCTCGGTCGGTATGACTGGAATAATTTTAATTTATATTTTACTTATTTGTAGGCACTGTAATTAATGTGCCACTGTAATCATCATTTTCCATACAGAGTAGCTCTTAGAAGCTCGGTCGTTATGATCGAATAATTTTATTTACATTTAATTTATTTGTAGGCACTGTAATCACTGTGCCACTGTAATCAGCATTTTCCATACAGTGTAGCTCTTAGAAGCTCGGTCGTTACGATTTGAATAATTTTGTCTCTCATTTTATTTGTTTGTAGGCACTGTAATTACTGTGCCACTATAATCAGCATTTTCCATATAGTGTAGCTCTTAGAAGCGCTTTCGTTATGACTGGAATAATTTTATCTTTCATTTTATTTATTTGTAGGCACTGTAATCACTGTGCCACTGTAATCAGCATTTTTTCTACAGTGTAGCTCTTAGAATCTCGATCGTTATGACTGGAATAATTTGATCTCTCATTTTATTTATGTGTAGGCACTGTAATCACTGTGCCACTGTAATCAGCATTTTCAATACAGTGTAGCTCTTAGACGCTCGGTCGTTATGGCTGGAATAATTTTATCTCTCATTTTATTTATGTGTAGGCACAGTAATTACTATGCTACTATAATCAGCATTTTCAATACAGTGTAGATCTTAGAAGCTCGGTCGTTATGACTGGAATACTTTTATCTCTCGTTTTATTTATTTGTAGGCATTGTAATCACTGTGCCATTGTAATCAGTATTTTCCATACAGTATAACTCTTAGAAGCTCGGTCGTTATGACTGGAATACTTTTACCTATCATTTTATTTATGCGTAGGCACTGTAATCACTGTGCCACTGTAATCAGCATTTTCCATACAATGTAGCTCTTAGAAGCTCAGTCGTTATGACTGGAATACTTTTACCTCTCATTTTATTATGTGTTGGCACTGTAATCACTGTGCCACTGTAATCAGCATTTTCCGTACAATGTAGCTCTTACAAGCTCAGTCGTTATGACTCGAATAATTTATCTCTCGTTTTATTTATTTGTAGGCACTGTAACCTCTGTGCCACTGTAATCAGCAGTTTCAATACAGTGTAGCTCTAAGAAGTATGGTCGTTATGACTGGGATAGTTTTATTTCTCATTTTATTTATGTGTAGGCACTGTAATCACTGTGCCACTGTAATCAGCATTTTCAATACAGTGTAGCTCTTAGAAACTCGGTCGTTATGACTGGAATACTTTTATTTCTCATTTTGTTCAGCTTTTTTTATTGTTTTGTTGTGTTTTCTTAAAATTCAACCCAGTTTCATAAGCCACATTTTATTTTGTTTCTTTTTCTTTATAGTTTAAACATGTTTTATGACTGCTATATTAGGCAAAACCGCAGGTTTTTCGACAAACATAATTAGTTCCAGCCCTTCCTTTACTAAATACACAAATACAAAAGGAAATATGGACCTACCCAAGAAGGGCCCTTCCAAAGCACCGGATAAGGGTGAAATGGGTCGCGCCAAGATATAAATGTGTCTTCGGGGCATGGTCGAACATTTAATATCCAGATCAGCCCGTTGATAGCATTATGAAAACATACCTATTCAAATATATAGAAATTTTCGTCTCCAAAAACTGAAAATTTTCAGATAAAAAAAAACTGATATTTTTCACATTTCTGCTCAAAACATAGATTGTGGGTACTCGTTAGAACCGCCTCGGCGAGGCGGTTCTAACGGGTACCCACAATCTATGTTTTTGAGCTATATAAAAGTGGGGTTTAATGGGGTCAAAATATATAGGCATGTTACCCACAATCTATGTTTTTGAGCTATATAAAAGTGGGGTTTAATGGGGTCAAAATATATAGGCATGTTTTCGTGGTGAGGACTTTTGTTATACATCAAAATATTCTACAACATTTCATAATTCTGTAAGCGGACAGTGAAGTGCCAGATCAGACTGCGCGGATGCGCAGGCTGGTCTGGGTCTTAGCTGTTCGCAAAGGTTCAGTAGGCACATTTTGGCACGGCGCTGCTCAGACTACATAAAAACCACATCACCGAAAAACGGCACTTCATCGAAAATAGAAGGAACAAACGAGAAGAAATTGCAACAGAAATAGTCTTGGAATGGTAAACAGAACAGCTGTTTGGGTAAGGGAGGCAGGGGAGGGTGTTGGGGGCTTAAGGTTTTGATGACGCCAAACATCGCCCTTAAACCTGTCATCCCTGCAGACCAATTCACATACCATTGCAAACAGTGCAGATCAAGGTGAGTAACGAGCCGTCTCATCAGGCTCTACATAATTTGACGCTCAGGTATTGTTTTTGACTGACTCCCCTTCTTGCAATAATGGATGTGTCCATTCAGAGATGGAAGAGTCTATTTCAGGAACTCATAGTTACGTGAACGGGTTAATCCTGATACAGGCTCAGCTATATACAATTGTTTGGTCCGCCAAGGTTTCCCAAATCATCAGTGGTTCAACACAGAAAATAAATCCATATAAATTAGCATTTTAAATCTTTGATGAAAAAAAGATGAGAGTTCGACCACAAACTGGAAGTCAGAGCAAGAGAATCATGATGAACCCGAATACAGACGAATTAGCCTTTACCACTCTCTGGGCTAATTCAGCAGACGACAAATTGGTGATATTTGTTTTTCTATTTTCTCAGGAAACAGGATTTGACATTTTATGCAAACTGTCTATGGAGACAATTTGCATAAAAATGTAAAATCCTGTTTTCTGAGAAAAAATAAGACAAACATTTCAAAATGTCGTCTGCCAGAGTGCCAAGCGTTAGATCAGCCTCAACTGTCTAGAGAAGATTTAGCATTGATGAACCAGGAGGAGGGAGGGGACGGTATACAACCTACCACAAGCCTTTGTTTATCACTAGAAACCAGTCTGTTGGTAAGCAATCCAAGTCCCGAGACATCACGAGTTCAACATCACAGTCTGCTCATGGTTCTCGAAGAGAAACGATTTTTTTTTTTTTTTTTTTTTTTGATATGATCAAAAGTATTCGTTGGATTAATAATTTTGTCCATTTCCATTATGATACGGTACGGATTATATTGTGTTTTGAAGACAGAAAAAAAAAAAAAACAGAAAAAGAATGTTTGATTGTTTGTGTTGAGATTTTACGTCCCAGTCAACCCAATGGGGTGATGTCGAGCGCGGTCAATTTACCTAACCACACTTTTACTTGGTAGGCTAAGTCCTCTAAGCAGTTTACTAGTATTGTGCACATTCTTTCGCCTGAAACCTGAAACTGACGTAAATAGAATGTACGCTGCAAAATGACAACTACATTTGCTGTCAGGAGGTATCTACGAACTTAAAAGTAAAAGCAAAACTATCAGTGCCATGACTGCAAATATCTGCAGTCTCGTCATGAAATATACGTAGTTAAATTGTTTTTAATCGGACAGAACGTCTAGATCGGACCGTAATGGTGTAATCGAGTGTGTCAGCTACTGCTCATGGAGTCCATAGTCTCACCAGGGCCGTTGCTTTCCATTAGTATAAACAGTAAACTTCAATGACTCAAACACGGATGGCTCGTTTACTGCGACTGATTCGAACTCCATACTGACTCTCTGGAAAAGTCCTCCGATAGCTCAAGAAAACAAGTATTTAGTCATATGTAAGAGAAAGTTTTTTTTATATTGAATCATGAAAATGTATGTTGTGTGTACTCATTAGAATCGCCTCCCCTGGAGGCGATTCTAATGGGTACAACCAACATACCAGTAGTTTATAGAATATATAAAATACATCCCTAATTATCCCCTTTTGCCTCCTGACTTTCATTAACCCTCAGTGGCTCGAACTACCCATGTCTGGAACGAATTTCCATTGTCGCAAAGCTGTTAGAGCCATTGAAATTCGATTGTATATTTAGTATCTGTAGTTGTAAGGGTAGTGCCCTAATTCTGATTTCGCTATTTATAGTCAATTCTAAAAAAAAAAAACAGTTCAGGCATGGCTACAAATTAACGTTTCAAGTTAACTTTCCCATTCCGCCATGGGATTTTGGTGGTTGGTATTAAATAATATTTATTTTTGTCTATCTATCCATCTGTCCGTTATCGTGTAGATGCTTATGTATCGATCACTCGTGAACATACATGTTCCACTACCAGCGGGCATATGACGTTTATACAACGTCTCATCGATGCCGATGTGACGTTGTATAAACGTCATGCGCCTGCTGGTGCTGTTCTTGAAGCACTGGCGATTTCTAATTTAGCAGATCTATTTTCTCCCATTATTTAACAGAACTAAAATAACATGTTACAACAATGCGAAAAACATTTCGAAATCCAGTTGAAAATACCAACTTTATTTATAAATGTCTTACATACATGTAGATATTCGATGCGTTATTTCCTACGGGCATTTGTACATTTCTATGACCGATTAGTTGGGTATTTTCAAAGACAAAGCGTCATTTGGTAACCTCCCGCATCTTTTTTTTAGATTCGAAAATAAATAAATGGAAATTAGAACAAAACTTGAAATTTATATTTTAATAAAGTAATGTAAACAGAAGACTGTATTCTAACACTGCATCTATGGTCGGAAAACAAAAATTTAAAGACTTTCGTTAAAGTTTATGTCGCACCTGCGTACTAAAATGTGCTTTTTTGGCCAAGGGCACATAATACAAGCACCAGGAGAGTGAGAGTTGTCATCCTTCTTTAGCTCAGTGAGATAAAACAATCAGTGAAGTGAAACTAACTGTAAAGTTTTACTTCACTGATTATAGACTTCATTTAGGACGCTAGGGTGGACGTAAGTACACGGACGAACGAGCGAACGGACAGAAACTTGCATGCCTAGGTCGCCTATGCTAATGCAAGCGACAATTACTCAAACTATACACAATATTACAAATACAAAAACAAACAAAAAGTTTTTTTTTTTTTTTGTTTTTTTTTTTTTTGGGGGGGGGGGGGGGGGGCGGGGGAGGGGTTGTTCGTCTTTTTCTTTTTTTTTCTTTTTTGTTGTTTTCTTTTTTTTTTTTTTTTGGGGGGGGGGGTGGGGGGGGGCGGGGGTAGGGGTGGTTTCAAAGACTGACGGGGCTCGAAGATGAAAACTGATTTAGCTTACTCTGATTTGATCAAACGAATGCGATACTTTAAATGGGTAGTGTGGATTCAAAATATTATGTCTTGAAGGCTGCAAACTTTACAGTAATTATTATAAATTACGAACATTCGATTAATTTATAAATGTTTTAACTAGACATTCATTTGGTGATATTATAATGAATATATCTTTGGAAAGCTCTGACTGTTTCGCAACCCCACCCCCTTTCACCCCTTAACGAAATGACCCTTAACGAGCTCGTTAAGCTAACGACGCTTTGAACAACTGGGCCCAGATATTCAGACTGTTAACAATATTGCTAAAATAAGTTATGGATGGTACATGTCAAGTTAAGGATGTTTCATATCTACAGAAACAAAACCAGTATCTGACAAGATTCCGTTGTAACTTAGCATGACAAACAGATATGAAATAACATTCAAATTATGTTGAAAAGTGCTTTCAGACACGCACATGTACGTTCCAAACCCCAACAATGAATCCGAATGTGTATTGATAAAGGGACCTAAGTTTATTCAAACATGGCTGTCCACCGTTACTTAAAATAGAACATTTGTTTTTATTATTATTGTTATTAGTTTCTTTATGACTCAATGTATGAAATTTGTAAGTGATCTTGAAAAGTTTATCCTCGGTATAGAAGTGGTCCTGCACCAGAGGCTATGTCGTATATATGTTTAATGTAAAATGCATATAAATAAATTCTAAAAAAGAATCGAAATTTGACATTCCAAATGAATGGAAAGTTTGAGAGAATGCTTATATATAATGATGGGGCATTCCTTGAATATCAGGGTGGGCGGGGTGGGGGGGGGGATGTGGGGATGGGGTGTGTGCTAGAACTTGACTTGCCTAAGTCTGTTCAAATGTAAATGAATGAAAATAGCGAAAATTAAGAATTTCATGTCATTTTCTTGGAATGCCTTGAAACATTGCTTGAATTACCTAGATAGTAAGAACTCGCGTTGATCATCAGCATCTGTTACCCGGGGCAACTGACGCTTCAAAAATATCACACAATATTGTTAACCCTTCTCTTGCTAAACACGACATGCCGTGTCAGCAAACAGTATAGATCCAGATCGAGAATCCAACTGATCTGGATCTGCACTGTTTGTCATTAAATATGTGAATTTCTATCAAAACCTCGGATTAAGTAATCTGATTGGCTGGAATTTAGAAGAGGGCGTGGCATCTTAATTTATTCAGCATGACAAGGGTTAAAAACATATAGAATGAGGACTTCTTTTTGTGTTCTTGAAACTGCATGAGCTTTATCAACGAAATGGGCTGCCCGAAAACAAAAACAAATTGTGAGCCTGTGTCACGTGTTGCCACGTCCCGGGTTATATACATGTAATATATATATATATATATATATATATATATATATATATATATATATATATATATATATATATATATATATATATATATATATATATATATATATATATGTATATATATATATATTTGGAATTCAATATTTACCAACAACAACAAATTTAGATGCTTCGATAATTTAGTTTGTTATATATATATGTCGTTTTGTTTCTTTTTTTTTTTTTTTTTTTTTTTTTTTTTATCGTACAAAATAAGTGATAGTGTTATAAGTGTTTGAATATTATCATGAATGGGATATGGGCTTTTCTGAAGCATCAAAATCCATCTGCCAGGGACACAGGTGGTCCAATTTTAAGTTTATATACATGTCAAAGTCAAATACATCAAATCACATCATACAAAAAAAAAATCATTTTTTATTGGAAACCTCGCATGAATGATTCTAGGGATGGAGACATCCTGGAGCACCACAGTCTGTCATGCCATGGCATAGTTAGCCTAGTGCATGAACTTTATACATGTCAGTAATATTAACCATTTCATCCCTGAGTTTCTGAAGTGACCTCTTCCGTCATTCTACTTGTACATGTCCACTGATGCAAATAGGGTTTTCAGTCTAAAATCCAAAACAGAATGGCAAACAGTGTAGATCCTGATGAGACGGCTCTTTACGATTTTCACTGTTTGCATAGGTATCTTATTTGGTCTGCCAGGCTGAAAGGGTTAAAAGAAATCATATGCAAAAATATAATGAAATTAGCCAGGGAAGGTTGCAATCATGAAGCGCAGAGCCTTCCAGAGACACAGAAGGAAGAAGTGATGAGGTAGAAACAATGTCAAGACACAACCATACAGTTGCAATAACAAGACACAACCACATTGTTGCAATAACAAGACACAACCACACAGTTGCGATAGCAAGACACAACCACACAGTTGCAGTTGCAATAACAAGAAAAACACGTACAGTTGCAATAACAAGACACAACCACACAGTTGCAATAGCAAGACAAAACCGCACAGTTGCAATTACAAAACAAAACCGCACAGTCGCAATAACAAGATACAACCACGCAGCTGCAATTATAAGACAAAGTCACGCATTTGCAATAACAAGACAATAGCACACAGTTGCAATAACAAGACAAAACGGCACAGTTCCATTATCAAGACACAACTACACAGTCACAATAACAAGATACAACCACACAGTTGAAACCGCAGAGTTGCAATAATAAAACAAAATCACACAGTTGCAATAACAAGATACAACCACACAGTTGCAATTACAAGACACAACCACATAGTTGCAATAACAAGACAAAACCGCACAGTTGCAATAACAAGACAAATTCGCAAAGTTACAATAATAAGACACAGCCACACAGTTGCAATTCCCTGACAAAACCAGACGGTTGCAATAACAAGACACAACCACACAATTGCTATAACAGGACACAACCACGCAGTTGCAATAACAGGACAAAACCATGCAGTTGCAATACCAAGACACAACAACACAATTCCAATAAAAAGATACAACCCACCAGGCTTCCTGAGGCACAGAAAGAAGAAATGATGCAAAAAGAGATAATGACAAGATACAACAATACAATTGCAATAGCCAGACACAAACACACAATTTCAATAGCAAGACACAACTACGCAGTTGCAATGACAAGGCACAACCACACAGGCAATAACAAGACACAACCACACAGTTGCAATGACAAGGCACAACCATACAGTTGCAATAGCAAGACACAGCCACACAGTTTCAAAAGCAAGACACAACCATAAAGTTGCAATGAGAAGAAACACAACCACACAGTGGCAATGACAAGGCACAACCACACAGATGCAATGACAAGATACAACCACACAGTTGCAATAACAAGATACAACCACACAATAACAAGACAACACGACGCAGTTGCAATAATAAGACAAAACCACACAGGTGCAATAATAAGACAAAACCACATAGTTGCATAACAAGACACAACCACACAGTTAAATAAAAAGATAAAACCACTCAGTTGCAATAACAAGAAAAAACCGCACAGTTGCAATAACAAAACAAAACCACACAGCTGTTATAACAAGACAAAACCACACTTATTTAATAACAAGACACAACCGCACAGATATAATAACACGGCAACCACACAGTTGCAATAACAAACCCAACCACACAGGCACAATAACCAACATACGAGTATAAACAAGGAACTGCAACAGAGGAACCGCTGCTTGGTCTCGTCAGAAAAAACAACTGTGGAGGCTGTAAAGTCATGTTGTTCAAATATTTGCATAAAACCCCAAAAGCGTTTTCTGTAGCTATAGACTCTAAAAGGTATATATAATCAAATTGTTGATTTGTGGTTTGTTGCTGTTGTTGTTGTTTGATTGTTTGTTTGTTTGTTGTTGTTGTCGTTTTTTTTTTTTGTTTTTTTTTTTTGTTTGTTTTTTTTGTTTTTTTTTTTTTTGTTTTTTTTTGCTATTATCGTTTTGTTGTTGATGATGTTGTTGTTGTTGTTGTTGTTGTTTTTGAATACGTAGAAGATGAGAGTTATTTTTACTGAAATCCCACGCCAGAGCACATGTGGCCTCCAGTGGGGCTATCCGTGATAAAAAAAAAAAACAAATTTTATATATTGGGGTTGAAGCAATTTTATTGAAATTTTTTTCATCCATGTTGAGAGATAAATGCCTTTCTAGAACATTTACACTGGACACTAACATCCTGTTCCAGACCAAATCCATAAATATTTACCAAATTCAAAACGGGCATTAGCCTGGGACAATTACAATCTGATACATGACTAGATCAATCAATTAATTAATTAATTAATTAAAGATTTAAAGCGAACATTAACCTGGAACACTTTAAATTTTTCCAGGCTGATTTGATTCAAGTAGATTCATGTAGCAAATTCCAGAAATAAATATATAAAATCCGAATTTAAAGATATTTTGGTACTACTGTATATTTTGGAATGCTGTATTCGTTGAATTCACATTCTTTTTTGATTGTCCCAATTTACTTATTGTGAAGTGGTAAACAAGTGCTCAGTTCAGCAATTCAAGCTCTCAGGGTTTTTTTCCTACAAAACGCATTATTATAATTATTAATTTTTATTAGCTCACCTGAACCTTTAGCCTCATAGGTGAGCTTATAGTATAGCCAGGCTCCGTCGTCCGTCCGTCCGTCTGTATTCGTCGTCTGTCGTCCGTCATTCACACTCTTCAAACGTCTTCTCCTCAGGAACCACTAAGCCATTCAAGGCCAAATTTCATATGAAGCCTCAACTGGTAGGGAGGACGAAAGTTTGTTCACCGCATTGGGGTCTCATGACCAAGATGGCCGCCACGCCTATATACGGTAAAACCCCATTTAAAATCTTCTCCGGAGCCAAAAGGCCAATATACTTGGGGCTTGGTATGCAGCACTGGGGACATGGGCCCAATGAAGATTTAAGAAAAAGATAACCTTGGGATGACCTTGACCCTTTTTACGGAAAGGTCATTTTTTTTACATAGACTCCAATAGGAAAATCTTTAAAAATCTTATTGCCTGAAACTAGAAGGCCCAATTCTTTGGTATTTGGTAAATAGCTTTAATTTTATAGACCTCTACCAAGGTAGTTCAAATTATAGTCCTGGGATCAAAAATAGCCCCGCCCCAGAGGTCACTTGTTTTAAATAGACTCGTATAGAAAAATCTTCTTCTCTGAAACTAAAAGGACCAGGCCTCTGATATTTAGTATGCACCTTCGTCTAATGGGCCTCTACCAAGATTGTTCGAATTATAGCCCTGGAATAAAAGATGATCCCACCCCAGGGGTCACGTGTTTTACATTCTCATTAAAGGAAAAACTAAAAACATCTTCTTGTCTGAAAACTAGAAGGCCCAGTCTAATGATATTCGGTAGGTTGCTTCAGCTAGAGGGTTTTTACCGAGATTGTTCATATTATTGCCCTGGGGTCAAAATGGCTCAGTCCCAGGAGTCACTTGTCTTACATAGCCTTGTATGGGGAAAACTTTATTAATCTGCTTGTGTGAAACTAAACGGTCTAGTCCTTTGACATTTAGTGCTTAGTTACATCTAGTGGAACTTTACCGAGATTTTTTCACACTATAGCCCTGGGGTAAAAAAATGGTCCCAACCTAGCGGTCACCTTCTTTACAGAGACTCATATGGGGAAAAACTAAAAAAAAAACATCTTGTGTGAAACTAGAAGGCACATGCCTTTGATATTTGGTATGTCACTTCATCAAAGCCATATTTAATGTGAAGTTTCTGTTTCGCCATATTAACTGATGCTTAATTTCATACCAAGTTACTGTAGGATACAGAGACCAAAGTTTTTTGTTGTTGTTTTTTTTTTTTTTGTTTTTTTTTGTTGTTGTTTGTTTTTTGGGGTTTTTGTTTAGACTGTACCGGCTACCATACCCATAAAGTGTACCCTTTAGAAATGTTACCATAAGCTTGCTCAGAATAAATAGTCTCAGGTGAGCTACAGAACCATTGTTACCCTGGATTTTATTATTATTATTATTATCGTTTTTATTATTATCATTTTAATTATAATTATTATTATTGTTGTTGTTGTTGTTGTTGTTATTGTTGTTATTGTACCTAATGCTGATTTAGTTGTCGCTGGTTGTATCACATATTTTTAATCAAATGGACAACCGAATGCTCATTTATTATTTTTATAATAATTGTTATTGTCATTAATATTATTATTATTATTATTATTATTATTATTATTATCATTATCATTACTATAGTTGTTGGTATTGTTGTTAAAATTTTTAAAACTGACACTATCCTTTTTATGAAACGGGTACAAAATTTCGCCAAGTCATGTCAACCCGTAAACTAAACACGGAAATGAACTCTGACCCTAACTCAAGAATAAAACTTGTGTACAGAGGTGCCGGCGAGATGCAGAACTTGTCACGGCCGGCAGAACTGTCTCATATATTATGATTTTTGGCAAGAAACGTCGTCTATGTAAACAATTTGGATTTATTTTCTGTGTTTTGCTTATGTCTTGTGCAAGTGCATTTATAACGATGAAAGTTTTCGTGTCATTATCTCCCGTTGATTCGACATTTCGGAACACTAACTGTAGAAAATGTGATAGAGTCGGACGTTTTAACCACGAAACGGTCAGTGAATATATTCAATGTTGTATTTCAGAAGCATATGTTTCATTCAAAGCGGTAAGTTGTACTAACAATCCTCCTTTAAACCGAAACTCGATGCAACGAAAAATTCGTTAAAATGACAATTAAACCATCATGGCACCTTCGCTTAAGAGATAATAGTTAGTCAAACATTATGCAAGAATATTGTGTTTAATACTTTGAAGAAACATGTTTTGATATTTGTTAGATTCGCCTCAGTGAGGTGATTCTAACAAATATCAAAACATGTGTTTTCTGAGGAAATAAGAATTAAACAAGACCTTTCTCACATATCAATCTGCTTACTGAGGATTCTTTACAACAGCAAATTCATTTTTATGTTAACGTCTCTGAGAACAAATGCTGTCGTTGTAACGAGGGTTCTCTGTATTTTCATGAAACTGTCCTAAACCCTTTCATTTCTAAGTTTCTGAAGTGGATTCTTCCATCTCTGAATTTGAATGAGTCCACAGTCGCAAAAACGGATCATGGTCGCGTAGACAAAAGTCTGAAGCAAAATGCCAAACAGTGTACTGGCAAAGTAGAAAAGGTAAACAGTGTAGATCCTGGATGTACACTGTTTGCAAAGTCGTGTGTCTTGGTCTATAAAGTTGAAAGGTGTAAAAGCGCCATGTCGGAAAATTATCATCAAAAAAAATGTGAATGACTGATTTATAATTCAGACTTTCGTATTCTATACTTTACATTCCGTAGAATCCCAACCAGGGGTTGTTACGGCATTGAAATCCCAGACTTTAGGTAATGGGTTTTCATTTTTAAAGAAAATCACAGGGAATCCTGCTTTAAAATTGTAAATTATTTTAGTTAACCATAATCTTATTACTTTGATTCAATTATTTCTGTGTTTTGAGTTTGTTTGAGATTATTTATTTATTTATTTATTTATTTATTATAATTAAACTATTTTTCTCTGTCATACTGACTGAATAACAGGTAAGGAAAATCATCAGATAAAAAAAAACAAAAAAAAAAACATCTTCCCTTTTTTTGCAATTTGACATATTGTGACAGTTTACATGAAATGTCAAAGGCTTTTTCTTGGAAGATAAAGTGTCATCAATCTTTCGTTTGCTGAATTTGTCCAGATTGTACTAAAGCTTTAATTTATTTTATATTTTATATAGGTTGCCAAGCCTTTTTCGTATTTTTTTTGTTTTTTTTTTTTGTTTGTTTGTTTGTTTTTGTTGTTGTTGTGTTGTTGTTGTTGTTTTTTTGTATTGTTTTGTTGGGGTTTTTTTGTTGTTGTTGTTTGTTTGTTTTTTTTTGTTTTTGTTTTTTTTTGTTGCTGGATTTGCTGTTGTTTTTGTTGTTGTTGTTTTTTGTTATTTTTGTTTTTTTTTTTGGGGGGGGGGGGTTGTTGTTGTTTTTTGTTTGTATGCTTTTTATGTCGTTTCTTCTTTTCTTTTCTTTTTTTTTTTTTTTTTTTTTTTTTTTTTTTTTGGTTTCTTTACCAGACAGTTAATGGTAAAATTTAATAAAAGAGGTACAATAACAAGACACAATTACACATTTGCAATATCAAGACACTTTCGCACAGGTGCAATAACTAGACACAACTACACTGTTGCAATAACAAGACAACCACACGCTTGCAATTTAAACAGGACATAACCACACAATTGCAATAACAAAACACAACCACACAGTTGCGATAAAACAGGACACAACCATTTAATTGCAATAACAAGACACCACCACACAGTTGCAATAATAAGACACAACCACACAACTGTAATAACCAGACACAACCACACATTTGCAATACCAAGACACAACCACACAGTTGCAATAACAAGACAAAACCATACAGTTGCAATAACAAGACACAACCATTCAGTTGCAATAACAAGACACAATCATTCAGTTGCAATAACAAGACAACACCACATAGCTGCAATAACAAGACAAAACAAGGATCTGCAACAGAGGAACCGCTCCTTGGTCTCGTCAGCAAAACAACTACTCGAGACTGTAAAGTCATGTTGCTCAAATATTTGCATTAAAACCCCAAGCGGGACAAAAGATTTTAGCTATAGACTCTGAAAGGCATATATAATCAGTTTGAATCAAATGTTTGGTCTGATTTTGTTGTTGTTGTTCCTGTTTGTTGTTTGATTGTTTGTTTGTTATTGTTGTTTTTGCTGTTGTTGTTTTGTTTTTTGTTGTTGCTTTTTCCTGTTTGTTTGTTGTTGTTTTTTGTTTGTTTGTTATTTTTGTTGTTGTTTTTTTGTTTGTTTGTTGTTGTTTTTTGTTGTTTTTTGTTTTGTTTTTTGTTGTTGTTTTTTGAAAACGTAGAAGAAGAGAGTTATTCCTACTGAAATTCCATGCCAGAGCACTTGTGTCCTCCACCAAGGCTATCCGTGTCAAAAATAAAAAGGAATCTATATTGTGGGGTTAAAGCAATCTTATTGAAACTTTTTCATCCATGTTAAGAGATAAACGCTTCGCTAGAAGCTTTACCCTGGACACAAACATCCTGTTCCAGGACCAAATCCATGTATTAAATAAAAACAAATTTACAACGGGGATTAGTCTAGGACATTTACATTCTGGTACATGACTTGATTATTTAATTAATTAGTTAAGATAATTAATTAATTAAGACTTAAAGCGAATATTAACCCGGAACACTTTCAATATTTCCAGGCTAATTTGATTTAAGTAGATTCATGCAGCAAATTCCAGAAATAAATATATAAAAATCGAATTTAAAGATATTTTGGTACCACTGTTGGAATGCTGGGTTCGTTGGATTCACATGCTTTTTTGGGTGTCATCATTTCCTTATTAGGATGTGATAAAATAGTGCTCAGCTCAGCAATTCAGGCTCTCAGGGGTTGCTTTTTCTATATAACGTATTATTATTATTAATTATCATTAGCTTACCGGAGCCTTTAGCCCCATATTTGAGCTTATAGTATAGCCAGGCTCCGTCGTCCGTTTGTCCGTCCGTCTTCGTTGTCCGTCGTCCGACATCCATACTCTTCAAACGTCTTTTCCTCAGAAATCAGTAAGCCATTCAAGGCCAAATTTCATATGAAGCCTTAGTTAGTGGGGAGGAAGAAAGTTTGTTCACCGCGTCTGGGTCACATGACCAAGATGGCCGCCACGACCATACACGGTAAAAAAAAAAACAGTAAAAATCTTCTCCGGAACCAAAAGGCCAATAGACCTGGGGCTTGGTATGCACCACTGGGGACATTGGCCCAATGAAGATTAAAAAATGATAACCTAGGGATGATCTTGACTTTTTTTACGTAAAGGTCATTTTTAGCTCACCTGAGCCGAAGGCTCAAGGTGAGCTATTGTGATCACTCACCGTCCGTCGTCGTCGTCGTCGTCGTCGTCCGTCTGTCCGTCCGTCCGTTCACAATCTTTAAACAACATCTCCTCCTAAACCACTGATTGGATTTTGACCAAACTTCACAGGAATGATCCTTGGTTGATCCTCTTTCAAAGTTCTTCAAATGGTTCTGGTTCATTGCATATCTAGGTCACAGGAGCTAAAAATAACTTTTTAACTAAAAACTTAAAAAATCTTCTTGTCAGAAACCACTTGACTGATTTCAATATAATTTTGCAGAAATGTTCCTTTGGTGATCCTCTACCAAGATTGTTCAAGCCATTTGGATTCGTCAAAAAACATGGTCGCCAGGGGGCGGGGCTTATTTTCCCTATCTATCTATATAGAAAACTTTAAAAATCTTCTTGTCAGAAACCACTGGACCGATTTCAAAATAATTTTGCAGAAATGTTACTTTGGTGATCCTCTACCAAGATTATTCAAGCCATTTGGATTCGTCAAAAAACATGGCCGCCAGGGGGCGGGGCTTATTTTCCCTATATATCTATATAGAAAACTAAAACTCTTCTTGTCGAAACCATTGGACCGATTTCAATATAATTTTGCAGAAATGTTCCTTTGGTGATCCTCTACCAAGATTGTTCAAGCCATTTGGATTCGTCAAAAAACATGGCCACCAGGGGGGCAGGGCTTATTTTCCCTATATATCTATATAGAAAATTTTAAAATTCTTCTTGTCAGGAACCACTGGACCGATTTCAATATAACACGGCAGAAATGTTTCTTTTGTAACCTTCTCCCAAGATTGTTCAAGCCGTCATGATCCGTCAAAAGACATGGCTGCCAGGGGGCGGGGCTTATTTTCCCTATATATCTATATAGAAAACTTTAAAAATCTTTATGTCAGAAACCACTGGACCGATTTCTATATAACTTGGCAAAATTGTTTTCTTGGTGGTCCTCTACCAAGATTGTTCAAGCCGTCATGATTTGTCAAAAAACATGGCCGCTAGGGGGCGGGGCTTATTTTCCCTGTATATCTATATACAAAAATTTTAATGATCTTCTTGTCAGACACCACTGGACCGATTTCAGTATAACATTGCAGGAATGTTTCTTTTGTAACCCTCTACCAAGATTGTTCAAGTCGTCATGATTCATCAAATAACGTGGCCGACAGGGGGCAGGGCTTAATTTCCCTATATATCTATATAGAAAACATTAAAAATCTTCTTGTCAGAAACCACTGGACTGATTTTATAATAACTTGGCAGAAATGTTTCCTTGTTGACCCTCTACCAAGAATGTTCAAGTTATCATGATTCGTCAAAAAACCTGGCCGCCAGGGAGCGGGGCTTATTTTCCCTATATATCTATATAGAAAAGTTTAAAAATCTTCTTGTCAGACACCAATGGACCAATTTCAATATCACTTGGCAGGAATGTTTCTTTGGTGACCCTCTAACAAGATTGTTCAAGCCGTCATGGTTTGTCAAAAAACATGGCCACCAGGGGGTGGGGCATATTTTCCCTATATATCTATATAGAAAACTTTAAAAAAAAAATCTTCTCTTTAGAAACTGTTGGATCGAGTTCAATGTAACTTGGCAGGAATGTTGCTTTGGTGACCTTCTTCCAAGATTGTTCACGCCCTCATGATACGTCAAAAAATATTGGCAGAAATGTTGCTTTGTTGACCCTCTACCAAGATTGTTCAAGCAATTATGATTCGTCAAAAAACATGGCTGCTAGGGTTGGGGCTTATTTTCCCTATATATCTAAATAGAAAACTTAAAAAATCTTCTTGTCAGAAACCACTTGACTGATTTCAATATAATTTTGCAGAAATGTTCCTTTGGTGATCCTCTACCAAGATTGTTCAAGCCATTTGGATTCGTCAAAAAACATGGTCGCCAGGGGGCGGGGCTTATTTTCCCTATCTATCTATATAGAAAACTTTAAAAATCTTCTTGTCAGAAACCACTGGACCGATTTCAAAATAATTTTGCAGAAATGTTACTTTGGTGATCCTCTACCAAGATTATTCAAGCCATTTGGATTCGTCAAAAAACATGGCCGCCAGGGGGCGGGGCTTATTTTCCCTATATATCTATATAGAAAACTAAAACTCTTCTTGTCGAAACCATTGGACCGATTTCAATATAATTTTGCAGAAATGTTCCTTTGGTGATCCTCTACCAAGATTGTTCAAGCCATTTGGATTCGTCAAAAAACATGGCCACCAGGGGGGCAGGGCTTATTTTCCCTATATATCTATATAGAAAATTTTAAAATTCTTCTTGTCAGAAACCACTGGACCGATTTCAATATAACACGGCAGAAATGTTTCTTTTGTAACCTTCTCCCAAGATTGTTCAAGCCGTCATGATCCGTCAAAAGACATGGCTGCCAGGGGGCGGGGCTTATTTTCCCTATATATCTATATAGAAAACTTTAAAAATCTTTATGTCAGAAACCACTGGACCGATTTCTATATAACTTGGCAAAATTGTTTCCTTGGTGGTCCTCTACCAAGATTGTTCAAGCCGTCATGATTTGTCAAAAAACATGGCCGCTAGGGGGCGGGGCTTATTTTCCCTGTATATCTATATACAAAAATTTTAATGATCTTCTTGTCAGACACCACTGGACCGATTTCAGTATAACATTGCAGGAATGTTTCTTTTGTAACCCTCTACCAAGATTGTTCAAGTCGTCATGATTCATCAAATAACGTGGCCGACAGGGGGCAGGGCTTAATTTCCCTATATATCTATATAGAAAACATTAAAAATCTTCTTGTCAGAAACCACTGGACTGATTTTATAATAACTTGGCAGAAATGTTTCCTTGTTGACCCTCTACCAAGAATGTTCAAGTTATCATGATTCGTCAAAAAACCTGGCCGCCAGGGAGCGGGGCTTATTTTCCCTATATATCTATATAGAAAAGTTTAAAAATCTTCTTGTCAGACACCAATGGACCAATTTCAATATCACTTGGCAGGAATGTTTCTTTGGTGACCCTCTAACAAGATTGTTCAAGCCGTCATGGTTTGTCAAAAAACATGGCCACCAGGGGGTGGGGCATATTTTCCCTATATATCTATATAGAAAACTTTAAAAAAAAAATCTTCTCTTTAGAAACTGTTGGATCGAGTTCAATGTAACTTGGCAGGAATGTTGCTTTGGTGACCTTCTTCCAAGATTGTTCACGCCCTCATGATACGTCAAAAAATATTGGCAGAAATGTTGCTTTGTTGACCCTCTACCAAGATTGTTCAAGCAATTATGATTCGTCAAAAAACATGGCTGCTAGGGTTGGGGCTTATTTTCCCTATATATCTAAATAGAAAACTTTAAAAATCTTCTTGTCAGAAACCACTGAACGATTTCAATATAACTTGGCAGGAATGTTCCTATGGTGACCCTCTACCAAGTTTGTTCAAGCTGTCACGATTCGTCAAAAACATGGCCGTTAGGGGGTGGGGCTTATTTCCCTATATAGCTATATAAAACATTTTAAAAATCTTTTTGTCAGAAACCACTGGACCGATTTCAATGTATCTTGGCAGAATTGTTCCTTTGGTGATCCTCTTTCAAGATTCAGTTCAAGCCATCATGATGCATGAAAAAAGAACATGGCCGCTTGGGAGCAGGGCTATAAAATTTATACAAAAATCTTAGAGCAGTGAACTTGGCTGAAACTTCAACAGTAAGTATGCAAAGCTGTTTGCTCAGGTGAGCGATATAGGACCATCGTGGTCCTCTTGTTTTTACATAGACTCCAACAGGCAAAACTTTAAAAATTTTCTTGCCTTAAACTATAGGGCCCAGGACATTGGTATTTGGTATGTAGCTTTTATTTTTGTAGACCTATCAAGATAGTTCAAATTATAGCCCTGGTGTCAAAAATAGCCCTCCCCCTCCCCCCCTCGCCCCCCCCCCCTCCCCCTTCCCAACCCCCGAGGTCACTTGTTTTAAATAGACTATTATAGAAAAAAAAAACATTCTTCTCTGAAACTAAAAGGCCCAGGCCTTTGATATTTAGTATGTAACCATCTAATGAGCCTCTACCAAGATTACCAAGATTGTTCGAATTATAGCCCCGGAATAAAAATAATTACCCCACCCCAGGGGTCATTTGATTTTTCATAGTCTCATTTAAGGAATCACTAAACAAATCTACTTATCTAAAAGCTAGAAGGCCCAGACCAATGATATTCGATATGTAGCTTCAGCTAGTGGGCCTTTACCGATATTGTTCAAATTATTATCCGGGGGGTCAAAATGGCTCAGTCCCAGAGGTCACTTGTCTTACATAGCCTTGTATGGGGAAAACTTTAATAATCCGCTTGTGTGAAACTAGGCCTTTGACATTTAGTGCTTAGTTACATCTATTGTGGAACTTTACCGAGATTTTTCACATTATAGCCCTGGTGTCAAAAATGGTCCCACCTTAGCGGTCACTTGTTTACATAGACTCATATGGGGAAAAACTAAAATAAACATCTTCTTATGTGAAACTAGAAGGCACAGGCCTTTGATATTTGGCATGTCACTTTATCAAAGCCATATTCAATGTGAAGTTTCTGTTTCGCCAAATTAATTGGAGCTAAATTCTATACCAAGTTACTGTAGGATACAGAAACCAAAGGCTTTTTTTTTGTTGTTGTTGTTGTTTTTTTTTTATAAACTGTACAGGCTACCATACCCATAAGTTTCACTTTTTAATATGTTACTATAAGGTTGCTCAGAACAATAGTCTCAGGTGAGCTACAGAACCATTGGTATTATTATTATTATAGTTGTTGTTGTACCTAATGCTGATTTAGTTGTCGCTGGTTATATCACATATTTTAATCAAATGGACAACCGAATGACCATTTATTAATATTATTGTTATTGTTTTTATTTATATTATTATTATTATTATTATTATTATTACTATTGTTGTTGTTGTTGTTGTTGTTATCATTATTAATATTGTCATTGTTATTATTATTATTATTATTATTATTATTATTATTTGAGTTGTTGGTATTGTTGTTAACATTCTTAAAACTGAAACTATCCTTTTTATGAAACGGGTACAAAATTTCGCCAAGTCTTGTCAACCCCTAAACTAAACATGGAAATAAACTCTGACCCTAACTCAAGAACAAAACTTGTGTACAGAGGTGCCGGCGAGATGCAGAACTTGTCACGGCCGGCAGAACTGTCTCATATATTATGTTTTTTGGCAAGAAACGTCGTCTATGTAAACAATTTGGATTTATTTTCTGTGTTTTGCTCATGTCTTTTGTAAGTGCATTTATAACGATGAAAGTTTTCCTGTCATTGTCTCCCATTGATTGGACATTTCGGAACACTAACTGCAGAAAATGTGATAGAGTCGGAACTTTTAACCGCGAAACGGTCAGTGAATATATTCAATGTTGTATTTAAGAAGCATATGTTTCATTCAAAGCGGTAAGTTGTACAGACAATGCTCTTTAGACCGACACTCGATACAAGGGCAAAATTCGTTATAATGACAATTAGACTACCATGGCACCTTCGCTTAAGAGATAAAAATTAGTAACAAAATATGCAAGAATATTGTGTTTAATACTTTGAAGAAACATATGCTTTGATATTTGTTAGAATCGCCTCAGTGAGGCGATTCTAACAAATATCAAAAACATGTGTTCTATGAGGAAATAAGAACAAAATAAGACCTTTCTTACATATTAATCTGCTTATTGAAGATTCTTTACAACAGCAAATTCATTTTAATGGCAACGTCTTTGGTAACAAATGCTGTCGTTGTACCGAGGGTTCACTGTATTTCCATGAAACTGCTCTAAACCCTTTTATCCCTAAGTTTCTGAAGTGGATTCTTCCATCTTTGAATTTGGATGAGTCCACTGTCGCAAAACGGATCACGGTCGCATAGCCAAAAGTCTAAAACAAATTGCCGAACAATGCACTGGCAAAATTGAAACGGTAAACTGCGCTGATCCTGGTGAGACGGCTCCTTACGAGCCGTCGCATCTGGATCTACACAGTTTGCAAAGTCCTTTTATCTGGTCTGTAGAGTTTAAAAGGGTAAACTCGCCATGTTGGAAATTTATATTAAAAAAAAAACACTTTTGAATGACTGATTAATAATTCAGACTTTCGTAATCTATACTATTTGTCATTAGTTTTGGGGTTTCCCAACAATGTTGGGTGGAGGTGTTACTGCATGAAAATCCCAGATTCTAGGTCATGTGTTTCGTCTTTAAGAAAATCACAGGAAATCATACCTTAAAATTGTAAATTATTTAGCTGTTTATGAAACGGGTATTATTAAATCTTTTTACTTTAATTAAATTGTTTCTATGTTTTGATTTTGTTTGAGATTATTTATTTATTTACTTATTTATTTATTTATTTATTTATTGTTTATACTTGTATTTTCATAATTAAACTACTTGTTTCTCTGTGATACTGACTGACTGACAGGTAAAAGAAATCATCAGATAAAAAATAAATAAATAAAAAAAAACATTTTTCTTATTTTCCAATTTAACATATTGTGACAATTTGTATGAAATATCAAATGCTTTTTCTGGGAAGATAGAAAAAGTGACATCAATCTTTCGTCTGCTGAATTTGTCCAGATTGTACTAAAGCTTTAATTTATTTTATATACGTTGCCCAGCCTTTTTCGGTTTTTTTTTTTTTTTTTTTTTTTTTTTTTTTTTGTCTCTTGTTGTTGTTTGTTTGTTTGTTGTTGATTTGTTATTGTGTTGTTTTGTTTGTTTGTTTGTTTGTATTTTTATTGTTCTTTCTTTATTTTTTCTTATGTCCTTGCTTTTTCTTCTTCTTTTTTTTTGCGTGGGGTGGGGTGGTGGGTGTGGGGGTGGGGTTGTTTTTTGTTGTTGTTGTTTTTTCTTTCTTTTTATGCCCCGCCACCAAAAAAGTGGCGGGGATATTATGTTATACCCTCTGAAATTTTGAGTGTCCGTCCGTCTGTCTGTCTATATGCATATTGTTTTTTCAGAATCCTGAAATTATTTTTTATTACAGTTTTTGCATTTTAACTTAGACTTTTTTCGAGCCCTAATACTACAGAAATGTATAGGGAGTATGTACCTTGTACGCGTAACTCCTCCTACAGTTTTTGGCTAATCCTTTTGAAACTTTACACACGCTTTTAGGATGGTCTGAAGATATGCATATTGTTTTGAGAATCTTGAAATTATTTTTTATCACTTTTTATTGCATTTTTAACTTAGACTTTTTTTTTTTTTTTTTTTTTTTTTTGTTTTTTGTTTTTTGTTTTGTTTTTTTTTGTTGTTTGTTTTTTTTTAAGTTCTGAAATAACTGTTTATTGCGTCTCTTCATGTTTAATTTAGATTGTTTTCAGCCCTTGTACCACAGAAGTGCATAGGGAATATGTCCCTGTGTGGCGGGGCATGGTGCATGGCTTGCAGTTTTATTTTGGGTTTTTTTACCAGACAGTAATGGTAAAACTTAAAACTGAAAGTACAAACAACATAGAAATGTTAATGTTTGTTTGTTTGTTGTTGTTGTTTGTTTTTTGGGGTTTTTTTTGTTTTTTGTTTGTTGTTGTTTTTTTGTTTTTTGTTGTTGTTTTTTTTGTTGTTGTTGTTTTTTTTGTTGTTTTTGTTTCCTTTTTTTTCTTTTTTGTTGTTGTTTTTTTGTTAATGTTTCTTCTTTTTGTTTTTGTCCTTATTTTCTTTCTTTTCGTTTTTTTTTTTTTTTTTTTTTTTTTTAACCAGACCGTTAAGGAGAAAACTTGACAAAACTGAAGATACAAACAACGTGATAATGTTTTATTTCACAGCCAACAAGGATGCATATTAAACAATCTGATAAACGTATGCCATGTACGTCATGGGTTTGAAAATTTTACAAGTGTTGTACATTTAGTAAATACATTTCAAAAAAAAATGCCAAGACAATTTTCGTCTTAATCCCAATGTATAAAAGTTTCCATGCTGAGTGTTGTATTATATACTTGTTTATCCTTTACCACTCTCCGGACAAACTCAGAAGACAAATTGGGATTTTTTTTTCTTCTTCTTCTTCTTAAATTATTTGTCTCAGAAAATAGGCTTTAACATTTCATGCAAATTGTGAGACAATTTGCATGAAATGTCAAAGCCTATTTTCTGGGAATACATAAGAAAAATATTCCAATTGTCGTCTGCTGAACACCAACCCCCGCCACCACCACCCCACCCCCCCCCCCCCCACACACACACACACACACCAGCATAAAAGTATAAGTCGGAAGTCTTTTAGTCTTTTAACTTCTGTATGTATTGTATATTGTACAGCTTAAATAGTCTCTTATAATTCTATTTTAGAATGGCATGGCACTGTGTGTTTGTTAGTATGTACTTCTATGCTATGTATGTGTATTTCATGTATCATGATGGGACTTAAGTAAACAATGAATATTATACAAATTAAATAAACGTTTAAGGGAAAACGCACATTAAATTATAACACATTTATTAAAATGAAGAGCCTATTACACCGGGCATTGTGGTGTAAAATTATGAAAACCTGTTGAGAACTAAGAAAGTTATAAAGCTTTAAAGATCTAGAAAATGGTGCCATGGAAGTGCCATTTTAGTGAATTAGTGACTTTATAACAGCCTAATTACTTATGCAAAAAATAAATAAATAAAATCTGAAACAATATTTTATTGTTATATGCCTATAAATATATTCAGTTTCAAATATATCAGCAAGTAATTCACAAAAGAAGCGTATTCCTGCCAACCGACAGTTTTTATGCGTGTCTTATAAAAATCAAATATCTAATTTAATATACAAAATGGCGTCCCCCAGACTCACAATTATAAAAAGAACAGACTTTAAACTGTGATAGCTCCCTTATTTCAACCGATTGTAATAACAAATGTGCCAAGATGCATGTTTTTTTTTTGTTTTTGTTTTTTTTGTTTGTTTGGGGGGTTTTTTGTTGTTTTTTTTTTGTTGTTTTTTTTTTTTTTTTTTTTTTTTTTTTTTTTTTCTAAAGCTGACTATTGTATATTTAATATAACAATATTTAATTAGTGAGTCTTTGTCTTTAAACCAAACAATTTGACTAGAAATGTATTTTCTTAGCAATCTGAGTCTCATTTATATAATAAGTATAAATATGTATAAACTTAATAAGACACATTTTCTGATACAGAGAAATTATACAAATTGAGGTTGCCTATATCTTAGAAATGTCATTTGTAAAGCAGTTCTGGGGTTCCTTTTTAGTAATAATTAAGCATTATTATATTTTATTATCTATCTACAAACTATATCAGCAATTCCAATGCATATGATTGAAAACAAATCCTTATTAGTTAAATCTAAATATAAATGAATTGTAAATTAAACGTCAAAAAATTGCCTTTGGAAACAAAGAACACCCTGCAGATAAAAAATGGGAGTCTAGGTTTTATTGAGACTCTTCATAAGCAGTAATGAAGTTTGCAACACTGCTTACGCCCTCAAGCGTATACATGAGCAGAACTCCATTTTCAAAGATTCCACAAAAAGAGCCCAATGATCCCGAAGGAAATGAAACATATTCTGCACTATCGTAAAGTACGGGGAGATGTTCTGCTGCCGCCACACGGCACTAATACCACTGCTCTGTAGTAAAATAAACATCAAAAAGACTGCCTTTGGAAACAAAGAACACACTACAGATAAGAAAATGGGAGTCTCGGTTTTATTGAGACTCTTCATAAGTAGTCAGAGGATTTTCCAACACTGCTTACGCCCTCTAGCGTATACATGAGCAGAACTCCATTGTCAAAAATTCCACAATTGGCCCAATGATCCCAAAGGAAATGAAATATAATCTGCACTATGGTAAAGTACGGGGAACGTTCTACCGCAGCCACAAGGCACTAATATCACTGCAGTGCAGTAAAATAAACGTCAAAAAGACTGCCTTTGGAAACAAAGAACACACTACAGATAAGAAAATGGGAGTCTCGGTTTTATTGAGACTCTTCATAAGCAGTAATGAAGTTTGCAACACTGCTTATGCCCTCTAGCGTACACATGAGCAGAACTCTATTTTCAAAGATTCCACAATGGGCCAGTTGATCCCAAATTGTAATACTTTTTAGAACAATAACGAGTATTTTGCTTTGACAAGTTAGCAAAAGGTCGTTCTATTTGAACAGTAAAACAGTCTTATGTTATTTTTTTTTTATCATAGTTTTCCAGTGTACAATTATTTCAAACTGATCATAGTTTCTCAGTAAACAGTTATTACAGACTTGATCATAGCTTCTCAATGACCAATTATTTCAGAAATGTTTATAGTTTCTCAATGACCAATTATTACAGAAATGTTTATACTTTCTCAGTGAACAATTATTACAGAAATGTTTATAGTTTCTCAGTATGCAATTATTACAGAAATGATTATAGTTTCTCAGTGAGCAATTATTACAGAACTGCTCATAGTTTCTGAATGACCTAATTATTACAGAAATGTTTATAGTTTCTCAATGACCAATTATTACAGAAATGTTTATAGTTTCTCAATGACCACTTATTACAGAAATGTTTATAGTTTCTCAGTGAGCAATTATTACAGAACTGCTCATAGTTTCTGAATGACCTAATTATTACAGAACTGTTCATAGTTTGTCAGTGAGCGATTATAAAATTTCAAAACTGCCAGAATTTTTTTTGTCCCAAGGTAAATAATGCTTCTTTCCATTGAAGTTTTCGGGGTGTTATTAATGAAAATAGGCTGCAAATGAAACCCAAAATTTATATAGTTGGAATTAGAAAGGTAGCATTATTTTCAGTAATATAGTTTGTTTGTTTGTTGTTTTTTTTTGTTTGTTTTTTTTTTTTTTTTGTTTTTTTTTTTTTGTTTGTTTTTTTTGTTTGTTTTTTTTTGGGGGGGTTTGTTTTTTTTTTTGTTTTTTTTTTTTTTTTTTTTTTTGTTTTTTTGTTGTTTTTTTTTTTTTTTTTTTTTTTTTTTCACCAAATTCATTTCATGTATGATTGATCACTGCCTCTTTTAACAATGATTTTCATTCCATAAACTGCACAATAATACCCTGTATGTGTTTACCAGCATAGTTTTAAGGCTTTCTGCATTTTAATTAATTTAATATGGAAAATCATCTTCGTTACATACATGTTTCTTTTGTATTATTATTTTATTACTACTATTATTATTATTATTATTATTATTATTATTAATATTGCTGTTGTTGTTTTAGTATTAGTATTATTAATCTCATATTGTAGTGGTCTACACCATGTGTTACAGCACTGTGTGTTACGTACTTAACAGTATTTTTACAGCATATGATGATTGATGTGATGGTGCAGACCATAGAAAACCAATGTACATTGGTTTTCTATGGTCTGCACCATCACATCAATCATCTATATCACATACTTTCTGCAGTTTAATTGTTAATATGCAAAATCACCTTCATCACATACATTTTTTTTATTATCATTATTACTGTTGTTTTTTAGAATTAATATTGTAGTGGTCTACACCATGTGTTACAGCACTGTGTGTTACGTACTTAACAGTATTTTTACAGCATATGATGATTGATGTGATGGTGCAGACCATAGAAAACCAATGTACATTGGTTTTCTATGGTCTGCACCATCACATCAATCATCTATATCACATACTTTCTGCAGTTTAATTGTTAATATGCAAAATCACCTTCATCACATACATTTTTTTTATTATCATTATTACTGTTGTTTTTTTAGAATTAATATTGCAGTGGTCTACACCACGTGTTAAAGCACTGTGTGTGAAGTACTTAGCATTTTTACAGCACATTGTGTTCATAGCCAGCAATATATTGGCGTTAATTTGATTTACAACAACAACACAATTAATTTTAAATAACATTCATTTTCACTTTTTTAAAAACAAATTTATATTATATTTCAGTAGTACCTTTACAACTGTTAAACCAGTATTCATTTATTCTTAATATTATTCGTCATAAATTCATTTTAGCGTTATCATCGTTATTATTATTCCTAATTTTGATTATGTTGTAAATTATATTTATTATTATTATTATTATTATTATTATTTAATTTTGATTGTGTTGTAAATTATATTTTGATTACTTATTTCCTATGAAAAATAATATACCCAATAGCGTTTCATTGGCTGATAGAATCACATATGTTATATATTTTAGTCTTGTTTCAAACCAATAGATTTCGAGTTTCCTTCTTAAAGACAATACTTCTTTTATATGTATAACTTCATTTTATGATTACTTGCTTATTTTTCCTTTGTTTTTCGTCCTTTTTTTATTATTTATCTATTTATTTTCCTTTTGTTTTGCTTCCTAGATATTTTAGTTATTTAATCATTTTCATGTAAACTTTGCTGACGACCCAATGTTGTTCATACTTCAATGAATGTTTTTAAATAAATTGCCTTTATTACTTACATTTGTATTATTTCCCATCCATTATTTTACGACAAAAAATCTTGTTCGAGGGCTAAACTGAAACAAGAGAATAACCGCATGCAGATTTTTTTTTTTTTTTTTTTTTTTTTTTTTTTTTTTTTCCTATTAACAGCGGAATAGCGCCGTTGACGTCATAACATCGCCATTGTCCAATCATACAATTATTTTGACGTCGCTTAATGATGATGTGACGCCGCGTAAGTCAGTATGAACAGCATTACGTCCCTACAGTTAACTATAGTGTTTTCTCTGGATGCACCGAGAAAGTAAATATTGCGAATTGAATTATACATATCGCTTAATGAAGAAATAATATGAACACGACTCTAAGGTTGAATTTCCCATATTAAAAGCGAAAGGGAGTTATGGATATCTATAAGAGAATTATTGCATTATTGCTATTGGTAAATTGATATTTTGACAATCAAAATCCATATACCGATATCATACAAAATTTGATACCAAAATTGAGATCAAAAACTGTAAAAATCTGGGCCCAGTTGTTCAAAGCTAACGATGTCGTTAGTTAACGATTCGTTAAATTTTACATGGAGTGATACGCAAATATTCTTGTATTTTTTGCTGAAAAAATGTGAGTAGCTTTTGCAGTGCAAAAGCTACTCACATTTTCTCAGCAAAAAATATCAGAATATTGTGTATTGAATCCACTAAAACAGTTAACGAAATGACCCTTAACGAGCTCGTTAAGCTAACGACGCTTTGAACAACTGGGTCCTGACCTAAAAAGTGAATTATGAGTATGTCGAAAACTGAAAATTGAAGAGACGATATCCACAATTATATTATTAAATAGATATCAATAATTCTTAAACGATATCTATATTATATATCAGATCAAAAACTGGCTTGCCATATGAAACACTACAAAATTAGGCCTTATGTATATATGTATATTGAAATATGGAAGTAATATGAGGGCAATCTTGATATATTTATAGAATATCAACCGCAAACATGTAAATAATATAAACAGGCTATTTGAAGTAATGTAAACCGGATATTTAAATTGCAACCTATCTCTTTCGAAACGGGAGTAAATTAACTTGTTATGTCATATTGGAACAGTGAAGGTCCTGATCAGACTGCATAGGCCTTCTCTGTTCATCGTTAATTCGGTAAGCGAATTACGAAGACTCTGATCAAACTGCACGAATGCGCAGACTGCTTTGGGCCTTTGTTCTCCCTATATAGCATGTGCTCTATATTTCCGTTATTCATATACAGTCGACTCTCGTTATCTCGATTTCTAAGGGACTATCTGAAAAACTTCGAGATATCCGTACCTCGACATATCAGATTTGCAGACTTGAGGAAAAATAATTCGAACAACCACATTTAACAAATATAGTTGCAATTGGACTCCTGAAGTTAGAGATATATTAAAAATATTGTGGAAAGGAGGAGATATTGTTCATAAGGAGCAATTTCTCCTCTTTAACACAATATTTTTGTTTTATCTGTTGTACGATTTTCATGTTTGTGCAGGGACCAGATTTTTACTTCGTGATAAGCAGTTATTCGAGATAAGAGACGTCGAGATAACGAGAGCCAACTGTGTATATATATATATATATATATATATATATATATA
Organism: Anodontia alba; assembly: GCA_964016985.1. Lineage (NCBI taxonomy): Eukaryota > Metazoa > Mollusca > Bivalvia > Lucinida > Lucinidae > Anodontia > Anodontia alba. The sequence goes on from OZ024832.1 coordinate 52,461,592, forward strand.
TATATATATATATATATATATATATATATATATATATATATATATATATATATATATATTATGCCTAGAGTGAATGAATGAGTGAGTGAGGATAGACTTGTGTAGTCACAACTGTTCTTCACATATACAATTACTGTTGACAATAGCCGCAGTGTGAGGAAACGAAGTTTATCGCATATATGGACAACGAAAACCTAATCAACCAGTGCAAATGCGCAGTCTGATCAGGGCATTCGTTGTCTGTTGACAGAATTACTTCATGCTGAATATATCTATGAACAGAGAATGCCCTGATCGGACTGTACGGCTGCGTGTATGGAATAAGGGCAATTTTCTTGAGATCATATTGTTGAAACATTATCGTATCGTTTATTTGTGTGATGCATTTTTTCGCCATGCTCTTATCGTAGGCTGTTTTTGAAGCGTCATGCAGATATTATAACGGACGGTATTGTATTTTTTTATTATTATTATTATTATTATTATTATTATTATTATTATTATTATTATTTTTATTTCCAGATAATATAATATTTCGAGTGAATCGTCTACCAAACAGACCTGACGATTCATATGAAATTTGAAGACTTATTTTATAGGAAATAATAAACAAAAATATTTCAATACATGTATGCCGTATATTGATAAAGCTGACGGTCTATTAAGCTTATCTAACTACATCATATTTTATTCTAATGAACGATAAAATGGTCGTTTTCAATGACTATCGTTTTCGCTGACGAATTAGCTTATCCCTGATTAATTCCACTTAGTCATTTTTGCTTATAATTTTCGGAACCATTCAACTGCATCGGAGAACGTCTAACATGAATGGATCTGAGTCCATTGCTATTCGCGTATATCGTAATAACCTAAGTATTGAGACAGACGCAGCGTCTAATCAGGGTCCTACTGTTTGCGACTTGTCCAGCAGTTTTAGGTACGTCAAAATTGAATCGCCGAACTTTAGGACACGTATGGGTCAAGAGTTAATGTGTCACAATATTTTGGGTAAATACGATGCTTTACTCATGTTCAGTGACTTCCGCACTGGTTTCTATGCCCCATAACTTTGATAAAGTCGGGGCATATTGCTTCTGGCTTGTCCGTTCGTTCTTCACGCTTTCTTATGCATAGCATAACTTTAGAACCATGTATGCTAATGTTTGAAATTTCATACATGAATTCCTCATGAAAAAATATGTGACCCGTTTTTTTTTTATTCTTATCCGAATTATCTCCCATTATATGCAAATCATACAAAAGCCCTGTGGCGATGGGCGAGCGGCGAAGCAGCAGGTGAGGAAACACTGGAAGCTGTAGTTGCGGACCTGCACACAGGCGGATTGGTTCTATATGGTCGCTTTCCTTAAGAGCGAAGCAGCATGGGGAATTCGGCAGCCGAACTGAGCGACTGAGCAGACCTTTTTAGGATCGCACTGCTCACCCCCGTAGCATGGGGAAGGGGCTAGAAAAGGTGCCCTAAACAATTGCCTGCTTCAAAACTCCTGGCTGGTTAACCGCGATCAGCGGGAATCCCACTTAGCGGTCAAACAAGAAAAAAGAAGATGAAGGTGATACCACTTACCGGCGTTTGGAATGTGCGCACCCTAATGGACAGTTCTAGTTCTGACAGACCTGAGCGAAGAACAGCTCTAGTTGGTAGAGAACTTGACCGATACAAAGTCGAGATTGCAGCTCTGAGTGAGACTCGCCTTGCAGAAGAAGGGCTTTTAAAAGAAGTTGGTGCTGGCTACACTTTCTTCTGGAGTGGACGCAAGAAAGAAGAGTGGCGTGAAGCAGGAGTAGGATTCGCCATCAAGTCACACCTCGTCAGAAAGCTTTCAGGACTTCCCAAAGGAATAAATGACCGCCTGATGACGCTGAGACTTCCCTTATCTGGCAAGAGGCATGCAACAATTGTAAGTGCCTATGCATCCACAATGACCAACCCAGATGAGGTTAAAGACAAGTTCTATGATGATTTGGATTCTGTGATTTCTGCAGCACCCCGGACAGACAAACTCATCCTCCTCGGGGACTTCAATGCCAGAGTGGGCACAGACCACCAGACCTGGGAAGGAGTGATTGGACCTGAAGGTGTAGGGAAGTGCAACAGCAATGGACTCCTCCTTTTAAGGAAGTGTGCAGAGCATGAATTACTGATCACCAACACAGTCTTCCGTCTACCAACTCGCAGAAAGACAACATGGATGCACCCTCGCTCCAAACACTGGCATCTCATTGACTATGTCATAGTGCGAAGGAAGGACAGACAGGATGTCAGAGTGACTAAAACTATGTGTGGTGCAGACTGTTGGACAGATCACAGACTTGTTGTCAGCAAACTCAACCTGCGCATTCAGCCTGTACGACGACCACAAGGCAAGAAGGTGCCAAAGAAATTAGATGTCTCCAAGCTGAAACAAGACAGCAAGAGACAAGCATTCGTCAATGATCTCTGCAGCCATTTAGATGCACTGGAACACAGTTCAGAAGATGTAGATGAGAACTGGACCGTCTTCAGAGACACCGTTCACTCTTCAGCAATGGATTCCCTAGGACCAGTATCTCGCAAACACCAAGATTGGTTTGATGAGAATGACAATGAAATTCAGGGACTCCTTGAAGAGAAACACCAAAAACACAAGGCTTACCTCAGAAATACCAGCTCAGTATCTATCAAGACTGCCTATTCAAACATATGCAAGACAGTTCAGACGAGGCTCAGAGACATGCAAGACTCCTGGCTGAGAAAAAAAGCTGATGAAATCCAGTCCTTTGCAGACAGAAAGGACATGAAAAAGTTTTTTGATGCACTCAAGACAGTATATGGTCCCCAGAGCCTAGGAACCACCCCCACTCCTTAGTGCAGATGGAACTAGCCTTCTGACTGATAAAGAAGCTATCTTGAAAAGATGGGCTGAACACTTTGATGGTGTCCTTAATCGGCCATCATCTATCAATGATGAAGCTATCAACAGACTACCACAGGTGGAATGTAATCTGCTGCTTGATGAGCTCCCAACCGTCTCTGAAACAGTGAAAGCAATAAAACTCTTGTCATCTGGCAAGGCTCCAGGATCAGATGCAATACCTGCAGAGATCTACAAAGCAGGAGGTCCTCCAGTTGCAGAGAAACTGACAGAGATATTTCACATTATATGGAGAAAAGAAGCCATCCCTCAAGAATTCAAGGATGCAACAATTATCCACCTATTCAAAAAGAAAGGGAATCCTCAAGTCTGTGACAATCATCGAGGCATCTCTTTATTGTCAATTGCTGGGAAGATTCTTGCTAGGGTACTACTGAACCGATTGAATGAACACCTGGAACGGTCAGGGCTTCTACCAGAAAGCCAGTGTGGATTCAGGACAAACAGAGGAACAATAGACATGATCTTCACAGCACGACAGCTTCAAGAAAAATGCCAGGAACAGAATGTGGACCTTTACATGACCTTTGTCGACCTTACCAAAGCATTTGACACAGTCAATCGTGAGGGACTTTGGAAAATTATGGCAAAGTTTGGTTGTCCTGCCAAATTTATAGCAATGGCGCGGCAGTTCCATGATGGTATGCTTGCAAGGGTCCAAAATGATGGCGAGTTTTCTGATCCATTTTCTGTGACAAATGGAGTTAAGCAAGGCTGTGTACTAGCTTCAACACTGTTCAGCATGATGTTTTCTGCCATGCTTACAGATGCTTTCCAGGATGGTGACAATGGTATACCTATTAGGTATCGCTTTGATGGGAAACTTTTCAACCTAAGAAGGTTGCAAGCTAAATCTAAGGTGCAGACAGAGGTTCTAGACGAGTTCCTCTTTGCTCATGTATGTTAATGTTTTGAAATTTCATTTGTGAATTCCTCATGGAAAAATAATTGAGGAGGCAATTTGAGGGGCCTATTCCTTCTGGGCATAAGTAAAGTCCCTTTGTAAATTATGGCATTTTCCCTTGTCAGCAAAATATCTCAAAAACTGTTGGAGATAGATACTCATAACTTAATGAATAGATTGGTAGTGATGAGAAGATGACCTGATTAACTTCTGAATAAATTCTAAAAAATAGTTCAGGAGTTATGGCCCTTTGTACATTGGGCCATTTTTACCTTGTATTATCGTTAGAGGCAATTATACGGTTGGGGCATAGTGTTTTACAAATACAATTTCTAGTTATTCTATAAACTAGGCCCACTGTTTTCCTAGACTGGCCCCAGTCTTCGCATTGTTTTATTCTGTAAACAATTCCAGTGTTTTCCTAGACTGGTCCCAGTACCCAGTGACAAAATATTTATTCTTAATCATGTTTGACAATCCACTTAAATAAAACCAAAGTAATATCATGACTATAAAGTCATCAGCATGATAAAAGTTTGGTTTTATTTTAGAGGATTATCAAACAGGATTATAAGAGTAAATGTTTAGCCACTGGAGACTGGAACCAGTCTGACATCATCTGTTTGTAGACTGACCACATTTTCCTATCTATTAGGGAACACACCCATACTCCTTACCATATTTGTCCTAAATTTTGTATAAATCCATATAACTACATGTTGGTGATCCTAAAAATTGGTGGATGAGTGGCAAACAGTGTAAACCCTGATCAGACGTCGCGTTCTACGGCGTCTGATCTGGGTCTGCATTCAGCGTTCTGTGGCGTCGGATCTTGGTCTACACTGTTTGCTTGGACTTGTCTATACCAATACTGAGAGCTACTGCCTCTTATTAGCAAAGCTCAAGTTTATAAACATGTAAACAACAAGAGAATCTAAACTACTACGACTATAATACAGTCGACTCTCGTTATCTCGAAGTCCAAGGGACTCGCTGAAATGATTCGAGATATCCGTACTTCGACATATCAGATTTGCAGAATTGAGGAAAAACCAATTCGATTAACCACATTTAACAAATATAAGTGTAATTGAACTCTTGAAGTTAGAGATATATTGAAAATATTGTGGAAAAGAGGAGAAATTGCTCATTAGGAGCAATTTCTCCTCTTTTCCACAATATTTTTGTTTTATCTGTTGTTAGATCTTCATGTTTATGCAGGGATCAGATTTTCGCTTCGAGATAAGCGGTTATTCGACATAAGCGAGATCGAGATAACGACAGTCGACTGTATTATACCGTTACTTGAACCCAACGCTAATCCAACACTAAAGATATTACAAAATCCAGCACAAAGAATATTACAAACTCCAGACACTAAAGAATATTACAAGATCCAACAGGAAGAATTTTACACTTTACATATCCAAATCCGAGCCTGGCGTTTTTAGACTCAAAATATCTGAATTCAAGTCAAACGACGACATATTCCGTTATATTGTTTTAACATGTCTCTTGTCACTGGCTTATCAACGATCAGGAGATTGCATCATGTACTCAATTTCCAAGAACCTGTTTGCTGTTTTAATGAACAGCTAATCATAAGGATTGGCCTGTGTCAGATTAATGAAGGTCGCGTATGATTTTCTGAAACAGATCAACAATAAATATTTACATTCAGTCATACGTTGATTTCCAAGAAAAGATTACTATTTTCGATGAAAAACTAATACAAACTGCAGTCAGCATTCAGCAGACGACAAATTTATGACATTTTTTCTTATTTTTCCCAGAAAACAGGATTTGACATTTAATGCAAATTGTCTCCAATGGAGAACCCGTTTTCTGGAGAAAAAATAAATACGAAAAATATTGTCTATTTGTCGTCTGCTGAATTAGCCCAATAACGGTAATAACGGTTTTGGGGGGAACTGGGCATACATGGGTTGTGATGATCTTTTTACCTGTGCGAAAAAGTGACGCTTCGACAATTTCCATATGGTTAAAAAGACCAGCTTAACCCTTAAAGCGCCAAGAAAACCTGCATCTGAAAATGTCGTCTGTTTATGTCGTCTGCTGAATATTCTTGCAAACTTTTCAAACCTATTTTTGCATACAGGCAAACAGTGTGGACCCAGATCAGACTGCTCCTAAAGGAGCAGTCTGATCTGGGTCCACACTGTTTGCAGAAGTGACTTTTAAAGTAACCAGCAGAAGACAAAGCAGACGACAATAGTTGTGATTGGCGCTTTAAGGGTTAAAATTCGGACGATATGATTGGTCAAAACGCAACAGTTCAAGTGCTTCACCCTTTCGGGTAAACAAGTATCAAAATGATCCGGCAGCACCCAGTAAACACTGTAAGGAAAAAATCTATCCAAAGGGTGCAGTTTGGTCATAGTATCTGCATTGCAACAATGTTCAGACACGCAACAGTAAAAGTAAACTCTCCTTAAACTTTACCATGCTGTGACTAAATTCTGCAGACGACAAATTGATGACAGCTGTCTTATTGTCCCTAGAAAATATTCTCTGACATTTTAATGCAAATTGTCTCCTGAAGACAAACTTTGATTGTATTTTTTTTTCTTGGGAAACTAAGGAAAATGTTTCAAAACGCTGTCTGCTGATTTTTTTTACCCAGCATGATAAACGTTACAATGTCTGTGAGACGGAACACGTGATGAAACTTTCGCCGCGTCACTGAAGACCTTCCCGTACCGTCTACTTAGGAGGAATTTCTCTTCTTTTCCACAATATGTTGTTATCTATTGTTAGATTTCTGTGATAAACAGGCACCCGTTTTTAACTTCCAGATAAGCGGTTATGCGAGATAAGCGAAGTCGAGATAACGAGAGTCGACTATATATACACTATACACAAACTATACTCAGAGGCAAGAAAACGTACACGGTTATGATTTTTGAATTCCGGCTCGTGTGTAAATTGTTTCGTTAAAATGTTTTCATGGTCATTTTAGTAAAAGGCTAGCTTTGCAAAGCAAAAAGCTAAATCTTTTGCGGTTTTAAATTATAGAGTTATGGTCCCTTAATTAAAAAGAGTATTTCCAGTCTTGTTACTATTTGTGCAATGAATAAACTGTGCTACATTAAAGCAATAAAATGTCGTAAGTCTGTATGACAAAAATGCAGACAACTCTTTCCAGTCAAAACGCGCTTTGTATAAGACAAATGACATTATGAATTTCACAATTGTCTTGCATAAATGTCTGTGAGTAAAATCATAGTATTTAATGCGAAATCCCCATCAAATGGCGTCTAACCTAATTTGTATTTCTACCCATCCCAAATTATCTCCATTTGAATGAAATACAGTCGAACTTCAGTGGTTCGAACATCTTTTGGACCATTGAAATTTGTTCGAGATATGGGTAGTTCGAGCCACTGAGGGTTAATCATGGTGCCAGGATAGGAAGTAAAGTGCAATAATTTTGCGAAATCTTTTCGATTTTCTACACAATTATTTTATGTTGAGTGTACTCATTAGAATCGCGTCGATGAGGCGACTCTAATGAGTACACACAACATACAATTTCTTGATTAAATAAGAAAATTTCCCTAAATATTTTGTTTTCTTGAGCTATCAGAAGAATTTCGTAGGGACTCAAAAACCAGTTCGAATTATCCATAGTATTCGAGCCATCAGTGTTCGAACCATTGAGATTCGACTGTATAAAGGGAATTGAAAGAATCTACATCTCAGTTGGTGTTGGACGTTTCACTTGAAATATTTTCGGAACTTTATTGCTTGGCTTGGCGTCTTTGTGCCAAATTCAGATGAAAAATCCTAACATTACGAAAAAACGCCTATTCAAATATATTAAAAATTTCACCTACAAAAACCGAAAATTTTCAGATAAAACATTCTGATATTTTTCATTTTTCTTCTCAAAACATTGTGGGTACCCGTTAGAACCGCCTCGACGAGGCGGTTCTAACGAGTACCCATAATCTATGTTTTGAGGAGAAATACGAAAAATAATGTATACCCCTGTAAACCCCAGTTTTACTATATAAAAGTGGGGTTTCAGAGGGGGTCAAAATTATATAGGCATGTTTTCGTGATGACCTTTTTTTATTGAAAAGTAAATTGTTAATAAACGTCCCACAGAAACAGGGCATTCTACCAGATGAGGAACATAAATGTCGAAACATCATTTCCTTGATATAGACATTTGACACTGTACCCTGCATTTCATTTGAAAGTGAAACTTGTCTTTACAGCCTTTTTTCCTTTCATCGACTGAATGCATGAAATAAATAAATGTACTCTCCGCTGACCAAAATGCATGTTTAAAGAGAAGCTACTCATATGCAAATCTTTATTCAGAGCCCTTATTCGTTTCAATCGATGCCGTTTCCTTGCTCTTTAATAGAATCTCTTGAAAAGTGTTGCAAATTATGCGGAAATGATTGTTCTTAACTAAGACACCAGGGCCCATTAGAGTTAAGGTCTATCTTAACTTAAGGTCCGAAAATTTAACATATGACATAAGATATTTAAAGTCAATTAATTTAACCCTGGTCCTGCTAAACCCGGACAATCCCTGCTTTTGCAAACAGTGTAGATATAGATCAGTTGGCTTCTTCAGAAGCCAACTGATCTTGATCTGCACTGTTTGCAATTAAGTATGCGAATTTGTATCAACGATCTGAATCAAGTAATCTGATTGGCTGACAATTAGAAGTGGGTGTGGTATCTTAATTTATTCAGCAGGACAAATGTTGAAATGAATGTTTTTATGTAAGTTTAGCAGATATTGGTTTTATGCGCTCGTCAAATCTTAAAGCACTTACAAAAAACTGTGATAACATACAGATTTGTCTTTGATATAATTAAGTGCCATGTTTGGTTTTAAATCACTTGCACATACCTGTTAGCACTTTTTATTTGATAAAAACTTTATACAAGCATTCACTCCGCTACAAGCTACTTTTATCCCATGAATTTCTTAGCTGTTAGTTAAGTCTTGTTGTATATATGTATATAAATTTTAGTTAGAGGACCACAAGGTAGAATAGTTATTTATAGCTAATTGTGTCATCCTCTTTAAACATTGTTTAAATAAAATAAAAATAAATCGTTGAAAATCAGCTTTCTTGTAAAAGCGCAACATTTTCTTTGCAAATTTCGATCCTCAAAGTTAAGGTCGACCTTGAGGGACGATTGTAAACCTGGGCCCAGATATTTATGTGGATATGTAAATTTATGTGACCATACAAATCATAAGCTGTATACTTATTTTAGCCTCTAAGTATATTTTCATGAATCTACATTATCTCCTCAGCCGATATCAATTTCATAGCTGCACCAATTGGATTGATGGACTTCTTATAAACGATGGACTTGATTGGTCGAATCTGAACCAATCAGCGGTCTGCATTGTCAGTCCCGAAGTACGTAGCCTAATCTGTCCCAACATCAGCCCTGGGAATCGAATCCTCCGATACCGAGATTGACAGTCAGACTTCTTGTCCACTTTCACGTATTCCAAATACTCTTTACCTGTAGGTAGACAACCAATGAAAACGGAATCACCTGCGAAAGCTAGACAATTATTTTACACTGATTTTACTTGTATATTTAAAAGGTATGTCTGTCTAAGGAAAATTTACCGTTAGCCATATTGACGTGGCTAAGTACATTCTGCGGAGTACTCATTTAGAAAATAACCGCTCAATGTGATTATTGAAGCACTGACTTACATACCCTATACAGCAATGCCTCTGTAAACACACAGCCTAGCAATAACGTCGTTTCAATTTTGCAGCCTAACGCTGCGGCGACGTCGAGACGACGTTTTTGCGACGCTGTGTGATTGCTGGGAAAAATCGACATGGTACGGTGCATGCACCATAAACTACTAAACCATCAGATTTGTGGTATTTGTTTTAATACATTTCTGAACATACGTTTCCTTGAATCATTTGGTTTATTTACTCATTTATGGTAAAATGCTATTTAAAGAACATTTTTCCTAGAAAGGCGTTTATATATAGACATATCAACAGATAGTATAGTGGAAATGTTTAAATTTTAGGACAAGTATGGTAAGTAGTTAAGGAATACAGTTTCTTTATATAATAGATAATGGACCCTTCTAACAGTTCATTGAGAATAACAAGCCATTATGAACTCTGCTGCCTCTCGCTTTGAACAGCTCTATTTTCAATTTAAAGGAATTCTGGTTTAGTTTATTTATTTTATCAATTCACTTATCGAGATCCTTGTGTTTCATGCAAACAGTGTAGATCCTGATCAGACGCCGCGTATTGCGGCGTCTGATCTGGATCTATACTGTTTGCCCTGATCCAATTTTTGGACGCTATGCACTAATGGGTTACTTTATACTTACCCAAAATATTCGAACACTTAGACTCCTTACCCGATATGTCTGAAACTGCTCCTTACCCGATATGTCTGAAACTGCTCCTTATCCGATATGTCTGAAACTGCTTGATGAGCAGCAAATAGTGTAGACTGCTCAGACGCCGTGTTATGCTACATCTGATCTGGTTCTGCACTGTTTGTTCAAGCCTAATTGTCCGAATACTTATAATAAATACGGTATTCAGACATACAGCACAATCTCGACCGGACTTTTTTTAGCGCTAAATTCATTATGTGATGTTCGCATAACTTCAGATAAGTCACTTTTTGAAACCGAAAAATTCTGATATTTTTCTTATTTTACACGAAAACAAATGTTGTGGGTACTCATTAGAAGCGCCTCAGTGAGGCGCTTCTAATGAGTACCCACAACATATGTTTTCATGGGAGAAGAAAAAAAAATATGATCAACCTTTTTTTATCTGGAGCAATTTGTCCAGTCATTTCAAGCTATGAGAATTTGATCTTTAAAGGCTCCTAATTTCTCAAAAATAGATATTTCTCGGATGATTTTTAATCCTATCCTTGAATTAATGTTGCCAACATTATTTCAGATATACGATAAAAAATCACTTCACTTTTGATCCAGTTCAAAAACGAGAGACTAACTGAAATTTTATAGGCTGTCAGATGCCACATTTTATGATCGTATTAATATTAACTATCAAATTAGTAAAGTTTCTTGGATTAAAAAATGTCTAGTTTTAGGAATATGGAGCCTTTAAGTCGGCTCCTTTTCTAATGAGGCAGTGCCACTTTCCTTTTGGCAGTGCCACTTTCCTTTCTAATGAGGCAGTGCCACTTTCCTTTTCTAATGAAGCAGTGCCACTTTCCTTTTCTAATGAGGCAGTGCCTCTTTTCTAGTGAGGCAGTGCAAATACGCTTTCTTTTTCTAATGAAGCAGTGCCACTTTCCTTTTCTAATGAGGCAGTGCCACTTTCCTTTTCTAATGAGGCAGTGCCACTTTCCTTTTCTAATGAGGTAGTGCCACTTTCCCTTTCTAATGAGGCAGTGCCACTTTCCTTTTCTAATGAGGTAGTGCCACTTTCCTTTTCTAATGAGGCAGTGCCACTTTCCTTTTCTAATGAGGTAGTGCCACTTTCCTTTTCTAATGAGGCAGTGCCACTTTCCTTTTCTAATGAGGCAGTGCCACTTTCCTTTTCTAATGAAGCAGTGCCATTTTCCTTTTCTAATGAGGCAGTGCCTCTTTCCTAGTGAGGCAGTGCAAATACGCTTTCTTTTTCTAATGAGGCAGTGCCACTTTCCTTTTCTAATGAGGCAGTGCCACTTTCCTTTTCTAATGAGGCAGTGCCACTTTCCTTTTGGCAGTGCCACTTTCCTTTCTAATGAGGCAGTGCCTCTTTCCTAGTGAGGCAGTGCAAATACGCTTTCTTTTTCTAATGAAGCAGTGCCACTTTCCTTTTCTAATGAGGCAGTGCCACTTTCCTTTTCCAATGAAGCAGTGCCACTTTCCTTTTCTAATGAGGCAGTGCCTCTTTCCTAGTGAGGCAGTGCAAATACGCTTTCTTTTTCTAATGAAGCAGTGTCACTTTCCTTTTCTAATGAGGCAGTGCCACTTTCTTTTTCTAATGAGGTAGTGCCACTTTCCTTTTCTAATGAGGTAGTGCACTTTCCTTTTCTAATGAGGTAGTGCCACTTTCCTTTTCTAATGAGGCAGTGCCACTTTCCTTTTCTAATGAGGTAGTGCCACTTTCCTTTTCTAATGAGGCAGTGCCACTTTCCTTTTCTAATGAGGTAGTGCCACTTTGGCATAGATCTAGGTTAGAGTTGGTATCAGTTGAATATTTTTTCTTATTTCTCCACCAAAACAAATGTACAGATGTAACATATTTAGACTGAATAGACTCCCCAACAATAGAGTCGAATTTCAATTTTAGGTATTTCGGGCTATTTGACTTAATATTCCTAGAGAAAAATGGCTATTTTTAAACTATTCGCAAACAGTGGAGACCCTGATCAGAAGCCCGACATACCTAAAATTGAAATTCGACTCTATTGTTGGGGAGTCTATTCAGTCTAAAATGGGTTAACAAATTATTTGGGAAAGAGGAAAGTTACTTGAAATATTGATCATATGGAATATTGTTTTCTGTATAACGTCAGAGTTTTTCAGACGGCGATTGGGCAGTCCTGATTATAAGCATGAAATAACTGATATTTTACTGACATTTTAATTATACCATATTCCTTTTTGTCACTGTAGGACACTGGGACTCATTCTTTCTGAAGATTTGTCATGGTATGAATAGTTTGAGCATGTTAAGTCAAAAGCCTGGTATGGTAATATGTGACGACTGGACTTAAATTTCAGCTTGATACAAAATTACTTAATATATAGTTCCTTAATTAGACCACTTTTTGAAAATACTGACATAATGTAGGACAAGTGTACACAATACGAAATTAATGAAGCCACCCATAGTGTGACCGGTGCCATAAAATTGGTCTCTTTTGATCATCTCTTATGTGAAATTTGGTGGAAACAGCTTTCATCCAGGTGAAGAAACAGGTTAATTTTGCTCTTCAAGGTACGGAATGGAATATGTATAGATTACCTACATGTACACCACAACCTCTTTATACCACTGTTGTTGGGGTCCATAGCATAAACCGTGTTAGTTAAACAACCGTGTTATATCCAAACAAAATGTATAGATTATATTGAAAATGACCATTTTCAATATAATCTATATATTTTTGGGATCCATCTTTGAACCGTGTAATATCCAAAACCGTTTTATAACGAGCCGTGTTATAACGCGGTTGAAGTGTATTAACTCTTATCCCATTTACTGTTGAGCATGTTACAGTATATAACATTTGCAATGTTCGTATCAACCCATTTATGCCTAGCGTCCCATAAAAGGGACAATTGCAAACAATGTAGAACCAGATCAGACGCCCGCAGATCACGGCGTCTGATCAGGGTCTACACTGTTTGCATTAAATACAGGAAATTCTATAAAACGTGGTAATAATGAAAGCTAACCAGACAACCTTATATTGAACCGACCCAAAGCGTTAATGTAGAAGAGTCCACTTGAAATAAAAGGATTAAAGAACATAGATACTGAACAAAAATATTACGTGTAAAATCGAGGTCCAGAAGAGTATTTCAAAGTGTTTTTCCTTTTCGCTACAGGTTCCAGAAATGCAAGCGCTACAGAACACTGCCAATCAGACAAAAATTGGTGCCCAACTTTCAACGAATCAAACTCTCTTAAAACGTGAGTATCCTTATTTAAAATTCACTCACCCCGCCCCCACCACCTATACTTCATCATGGTGCAGCTTTTACTTTTCTTGGTACCATATAGCCCCTTCTGGTATCTTGCAAAATCGAGTTCCGCTTAAAGCGTTGCTGGGAGAAGGGATGGGCAGAAGTGTCTGCAGTTCTACACATTATATTGCTGTCATAAATTTAAGAAAGGCGGCATTATACGCTCGTTCACCTGAAAGTTGCCAAAACTGCACGTTGCTGGCATTTGCTTTCTGTTATTGCATATAATTGTACAGTCGAACTTCAATGGCTCGAACATCTTTGAGACCATGAAATTTTAATCTAGACATGGGCATTTCAAGTCTTTGAGAGTTAATCATAGCACCATATCAAATAGGCAAATGTGGGTAATTTAAGGGTGTCTTTTTAATCTTCTACAAAATATTGGTATGTTGAGTGTATGTATTAGAATCGCCTTGATGAGGCGATTCTAATGAGTACACGCAACATACAATTTCATGATAAAATAAGGAAATTTCCATAAATATTTGTTTTCTGGAGCTATCGGAAGAATTTCGTAGGGACAAAAGAAAAACGAGTTCGAACCACTCATGGTAAACGAGCCAACCGTGTTCGAGCTACTGAGATTCGACTGTAATTGTATATAAACTTTTCTTAGAGTCTGTTATGGTTTAGCTGACCGCATTCAGAAATCTCCTAGTTCCATAAAGAGCCTCTCCGATCTTTTGTGTTTTATACAATAAGAGATAGTAGGCAGTTAACTCCCCTGAGTGCTTTCTGTAAACAAACAGGTCCAATTAATTGGATTCCTCTGCTTTTATCATCAGCATCTTCAATAAGGATAGATGCCGTTTCCTTGAAAATCTATCTAAAACGGGGTCATATGCATGAAAAGCTTCCAAAATATCAATGTGAAACATTTTCTGTGAGTAAATTGTATAATTTTAATAAATCTTTCATGTGGATGGGGAAAATTTTCAAGTTCAAAATCTGTTGAATTCCATTAAGTATTTATGATAAAAGCAGAGTATTCCAATTAGAAGGACCTGTTTAGTATTTGGTCTACCTTGCACTTTACCTATCAAGGGAGATAATCAAAAAACTACTTCTATCTCTAATTTACTTGTATCAGTTTTAGAGGTAAGACTTTAATTACCCTATGCTGCAATCCAGGGCCCAGTTGTTCAAAGCTAACGACGTCGTTAGTTAACGATTCGTTAACATTTACATCGAGTATTACGCAAATATGCTGAAATTTTTTGCTGAAAAAATGTGAGTAGCTTTTGCAGTGCAAAAGCTACTCACATTTTTTCAGCAAAAATATCAGAAAATTGTATATTGAATCCACTAAAACAGTTAACGAAATGACCCTTAACGAGCTCGTTAAGCTAACGACGCTTTGAACAACTGGGCCCAGGTTGTTGTACAGGGACACTAATTAGTTTCCTTCCTTGTATTTCACAGGTGACACCAGCAGACTGATCTGGTCTCATCAAGGTCCTGCTAACTTCTTGAATGGTATCAATCATGTAACGCATAACTTCAACAACTACCTCTTAGACTGCCTAGAGATAATCACGGATGGCCATTACTTCATAACTATACAAATAACGTTATTTTACACAGACAAAAATCCGTCCACAATGATTGACAGCTATATTACACTAACAAGGTTCAGAAACGGAGCCGTTTTCGTTGTTGCTAAAAGGAACTATGTGATTCCCATCCCCAGTAAACGAAACAGGAACAAAGTAAAACAGCCGCTTACTATTACACGAAGTGATCCTCTTTGGAATGGAGATAGGCTATGTGTCACTGTTTCGCACATTGACTTAATCTACCTTAGCAATATCGACAATTTCTTCGGAGTGATCTCACTATGAAGTTACAACCCAGAAAGCAGTCTACATAAATCTTTTGCGGGCCGTTATAGGCCCGCCAGGGTAGCTGACGGGCCGATAACGGCCCGCTGTATATTTATAAAGAATGCTAGCTGGGAGCATGCTCGCGTCCCGCTTGGCATACTCAATAAAAAAAATCAGCAGATGATTTCTTTTTTTCTCTCTCTCTCTCTCTCTCTCTCTCTCTCTCTCTCTCTCTGAAAATAGGCTTTGACATTTCAAGCAATTTGTATGAAATGTCAAAGCCTATTTTCTAGGAAACAAAAAAAAAAAAAAAAAAAAAAAAAAAAAAAAGAAAAAAATATCATCAGTTTGTCGTCTGCTGAATTTGCCCAGAAGGTCATAATTGTTTTTTATTCCAGTCGTAGTTACGAATATAAACATATAGTCTGATGAGATGTGATATTTTATTCATAATGGTATCTTTTAGTACATAATGTGAATACATGTACCCTTCTTCTCAATCACTATATTTCTCTTCAGCTATGTAAATGTTTGAGTTAGCATAAAATAAAACCTGGCATGGCATAATGGCATAAGATAAAATGTGGCGTGGTAGGTTTGGTCTGGTACGATGGGCAAAACTAACATCAGTCTTGTCGCAACAAGCCATCAAATGAAACGTGATATCCTTGATTAAATACATGATCGGTGTCTACTGTGGTCAGTCTCATTATGACATCGGTGAGATATGGTGCTAAAGGGTTATTGACGGCTCGAAATTTAAAACTCTGCAACAACCTATACATATAAGTATGATAAGCATACGAATTCCTTATCGTTTGTTCCGGTTCTAGTTTCGATGACATACTGTTTCGTGTTGTTATTTCATGTAACTGAAACAACAGGTAATCTGATAAACTTGATAAATCTTCCGCTATTTTCTACAATGGTACGTAGTTAATGACTTCCTGTTTGCTTTCCAGCACACGAAACCACGTCTACTAAAGGTGTCTTTTTTAAAAAGAAATACGTTTTGCGGCCGCCACACGCTCTTATCCTTTAACCAAGCTGTGAGGGGATAAATACTTTTGAAAAACATCCTTTGGACGCGAGGAACGCAACAAATAGACTAATTTTGAATCGCATACCCGGTTTTATTAAATCTGTTCTAGACTGGCTCCAGTCTCAAGTGTTTAACTATTTTTTTCCTGTTTGATAACCCACTAAAATAAAACCAAAATAATATTATGACTATAAAGGTTGGTCACTAGGGATCAGCCTTTATAGTCATGATATTATTTTGGTATATACAAAATCAGGATTATAAAACCAAAATAAAAACACGACAAGATTATAAAACAAAATTAAAATCAAAATAATATCATGACTTTTCAGGCTGGTCACCAGTGACCAGCCTTTATAGTCATGGTATTATTTTGGTTGTATTTTAGTGGATTATCAAACAGGATTATTAAAAAAAGTCACTGGAGACTGGAGCCAGTCTAAGGCTGTTCATGAACAGCAGAACAGCAATGAAACGTGCATCATTCGCCGTACCTGCTTGTCCAGGGTTGAGCGATATTCTATGTTCGAATAAATCAAAACGAGATCAATGATCCTAAACGTCCAAAAAATATAAACTTACAGTTTAACCTCAATGACTCGAACCCGGATAGCTCGTTTACCCTGGATGATTCGAACTCTTTTTTCAGTCCCTACAAAATCCTTCCAATAGCTCAAGAAAACAAATATTTAAGGATTTTTTTCTTATTTTATCATGGAATTGTATGTTGTGTGTACTCATTAGAATCGCCTCATTGAGGCGATTCTAATGAGTACACTCAACATACAATCATTGTATAGAAAATCGAAATGATTTCCCTAAATTATCGCTATTTGCATTCTGAACTGGTGCCATGATTAACCCTCAGTGGCTCGAACTACCCATGTCTCGAACAATTTTCTATGGTCCCAAAGGTGTTCGAGCCATTGAAGTTCGTCTGTATACTAACGTGAAGTACGCAGAGACGTTTTTCGACCGCCACATTCCATATTCCTAAAACAAAGAGACATTTTTTTTATCCAAAAAAGGCTGAATGAATTGATAGCTGGTATTAATACGCTCATATAATATGGTACCTGACAGCCTGTAAAATTTCAGTTAGTCTCTCGTTTTGGACCTGAATCAAAAATGAAATGATTTTTTTTATCATATCTCTGAATTAATGTTGGCAGAGTTTGTCATTCAGTATGTGAATTTGTATCAACAACCTGGATCAAGCATTCACCAAATCCAGTTCAAGCCGACTGATCTCGATGTACACTGTTTGCAAAGGCGGGGCATATCCTGGTTCAGAAGGACCAGGGTTAAGGATAGATGCTTGGAGGAACAACAGGCTTTCATTTGGTATTTAACAGTTAGTCCAAGAGTATGTACAGTCGACTCTCGTTATCTCGAACTCCAAGGGACTCTATGAAACACTTCGAGATATCCGTACTTCGACATATCAGATTTGCGGAACTGAGGAAAACAATAAATCAAACAACCGCTTTTAACAGAATGAATATGTAATTTGACTCCTAAGTTAGAGATATATTGAAAATATTGTGGAAAAGAGGAGAAATTGCTCCTAAGGAACAATTTCTCCTCTTTTCCACAATATTTTGTTGCCTGTTGGTAGATCTCTATATTAAACCAGGGACCAGATTTTCACTTCGAAATAAGCGGTTATTCGAGATAAGCGAGTTCGAGATAACGAGAGTCGACTGTATATCACCCTGCTTGCCTTGGTGGCTCTGTCGGATGCACGTCCGACTGGTGATCAGAAGGTCGCAGGTTCGAACCCCGCCGGGTCCAGTAACATTCTTTCTTGGTGATTGATCATGAAATATTTTCTATAGTCATTCTCTCATATTCTGCTGATTCAAGAAGGGCAGTTATCAGTTTCTGGAGAAGAATATAAAGAAATACTGGTTAACCGCTTAGAGGACTACTGCCTCACAGCCAAATAGTACTTACTAGTATACCGCTTACACAAGGATTACTAGCCATGTCAAGTATTTCTGTCAGCTGCTAGAGAAACAAAAACATGTCTGTAAAATCTTAAAAATAATTAAAAATGCATGTTACTGTTTTATATACAGTTGATTCTCGTTATCTCGACCTCGCTTATCTCGAATAACCGCTTATCTCGAAGTGAAAATGGTTCCTGCCTAAGCATGAAAATCTAACAACAGGTAAAGAATTTTGTGGAAAAGAGGAGAAATTGCTCCTAAATGGCTCCTTAGGAGCCATTTCTCCTCTTTTCCACAATATTTTCAATATATCTCTAACTTCAAGTGTCCAATTACACATATATATTTGTTAAATGTGGTTGTTCGAATTATTTTTTCCTCAATTCTGCAAATCTGATATGTCGAGGTACGGATATCTCGAAGTATTTCGGGGGGGGGCTTAGAATTCGAGATAACGAGAGTCGACTGTATATATATATATATATAGTGTGTGTGTGTGTGTGTGGAAATGAAAACAATTACTGATGTATATTTTAGTTTTAAGGAAATGTAAAAATGCATGTTACTGGCGTGTATGTATAGAATGGCGGGAATGTAAAAATGCATGTTACTGATGTACATATATAGTGTGATAGAAATGTAAAAATGTACGTTACAATTGTATATGTATAGTGTGGTGAAAATGTATAAATGCATGTTACTGATGTACGCTCGTATTTGTATAGTGGAAATGTGAAAATGTATATTACTGATGTATATGTATAATGTGACGGTAAAATAAAGATCCACGTTACTGATAATTATGTACGTATAGTGTGATGGAATTATCAAAATGTATATTTCTGGTGTTTATATAGGGTTATGGAAATGAAAAAATGCATGCTGCCAGTGTATATGTATAATGTTATGGAAATGTAAAATGTGTGTTACGGATTTGTATATAAAGTTTTAAAGAAATGTAAAAATGCATGCTACTTGTGTATATGTATAGTGTTATGGAAATAAAAAAACGCATGTTACTCCTGTACATGTATAAAGTCATGGAAAAGTAAAAATGCATGTTACTGATGTATTTATAGTGTTAAAGAAATGTAAAAATGCCTGTTACTGATGTGTATGTATAGAGTTAAAGCTATGCAAAAATGCATGTTACTGATGTATATGTAGAGTGTTATAAAAAAGTAAACATGCATGTTACTGCATGATGTATATCTATAGTGCAAAAATCTCTCTCTCTCTCTCTCTCTCTCTCTCTCTCTCTCTCTCTCTCTCTCTCTCTCTCTGAATGACGCATATCTATAGTGCAATACTCTCTCTCTCTCTCTTTCTTTCTCTCTCTCTCTCTCTCTCTCTCTCTACAATTACATATTTGATGGGTTTATTATAATTCTAGTCAATAAAACGAAAGAAATTGCCTGTTTCTCTAAGTTTATAAGAAATCAGAAAATTACCTATACAAGTTTATAGCTTACAGTCGGATGTTGTACAGTGAACGCACGTTACCACGACAGCATTTGTTTCCAAAAATGTGCCATTCATTATGAAAACAAGCCTATTCAAATATACTGAAAATGTTACCACGAAAATAATGAAAATTTTCAGATAAAAATTCTATTTTTCATATGTCTGCTCAAAACGTAGATTGTGGGTACTCGTTAGAACCTCCTCGGTAAGGCGGTTCGAACGAGTACCCACAATCTACATGTATGTCCTAAAATTTTAGCAAGTCCATTTTACTACCTCTTCATCCGTCTAATATTTGCTGGATGGGTGGTAAACAGCGTAGACCCTGATCAGACGCCGCGTTCTGATTAGTTTGCCCAAGCCTGCCTGCCATTACGAAAACACGCCTATTCAAATATACTGAAAGTTTTACCACCCAAAAATGAAAATTTTCAGACAAAAAAGTCCGATATTTTTCATATTTCTGCTCAAAACATAGATTGTGGGTACTCGTTAGAACCGCCTCGACGAGGCGGTTCTAACGAGTACCCACAATCTATGTTTTTGAGCAGAAGTAAGAAAAATATTGTATACCCCTGTAAACCCCAGTTTTACTATATAAAAGTGGGGTTTAAAGGGGTCAAAATTATATAGGCATGTTTTCGTGATGCCTTAAACTTAGGGTAAACGCGGTAACTTCGTTTGCTGGACTAAGTAGATTGTTGAAAGTAAGTTTCAAAAAGTAAACAAGAAATTATATAAGAACATTGCATTAAAGGGCTTCATACTCCTCAGAAATAGACATTTTATTCAGTATACCAAGAAAGGTTAAATAAATTAATATATGGTATAAAAAGGAACATAAAATGTGGCATCTGATAGCCTGTAAAATTTCATTTAGTCTCTCGATCTTGAACCAGACCAAAAATGAAATGATTTTTTATCGTATCTCTAAATTAATGTTGCCTTAAGTTTTTAGCTACTATTGATTCAAAACTTTCCAGGCGACATTCGTTAAATCGTACAAATATTTTTGTATAGCATTTTCAACTTTGTTTTCATGATGCTTTTCGGTAACTTGGAAATAGCTGATTAGTAAAATAACACACAAACAAATACAGAAAACAATTATTTTTAGCTTATTTTATAACAGCACCTATAGTTTGTGTAAAAATGGCTCTGCATCAGACTATAACTGATGTGGGCGTTTATCACTGTAAATAGATGTACGTACCATAAGCTGAAAGTTTGCCAGTTTCCATTACGAAAACATGCCTATTCAAATATATTGGAAATTTTATCACCAAAAAATGAAAATTTTCAGATGAAAAATTCTGACATTTTTCATGTTTCTGTTCAAAACATAGATTGTGGGTACTCGTTAGAACCGCCTCGCCGAGGCGATTCTAACGAGTACCCACAATCTATGTTTTTTAGCAGAAATAAGAAAATATAATGTATATCCCTGTAAACCCCAGTTTTACTAGGTTGAAGCGGGTCAAAACTATATAGGCGTGTTTTCGTGACGCTTTGAAACTGTGAATAACAACAGAAACTGAAAACAGGTTAAGGCTGTTTTCAGTTTCTGATATTAATCACAATTTTCAAGAAATAAGTCATATTCACTTCTGTGATTCATTTTTTGAAATTTACTTACAACAGTTGAAATAACCCCAGCAAACGAAGTTACCGCATATACTCTAAGTATTAGGGCAGGCAAGCCTGGGCAAACAGAAAAAAATCCAGATCAGACGCCGCGGAATGCGGTATCTGATCTGGGTCTACATTGTTTCGCACTCATCCGGCATATTTGAGACGAACCGACAGGTAGTAAAATGGACTTCAGACTTTAGGACATTGGGTGTCCAAATACATATGGTAAATAATGTAGGTTTGTGCTTGATATTGATTGAATCTATGCACATTTTCCAAGGCTGTTATGTTGTTTTAAAATTTCGATATTGGTTTCGATTGTTGCAGTATAATATAAAATGACCCCGTTCTTGTATTTCATTTTCTTCGTTTTTAATTTAAATTCTATTTTATTTTATTTTTATTGTTGTTGTTGCTGCTGTTTACTTTCATTGCCACCTTTTAATGATTTTACCCGAAAAGGAAAAAAAGACACATGCCGTATTTTCTCTGAGTAATGAGCAAACAATATAGACCTAGATCAAATATGGATTTGTGTACGACAACTACGACAAGGACTTCAGGGGGAAAGATACACTTTCAGGGAAGGTAACTCTGCCAAATTTGTTTTTGTCCCCTTCTGAGAAAGGGTCTACTCTGTAAGGAAAGAATTTGCTCCCAGTGGGAGCAAATTCTTTCCTTATAGAGTAAACCCATTTTCAGAAGGGGATCGGTGCATACTGAGAAAAGGAGACAGGTAGTCACAAAATTTGTCTGCCTTCTGACAAAATGGCAGCTGAATCTACATGTGTATTCATTCCACCTAAGATTCCAGGTATTAAGGGTAAATACGGTATTACTACAGGGACATAATGCACAAGTTAAAAGACAGTAAATGAGCCAGGGCACTGCATTTCCGCTACAAGATTGCATGTATGCCCAGCGATAACTCCGGACGACCAGCCTGCGCATCCGAAGTGTATACGGACAACAGTATACACATCCACGTGGTCAGATCGGTGCCTTCAATGTCCGCTTACAGAATGACTGGATACTGTAAAATGCAGAGGCGGACCCAGGTTTCTTTAATTAGGGGTTCAAAATTTCTGAGGGAGTTTCGATTGGATCAAACTACCATATTTAGACAGACAGAGCTAAGCAAACAGCGTAGAACCAGATGAGACGCCGCAGAACGCGGCGTCTCATCAGGGTCTACACTTTTTGTCACTCATCCTGTAATTTTAGACACATTAACAAGTATTAACATGGACTTGTGAATTTATTACTCGTACAAGCTAAAGGTATTCCCCTTTGCGCGTCATCCATTTCAACTGCAACGCTGACCGTACCAGGCGGTCAATCAACAATAATAACATTTAAATGAAAGTATGAAGAATTTGGTTGGTTCAACCGCAAAAATTCTTTTGATTGGTTGAACCGCAACAGTTCGTTTGATTGTTTAAGACGCAACAGTTCTTTTGACTGACTGAACCGCATCAGATCTTTTGATTGGTTAAACCATAACAGTTCTTTTGATTGGTTAAACTGCAACAGTTCTTTTGATTGACTGAACCGCAACAGATCTTTTGATTGGTTGAACCGCAAGAGTTCTTTTGAATGGTTAAACCGCAACAGTTCTTTTGACAGTCTTCTAGCACTTATTCATCCTTTATTTGTCTTTTTTTCTCTCTTTCACCGCCATTTATGGTCGAGGTAGAATGCTTTGGGTACTGTTTTTAGTCCTGTGTTTATATAGCGAACGTATCGGATACACTCGCCCACATCACCATATATGAGGTAAAATTCTTTGTTCCAGCCCTGCTGTTTACACAGCAATCGTTTCGGACCACTCGCTCGCTTCACCGTATATGGTATGATTGAGGGGACTTCCTTTGAGTTCCAACTTCTATTCACACAGCGACCGTTTTGAACATTGAACAATCTCCTTGCATCACCATTAATTATCGAGGTAGATGTTTTTCATTGTCCATTCCTGCGCTACTGTTCACATAGCGATCCATTGAAATGTCTGGCTCACACCAGCACACGTGATTGAGGTACATTTGAAGGTCCAGCCCTATTCTCCACAAACGGCTTTAGATCATTCGTTCTCCATCGCCACATTACATCACAGCTCAAGATAAGGTGCCTCATTTTTGCTCTGATAAGGCGCTTTTTTTTTTCATAGCAAAAGTACCGATATTGTTCGTATTTCTCCATGAAACATATGTTGTGGGTACCCATTAGAAGCGCCTCAATGATGCGCTTCTAATGAGTACCCAGAGAATATATTTCAATAAAGAAATAAGAAAAATATATTGTGGATACCCAATCGTATCTAGAGCAATGACATGATCGAGGTAGATTTCTTTGTGGGTCCTTTCCAGCCGGACTATTCACACGGTGATCGTTTCGGGTGAGGCAGATCATGGATCTGGATCCTTCTGCTTTGATGATCACAACCGGAAATTTAATATTCCTTGCTGGCATCTCTCATAAAGACACAATCCCGAAGAAATTATCAATTGTGCTGGCATATACCAGATCCGGACGCGAAACTGTGACGCAAAGCCGGTCTCCTTTCTGCAGTAAGTCGCTACGCACCAGGGATCGTGGTTGCTTCTCTAACTTCCTACGGCGCTGACTGGGAGCGGGAACCATAAAACTGCTCTTGGCAACAAGTAACTTCTCATTGTTTCGAAATCGTGTCAAGGTGAAGTAGGTTTCAACCGCTTTTGAAGGTCGGTCCGGCCAGTAACGGAAAGTTATCTGAATTGAAATGAGGTAGCGATCATTTCTAGTAATTTCAAGGCAATCGTAGGATTGGTTGCGTTCGGCCGAGTGATGTATCACGTGATTTATGCCATCAATATAGGCATCAGATCCTTGGTGTAACCACTGTAGCTTTGGATGAAAACCTGCAAATATATTCTAAAAGTTGCATTCTCTAGGCATATCCAGCAGACGCCAAACTGATATGTGTCTTCTTCTTCCCAGTAAATATGGACTGAGAGCTCAAGCAAACCTTCTCCTTAGGAGACAATTTACATGAAATGACAAACCCTGATTTCTTGGGAAAATAAGAAAGAAAAATATTTCAAAATGTCGTTTGCTGAATTGTTTACCAAGCATGCCTAGCGTTAAACTTAATCACATTACGAAAACACGCCTATTCAAATATATTGAAAACTTCTCCACCAAAAACTGAAAGTTTTTAGATTAAAAAACTCTGATATTTTTCATATTTCTGCTCAAAACATAGATTGTGTGTACTTGTTAGAACCGCCTCGACGAGGCGGTTCTAACAAGTACCCACAATCTATGTTTTTGAGCAGAAATAAGATAAATAATGTATACCCCTGTAAACCCCAGTTTTACTATATAAAAGTGGGGTTTAAGGGGGTTAAAACTATATAGGTACGTTTACATGATGATTTTCTGAGAAATGCAATAATATGTCATGGCATAGAGAGGAAACGGAACATCATAATATGTCTTTGACTCTTCCACCGCGCATGCCAGTAGTTTAACCCACCACCAAAACATGCCTATATAATTTTGACCCCCACAAACCCCACTTTTATACTGTAAAACGGGGGTTTACAGGGGTATATATTATTTTTCTTATTTCTGCTCAAAAACATAGATTGTGGGTACTCGTTAGAACCGCGAGGCGGTTCTAACGAGTACCCACAATCTATATTTTGAGCAGAAATATGAAAAATATCAGAGTTTTTTTTATCTGAAATTTTTCGGGTTTTGGAGGTGAAAGTTTCTATATATTTGAATAGGCGTGTTTTCGTAATGCGTTACGACTCTGCGCTAATACAGCAGACGAAAAATTGTTGTTGTTTTTTTTTTGGTTTTTTTCCTAGAAAACAGGATTTGAAATTTACTGCAAATTGTCTGCAATGGAGACAATTTGCGTGAAATGTCAACTCCTGTTTTCTGGGGAAAAAAGTGGAATATTTCAATATGCCGTCTGCTGAATTTTTTACCCAGAGTGCTCAGCGTTAAATTTGTATTGGCAAGCTCGGAACCAAATCCGACCTTTTATACGACAGTAAACAAATCTCTGACTGACTTTAGTCGGGATTTGGAAAGGATTCGAGTACGAAAATACTGAACTGCATTAGAAAAAAAAAAACCTTACCATGAAGAAGAGCTGCATTAACTTTAAGTTGAGCTCCTGTCCTTGTCTTTGTGTCTGGACCTGGTTGTATCTGTCTTTCTGGTATCTGAAATAAGGTTAATATGATTCTTAACTCTTAACCTTTTTTTTTCCCTGCAGACCAGTACAGATAACGTTGCAAACAGTGGAGATCCTGATGAGACGGCTCGTAACGAGCCGTCTCATCATGATCTACACTGTTTGCCATCGTTATTAATCTTTGACCGAAACCCCTATTTGCAGCAATGGATGTGTCCAAATTCAGAGATGGAAGAAATCGCTAATCACTACTGCAACAAACGACATTTTTAGCATTTTCTTTCTTTATTTTCTTTTTTTTTTTTTTTTTTTTTTTTTTTTTTGTTGTTGTTATTTTTTTTGTATTTTTCTGAGAAAATAAGACTTGGCATTTCATATGAATCGCGTGAAATGTCAAGCCTTATATTTGCTGAAAAATACCCAAAAATAATCAAGATGTCGTCTGCTGCAGTTGTAATTTGTACACATGTATTGATTGATTGTGTTGGGGTTTAACGACACGTCAGCCCTTGTGGGTCATTTTGTGTCGTTTCCCAGAGAAAGGGATAAGAGAGATAGAAGAGATAGTAGATGAGAAGAAAGAGAGGGACAGGGGAGAAAGGAAAATGAATGACAGTGAAGAAACAGAAGAAATAAAAACATTCCCCTTCTTCCCTTACTTGCTGCAAGGATAGCAGGCCCTGCCCAACTGTAAGCCAATATCAGTTGGTCGCCCCAACACATGTATTACATTATGTTAATGACATATAAATGGATCGAATTCTTTCCTTTTAGAATAGATCCCTTTTCAGAAGGGAGACAAAACAAGTTTGAGAGAGTTGCCTCCCTTGAAAGTGTAAAACTTCCTTCTGCCATACTACTAGTATGCGAACACACACTACTTATGAAGCTTGGCCCGGTATGTGTTACTGTCTATTCAGATTGCCAAGTTCAAAAGTTACGTTGCGGCAAACGAAGGCCCAGATGTGGAAGTTGATCTGGATTATCGATTTCTGGTAACGCACCCCCTGTATGTACTTCCTATGATAAAATGTAATATATAAAACAAAGTTCTGGCTAGTGGGATACTGTAGTATATGTCGTCGGACAGAGAATGTCTAGATCAGACTGTGCGGACGGGCACGCTTATCTGGATATTCGCTGTTCGCACATGGCATAAGGGCCCTTTTTTCTACGTTGGGCATGTTTTCATTCTCTTTATCTACAGCAGTAATGCTATACCGAAACAAAACAGTACGACAATTTCCTGAGGAAGAGAAACCAACGTCAGTCTATCCTTTCCACTTTACATTACGTAAACACGCCTATTCAAATATACTGATTTTTTTTTACCACCAAAAAATGAAAATTTTCAGATAAAACATTCTGATATTCTTTATATTTCTGCTCAAAACATAGATTGTGGGTACGCGTTAGGAGGTTCTAACGCGTACCCACAATCTATGTTTTGGAGCAGAAATAAGAAAAATAATGTATACTCCCTGTAAACCCCAGTTTTACTATATAAAAGTGGGGTTTAATGGGGTCAAAATTATATAGACATGTTTTCGTGATGATACAATGTTTCCCTACAAAACAGTCCTACTCAGTCCCCACGTCTTATTTATAAACAAGGAAGCTTAAACTTATTATTAGTTATAATGAACCAGCGCACGATAAAACCTACAGGAAGACTTGTGCGACCAGCGAAGACTCAGATCAGCCTGCGCATCCGCGCAGTCTGATCAGTCTTCGCTGATCGCGTCTGCCTTCTACAGCCTCCGGGCTATCCAAAGAGGGATAAACGAGAACTCTTGCTGTATACTGGGTGGATGTACAGGCTGATCTGAGTCTTTGGTGGTCGCACAGGCCTTTTGTCGTGCGCTGGTTCAAATTTCCTTTTTCGAGCTAATGTTAAATAATTGTTTTAATTTTATACTTAACCCGCGTTGTCATACATTTTAACCTTTTCCGCTCTCTGGGCAAATTCAGCAGACAGCAAATTGATGATATGTTTCTTGTTTTTCCCAGAAAATAGGCGTTGACTTTTCATGCAAATTGTCACCTAAGGAAACAAATTGCATGACATGTCAAAGCCTGTTTTCTGGGAAATTAGGAGACTTTTTTGATTGATTGTGTTGGTGTTTAACGACACGTCAACCCTTTTGGGTCATTTTGTGTCGTCTCCCATAGAGTGGGAGAAAAGAGAAGAGATAGTAGAAGAGATGAAAGAGAGGGACAGGGAAGAAAGAAGAACAGGAATGTAAGTGAAATTAGGAGACACTTTGCATAAAATGTCAAACCTATTTTCTGTGAAATTAGGAGACAATTTGCACGAAATGTCAAATCCTATTTACTTGTGTGTGTGTGTGGGTGGGGGGGAAGAAGAAAAATATTTCAAAATGTCGTCTACTGAAATTTTAACCCAGCATGCAGAGCCTGACATCTGTACAAGAATAATACCAGTCACCACGTACAGCCTGACTTTCTGCACTGATAACGCATTTATGCCTAGCGTTCCATAAAAGGGACATTGACAAACAGTGTAGGTCCAGATCAGACGCCGCAGAATGCGGCGTTTGATCAGAGTTTACACTGTTTGTATTATGTTCAGAAAGTTCTACAAAACATGATAGTAATAAAAACTAACCAGACACACCTTATATATGAAATGGACCTATCCAAACAGTTATGGTAGAAGAGTCCACTCGGCATAAATGGGTTAACCAAAAAATTGAACAAATCCATTACGCATATTACGGATGTGCGGAAAGAAAAATATTTACAATAAAGAGAGATCACCTAACATAAAATATATGTATATATTTCTCTGTCTATCATAGGGGCTACTCTTAAAGGAATGAATCTTTCCTTTGGCCCCCACGCACTACGTATAACGCAAAAACTATGATAGGTGAACTACTGCATTTCAAAATTAACCTTTTCCACTCTCTAAGTTAATTCTTATTTATTTATTTATTTATTTATTTATTTATTTATTTTTGTTTTGTTTTGTTTTTTTTTGTGTGTGTGTTTTTTTTTTTTTTTTTTTTTTTTGTTGTTTTCTTATTTTTCCGAGAAAATAGGCCTTGACGTTTCATGCTGTCTCCTAAGGAGACAATTTGCATGAAATGTCAAAGCCTACTATCTGAGGAAAAAAAAAGAAAAAAAATATTTTAGAAGGTCGTCTGCTAAAAAAATTACCCAGCACGAAAAACATTAAGTTAAACTATCAGTGACTGCTAAAATCGACAGATTTTGCTTGCGATGTGAAAAAAAATCCCTTCTTAATCATATTTATATGTAGTTGTTCTTAAACAATTCCCTTTTTTTTTTTTTTTTAAGGTTTTATGATTATCGGACAAAAGTGAAGAATTACCTTTTTCTGTTTTATTTCCTTTTATGGGATTTTTATGGAATTTTAACACTACTCAGAGACTTAGTTCACTATTGCATCATAACTAGTGCAAATGACAACTTCTAATTAAAATTCACTCTGGCCCAGTTATTTAAAGCGTTGTTCGATTAATGAAACTGTTAAATCCCTGCGCCTTCACTCTTTTTATTTATTTATTTATTTATTTATTTATTTACATGTGTATTTATGTTCGCTGCAGGAGACTATATCCTAACAGAGTAAATCCCTTTTCTGAAAAGGAGTCTAGTCTAAAAGGGAAGGATTTGCTCCCTTTTCAAAAGGGAATTGGTATGTATGAAAGCAAACGGGAACACTGTAAAAAGATCCCGTAGATTTTACGGTAAATACTGGCAACTGACTGAAAGTACATGTACCGTAGATTTTACGGGCGCCTGTAGATTATTTACAGTCATAATTACGCATGCTAGGGCAGTGTAGGGCAAGGTAGGTAACGTATAGGACATAGTAGGGATGTGAGTACCGCACCGTATCTTAAGCTTACACATCCTTACCCCATCCTACGAGGAAATTCCAGCAAAAGTTCTACAGGCCCCCGTAAAAATTTACGGTTAAGGCGCTGGCAGCCAGTTGCCAGTATTTACCGTCATTCGTTTTTTACAGTGAAGTCACAAACATACCCCTTGTAAAAATGGCAGAAAATCTATCAAATGTATCCAGTCCCCTTAAATTGTCTGCATTTAACCCTTTGAACTCCACCAACCAGAAAAAAAAAAGGTTTTGCAAGCAGTATAGATCTTGACGAGACGGCTCGTACGAGCCGTCTCATCAGGATCTTCACTGTTTGCCTTTTCAATCTATTTTGTTACTACTCAGTTGCCACTTTGTTTTCGAATTTTGTGTACGTGCCATCTGTTATTGAGATAATTAACACATTCAATTTCATAGAGGGGAGAGTCCATTTCAGAAACTAAGGGATGAAAAAGTTAAAATACGATGTGTTTCATGACCAAATCGAAGTACAAAGACAAAAACCTGGTCACTGTGAGTTTTATTTCCTTAGAGATCGTGTTTACTCTACAAGAAACATTGATTTATTTCCTTAGAGATCGTTTACTCTGTAAGAAACCTGGGTTTATTTCCTTAGAGATCGTGTTTACTCTACAAGAAACATTGATTTATTTCCTTAGAGATCGTTTACTCTGTAAGAAACCTGGGTTTATTTCCTTAGAGATCGTGTTTACTCTACAAGAAACATTGATTTATTTCCTTAGAGATCGTTTACTCTGTAAGAAACCTGGGTTTATTTCCTTAGAGATCGTGTTTACTCTACAAGAAACATTGATTTATTTCCTTAGAGATCGTTTACTCTGTAAGAAACCTGGGTTTATTTCCTTAGAGATCGTGTTTACTCTACAAGAAACATAAACTTTAGAATAAGGACAAACAAAGAAGTTTATCTTTTACCATTTAAAATCTATTGTGTTTCTTTACAGGTAAAATGTTTTGCTGCTATGTTGTTAGTATAAGTTAACACTTTTTTTCTGATCTTTGTTCCTCGTGTTGTTAACTTTACGTAAATATGAAAGAAATAAAATATTGCGAATTCAAAAAAGAATTTGAAAAAAATGAAAGTTTGAATTTTACGTTTACAAAGTTTACAAAGGTTATTTAAAGCCTCAGTACATGTTATCATGTAATATGAGGTATATAATAATACATACAACATTTAAGAAACACAGACTGTATGTATAATGTTCAAACATAGTTCATGAACCACTTACAACTAGCACACACTAATACACACTCACACACACACACCGACAAGACCAGGCAGGTTTGATTACAAAAACATATAACTTAACATGATACAGGTAGCATTTTTTTGTTAATATAAAGTAAGAATACTTTTTCTGCCAAAGACAAAAGCATAGCATTCAAAAATATAATGAAACTTAGCGCCAATCGCCAATAGACTTTGAATTACATATAGTACATTTTCTGAGGTGCCTATCAATGCCTGTCCATCTGCCTATCTCAGTCGGAAGTTAATTGTTACAAAGACGATTATCTATAAAATATCTACGAAAATATCAGAGTAATGAAATATTTGTATTTGTTAAGCTGACGCTACTTTGAACAACTGAGTCTGTTAAGACTGGGCTGTAATGAGGGAAGATAAAGAAAACAATTGCATCTGTTTCCTTAATTGGTGGTCTTCGTCACAGCATACTTATGTTGTCATAATAATAACTAGAGAGCAATCAATAATAGAGCGAGCGAGCGAGAGAGAGAGAGAGAGAGAGATGGGCGGACGGACGGACAGACAGACCAATAGATAGATATTTTTCAAAGACGATGTTTCCAGCCTTATTTTCTCCGAAAATAAAAAAAAAAACAAGCAAGCAAAAATAGATTTCTGATTGTCGTCTGCTACAATACAGCATGGAACTTAATGGGTTAAAAAGGTTTGGATGACGCTGACACTTTTCCTAGGAAAGCACTGCACTTCAGCCAGAATCTGTTTAACTATAACCAACCGCGCGATGATATATATACTGTCTCAAGCGTTGATTAGCTTTTGATGACTGATTTTTAAAAGAGCAGGCGCGCCACTCAACATGCTAATTTCAACCAGATATATCATGTGGGCAAATGTCTCTTAAACAAGATTCTATTCAAACTTGCAATTCTCACTGGAATAACACTGAATAAGCTAATAAGTTGAATGGCCTTTGATGACCTTGACATTTTAAAGCAAGACATCAAAGTGCTATATTTCAACCAGATAGACTTCGGCTTGTGGGCAAAAATATCCTCAACCAAAGTTCTAACGGAAAATTTGCGCTCATATGTCATTGCAGCTGACCGATGAGTTGATAAGGTTTTGGTGACCTTGACATTTTTTATAGCAAAAGCACGGCAGTTAAAGTGCCGAATCGGACCGGGTCGGTGCGTATGCAGACTCGAAAACTATATTGCTGCATATGAAGAGGCTTAATAAAACCGAGTCTTCGATTTTCGTTCTTTTGTGTGTTCTTTGTTTCCAAAGGCAAACGTTTAGATTTTTATTTTACTTCACTGCAGCTCGTGTTAAGTGCCGTGTGGCGGCCGTAAAACGTCTCCCCGTACTTCACAATAATGCAGATTATATTTTCATGTCCTTTGGGACCAATAAGCCCATTCTGGTTACATTGAAAATCGAATACCGCGTAACTCTTTCACTGTCTGGTTACTTTGAAAATCGAATACCGCGTAACTCTTTCACTGTCTAGTTACTTTGAAAATCGAATACCGCTTAACTCTTTCACTGTCTGGTTACTTTGAACATCGAATACCGCGTAACTCTTTCACTGTCTAGTTACTTTGAAAATCGAATACCGCGTAACTCTTTCACTGACTGGTTACTTTGAAAATCGAATACTGCTTAACTCTCTCACTGTCTGGTTACTTTGAAAATCGAATACCGCTTAACTCTTTCACTGTCTGGTTACTTTGAAAATCGAATACTGCTTAACTCTTTCACTGCCACAGGTGACAATAATCACCCAGGGAAACCCGATATCGGGATATCGGAGGTTGCGAGATTTCGGAGGTAAACAAATGATGTCATCCAGCGACAGTGTATGTACTTATCCTCTTTTAATGATCAAAAAAGTGCTTCTGGATGATAAGCAACGTAACCTATATTTTCTCAGTTGAATAGCATAATATATGAAAATGGAATTTCAATATAAAGTATCCTCCTATTTATTCAAAATCACGTTCGAAAAGGAAATTTCATTGTTTTTCACCCAAATTCCATTTTCAATTGTTTATAGCTTTTATCCTGTAAAGCCTTTTCATTGAGTATGTATGTCTGTATAATCTAGAACATTTCTATAAATTATACAAGAAATAGCAGATGTGAAAAAAATACTAAAGTTGGAGATTTTTTATATTTCTTTAGGGTTGTTGTCATATTTATTGGTAACAGGATGTCGGAGGTATGATGCAGGGATGTCGGAGGACAGATTTATATCGGTTAACGGGATATCGGAGGAAAAGAAATTTTGTGTTCTTCTTAAAACGGCAACATCTTTTCTGAAACGTGATCTTGCCTGGTTTAATATGTTTAAGACGATTACCTGAATCGTCAAAGATAAAACATCAAGATAACTAGCCTTCGTGATGAAAACCCCGGTAATAAACACGACTTCACGTAGAAAAAGTTGGGATTGCAGGGCTATAAATCTTTTTTTTTTTTTTTTCCTTGTTTCTGCTCTAAAATATGTATTGAGGTACGCTAAAGAACTACGTCGTTTCTGCTCTAAAACATAGGTTAGGGTTATCGTTAGAACCGCCTCGATGAAAAAAAAAATGATAATAATACGAAAATTAACAGTTTTCTTTCTGAAAAGTTTGTATTTTTTAAGACATGAAAATTTCATTCTGCGTGTTTTCATATTTGTTCATCACAACGTTTTGTGCCATTGGTGAGTTTCCAGGCCTATACACAGACTTTTGAAATGGTAGGGGCGGGTGTGTGAATTATTGGTTATTCTTAAAGGGGGCACAGATGCCAACAAAACGCCGATGGGGGCTGCAAAATTAAGGAATGTAAAATGATTTTAAGGCCAAACCTGCATGATTTTTAAAATAATTGGCCCGAAAGGGGTACATATCTCGTTTCATCGTTTGGTAGGTCAGACACTCCATGGATTTTTCACTTACATTTAATTTAGGCTTAAAAACCCAGGCCCGTGTGTTTTGAAATGGTGCTTAGAAAATGTCGATTTAGAGGCGAAAATTAGGGGTTGTAATCTGTGTTTTCGATTAAAATCTGCTTGATTTTTTTTAAATAATTTGTCCACAATGGGGGCTACGTTCGCAATTTGTCCACAATGGGGGCTACGTTCGCGAACTCCCCCCCCCCCCCCCCCCCCATCTGCTTGATTTTGAATAAATTTGTCCACCCCCATCCCCAACCACACACGCGCGCGCGCGCACAGCGCGTATGGAAGAACACATTACAAAATCTGCAATGTTTTCTATTGATAGCAAATGAAAATGACAAGGTCTCCTCGATACAACTCGATACAACTCATATAATTATTATATCACGCTAGCAAATTTATGCGGTGAAGACCCCTTGCAAATCTCACTTATATTAGGAAAATGGGATTACAGGGGAATGTGTAATTTTTCTGGCTGCTGCTTAAAAGCCTAGATAAGCGGACTGTCCGTAAAGATTTGTAGACAACAGAGGAGTTGAAAGCCCGTATGGTATAGACTGGGACTCAGAGGTATGCTTCTTAACAGATTGTAAACATTTTTTAAGAGCTCATCGTGTGATTATTATTATTATTATTGTTTGTTGTTGCTAAATTCTAAGGTAAGCGACCCACCTAACACAGGTGATGGTCAAATATGAACGACTCAGTAAAAGAAAATAGATGGATTCTTGTAATTAGCTATACAAATGTCAGCCCGATGGACGAATAAGCACCTGTTGTTAACTTTATTATGGATTTTTTGTACTGATATTGGTGAATATTGTGCCGAGTTTGGATATTGCTATAAATAATTGATATATCATAGATCTACAGTAGTAACGTCACGTTTATTATTTCTGATCTGATGGCACTCGTTGGCACCACATCGGGGCTGAGGTTCTTACGAGTTTCCAAAATCAACATTTCAATCAAAACTTAAGTAGGAAAATATCACGTTTCACATACAGAACATCATTTTTGCAGCGAAAAGCTGTTTTATTGCATATAAGTTCTTAAACGTAATGGCATTGGTTCTAGTAATATTATTACATTAAACTCTCCTTCAAACCAATAAAACCCTATTAAAATTGCTACAAAAAGAGACACTAGTATTTGCACACAGGCTTAGCACCATATTGTGCGAGAAGGTTTTAATGTATATTGCTTTTTTAGACAGAACTCACTCCGTCAATGTTTAGTGCCTCCGAAATCCAGCAACAGTCCCTCCGAGATCCACAGCATCATGTGTCAATGTACCTCCGAATATTCCGTTATCCAAAATTTCGCTAGTACTTGCTTTGAATTTCATCCGGAGGCGTTATTTTTTGCTGATAAACTGAAACAACTATGAAGACAGTCGAAGAAAAGATAAGTCCATCCTTGGGCAATAATAAACCAACATGTCATTTACCATGATCGGGCTGATAGCCGTCGAAAAGGCAAAACATGAGATGAAAAATAGATCATCATGGTTCAAATGCCGTTTTCACCTCCACAAAGTAGCTGAGAAAGGAAATATTTGCTTTAACATATTCATTATTGTGTCTCTAGAACGAGCAACTCAGCTTTTTTATCAAATGATTAAGATATAAGCTATCAAAAATGGATAAGTACATACCCTGTCGCTGGATGACGTCATTTGTTTACCTCCGAAATCTCGCAACCTCCGATATCTCGATATCGGGTTTCCCTGGGTGATAATAGGTTTTTACAAACAGCATAGATCCCGATGAGACGGCTCATAATGAGCCGTCTCATCTGGATCTACGCTGCTTGACAGTCAGTCTTTCAACTTCACATATAACGGTTGTTTTTTTTTGTTGTTGTTTTTTGGGGGTTTTTTTGTTTGTTTGTTGTTTTTTTTTGTTTTTTTTTGTTTTTTTTTTTTTTTTTTTTTTGAAACGATAGTTTGTTAAAACAAAAAAAAAATGAAGAAAAAAAATAAATTAAAATAAAAATAAAGCGGACGACAAATGTCGTCTGAAATTTGGCACCGAAAGAGTTAAACCGACCCTAGGGAGCGTATGCAGACTCGCAAACTACATTGTTGCATATGAAGAGACTTAATAAGACCGAGTCTCCGATTTTCATTCTTCTGTGTGTTCTCTGTTTCTGAAGGCAACCTTTTAGGTTTTTACTTTACCCACATTTTCTATGCAATAGTTTGTACATAACGATTTTAATAGTAATGAACAATATCTATATTTTTTTTTTTTTTTTTTTTTTTTTTTTTTTTTTTTTTGATTTGGGTTTTACGGCCCTTTCAAGAATATTTCACTTATATCGAGCCGATCGTTCATCAAAGGTGGGCGAAAACCGGAGAACCCGGAGAAAAACCACCTGACCATCCGTAAGCAATATCTATATTATATAGGCGTAGAGCTCATTACGCACATAACGCATTTGCGTAACATGCGTAAGAAAAAAATGCAATGTAGATATCACCGAACATAAAATACAGTAAAACCTCGATAGCTCGAACACCGATGGCTCGTTTACCATGGCTAATTCGAACTCGTTTTTGAGTCCCTACGAAATTCTTCCGACAGCTCAAGAAAACAAATATGTAGAGAAATTTTCTCATTTTATCATGAAATTGTATGTTGTGTGTACTCATTAGAATCGCCTCATCGAGGCGATTCTAATGAGTACACTCAACATAAATAATTGTGTAGAAAATCGAAAAGATTTCCCTAAATTATCGTTATTTTCTTCCTGACCTGGTGCCATGATTAATCCTCAGTAGCTCGAACTACCCATATTTCGAACAAATTTTCATGGTCCCAAAGATGTTCGAGCCATTGAAGTTCGACTGCAGCCTGCTCTTTTACCATAGGAGCTACTCTTAAAGAAAAGAATTCGCTCACGCCTCGTTCTGTGGCGTCTGATCTGGTTAGATACACTGTTTGCCACTCAACTAGCAATTCTAGACACGTATATAGACGGTAAAATTGACTTTTAACGTAAGGTGTTCACTGTTCAGGTGTCTCAATATTGAAGGTAAATTCGGTATCATTTATACACAAAAACTGAATGAGCAAGGGCTCAAACTTGCAACCTCACAGACAAGCTTCCCGGTTGAACAACCGCAGCTGATTCCCACGCGCAACCAGGGTGTCAGCCATGGTTCGACATGCAGTTTTATTGTTCGGTTTGTCGTTTGTGTTGCGTTTGATCGGAAACAGCCCAGTAAGCATTTCTACATAAATCTACAGCGGGCCGTTATCGGCCCGTCAGGGTAGCTGATGGGCCGATAACGGCCCGCTGTAGATTTATAAAGAATGCTAGCTGGGAGAATAGTGTCTGTATTGGGTTTACTGATAAGAGAAAATGGTTATTTTTTATAATGAATGGCAAAATAGTTACTATGTAGAAAAATGAGGATTTTGTGTTTAAAGAAAAATCTAAAATATTTATAGAAAA
Organism: Anodontia alba; assembly: GCA_964016985.1. NCBI lineage: Eukaryota > Metazoa > Mollusca > Bivalvia > Lucinida > Lucinidae > Anodontia > Anodontia alba. The sequence continues at coordinate 52,498,781 of OZ024832.1, forward strand.
GGGTAAAAAGTGAAGAAAACTGAATGAAAATCAAAGATTGAATCAGAATCTGAATGAAAATAAAGAAACCCAGTCCTCAGATGTCAAGGAAACTGGAAAACGTTTTAAAGAATAATGGATAAAATATAAAGAAACATTACGAAAACACACCTATTCAAATATATAGAAAAATTTCACCTCCAAAAACTGGAAATTTGCAGACAAAAAAAACAAACTCTGATATTTCTTTCATATTTCTGCTCAAAACATAGATTGTGGGTACTCGTTAGAACCACCGCGGCGAGGCGGTTCTAACGACTACCGACAATCTATGTTTTTGAGCAGAAATAAGAAAAATAATGAATACTCCTGTAAACCCCAGGTTTACTAAATAAAAGTGGGGTTTAAGGGGGTCAATATTATATAGGCATGTTTTCGTGATGAATTCCAAAATTGTAAAAAGAAAAGAAAATTTAGCTAAATTTTAGAGACAATTTCCTCATCCAAACCCTCAAAGAAGCTCCCACTGGCAACCATTCGCTACCAAAATTACTGCTTTTAGTTCTTCCTTAGTGTTTCTATTTCTCGTTAAAGAATAACAAATAAAGACGTGGTTTAGGTGTGTATTTGTAAGTATGTTTTGTCGTTATTGTCAATTTTACCATTTATTCAATATGGTGACTTGGCCATGATTTGAGCCAAAACGTACCTTCGGACGTGTGCGCCCACCGAAGATTCAGATCAGCCTGCGCATTCGCGCAGTCTGATCAGAATCTTCCTTGAGCGCAATTTGGATAGCCAAGGATTCAAAGTTTCGTCATGCGGACAACGAAGACTCTGATCAGACTGCGCGGATGCGCAGGCTGATCTGAGCCTTCGTTTGTCGCATACATCAGACGGTACGTTTTCTCACGTCGAGGCTCATTTCATAAGCCAATTTTTTCTTCTTTTTTATACTTACCGGTACAACGCTATCGTTTTCCTTTTTCTCACAGCATTTTACGTTTCTGTCAGCGTCAACATTGACGTCCTCGACATCACAGTATCTACAGCCGCTATTTTTCAACCCTGTTTCAAGGGGAGAGAATCTATAGTAGTATTCAATGAACAGAAATGAACTTGCACAAGATATCAGTATCACACAGATCAGAAGAAATAAATATTTACAACATCTCCTCGTAGACGCCATTGTTCCCATTTGTTTTTCGTCGGCAATATTCACAACCATGTCACGACGGCATAATTCTGTTCTCGACCCGGACTCGGAAGCCGTTGTCGTTTCTGGATGTAGGCTACACATTACTTATATAATATATTATTATTATTATTATTATTATTATTATTATTATTATTATTATTATCGTCGTCGTTGTTGTTTTGACTTGTTTGCTGTTGTTGTTTTTTTTATAAACCAAACAACAATTTCTTTTTTGTAAGGTACATGTAATAAAATATATTATAAATTATAATGTTTCAATTCAATGTCCTTTCCTTAGGTACGATGCAATGTCCGTCTATGATAAGGGGTAAATAAACTAAGAATGTTAAATATACCTTCTTTTTGAAATATCCGCTGGAATTATCGCCATGACTGAGAACGAAACCACTCAAAAGATTCCCCCGCTAATAATGACCCTGAATTTTCATTGGTAGTTATATTTAGTCAGACATAATTCCAACATGCGAAAATTCTGGGAAACCCCATATAGTGCATTGTGTGCGCGCCGCGCAGTGTAGGACCGAACCGGCTTGTAGCGCACGCAGTCTGATTCGGGTTATAAGGTTTATAATAACTATTGCTTGTGCGAACAGGGGAGGTCCTGAGTAGCGCTGCGCGGATGCGCAGGCTGGCCTTGGCCGTCCCTGCTCGATTGGCATTGTGTACGTTTTCTTTTGTCCCCACACAAATTACGTAAATAAATATAACAATGACTATTCCTAAGTATCTTAAGTATATATGTTCCCATTTTGAATTAGAGCGAATATTTTTATCCTATTTAAGCCATGTATGCATTATCACTTGTCCTAAAACCTAAACAAGTCCATTTTACTGCATAAAATGTCTGAAAACTCAAGTATGAGTGACAAACTCTGTAGAACCAGATCAGACGCCGCTCAGCGGCGTCTGATCTGGGTCTTCACTGTTTGCTCAGGCATGTCTGTCCGAATACTTAGGGTAAATACGGTCTTTTGAATTGGGGCTTTTTTTAACATTCGCACTTAGACTAGCAGACATCGTATTTTGATTTGACATTCATTATGAGCCGTCTCATCTGGGTCTTTACTGTTTGCGCAGATTAAAATATTTGTTTTCATGTGTGTAGGCTGAAATATACTCTGCGTGTGTGCGTGCGTGCGTGCTTAAGAGATTAGTGTAGCTGTAATGTGGTTAAAACGTTAAATACTACTAGTGATATGCCGCTTTTAACATACGTGATGGTATGAATAGCTAAAGTTATACAACATGTTTGCAATCTTTGATTTTAATTTATATGTAAGAACAAAGTTAGCTTGTGTTATGGTCAAGAATCGAGCTACTGCCAATCTTAGCCTGACGCGGTTTCAAATAAATGATGCAGAGATAACTTTACATATTAATCTATGAATCTTTTTGCACCTGATATTTCTACGCCCCCGTGGAGCCGCCATCGATTTTAATTTAGAATATACCAACATGAATTAGGCAAACAGCCACGAACATACAATAGTTATAGCCTATCAATTGTTTCATTACTAGTCACACATCAATATAGTACTATTATCTATTGCAGTAATGGGAGACAGATTTCATAAGTCAGTGGACTTTCTTCTGAATCGCAATGTATAATTGTACTTAATGATTCATCTTTATTTGTATTGTACCATATCTATGTTATACAAAGAAATAAATGCTTAAACTAATATGCCGCTTTTCATAGTGGGTAAATATACAGCCTATTTTCTGGGAAAATAAGATAAATATATCGTCAATTTGTCGTCTGGTGAATTGGCCCAAAGAGTGGTAAAGGTTTGCAACAAGCTGTGGGATAACCGCACCCCACGCTCACCCGGACATATGACGTTAACGCAACGTCACATTAACGTCGATGCAACGTCAGGACGTTGATGCAACGTCGTATAAATGCCATGTGCCCGCTGGGGTGTGATATTAATTCTTTACCTTACTTTGGTAATACCTAATTCTTTACCGTACATATGTCATGCGTCTAGATAAGAGTGGGTATCAGGTAAATATTTTTCTTATTTCTCCACGAAAACGTATTGTGGGTACTCATTAGAAGCGCCTCGGCGAGGCGCTTCTAATGAGTACCCACAATATACGTTTTCGCGGAGAAATAAGAAAAATGTCAATACTTTTGGATTGAAAAAAGCATCTTATCAAGAGCTATGCTTATGTGATACTTAATTCTTTACCATACTTATGTGATACTTTATTCTTTACCATACGTATGTGACACCTAATTCTTTACCATATTTATGTGATACTTAATTCTTTACCATACTTATGTGATACCTAATTCTTTACCATACTCATGTGATACTTAATTCTTTACCAAACTTATATGATACCTAATTCTTTACCATACTTATGTGATACCTAATTCTTTATCATACTTACATGACACCTAATTCTTTACCATACTTATGTGATACTTAATTCTTTACCATACTTATGTGATACTTAATTCTTTACTATACTAATATGATACCTAATTCTTTACCATACTTATGTGATAGCGTATTCTTTAGCGTACTTATGTGATTCCTAACTTTACAGTACTTATGCTAAAATTTGAATGTCCATTTACTTACCTGATGACATTCTAAAGACAGCTGATTGAATGGCGAACAATGACGATCCGAACGTGCGCCCGCGAATTCAGGCTAACCACTGCAGCGCATCAGCGCCGTCTGATCAGGATGTCCGCTTACTGAACAAGTGGTTCCTGTAGAACATATCGATGTGTAAAATACAGTCGACTTGTTATCTCGACTTCGCTCATCTCGAATAACCGCTTATCTCGAAGTGAAAAGCTGGTCCCTGTTTTAACACGGAACCCTAACAACAGATAACAAAATATTGTGGAAAAGAGGAGAAATTGCTCCTATCTAAGGAGCAATATTTTTGTGGAAAAGAGGAAAAATTGCTCCAAAATTCCCCTCTTTTCCACAATATTGTCAATACATTCTAATTTCAGGAGTCAAATTACATATTCATATGTAAAATGTGGTTGCTCGATTTATTTTTTCCTCAACTCTGCAAATCTGATATGTCGAGGTACGGATATCTCGAAGTATTTCAGAAAGTCTCTTGGTCTTCGAGATAACGTGAGTTGACTGTATACCAATTAATGAAATACAGAAAAATGTTCGTCAAATATATTTATTATATATTTGCATTTTACCAAAGCAATATTTTCACAAGTGAAATATATATAAAAAAAAAAAAATATATATATATATATATATATATATATATATATATATATATATATATATATATATATATATATATATATATATATATATATATATATATATATTCACTTGTGAAATCTCGTAACATTGGAGAACTACGTTTAGGGGATCATCAGAAATACAGAAAAATGTTCGTCAAATATATTTATTATATATTTGCATTTTACCAAAGCAATATTTTCACAAGTGAAATATATGAAAAAAAAAAAAAAATATATATATATATATATATATATATATATATATATATATATATATATATGTATATATATATATATATATATATATATATATATATATATATATATATATATATATATATATATATATATATATATATATATATATATATATATATATATATATATATATATATATATATATTCACTTGTGAAATCTCGTAACATTGGAGAACTACGTTTACGGGATCATCAGGTTCCATCTTCGCGCTTTGAGTAACAACACTTAATTCTTGCTTATCGGCAATGATTTTGTGTTATACCGTTTTTCAATCATATTTAGTCCAAGTTTCTATCTGACAGTGCTTTTTTTTTTCGTCTTCTCTCTATCACTTTGACTACGTGAATCTGCTAAACCCTTGCCTTGCTGAATAAATTAAGATGCCACACCCACTTCTAATTTTCAGCCAATCAGATAACTTGATCCAGATTTTTTTTTATAGAAATTCATATATTTAATGACAAACAGTGCAGATCAAAATCAGTTGGCTTCTGAAAATTCCAACTGATCTGGATCTACACTCTTTGCTAAGACAGGGCATGTTGTGTTCAGCAAGAGAAAGGTTAAAAGGTTGTCACTGAAATGAAAGCTACACAAGCAAACCGGGTACAGGGAACTAATCATTTTTTTTGCTATTGAGCTTCATAGTAAGTCCACTCTTTTGGCGGTTAATAGTGCTTTTCAAGGTATGGTTGGGCTTCCAAACTTTGTTTTGATTTACAGACCACTGGCACAAGCATTTTCTGCAAGATTTTTGGCGGTAACTATCAAAATTTCAATTTGTGATATCTGCATATTGCTACCCTTCAATAGGTACATATCAAAAATTGAAATTTTGAATTTTCACCACTTCTTGGTTCTAGCAAACACAGAAATATTTATTACTTTGAAACGTTCATGATGTTACTCAGAAACATTTGTTTCCTTCAAATCAGATTAATAAGTTTCAATTCAATTTTGCTATTAACCAATCACAGGCCGCTTTATATAAATAACTACCGTGTCAAACAATGCAGGCCGTATTTAGTTCCTTGTTCTAATACTTTTTGTTTGTTTGTTTGTTTTTTTGTTCTTGTTTTTTTTTTTTTTTTTGGCATAGTGATCTTTCAGCTTTTATGGGGTTTGATATTTCATTGGCAAGGAGCAAAACTGTGCACCGGACTTTCCCGGATATGAATTTTATTTCATCTCGTGAAGTGAAAACAAAATGTATATTTCATGAGTGGTCTCAGAGAGTAGCATAGAATGCATTGACTTGGTTCTATGATAAGAACAAATTTATTTTTGTGGATTTTATAAATGTTTAAACTCCAGCAAATCACTCACAAACTGAATAAACTTTATGTTAAGTTTTTGAGTGATTTATCAATAAAATCCACAAAAGTAATAATTCATTCGTATAATTCCAACTTTGTAATCAAATTAATACAAATGTTGCAAAAAGTCAAAGACTGTGGAAGGAAAATAGATCCGAGGGGTTCCTGCTCTGCGCCCACTTGTTCAAAGCATCGTTAGCTTAACGACATTACGAAAACACGCCTATTCAAATACATTGAAAATTTTACCACCAAAAAATGGCAATTTTTCACATAAAAAATTCTGATATTTTTCATATTTCTGCTCAAAACATAGATTGTGGGTACTCGTTAGAACCGCCTCGTCGAGGCGGTTCTAACGAGTACCCACAATCTATGTTTTTGAGCAGAAATAACAAAAATAATGTATACCCCTGTAAACCCCAGTTTTACTATATAAAAGTGGGGTTTAAGGGGGTCAATATTATATAGGCATGTTTTCGTGATGGAGCTCGTTAGTGGTCATATGTTAACTGCTCTAATAAGCACAATATCTAATTCACAGGTATTTTTGCTGAAAAATGTGAGTAGCTTTTGCAAAAGCTACTCACTTTTTTCAGCAAAAATATTAGTGTATATGCCATATTTAATGATCAAAGTTTAAACGATACGTTAACGGCATCATTAGTTTTGAACAACTGGGCCCTGGACTTTACTGAAATGTGAAACTTTTCCTTCAAGCAATCAAATTGCGTGAAATACGTTTAAGGATGAGTTGGAATTATTGATGAAACACGTCCTGCACTGTATTTCTGAGTTCCTTAAAATAAGGACATTTTTGTATCTGATAAACAATAAATCAATTGCATTATTTGCTCAAAGCATATAGACGGATGTCTTTCCAGTGTTGGAAACTCGGCCTAGTGTGCTACAGGTTAAACTAGAAATGTGTTAATAAAACACTATGCCCCCTACTATATGCTTGTCCATACAAAATGCCGAAGATGGAAAGGGGCATAACTCTAACAAAATTAATCCGATTTGTTTTTTGTTTGGTTTTTGGTTTTTGGTTGTTGTTTTTTTGTTGTTTTTTTTAAGTAAATCAGGTGATCTACTCATCAGTTCCAATAAGCTCACCAAGTTTCAAGGCCCTAGCTTATATAGTTAACAAGATAGCTTGCTCACAAGAAAAGCTTGACAAACGGGCGAACGAACGACCCAAAAGCAATACACCACTCCAACTTCTTTGAAGTTGGAGAAGTTAACCAGGTGATCTACTTCTCAGTCCCAATAAGCCCACCTCGTTTCAAGGTCCTAGCTCATATAGTTAACAAGATATCTTGCTCATATGAAAAGCTTGACAAACGGGTGGACGAACGACCCAAAAGCAATGCACCCCGAAGTTGGGGAATGTTAACCAGGTGATCTACTCTTCAACCCTTGTAAGGTTATCCAGTTTCAAGGCCTAGCTCAAATAGTACAAGAAAAGCGTGAAAAATGGACAAATGACAAAAAGCAATATCCCAGTCAGCATTCTACGTAAATCTATATCGGGCCGTCATCGGCCCGTCAGGGTAGCTGACGGGCCGATGACGGCCCGATGTAGATTTACGTAGAATGCTAGCTGGGATGCCCCTCCAACTTCTTTGAAGTAAAGAATTAATTTGCCCGTGTTAATGCTTTTATTAGGCCTCCAGCTTCTTTGAAGTTGGAGACCTAATAGGTGGGCCTTGGTCTGTAAGTTTCAGAATTTAGAGCAGTCAGTCATGCATAAAAAGCTTCAATACTTGTATATTGCACAATGTAATCTCACATTTGCTCGATCGTGCTACCAGACCGGGAAAGTTTGTAAAAGGATACAAAAAGCACCAACCTTGTAGATCTTGCCTAGGACTCCTCCTCGTCGTACACCAGCAACAAGCAAATGGTAATTTTCCTTGAACCCAAGACGGCTTTCTTTGAGTCCTCCAGCCACATTACGAAAACATACGTATATAATTATGACCCCCTTAAACCCCACTTTTACATAGTAAAACTTTACAGGGGTATACATTATTTTTCTTATTTCTGCTCAAAACATAGATTGTGGGTACTCGTTAGAACCGCCTCGACGAGTACCCACAATCTATGTTTTGAGCGGAAATGTGAAAAATTTTAGAATTTTTCATCTGAAAATTTTCATTTTTTTGGTGGTAAAATTTTCAGTATATTTGAATAGGCTTGTTCTCGTAATGAGGAGACTCGGTTGATTAGTTGTTCGTTAGTTATCACCCTGCTCTACTGGGCCGAAGCTGTTCGAGTCAGGGTCCTCCGATGTTTTGAGGCGTAGTCTCATGTGCACCGACCCGCTGGACGCCAGCGGGCCCATGGCTGATTCGGCGGTGTTCTCCCCGTCTACGACTTATCCGCCATCTTGAATTGTTGTTGCCGCCACACGAGATGTCGCTACGAGATGTCGCCGTCCGAGATTTCGATGTGGGAATATCTACATATATCACAGTCTAATATACCTAAAATTGAAATTGGACTCTTCCCCTATATACATGGAGAGTTTATTCAGACTAAAATGGGTTAAAAGTGCCAGGAAGAAATGGCCTGAGGTATGGATAAAGACAAGAAGAAATAAAACAACAGTAGAGACCCAATCCAGCCTGCATATCAATATTATCTGATCAGGATCTCCAATGTTTACACTGACTTTTGAAGTTGCCCATTAAATACATGTAAAGAGAGCAGAAAATGCACTTACGAAATAGGAAAGATGGACATTTGAATTATCAATACCATAAGTCATTAACTTCCATAATGTAAGTACAGTGTACAAAGCATACTTAAGCACAGTGACATACATAAGCACAGTGATATTCCTTAAGGCTCTTTAAAATGCATATATACTACTCTTTCCTAGTAAGCATTCTTTATAAATCTATAGCGGGCCGTTATGGGCCCGTCAGGGTAGCTGACGGGCCGATAACGGCTCGCTATAGATTTATAAAGACGGTCCGATAACGGCCCGCTATAGATTTATGAAGAATGCTAGCTGGGTTGTAACATCATTGCTGAAGTCCAAAGCAACCGTGCTGTATCCAAAGAAAACTATATATAAATTGTCATTTTTCTATATAATCTATTCATTTTTGTTTTGTATCCAAACAAAAGTCATAAATGGTCATTTTTTCTATATAATACATTTCTGGTTTAATACAACACTTTTGGTAAGACATCAGTTGACCGGTGTTATTATGATGATTAATTTACACCCCAATGATAACAACAAAAATCTGTCAATCGTTACCTCTAAGCACCGCCCATGTCTTTCGAGGTGAAGACGTCTTTCGAGGTGAAAAACATGGACGGTACTGATTCGCAAATTGGCGGCGCTGATTGGCGATTTGTTCTTGTGGAAAGCAGCAACAGACGATTAAAACGGATATATATGTCACACATAAAATCATTTTAGACAAAATTTCGTCTGGAGTTCTTGTCGCACGAATGTCACGCGAATGCCACTCTAATGTCTTGCGAATGTCGTATGACATTCGTGTGACAAAGCGACTGATGCACAAATGTCGTGCAGCAGTCGCACGACGGTTATGCGTAATCCGGAATGTCTGATTCTCATGTCTGTCTCCAGTCAGCTGAGAACAGGACTCCTCAGGTCACCGGACAAGGTTATATATTTCCCCAATGCTCATATGCACTGTTATTGATGTTGTCGTTTTGCTTATAACCCAAATTATGGGTATATTGGGGCTATAAAACATTGTTCTGTTCTATTCAACAAGAAAGATAACCAATGACAATAGTAAGAACATTAACCCGAGTTTGAGTTGCTTCCCTTAGACCAGAAATACAATGTAGTTGTTCGATGTTACATTTCACAAGTGAAGATATTTTTTGGAATGCGTTATATTTGACGTGTTTTCTTGTTTCAGTAATTTGTATATATAAAGATAACAAATTAACTTACAGAAACTACATTTCATCTCATTTGTTTCTACAAGTTAGTTTATTATACTGAAGAGGGCATTCAGTAAATACTGAAACGTTTAATGTAGTGTTGGTTTTCAATATAAAAGCATACTACATGTGTTACCCTATGGATAAGCCCTAAGTGTGTTCCTTTTTCTTTTAATTTTATTTCATTCCTTTCCTTAGCCTTCGTAGAAACTGGAGCCGAATGTGCATGTGCATTCAATGATCTATTCAAATAAAATAAACTCTGTGTGTGTGTGTGTATGTGTGCATGCGCTTTCGGGCGGTCGTGAAAATGCATATATCGGACTCAATCGGTATTTATCCAAATATTCGTATAAAGAGGAAGTTGCCTCTCAGATGCTGATTATTATTATTTTTTTTTTTTAATGGGGGTGCGGGGCTGCTAACAAAGGAAATAACTTAGCATACTGGGCGAAATTGTCAGCAGATGACATTTTGGAATATTTTTATTATCATTCCCAGAAAATGAAAATATAATCAATTTGTCGTCTGCTGATAGTGCTCAGAGAGTATTAAAGGTTAAAGATAACACTCAGACAGGCCCCAATGTGAAGGGATGTAATCAGTTCTATGTCAGAGTTATTACTTCCTTTGGAGATGTAAGTAGCCATTACCCTAAAAAGCTGAAATGCGAAATAACTAAATGCAAGAATTATATGAAGATACGAGTTTCAACGTCAAAAAACGTACCATTGGACATGAACACCCAGCGTAGATTCAGATCAGCCTGCACAGTCGCGCAGTCTGATCAGAATCTTCACAGAATGCATTTCGGAGAGCCAAGAATGCATAGTTTATGTGGAGCGCTGTGGTGCAGTGGTAAAGCGTCGGACTCGAGATCGAGAGGTACTGGGTTCGATCCCCACTAACAGCAAGTGTTGTTTCTTTGAGCAAGAGACTTTATCCGCATTGCTTAGTACTGGTTTCTACCCAGGAAAAAAGAGGGCCACATGGAAGATTAGTACTAGATTACTAAATGTGTTACCTCTATAAATAAAGTCGAATATTATTATTATTATTATTATTATTTCTTCATGCGGTCAATGAAGACTGTGATCAGACTGCGCGGTGGCGCAGTCTGATCACAGTCTCCATTGTCCGCATGAAAAAGCTACGTTTCCGTAAGCTACATTTCTGCTCGTATTGTTTTACCATGTGAAATACGATCTGCGACTACGTATAATTGACGCCAAACAGTTTATTATTATTATTATTATTATTGTTGTTGTTATTGTTGTTGTTGTTGTTATTATTATTATTATTTCTACTACTACTACTTATTGCCTTCATGAGTATGTTCGTCTATAGAGACACCATTTAATACCTTGATAGCACTTGATTTCGTAAAATAAAATCCAGTATTTAGCAAATAGCCTCCCCTGATCTTCATTTCCTCTCTCACACATAACGATGCAATTTAAATGTCTGATGCCGTCAATCAGGGACACTGATTAAAGCTTCTGTACTGTATGTATCCCAATAATTCTGAAAATTATTGCCTTTTAGAGCAGACGGTTTTTTTATGTATCTTGATAGCACATGGTTTCGAAAATTTCCAGCATTTAGCAATTACATGTAGTGTCCCCTGGTCTTTTGTGTCTTGATCTTTTATAGTATCCCCTTTCCTCTGTCGTAATGTAATGCATTGTAATGCATTTTAAATGTCTGACCGGAATGCCTTTGTATGCAAATGTATCATATATCTTGCCAGTTGCTTTGGGTCATCCGGTTATGCTTTTGCCATGCAGTGACTCCTTTCAGGTTGTTACTTATGTTATTTATTTTGTTGCATGCATTATGCCTTATTTTGCGAGCAAGGCTCTTGTCATCACAAAAACACGCCTATATACTTTTTACCCCTTAACCCCACTTTTATAGAGTAACTTGAACTGGGGTTTACAGGGTTATTCTTATTTTGGTAAAAAAAAAACATAGATTGTGGGTACTCGTTTTCTTTGTTTTCATCTTTTCTAGCAACCTACCCATTGGGTAACAGTCAAAGTTGACGGTTCAACATATAGATGTAGAATAATAATATATGCATGCACTGTGATATGATTTAAAATTAACTTGTTGATTTACAAAACTTTCTGGCCGAAGTATAATCAACGAAAAGCAACTCTTGCGTTTACATCAAACAAGTATAGTCGCAGTAGCCTCCCTTGAAGTTAACCACGCTCAAATTCGGCTTAAAGCCTCATGTGACTGTGTTGATTTCTACCATGATGAAATAATAAAAAGAAAAAAAAAACGCGCATGTGCTGTTTGTTGCTTAGACCCTTATCAAATTGCAAAGCAGATTAGAAGATGTCTTTATAATTTGGGCGGGTATCGCTGGTCCATTTAATTTGTTGTCCAATCAAACTGTTTGCACTGGAAAAATCCCACTGACGTCATCTGACACAGCAGGAGAAATTCTTCAAATTCCGAATGTTCAGCCATGTTTGTTTTGAATGTATGTTTTCTTTCGTTAATTGAAAAAGCCAAAAGTTCGCGTTCTTAGACCTACAAAAGTACTGACGCAAGAAAAGGAAAGGTAATTGTCCTATGATTGTATCTGTTGTTTGTTTTGAACGGATTCTAACTAGTAGACAGTGACCAAGTTACGCGCGCGCACCTGCAAGCACCTGCTGAAGCATAATGCTGATTAGTAAATTGATTGTTGTATTTGCTCATCCTAGATACGACCTTGTAGATTCAAGAATGGTTTATTTGTGAGCATGAATGCTGGACAGATCAGTCTGGGTCATGTATAGATAGCTGTGGGTGTCTTAAGCGATTTCATGTTTTGCCCAACTTTGATATAAACTTGGTGTAACTAGTTTTCGTGGCTGGTTCATGCCATTTTTTTTTTTTTTTTTTTGGTTTGTTTGTTTTGTTTTTTTTTTTTTTCATACCAAAACCAACTCAATTAAAATGATAAGCTCAGACCAGCCTGCAGAAATTATAACAGCATGCTTGGCTTCCTGCATGGAAACTTGCACATGTAAAAAATGAGGTCAACAAGACGCAATTGTGCCCAAGCCTGAAATACTGCTCCACGGTCTGGAGTACATATACCAAGTGTCAGACTCAAACACTCAAGATGGTCCAGATGAGAGTAGCCATATATGTGACAATATCACAACACAAGCAGCATCTTAACCGCTTGGGATGGGAGACACTAGACAATAGTCGCCACATTCTTCAAGATGAACCAGTCAGTTTCTCACTCCAGCCCCTGGGGGTCAGCTTGGTACCAATGCTTGAACAAAGCATTGCAAAACATACCCTAAACAGTGTGCTCAAAATATTAAAAATTGATACCCTTTTCGCTGTGTTCTCTTAAAAAATAACCCTTTTCAGTGTGTTCTCTTAAAGCATAAACCCTTTTAACTGTGTAATAAGGAAAGGGACTCCATTACTCAGCAGACATGTAAAATACTCTGATGAAATGCTTGATTTGTACAATGCCACAGCAAACTTTTTATGTTGCGTAAACACAGATTAAGATTATATGATTCGGTATACATAGGATTTTAATAGCAAGTAACTTTCACAGGAATTCCACAAAAAATATTTTGCTTACGTTTTTACGCTTCTAGGGTTCAGAAGCAGAAAACCATTCAAAGGTGTATCTAAATTCAGACGAGTAAGGAGAAAGTTAGGATCGAGGTTGTTTATTAAGGTTGTTTTGGGTAAATGCTCCTACTGTATACCATGGTCATTAGATTTTATTTTACTGCTTAATCACAGCATTTTTAGCTGACTTGTGAATACATACCCTTTTCCCATTAAATACCATTATGCCATTTTTCCTACTCTAAATGATGATAGTGCTGCTCACTGCCCATGTTGAAAAATACCATCCTTTCTCATTGTTTTTTTTTTTTTTTTTTTTTTTTTTTGTCCAGGCATTGGTACCAAACTGACCAGCAAGTGCCTCATGCACTTTATCTGTAACTCTGAGTCATCAGGGATCAATTTTAGCACTTGCTAACTTGCTAAATGCTGGTTAGTTTCTTCAAAAAGCAAGCTTCTATTTACGTCACTTGCTAATTCTAGCAAGTAGGAAAGATTCTCTTTAATTGTCAGAACCTGAGGCATTGTTGCTGAAGTTTTGCAATTTCTTTTCCAAAAGCAATGATGGTATTTTTCTTATTTTTCCCAGAAAACAGGTTTTGACATTACATGCCAATTGTCTAGGAGACAATTTGCATGTAATGTCAAAACCTGTTTTCTGGGAAAAATAAGACAAATATTCTAAAATCATATATGCCATATCTCACACTGTGAGATAAAATCTCACAGAATTTGGTCCATCTGGAAGGCAATTCCTATAAAAAATTCAAATCTCACAGAATTTTCAGACCATTTTATAACAGATTGTATGAAGAAATTAACATAAATCACACAGTGTAGTGGTTTTCTCAAATTTCTTACATGAAAAAAAAAGATTTTAGACTATATTGGGGGAGCTCCAAAATGATGTCTAAGAAAATCTCACAGAATTTTGTCAAATCTCCCTTAAAATTTTGCCTTATCTCACAGATTTTAGTCCACAGCTTATGGCATGTATGTAAAATGTCTGCTGAAATTTTTACCTAGAGTGCTAAGGTTTAAAGCCACATTTAACAGTGTTTATATGTGTGAAAAAGCAAGTTGGCTGAAAGGTTTAACAAGTAAAAGATAATGCCACTTGCTAATTTTAGTAAGCTGTCAAAAAAGTTTAATTTGAACCCTGGTCAGCTTAACCCTTCTCTTGCTGAGCACAACATGCCCTGTCTTAGCAAACAGTGTAGATCCAGATCAGTTGGCTTCTGAAGAAGCCAACTGATCTGGATCTGCACTGTTTGCCATTAAATATGTCAATTTCTGTCAAAAACCCGGATCGAGTAATCTGATTGGCTGGAAATTAGAAGTGGGCGTGGCATCTTAATTTATTCAGCATGAGAAGGGTTAAAAAATTGAACCTTTCCATTTGACTTCTTGGTGATGTGACTGACAAGTGTTGAAGGAACTAGTGTAGACCTTGATCAGATTACTGCTTAAAGTGTCTACACTGTTTGCTAGTGTTGTGCTGATAATCGATTATAATCGATGATCTATAAAAAAATTTAAAAAATAATTAAAATAAAAAATTAGTGTCGATACTTATAATCGATTGTGTTATGTGATAATACATGTAGATTATAATCGAAAATATATCTTTCTGAATATTTAGGATAAAAGGGTCTTAACCCTGGTCCTGCTGAACCCGGATATGCCCTGCCTTTGCAAACTGTATAGATCTAGATCAGTTGGCTTCAGAAGCCAGCTGATCTGGATCTGCACTGTTTGTCATTCAGTACCAGTATGTGGATTTGAATCAACAACATTGATCAAGTTATCTGATTGGCTGAAAATTAGAAGTGGGTTTGCTATCTTAATTAACATGGGTTCAGCATGGCAAGGGTTAAAAAGTTTTACTTTCATTAGGACTAATAAGGTAGCTTTTGTTAGGGCAAATAAATTAAGCTCATGACATATGAATTACAGATAAAGTCCCCTACCAGAGGTATGTCACAATTTTTAGGTACACAGAGCTATAAACTAAAATAAAAGAGGATATCAGGAGAGATGCCTCTATCAAACGAGTTCCCACTATGTAGTCGACTCTCGTTATCTCGAAGTCCAAGGGACACACGGAAACACTTCAAGTTTTCTGTACCTCGACATATCAGATTTGCAGAACTGACAAAAAATTGAATCGAACAACGCCATTTAACAAATGAATATGTAATTTGACTCTTGGAATATTGAAATATTGTGGAAAAGAGGAGTTAGGAACAATTTCTCCTCTTTTCCACAATATTTTATTAGCTATTGTTAGATTTCCATGTTAAAACAGGGACCTGATTTTCACATCGAGATAAGCAAGGTAGATTTAATGAGATTTGACTATGTTTTCATGGAGAAATAAAAAAAAAATAGCATTTGTTAAAATTTATTATTTGAAAAAAAGCACTTTATCTGGAACTATATAGACATACCTGTGTCAAATGTGTCAACTTTGATATGATAAAAAAAATGTTAAAATTAGACAACAGCTCAGTGATAGATTTTCATATCTTACGATGAATTTCGTAACGTTTTGAACACCTCATTACATATTATTCCATATTATGTTGGCCTAAATTGTGCTTTTTATGCAGCTTTTTTTTTTTTTTTTTTTGTTTGTTTGTTGTTGTTTTTTACAATACTTAGTGGAATGGCAAACAGTGTAGACCCTGATCAGACTCCAGAAAAGAGGGGTATCCAGCTAATTTTTATCTTATTTCTCCACAAAAACACATGTCATGGGTACTCATTAGAAGCACCTTGGCAAAGCACTATGTTTTCGTGGGGACAGAAGAAAATTAACAGTGTTTAATAGGTTGAAAAAATTGCTTTATCTGGAGCTATGGACAGTGCAAATTTTAAATGACATCTTTTAAATTCAACATACTAAAGGATTTTGTCATGCAGATCATACTGTGAGTTGGTTTGCCAGATAACATATTTACCCAAGTATTCAGACAGACACACATGATCAATCAGTATAGACCAGATAAGATCCTGCAGAATTTGGTATTTGATCAGGATCTACACTGGATGCCACTCATCTATCAGGTTTTAGATATATCAATAGGTAATAAGGTAGTAAAATGGCTTAGGACAAGTATGGTAGGTAGTTAAGTCATATTATTTATAGGTCTAGATAAGGGAGGGTATCTGGTAAATATTTTTCTTATTTCTCCATGAAAACATGTGTTGTGGATACTCATTAGATGTGCCTCGGGGAGATGCTTCTAATGAGTACCCTTCTAATGAGTACCCACAACATATGTTTTGTGGAGAAATAAGAAAAATATCAATACTTTTGGATTGAAAAAAGTGCCTTAACTAGTGCTATGCATGATTATTTAGAGTAAGTACCATGGCATACATTGGATCAAGCACGTTTTAACCCATTGTATATTGAATAGAATCTCCCACATTACATATTTCAAGAGTCCAATTTCAGTTTTAGGTACGTCTGGCTTTGAGATTTAGATATGGCTGAACTATTTGTAAACAGTGGGGACCCTGATCAGATGCCGCATACTGCAGCATCTGATATGGGTCTGCACTGTTTGCCAGTTACCCATTTAAGGGTCTCCCGACTACAATGGGTTAATCTTAAAGTACTTATATTTTTCTTATTTCTCAAAAAAAACAACATGTTGTGGTACTTGAATGGCAACAGTACTGGTTAATCGCTTAGAGGACTTAGCCTGCCCAGTAAAAGTGTGGATAGGTAAAATGACCATGCTCGACATGGCCCCATTGTGTTGACTGGGCCGTAAAATCTCAACACAAAAAACTCATTAGGAACACCTTACTGCTTCTGATGAGAATCCATACATACATTTTCATTGAGAATTAGGGAAATATTATTAATATTATTACCCCAACTCATCTTGAGCTTAGGGCAGATAGTATATTCTGTGTAGGGGGTAAGTCATGACAGGTATTTAATGGCTGGAATTCCTTCCTGGATTCCCCTAAAAAAATGATTGAAATGCATTGAAGTTTGACTGTATTTATGTATCTTGATGTAGCATTTCGAATGAGCATGCAAAATCTCTTCTGTGCCATATATAATAATAAAATTCATCGTGATACCCCTCTTAAATCTATAGCTATAAGTTTAAAACATTTATCAGATTTGTTTCAGTTTTCTTTTTGTCCCATTCCATACAGTGAGAAGCCACAATGATGACCTCTTAGTATTTTAAACATTGTCCTGCTGAACCCAGAGATACCCTGCCTTTGCAAACAGTGTAGATCCGGATCAGTTGGCTTCGTGAGAAGCCAACTGATCTGCACTGTTTGCGGTTAAGTATGTGAATTTATAGCAACAATCTGCATCAAGTAACCTGATTGGCTGAAAATTAGAAGTGGGTGTGGCATCTTAATTTATTCAGCAGGACAAGGGTCAGTGTCTCATCAATGGACTCAAACATCTTCTAGACTGGAACTTTGTTCTAGACAATGGGTAGCATAGCAACAGATAAGGTGCTTTTTTTCATCTGAAAAATACTGATATCTTTCTTATTTCTCCACAAAAACATATGTTGTGGGTATCCATTAGAAGCGCCTCGCTGAGGCGCTTCTAATGAGTACCCACAACATATGTTTTTGTGGAGAAATAAGAAAATATTATGTGGATATCCCCTCTTATCTGTAGCTATGGGGTAGTTCAAGCCTCTGAGTGTTAATAATACATGTAGCGCCAAGTCAGGAGACAAATGGTGATAATTTAGTAATTTCAATGGTACATTGAGCATACTCATAAGAATCACCTCGATAAGGCAATCCTAATGAGTACACACATATTTTCATGATAAGGTGAGAAAATTTCCCTAAAATATACCTAAATACTTAATGTCTTGAGCTATTTGAAGAATTTTTTAGGGACTCGAAAACAAGTTCAAATCCGCCAAGGTAAATGAAGTTACGGGTGGTCGGGTGCAGCAAAGGTGTCGTGTATCTTACATCACTGGGGCGTTCAACTGATATTGACTTACAGTTGGGCAAGGCCTGCTATCTTTGTAGCAGGTAAGGGTAGAGGGGTAATGTTTTTATGTCTTCTGTTCTTCACTTTCATTCCTGTTCCTCTTTCTTCTCTGTCCCTCTCTTTTATTTCGTCTACTATCTCTTTTCTCCCTTTCTCAAGGAGATGACACAAAATGACCAGCAAGGGTTGAGGTGTCATTAAACCCCAACACAATCAATTAATGAAGTTTTACTGTATATGCTGAAATTCAGATGCCACTCCCAATTTCTAATTTTCTGCCAATTAGATCACTTGATCCTGATTGTTGCTATAAATTCACATATATGTACTTAATGGCAAACAGTGCAGATCCAGATCAGTTGGCTTCTTCAGAAGCCAATTGTCTGGATCTACACCGTTTGCAAAGGCAGCGTATATCCAGGTTCAGCAGGACAAGGGTTAGGATGCCACTCCCACTTCTAATTTTCAGCCAGTCAGATCACTTGATCCTGATTGATGCTATGAATTCACATACTTAATGGCAAACAGTCAGATCCAGATCAGTTGGCTTCTTCAGAAGCCAACTGATCTGGATCTACACTGTTTGCAAAGACAGGGTATATCCGGGTTCAGCAGGACAAGGGTTAAAATATGTGTATTTTGATTATTTCATTTTTTTTTCACTCACATAAACCAAAGGCTCAGAATGAGCTCAGAGTCATCATTTTCTATTTGTGGTTGATTTGTCTATCTGTCCTTTCATTACACTTTTTAAATGATTTCTTCTCAGAAGCCACTCAGCCATTTTGAATCAAATTTCATGTAGAATCTCCTTGTGGTGGAGGAACAATTATTTGTTCGAATGGTCATGGTTAGTTGGCCAAGATGGCAGCAATGTTGGTATGTGGTAATCAAAGCGCTGACAGTACTGGTGGGTCGATTGTCCCTTGGTGTAGACAGGGAAAATGGTCCTGAACGGAGACTTAAGACTGTTTCATTAAACCCTTAACTTCCTGTAATTTAAGCAAACAGGACAGACTCTGATCAGATGCTGCATATATGTGGCATCAGATCTAGGTCTATTCTGTTTGCCGATGTTCCAGTCAAGGTTTTAGAGATAACCTCTTTACACGACACGCTGATAAAACAGTGACAAGAATAGCACGGCTATAAATAACTGTTACCTGGATTTCATATAAACATGCAGTTTGTTTTTATTGGTCAATGATAATCAGATGGTCAGCAACCTTAAGGAAAGTTTGGTGTATGTATATCTAAGGATTGACTGTAAAAGTGGTAAACAATCAGCCCAAAAAATTACTCAAAAACCTTCTTCTTTAGCCTGGCACCACGCTATGAGTTTTACATTGATAATCTAACAAAGATAGAACACTCCTCCTTGACTATTTTTATACATATATTAGCTCCCTTACCAGTCAGAAACTCATAACTGATCAGCCAAATCAGAGAGATTGATTGATTGTGTTGGGGTTTAACGACACCTCAACCCTTGTGGGTCATTTTGTGTCGTCTCCCAGAGAAAGGGACAAAAGAGATAGAAGAGCTAGTAGAAGAGATGAAAGAGAGGGACAGGGAAGAAAGAGGAACAGGAATGAAAGTAAAGAAACAGAAGAAACAAAAACATTCCCCCTCTACCTTTACCTGTTACAAGGATAGCAAGCCTTGCCAAAATGTAAGCCAATATCAGTTGGACGCCCCAGTGACACATGATAAACGACACCTTCGCACCACCAGACCACCCCCTCAAATCAGAGAGAGGGAACTTCCAACAGATAGGATTTTTGTAAAATACAGTCAACTCTCATCTCGAACTCGCTTATCTCGAATAACCGCTTATCTCAAAGTGAAAATCTGGTCCCTGTTTTAACACAGAGATCTACCAACAGGCAACAAAATATTGTGGAAAAGAGGAGAAATTTCTCCACTTTTCCACAATATTTTCAATATATCTCTAACTTGGGAGTCAAATTAAAGATTCATTCTGTTAAAGGTGGTTGTTCGATTAATTGTTTTCCTCAGGGCCGCAAATCTGACCTGTCAAAGTACGGATATCTCGAAGTATTTCATAGAGTTCCTTGGATTTCGAGATAACGAGAGTCAACTGTATAAATAGTTTTTATGCTGATTCATATATCAGTTAGACGGGAGCCAGTCTACTTCTTCAGAACCAGAGAATCTTTGAGACTGAAGCATCAAGGATGGGAGGTTTTCCTTGTTTGTTCAGAATCTGATTTTAGATTGACTGTTTTCTGCAAGATCAAGTTTGATGCCCTGTACATGTACATGTACATGGGAAACTTTTTGGAAAGACATTTTCTTATACTGTGTATTGAAGACTTGGAAGAAACTTGCTGCATGTGATCCTTTGATTGAGATAAAAATTTTGTCCTTACCCCAGGACTCTATACAGTCATATATAAAGTCATGAAAAATACATAGTCATATAAAATTGGAAGCAGTCAAAAGTGACTTTTCTGGAATTTACATCTGACAAAAACCACTTTAACTCCCATTTTATGTACATAAAAAAATATGAAGCCTTTATGGACATGTCCATATTCTGTTAGTCTGAATCTGCTGAAGTGGTTCAGATGAAATTAAGGTTAGATGCTTTCGGGAACAGTAGGCTTTCATTTGGCATTTAACCCTTGTCATGTTGAAAAAATTGTGATGCCACGCCTACTTATTGTCAGCCAATCAGAATGCTTGATCCAGATTGTTGATACAAATTCACTCACTGAATGACAAACAGTGCAAATCCAGATCAAGCCGACTGATCTGGATGTACAGTGTTTGCAAAGGTGGGATATATCCTGGTTCAGAAGGACCAGGGTTATGGATAGATGCTTGGAGGAACAACAGGCTTTCATTTGGTATTTAACAGTTAGCCCAAGGGTATGTATGTCACCCTGCTGGACTTGTTCGCTCAGTCGGATGCATGTCCATCTGGTGATCAGAAGGTTGCAGGTTCGAACCCCGCCGGGCCCAGCAACATTCTTTCTTGGAGATTGATCATGAAATATTTTCTAATCATTCTCTCCCTTCTTCTGATTCAAGAAGGGCAGTTATCAGTTTCTGGAGAAGAATGTAAAGAAATACTGGTTAACCACTTAGAGGACTAAGTCAGCCAGGTAAAAGTGAGGTTAGGTTAACTGACTGCAATCAACATAATCCAAATGGGTTGATTGGGCCGTAAAACCTCAGCACAAACAAATCATATATGTCACCCTCCTGGAGCTGTAGATATTTGCTTATTGATATTTAAGTGCTCAGGTGCTCAGTTCAGGTCCATTTAGGCACCCTTTTTTTAAATTTGCACTTTTTGTTGTTGTTTTTTTTCTTTTTTTTTTTTTTTCCTTTTTTTTTTTTAAAGTTTGGCAAGCAATTACAGTTAATAGGATATGAACCTGGAAACCTCATTGTAGTTAAGACTTCAGGCGTGGAGAAATATGGCATATTTTTATGACTGGAATGTACCCAGAACTAACAATTTAACCCTTGTCCTGCTGAGCCCAGATATACACTGTTTGCAAAGAAGTTCTGAAGAAGCCAACTGATCTGGAGCTGCACTGTTTGCCATAAAGAATGTGAATTCATAGCAACAACCTGAATCAAGTAATCTGATTGGCTGAAAATTAGAAGTGGGCATGGCATCTTAATTTATTCCGCAGGACAAGGTTTAAGACTTCAGGCGTGGAGAAATATGGCATATTTTTATGACTGGAATGTACCCAGAACTAACAATTTAAATATATGGCATGCTAGTAGAACACTAACTTATGTCAGACAGGTATATTATAGTTAAATTTATATATATTCTGAAGGGGGTGGTCGGGTGGTGCGAAGGTGTCATGTATCTTGTGTCACCGGGGCGTCCAACTGATATTGGCTTACAGTTGGGCAAGGCCTGCTATCGTTGAAGTAGGTAAAGGTAGAGGGGGAATGTTTTTATTTCTTCTGTTTCTTCCCTTTCATTCCTGTTCCTCTTTCTTCCCTGTTCTTCTCTTTCATCTCTTCTACTATCTCTTCTATCTCTTTTCTCCCTTTCTCTGGGAGACGACACAAAATGACCCACAAGGGTTGACGTGTCGTTAAACCCCAACACAATAAACAATATATATTCTGACAAAAAATACCAAAAAAAAACATGTTTGTTTAGGGTAACATGTTGGAAAACAGATAGGTAGGGAAGTTAGGGATACTTTTTTACATTTTTTTTTTTTTTTTTTTCAGAATTATATTGTAGTTACCAATTAATACATTGTTTATTATTTCAGACTCTGCATAATAATTCACATAAAATTTTACCAGGTTTATTTAACCCTTGTAATGATGAATAAATTAAGATGCCACTTCAAATTTTCATCCAACCAGATTACTTGATCCGCATTATTGCTATACATTCACCTACTTAATGGCAAACAGTGCAGATCGAGATCAGTTGGCTTCTGAAGAAGCCAACTGATCTGGATCTACACTGTTTGCAAAGGCAGGCTATCTCCGGGTTCAGCAGGACAAGGGTTAACTACCCTTTGATATATCTAAATGAACTGATAGAATGGCAAACAGTGTAGACCCAGATCAAACTGCTGTTTGCTGAGACCTACTTGGACGAATATTTAGCATGAATATTTCATCCCAGTTACACCTTTTCTTTTTAGCTCACCTGAGCACGAAGTGCTCATGGTGAGCTATTGTGGTCAGTCAATGTCCGTCGTCCGTCGTGTGTCGTGCGGCGTCAACAATTGCTTTAAAAGCCTACTCCTCCTACACCCCTGGGCCAATTGACTTATTACTTGGTAGGAAGCATCAGGGTGACTTGTAGATCAAAAATAGCTAAAATCATTCCGATCGGAAATCAAGATGGCCGCCATGGCTGCCATCTTGAAAATCTATTTTTCGCTTCTTCTCCTGAACCGAAAGGCCAATTGACTCCAAACTTGCTAGGAACCATCAGGGTGACTTGTAGATCAAAAATAGCTAAAATCGTGCCGATCGGAAATCCAAGATGGCCGCCATGGCAGCCATCTTGAAAATCTATTTTTCGCTTCTTCTCCTGAACAGAAAGGCCAGTTGACTCCAAACTTGCTAGGAACCATCAGGGTGACTTGTAGATCAAAAATAGCTAAAATCATGCCGATCGGAAATCCAAGATGGCCGCCATGGCCGCCATCTTGAAAATCTATTTTTCGCTTCTTCTCCTGAACCGAAAGGCCAATTGACTCCAAACTTGCTAGGAAGCATCAGGGTGACTTGTAGATCAAAAGTAGCTAAAATCATGCCGATCGGAAATCGAAGATGGCCGCCATGGCCGCCATCTTGAAAATCTATTTTTCGCTTCTACTCCTAAACCCAAAAGCCAATTGACTCCAAACTTGGTAGGAGGCATTGGGGTGACTTATAGATCAAAAAATAGCTAAAATCATGCCTATCGGAAATCCAAGATGGCCGCCATGGCAGCCATCTTGAAAATCTATTTTTCCCTTCTTCTCCTGAACCGAAAGGCCAGTTGACTCCAAACTTGCTTGGAAGCATCGGGGTGACTTGTAGATCAAAAATAGCTAAAATCATGCCGATCGTAAAACCAGGATGGGCACCATGGCAGCCATCTTGAAAATTTATTTTTCGCTTCTTCTCCTGAACCAAAAGTCCAGTTGACTCGAAATTTGGTAGGAAGCATTTGGGTGACTTGTAGATCAAAAATAGCTAAAATCGTGCCGATCGTAAATCCAAGATGGCCTCCATGGCAGCTATCTTGAAAATCTATTTTTCGCTTTTTCTCCTAAACCCAAAAATCACTTGACTCGAAACTTAGTAGGAAGCATCAGGGTGACTTGTAGATCAAATATAGCTAAAATCGTTCTGATCAGAAATCCCAGATGGCCACCATGGCCGCCATCTTGAAAATCTATATTTAGCGTCTTCTCCTGCACCGGAAGGCCAATTGACTCCAGACTTCGTAGGAGACATTGGGGTGACTTGTAGATCAAAAATAGCTAAAATCATGCCAATCGGATATCCAAGATGGCCGCCATGGCAGCCATCTTGAAAATCTATTTTTTGCCTCTTCTCCTGAACTGAAAGGCCAGTTGACTCGAAATTTGGTAGGAAGCATTGGGGTGACTCGTAGATCAAAAATAGCTAAAATCGTGCCGATCGTAAATCCAAGCTGGCTACCATTTAGAGTTTGTTCAAATGATCACGCTCAATTGACTGGCATGCAATATATCTTCTTCTTCAAAATAAAGAACTGCTTAAATGATGATCTTTTCATTAGTTGTGATGACAGGATTGGAAAAATGTTGCATAACATCTGCATATCTGCAGTGGCTATGTCACTCAGGTGAGCGACCCGTGGCCCGTGGGCCTCTTGTTTTTTTTTTTGAGAAAACAGGAAAAAATAAATGCAAGGTTTCACCCGGAAAATTAGGTATGGTAGTTTTACCCTAAACACACACATTTTTTTGTTTGACTTTAATAAACATTCTAGACACATATCAAACTGCTCCAGATGTACTTTTTACATGCACTATGCGTGAAGATGCTTTGGCTCATTGGCTTACCTCTATAGAGTGTCCGGCAAAAAGATATTTTCTACGGTCATTCTCTCCCTTCCGCTGATTCAAGAAGGGCAGTTACCAGTTTCTGGCGAAAGAATGTGCACAATACTGGTTGACCACTTAGAGGACTAAGCCTGCCCAGTAAACGTGTGGCTAGATAACTGACCGCGCTCGACATGACCCCATTGGGTTGACTAGGCCGTAAAACCTCAACATAAACACAAACTCGCTGGGTACACATTCATGCAGTCATGTAGGAAATGCTTTGCCCCTGGCTCAGATAACTTCAGGAAACCCAGTGGAGGTTTTCAGAAGTGCCCCCATGATCACGGTCTGCTGTGTGCAGAATACTGCAATAAGGGCTCTCTTTTTAGCTCACCTGAGCAAAGCTCAGGGTGAATTATTGTGATCATCCTCTGTCCATTGTCGTCTGTCATCCGTCGTCAACAATTTGTCAACACTCTAGAGGTCACAGTTTTTACCCAATCTTGATGAAACTTGCTCAGAATATTTGCCCCTATGAAATCTAGGTCAAGTTTGAAACTAAGTCACATGGGGTCTAAAACAAGGTAACCAGGTCAAATCAAAGGAAAATATTGTTAACACGCTAGAGGTCACATTTTCCAAGCAATCATCATGAATCTTGCTCAAAATGTTTGTCTTGATGATTTTTAGGTCAAGTTTGAAACTGGGTCGCTTGGGGTCAAAAACTAGGTCAGCAGGCCAAATCAAAGGAAAACTTTGTTAACACTCCTAAGGTCACATTTTTGAAGCAATCATCATGAATCATGCTCAAAATGTTTTTCTTGACGAGTTCTATATCAGATTCAACACTGGGTCACTTGGGGTCAAAAACTAGGTCACTGGGCCAAATCAACGGAAAACCTTGTTAACACTCCAGAGGTCACATTTTTGAAGCAATCATCATGAATCATGCTCAGAATGTTTTTCTTGATGAGTTCTATATCAGATTCAACACTGGGTCACTTGGGGTCAAAAACTAGGTCACCAGGCCAAATCAACGGAAAACCTTGTTAACACTCTAGCGGTCACATTTTTTAAGCAATCATCATGAATTTTGCTCAAAATGTTTGTCTTGATGATTTCTTGGTCAGATTTAAAACTGGGTGACTTGAGGTAAAAACTAGGTCACCGAGCCAAATCAAAGGAAGACATTGTTAACACTCTAGAGGTGACATTTTTGAAGCAGTCATCATGAATCATGCTCAAAATGTTTGTCTTTATGATTTCAAGGTCAGGTTTGAAACTGGGTTACTTGGGGTCAGAAACTAGGCCACCAGGCCAAATCAAAGAAAAACCTTGTTGACATTAAAGAGGTTACATTTTTGCAGAGATCATCATGAATCTTGCTCAAAATGTTTGTCTTGATGATTTCTAGGTGAAGTTTGGAACTGGGTCACTTGTGACATATATTTCACGGTCCAGTGTTTTTCCGTTAAGGTCAGTTTCTCAGTAACTATTTGTCCTACAGTGATACGTGGCACTTATGAAGTGTTTGTGTTTAGGTCAGTTTCTCAGTAACTATTGCTCCTACAGCCATGATACTTACATGAAGCACATGCATACATCTTAGCATGGCCTCTTGAGTGCAGTCATACATATTTGACCTTGAACTTTATTTCACAGTCCATTAGACATGCTAAATTGTCTTACTTGTTAATATAATCATTATGAATTTTGGTCAGAATGTTTGCCTTGATCAGTTCTACCTCAGGTTCTCTAAGTGCTATGATATTCAGGTGAGCGTTACAGGGCCATCATGGCCCTCTTGTTTACTTGATTGTTTTGAATGATCTTGTGATCTTGTGATTTAATGATGATAAATCAATTTTGTATTAATCAGTCGGTTGGTAATTCATTGATATTATAGATGACCACAAACACTTAATACATGTGCACTACCATAACCCATTATATTACTAAAGTATATTCTATGGAAAAATGTTATTATTGTAATGTTTAACCCTTGTCATGCTGAATAAATTAAGATGCTACTCCCACTTTTAATTGCCAGCCAATCAGAATACTTGATCCGAGTTTTTGATAGAAATTCACATATTTAATGACAAACAGTGCAGATCCAGATCAGTTGGTTTCTTCAGAAGCCAACTGATCTGGATCTGCACTGTTTACTAAGACAGGGCATGTCGTGTTCAGCAAGAGAAGGGTTAACACCCGGCATATTGCAGATGAATCAAGAATTTTATTGTGCCACGGTATTGCTATATCTTTTTATATTTTACCCCTTATCCTGCTGAACTGGATAAACCCTGCTCTTGCAAACAGTGTAGATTCAGATCAGTTGGCTTCGTTAGAAGCCAACTGATCTGGATCTGCTCTGTTTGTCATTTAATATGTGAACTTGTATCGAAAACCTGGATTAAGTAATCTGATAGGCTGAAAATTGGAAGTGGGCGTGGCATCTTAATTTTTTCAGCATGACAAGTATTAAAGGTTGATACCTGAGCGTCTTTAGATATAACAAAAATCATGAAATATCAGTTTTGTTACAAATTGTAAGGAGTTCTTCCAAAGGTGGTTGTTGAGTCTCAGTCAGTTACGTATTGTTAAAGGTGGGTGTCAGTTGAAGTTAAGGCTGACATTTTGGCACGATCGCTTATATCCAAAGTTGGGCAATGTAATTCAACCTCATAACCCTTGTCCTGCTGATCCCGGATATTCCTTGCCTTTGCAAACAGTGTAGATCCAGATCAGTTGGCTTCTGAAGAAGAAACACTTAAATCTTCCTCTCCAGTACTAAGAAAGCTTTGAGGCTGAATCTTGGTATACAGCACCGGGACTCAAAGTCTACTAAGTTTGTTAAAATGATGAGACTAGGATGACCTTTGACTGTTTTATGGTATGATCAATTTCGTGTCCCAGTTGCTGTGGCAATACAGAAGACTGTTGCATGGCATTTGCAAATATGCAGGTGAGCGAATTGTGGCCCATGGGCCTCTTGTTTTCTTTCTTGCTTGTTGAAAAACCATGGTCTTCTCAATCACCCACCTATCCCTTTACTCATCACCACTCTCAGTACCCAACACCATCAATAAAATGCCTAATTTTTGTGCAATGGCAAAAGAGTGCAACATATTTTCTTTTGAACTTCACAGTAACATGTTAAACCTTCACTGAAAGGGTCATGTGTGATATGCAATCCCTCCAAGAACTGGAGATTTACAGGCCTGTCTGTCATCAAAACGGCAAATCTGACCACCCTTGCACAGGGAGAAAAATGATTTTTTGTTTCATATGCGCTTGAAGGACTATAATTCCGGTCTGATTATATGGGAGTCTCAATAAGCGGTTGAATTACATTGCCCGATTTTAGAAATCGAGGATTGTGCCAAAATGTCAGCCTTATTTCAACTGACATGCCCTTCATGCAGTCTAAACTGGCTCTCTGCAACCACTTCTGGAAGATCTCCTTACCGTTTTCTTTTTTTCTTTTCACAACATGGTGTTGCTCATGTGGAGATAAGCAGCCGTGACTTAGAATTGTTCTGATACTCAAGTTTCAAGAACATTTTATGTTCTGAATTAATTAACCCTTGTCCTGCTGAACCTGGATCTACCCTGCCTTTGCAAACGGTGTAGATCCAGATCAGTTGGCTTCTGAAGAAGCCAACTGATCTGGATCTGCACTGTTTGCCATTAAGTATGTGAATGTATAGCAACAATCTGGATCTAGTAATCTGATTGGCTGAAAATCAGAAGTGGGTGTGGCATCTTAATTTATTCAGCAGGACAAGGGTTCTGCATACACATTGTGAAACAAATGTACTTTTCAATCATGAAAGTACTGCTATATAAAATATGATTCTAATGCACTCGCGTATGTAACGCGACGTCTGATTGGATAACGTCAAAAATTTGCGACGGTATATTCTGCGATATACTGTCGCAAATCAGACGTCATCACGTAACGTCGTTTCTCATTGGCTGGCATTTGGTTTTACACAGTTCACAGCACTTGTCATTTTGTTCAAATAGTACATTTTTTCAATAGAAACAATGAATAAATGCATTAGAATGGGGATAACTGCATCAAATTTGTCATTTGGGGAGGTAAATCGCGGTTTTACTGTCGCAAATTACGTTTTACGGCGACGCGTAAGCGGAGCCGTAAAACGAAATTTCCGACCGTAAAACCACCGATTTACCTCCCCAAATGCTAAATTTGAATGCAGTTATCCCCTAAATATACCACAAGGTTTGTAAAGCAATGTAACTACCATATTCGACCTAATTACCGCACATGCTTCTATAAGCGCACAGTAAAGTGATTCAGTAGCCCTTAGATTACAGTCAGTATACTTTATCTACTTCTTTATAAATACATATGTTGTGGGAACTCATTTGAATTGCCTCGACAAGTCGTGGCAATTCAAACGAGTACCCACAACATATGTTTTTATAAAGAAAATCAGAAAATAATGTTGCAGAAGCATCATTTAATACGCTCCTCATTAAGTCCTCTGCTGATCTTTCTTTAAAGAGTGCCCTTATTAGGTTGATATTTTACTACAAGTTTGTTCAGTAATTTTGAAAAATCTAAGTGCTTAGTGTGGTAATTAGGTCGAATACGGTATGCTTTAACCCATTGTAGACTGAATAGACTCTCCCACACTATATATTGGAAGAGTCCAATTTCAATTTTAGGTGTGCCCGGCTAGGAAATTTACATATTCCTAGAGAAAAATGGCTAAACTATTTGCAAACAGTAGAGACCCTGATCAGACGCCGCGTTCTGCGGCGTCTGATCTGGGTCTGCACTGTTTGTCAGTTACCCTTTTACGGGTCTTCCCGACTACAATGGGTTAACCCTTGTCCTGCTGAATAAATTAAGATGCCACGCCCTTTTCAAATTTTCAGCCAATCAGATTACTTGATCCAGATTGTTGCTATAAATTCACATACTGAATGGCAAACAGTGCAGATCCAGATCATTTGGCTTCTTAGAAGCCAACTGATCTGGATCTACACTGTTTGCAAAAGCAGGGTATATCCGGGTTCAGCAGGACAAGGGTTAATCAGTATTTGCTAATATAATTACTTTCCTTGACCTAACTTGGCTGCATAGCCAAGTTTGCAAACTACCTACCATATTTCTCCAAATTACCGCACTGTGCGCTTAGGTTTTTCAAAACTTTCTCGGAAAACTTTTCGTTAAATATATATGTACCTACCTACTCTAAGGGTACACTTAAAAAAAGAAAGATCAGTAAAGGTCTCTTCAATTGATGCATATGTGATGTTTCTTTGGTCTTTTTTCTGGTTTTCTTTATAAAAGCATATTTTGTTGGTACTCATTTGAATTGAATCGACTTGTCAATGCCCAAGTCGATGCAATTTAAATGGGTACCCCCAACATATGCCTTTATAAAGAAGTAGACAAAAGTACACTGGCTGTAATCTGAAGACTACGGAATTGCTTGAATGCATGCTTATAGGGGTATGTGCGGTAACTAGGGCGAATGTAGTATTCAGACAATATTTTCTCCAGTAATAATACTTTGATATCTAGTTTGGACAATATTTCTCCAGTCATACTTTGATATCCAGTTTTCAGTAGCATTTTTATATCAAACTATGAGCAGCTGAATTTCATTTGAATACTAGCCAGCATAGCAACAGATAAGAGTGTGTATCCACATAATATTTTTCTTATTTCTCGACGAATACATATGTTGTGGGTACTCATTAGAAGCGCCTCACCGAGGCGCTTCTAATGAGTACCCACAACATATGTTTTTATTGAGAAATAAGAAAGATATCAGCATTTTTTGGAAGAAAAAAGCGCCTTATCTGTTGCTATGGAGCCAGCTGCCAGCACGCAACAAAACCTACAATAAGACCTGTGTGAACAACAAAGACTCAGATCAGCCTGTAAATACATTCAGTATGGCAATTTAGGGTTCTTGTTTCTCCTCTTTGGATAGCTGGAGGTTGAAAAAGTCACATGCAATCAGCGAAGACCTATCAGACTGTGAGGATGTGCAGGCTGATCTGCGTCTTCCCTGGTTGCACATATGTCTTATTGTAGGCTTTGTCATGTGCTGGTTCATATAGCATTTTCTGAATTTTCTGATGTCAAAATGTAAGAATTTTAGTGCATAGTGAAGTAGCTTGGGTAGCAACCTTTAACTTTTCTTTTGGCCCTTTTTTCATAGCTTTTAGCTTTTATATAGAACTTCAAATTTATATATATTTTCCTGTGAAGTATTTTATCTGCCTCATCATGAAAACATGCCTATACATTATTGACCCCCTTAAAGCCCACTCTTATATAGTTACACTGGGGTTTACAGGGGTATACATTATTTTTCTATTTCTGCTCAAAAGCGCAGATTGTGGGTATTTGTTAGAACTACCTCACTGAGGCAGTTCTAATGAGTGCCCAGAATCTATGTTTTGAGCAGAAATATGAAAAATATTGGAATTTTTTATCTGGAAACTTTAAATTTTTGGTGTTGAAATTTTCAATGTATTTGAATAGATGTGTTTTTATCCCCCGACCAATAGGTTTGGGGGATATAGTGATCAGCATGGCGTCCATCCATCTGTCCATAGACGCATCCTTGTGCACTCCATAACTTTGTTTCCTTTAGACATATTTCAATAATATTTGGTAGGAATGTAGAGAAGGACCAGTAGGCATGTTGCGTGCAAGAGAGACAACTCTCACTGTCTTTGTTATGCAGTTATCTCCCCTGAAGCCGAAATCTTGTGCAGGCCATAACTCCCATCACTGTCGTCGTTATGTAGTTATCTCCCCTGAAGCCAAAATTTTGTGGGCTCCATAACTTTGATACCCTTAGACATATTTTGATAATATTTGGTAGAGGCATTAGTAACAACTAGTAGGTGTGTCACATGCAAGAGTGAACCTCTGCTGTGGTTGTTTTCCAGTTACCTCCCCTGAATGAATTTCTAAGCCAAATTCTTGAGTATGTGGTTTGAAATATATATTGTTAATAATTGGTAGAGGCATAGATAAGGACCAGTAGGCATGTCATTTTCAAGTGTACTCTCACTTTCTCCATTATGTACTTATCTCCCCTGATGCCAAAACCTTGTGCAGGCCATATCTCCCATACTGTTTGAGGTAACTTGATAATTTTTGGTAGGGACATATATCAGGTCAAGAAGGTGTGTAGCATGCAAGAAGGACAACTTTTACTCTTGATTTTTTGACCCCAATAAACACACAGCAAGTTCCTTTACCTTTACAAAGCATTTATTTTTGGTATTATTTCTGAATATATACACTCATAAAGTATTTGCAAATATTTGTGTATCCTGTACAAATTATCACATCATAAGTAACTAATAGATGATTTTGACAAAAATCAAAAAAAGAAAAAATAAATTAAATAAAATAAAAGAGCATGCAAAAATAAAATCATTAACAGTACACTTATTATTGTTTTCACTTATTATTATGCCCCCAACTTCAAAGAAGTTGGAGGGGCATATTGCTTCTGGGTTGTTCGTCCGTCCGTCCGTCTGTCCTTCCGTCCGTCCGTCCATCCGTTCGTCACGCTTTTTGATGCATAGCATAACTTTAAAACCGTGAATGCTACTGTTTTGAAATTTCATATATGGATTCCTCATGAAAAAATAGCTGACACGTATTTTTTTTCTTGACAGGATTATGCCCCTTTTCTGAGTTATGGCCCTTTGAAAAATATGGATGCAATCTTGTCAGCAAAATATCTCAAAAACTATTAAAGCTAGAGCCTTGAAACTTGATGAATAGACTGGTAGTGATGAGTAGACAACCTGATTAACTTTTGAAGAAATTTTGAAAAATACTTCTTGAGTTATGGCCCTTTGTAATTTTGGGCAATTTTACCTTGTCAGCAAAATATCTCAAAAACTGTTAGAGCTAGAGCCTTGAAACTTAGTAAATGGATTTGTAGTGATGAGTAGATGACCTGATTAACTTTTGAAGAAATTCTGAAAAATACTTCATGAGTTATGGCCCTTTGTAATTTTGGGCATTTTTATCTTGTCAGCAAAATATCTCAAAAACCGTTGGAGCTAGAGCCTTGAAACTTAATGAATAGACTGGTAGTGATGAGTAGACAACCTGATTAACTTTTGAAGAAATTTTGAAAAATGCCTTTTGAGTTATGGCCCTTTGTAATTTTGGGCATTTTTACCTTGTCAGCAAAATATCTCAAAAACTGTTAGAGCTTGAGCCTTGAAACTTAGTAAATGGATTTGTAGTGATGTGTAGATGACCTGATTAACTTTTGAAGAAATTCTGAAAAACACTTCATGAGTTATGGCCCTTTGTAATTTAGGGCATTTTTAACTTGTCAGCAAAATATCTCAAAAACTATTGAAGCTAGAGCCTTGAAACTTGATGAATAGACTGGTAGTGATGAGTAGACAACCTGATTAACTTTGGAAGAAATTTTGAAATATACTTCTTGAGTTATGCCCCTTTGTAATTTTAGGCATTTTTATCTTGTCAGCAAAATATCTCAAAAACTGTTAGAGCTAGAGCCTTGAAACTTAGTAAATGGATTTGTAGTGATGAGTAGATGACCTGATTAATTTTTGAAGAAATTCTGAAAAGTACTTCATGAGTTATGGCCCTTTGTAATTTTGGGCAATTTTACCTCGTCAGCAAAATATCTCAAAAACTGTTGGAACTAGAGCCTTGACACTTGATGAATAGACTGGTAGTGATGAGTAGACAACCTGATTAACTTTTGAAGAAATTTTGAAATATATTTCTTGAGTTATGCCCCTTTGTTATTTTGGGCATTTTTATCTTGTCAGCAAAATATCTCAAAAACTATTAGAGCTAGAGACTTGAAACTTGGCGAATTGATTGGTAATGATGAGTAGATGACCTGATTAATTTTTTTGTAAATTCTGAAAAATATTTCATAAGTAATGGCCCTTTGTAAATTTGGGCATGTTTCCCTTGTGAACAAAATATCTCAAAAACTATTGAAGCTGGAGCCTTGAAACTTGATGAATAGATTGGTAGCGATGAGTAGATGACCTGATTATGCCCCCAGTTTCGAATAAAATTGATGGGGCATATAATTTTGCCTTCATTTGTCCATCCAACTGTTTGTCCGTTCATCAAGCTTTTTTTGTGCATGCCATATCTTAAGAACCCTGCACGCTAGGGTTTTGAAATTTTATATTTGGGTTCCCAATGAAAAAATAGCCGACCCGTATTTTGTTTCTTGTCTAGCATGTTTATTTAAAGTTATGCCCCTTTGAAAAAAATCAGAATTAAATCTTGTGAGCAAGATATCTTGAAAAGTATTTAAGCTGGGTTCTTGAAATTCGATACAGTGAGTGGGAATGATGTGTACATTACCCGATTATATTTTGAGAGAATTCCATGAAAATATTGATAAAGTTACGGCCCTTTGCAGTTCTGCTCATTTTGACCTTGTCAGCAAGATTTCTTGAAAAGCACTTAAGCTAGGGTCTTGAAATATTATATGCTGATTGGGGATGATGTGGAGATTACCTGGTTTGTTTTTTAGGGAATTCCATGAAAAATTGATGTAGTTATGGCCCTTTGTAGTTCTAGGCATTTTGACTTTTTCAGCAAGATATCTCAAAAAGTATTTAAGCTAGAGCCATGATATTTGGTATACTGATTGGGATTGAGGAGGAGATCACCTGAATAAATTTTGAACCAATTAAATGAAATGTTGGATTTATGGCCCTTCGCAATTTCGGGCCATTTAATGTCGTTGCTTTATTGTGTATAGCATAAGTTTAGAACCATGTATGCTAATGTTTTGAAATTTCGTGTTTTGATTCCTCATGAAAAAATAGGTGATCCGTATTTTTTTCTTATCCCAATCATCTCCTATTTTAGAGTTATTTTCCTTTGATAAAATAACATTGAAATCATATATTTGTACTGTTGTTACCGTCATGGCTAAGCAGTGTTGGAGTCAAACAGTGTTAGAGTCAGGCAGTTGGGGGCATAGTGTTTTACAAACACCAGCTCTAGTTTTGGTCACATTTCATACTATCTTTGCATCTTTTTACTTTGTCCTGTTTCAAATATTTCCATGATATCAATTAAAATACACTAAATTTAGAAATAGCGATTTGGTTGTGGGGGTGGGAGGGGGGGGAGGGGTGGATTTGCCATCTCCTCTGATGGCAATGTTTTTGTCATGTAATGCATTTCCACATTTGGTGCTCAGTTTGACTCAAAGATGACAGGTCAGTAGTAAATCCATATTGTTTGGACACATAGCTGTAGATTAGGGGGGAAATCTGGTGAGGGCCCAGTAGTTCAAAGCATCAGTTAGCTTAACAAGCTAGTTAGTAGTCAAAATGTTAACTGTTCTAGTAAGTACAATATTTATTTAACAGGTATTTTTACTGAAAAAATGTGAGTAGCTTTTAGCTACTCACATTTTTTCAGCAAAAATGATAGCATATATGCCATATTTAATGGTCAATATAGTTTTAACCTTACATATAAGAAACTAATGACATCATTAGTTTTGAACAACTGGGCCCAGATAGGTTAGTATTTCTCTTATGTCTCCACAAAAACCAGTGTTGTGGGTACTCATTAGAAGTGCCTTGGTGAGGCACTTCTAATGTGTACCCACAAAATTTTTGGTGGTGGAATAAGTCTGGTACCCTCACTTAGAGTAAAATCAGTTGTTAATATTATTAGTTACACATTAGAACATCTCTAGACCCTTCCCCCTGGACCCATGTTCCTACTTGGAAGTCATTTGTCACTGGCATTAGTATTTACTTCAAAGATCAAAGGAAATAAACAGAGCTTCCGATAAGAGGGGGTACCAGGGAAATATTTTTCTTATTTCCCCATGAAAACATATATTGTGGTACTCATTAGAAGTGCCTCTCTGTGGCACTTCTAATGAGTACCCGCAACATATGTTTTTGTGGAGGAATAAGAAAAAAACATTAATAATTTTCTGTTGAAAAAATGCCTTATCTGTAGCTTTGAATAAATATTGGAGGAATTTCCTTGTATTTAGGCCACCTGTCTGCCAACTGCCTAGAGGGTATATACAACTATATTATAATCTCTGGAATGTTGCAAAGGCATAATAACATACCATATATACTCCCAACTGGATTTTTGTGTATCCTGCAGTTGTGTGTATTGGGTGGAGCAATATTGAAAAGTACACCACAACCTTCTTACACAATTGCTGGATCCAAAGTAAAAATTGTGTTAGTTAACCCTTGTCCTGCTGAATAAATTAAGATGCCACACCCTTTTCAAATTTTCAGCCAATCAGATTACTAGATCCAGATTGTTGATATACATAAATTCACTTACGGAATGGCAAACAGTGCAGATCCAGATCAGTTGGCTTCTTTCTTTGAAGCTAACTGATCTGGATCTACACTGTTTGCAAAGGCAGGGTATATCCGGGCTCAGCAGGACAAGGGTTAAATAACCATATTGTTTCCAGTGGTCATTTTTCTGTGAAATCAATACATTTCTGTCCGGATAGGAACCTCTTTGTAACATGGTTCATTATAGAATAGTGTCTGATAAACCCACAGCTGAGAGATGGAACCCACCCCACAAAGGTTGTAATGCTAACCACTCTGCAAACCTAGGCCCAGTTGTTCAAAGCATTGTTAGCTTAGCGAGCGTGTTTATGACAACTTATGTTGTAGCTGAGGTCATTTTCAAATACATTGATAATTGTGCTGCAAAAATATGAGAAATGCAAAAGTTGCTCACATTTTTTCAGCAAAAAAATATTAATGTATTTGCCATATTTCAAGATAGAAATTTAAATGTCACGTTAGCTAACAAGTTTGTTTAATTTTGAACAACTGGCTCCAGGACGGTTCTTTTTTTTTTTTAATATCAACAGAGGGTTTTCCATGAAATGTGTTTTTTCTAATGAGTAGAAATTGGCTGAAATTGATAGTAATGATAGAGAGGATTAAAAATGGGTTAATTCTAGACTGACTCCAGTCTCCAGTGACTAAATATTTTTCACATAATCCTGTTTGATAATCCACAAAAATAAAACCAAAATAATATCATGACTTTAAAGGCTGGTCACTAGTCATGATATTATTTTGGTATAACTAGTGACCAGCCTTTAAAGTCATGATATTATTTTGGTTTTATTTTAGTGTATTACTGAACAGGATTATAAGAAAAAAATATACAGTCACTGGAGACTGGAGCCAGTCTAGGTTAATTCCAAAAGTTATTAATGCTTAGCATGCATGCTCGGTTGAAATTCAAGCAAACAGCATTTTGAAATATTTCTCTTATCTTCCTGGAGAATTATGAAATATATCAAGTTGTCATCCTCTGAATTTTTGCCCATTCAGAGGACAACAACTTGATATATTTCATAATCAATTAATGAGGACAAAATATAAATCGTACTTACAAGCTCCAGGAAGCATTTGCTAGGTGATAAATATTGTGGTTCCGAAAGTATTGTCTAAATGTCATGAGACCTTACACTGCAGTATGAAATTGTCTTGTAATTAAACTCTAATTTGCTGTGACTTCTGACTTCAGATCAGGAGGTCTCAGGTTCAAATCCCACTGGAGGCGGAATTCAGCTCATGATTGTATATCACAGAGACTTTCATTGTCACCATTCCATTGTCTGGATATGACTTAAGTAATGTTAAAAGGGGTGTAAAATCATCATCATCTTTACTATCATCATCATCATCATCATCATCATCATCATCATCAATATTTAAATACAGCCCATTAAGAGACAGTACAACTATTTATTTTTCAGAAAAGTGATTTACTGTTGCATTACTGGAAGAACATGGTTGAAGAGACAAATGCTTCCTGGAGCTTGTAAGTACGATTTATATTTTGTCGTCATTAATTGAATCCTTGTCATGCTAATTTTAAGTTTTTTTTTTTTGTTTTTTTTTTTTCTTTTTTTGTCTTTTTTTCACAGAAAATAAAGCTTGACTATACAGGGAGTTCACAAGAAAACATCAATTTCTATTTTCTGGTGAAAAAGAAAAAACACAAACACACGAAAATTGAATATCGTAATAACTTTAAATATTGGGACAGACCTGAGCAAACAGTGGTAGACCCAGATCAGATGCCACAGAATGCGGCATCTGATCAGAGTCTACACTGTTTGCAACTCATCCAGCACTATTTTAGAAACCTCAACAAGTAGTGAAATAGACTTTTTCAAATTTTAGGACAAGTATGGTAAGGAGTTAAGGTGTCCCAATACTTAGGGTAAATAAGTGATCGGTATTAAAAACTTTGCTGGATGTGTGTGGCAAACAGTATTATAAGTATCAGGCTGTAACTTCTGTAGTGTCTGATCTGGGTCTACAGTGTTTAGTTTGGCCAGTTTATTGGAATAAGAGTACATAGAGGATATTTACTCTTTTGAAGAGAATACCAGAAATATTTTCATCAAGTGTAATGAAAACATCAGTATTTTCACAAGTGCAAAGCAGGAGTGAAAATTTGAATGTTTTTATTATTACAGGAGATGAAACTATTTATGGTATTTACTTTGTAAGACTAAATTTTACTTTTATTTTATTGTTTCCATGATAAATTGTTTCTGACATCACAACTGACATCGCAAAACAAAACGTAAACATTCTGACGACATTCAGTACCTACCACATGAAGCGCTGGACAGAGAGAATCAAATTTTTCATCAAATCAAAATACAGTCGACTCACGTTATCTCGACTTCGTTATCTCAACTTCGCTTATCTTGAGTAACCACTTATCTCAAAATGAAAATCTGGTCCCTGTTTTAACATGGAAATCTAATAACAGGTAATATAATATTGGGGGAAAAATAAAACATTGTGGAAAAGAGGAGCAATTGCTCCTAAGGAGCAATTTCTCTTCTTTTCCACAATATATCTTTTATTTATTTATTTTTTTTTTTCCCTCAATTCTGCAAATCTGATATGTCGAGGTACGGCTATTCCGAAGTATTTCAGAGAATCCTTTGGACTTCAAGATAACGAGAGTTGACTGTAATTATGGCACTACACTGTTCCTCATTTTCTAATTTACTCATACATGATAGTTCTATTCATAAATGGAGAATATACACAGGCGTTCAAACAAACGAAGTGGACAATACATCTGTTTGGATAACATTGAAGACTAACAACGTATTCCAAAACCAGTTGTGAAAATAAAACATCCATGATATTTTTCACATGTGAAGAAATATCTTGTGAAAATATTTTTATTAGCTCGCCCGGACTATGTCCCTGGAGAGCTTATGTTGTCACCCAGGCGTTGGCGTCCGCGTCCACGTCCGCGTTAGCACAATGTTTAAGTTTTCAAATGTGTGCATAGTTTTTTAACTGTTTAAGGTACTGCTTTCATATTTGGCCTACACCTTCTTTAGGGTAAGACCTTTCGATAGCATACACTCCCATCCCCAAAATAGACTTTTTATATAGGTCAAGATCAGTTCTTACTTTGTCTTTTACACCCATGTTTAAGTTTTGCATTTAAGTTTTGAAAAGTGTACATAACTGCTGAAGTATTTAAGATAGAGCTCTAATATTTGGCCCACACTAGCCTTAGGGTTAGACCTTTCAATAACACACACCTCTTCCTCCGTTTGACCTTCTGCCTAGGTCAAGGTCAGGTCATACTTTGTCATTTGAACCCATGTTCGAGTTTTGTGTTTAAGTTTTGAAAAGTGTTTGTAACTGTTGAAGTATTTAAGATACCACTTCAATATTTGGCCCACACCAACATTAGGGTAAGGCCTTTCAATAGCACAGACCTTTTCCTCAGTTTGACCTTCTGCCAAGGTCAAGGTCAAGTTATACTTTGTCATTTAAACCCATGTTTGTGTTTTGCATTTAAGTTTTGTGTTCATAACTGTTAAAGTATTCAAGATGCTGCTTTAATGTTTGGCCCACACCTACCTTAGGGTAAGACCTTTCAATAGTACACACCTCTTCCTCAGTTTGACCTGCCTAGGTCGAGATCAGGTCATACTTAGTCATTTATACCTGTGTTTAAGTTTTGAGAAGTGTATATGGCTGCTGAAGTAAGTAAGATATAGCTTTCATATTACGTCCACACCAGCCTAAGGGAAGATGTTTCAGTGGCATATACCCCATCCCTCAGTTTGACATTCTTCCAACATCAAAGTCAGGTCATACTCTATCATTTTTATGCTATGTTTAAGTTCTGCATTTAATCTTTAATATTTAAAGATTGTTTTTTTATCCAATCAGCCCTTTCCGGCGAGCTGCATTGTCTTCTGACAACTCTTGTTTATTTCAGATGTACATTCATTTCACCACTTGCAATAAAATAAGCTATAGGCCTGGGCCCAATTGTTCAAAACTTGATAAAGTTGTCAGTTAAGGCCAAAAAAAAAAGTATTAGATTCTCGGGCACCGCCGTATCTGTCCAAAAGGTCCCGCATATATGATTTTTAAACCACGCCACTCAATAGTGGCAGGGTATTATGGTTTCACGTTTGATGTCCGTGTGTCTGTCCGTCCATCAGTTGTACATCCGTCCGTCTTTCGTTTCCGGATGATAACGAGTAAACAGCAATGGATTTTCACCAAACTTGGTATGTGCATTGATATTGTGGATATCTGGTTTGGGATTGCTAATGGGCAAATTTCTTCAAATCTTTACAGAGTTATCTGCCCAAACGCCCAGATTTTCCTTTCCGGACAATAACTTGAGTAAATAACAAGGGATTTTAACCAAACTTGCTATATGCATTGACATTAAGGAGATCTGGTTTGGAATTGCTAATGGGCAAATTTCGTTAAATTTTACAGAGTTATCTGCCCGAGACATGCCCATATTTTCGTTTCCGGATAACGAGTAAATAACAAGGCCTTTTAACCAAACTTGCTATATGCATAGATATTATCAAGATCTGGTTTAGGATTGTTATCTGTCCATTGATATTATCAAGATCTGGTTTAGGATTATTATCTGTCCCTCCATCATTTTCTTTCCAGACATTTTCGCAACGATAACTTTAATACATGAACAAATAATTGCTGTGGCGGGGTATTATTTCAGTGGTAAGTTTTTTCCCGACCCACAAAAATATGTGACACTGTATTTCACTCGCTTACCTGAGAAACCAAATTGCAATCTAGACCACAAACATATAGCATTCTTACTTGCAAAGAAAATCGGTAAATTACGATCTGGTTACATTGTTTGAGCTTTAAACTTGCAGATAGATAGATTTTAGATACTTCTGGTCACCATTTTGTTTAGCCAAACAAACCCAAATGTCCAAGAATGTACCCAACCGGAAGATAAAAATAAAAAGCCGCCCGCACGCATCTATTTTTTGAAAAAAGTGTCTGAGAATCTAATAACTTTTTTTTTTTTTGGCCTAATGTAATGTATAAGTTTTTCTCTTGAAATAGGGTAAATAAATTGATATTTTTTTGCTGAGAAAATGTGAGTAGCTTTTGCACTGCAAAAGCTACTCACATTTTTGCAGCAAAACTAATACTGCTGTGCCTTTGACCCTGTATCACTTTTACCAAGTGTCTTATAGGCGAGGAAATTTCATTCATTCCTAAACTCCAGATAAGGCCACAAATGTTGCAATAATTTTGGACATTTTTTTTTTTTTTTTGTTACTTTTTGCACCAGAACTTATACTGTACATACTGAATAAAATTACCTCATTAAAGCAATTCTTATTAGAACTACAATTTATGATTTGGTAAAAAAAATAGCAACCATTTTATCTAGAATACTCTCTAGTGTGAAGGTTGGAATTTGCTGCAATACTCCAAGACATTTTTTATATATTCCTTACCAAGTGAAAAGCAACCTGATGACTTTCACAATGAAAGTGTTGAACTAACAATAACATCTTTGCACTCTGATCATGATGTACTGATATTATGTTGATATTGAAGGTTGCATGCACCCTTATTAAAACTGGGTTTTTCTAAATGATAAGGACATTTTAGCTCTTAGTGCTTAGTAGTGGCCTTGTCAATCAATGATAAGAAATTGATAGCTTTATTATTATATCTTTACAAAATCATATATTGTGGGTACTCATTAGAAGCGCCTCTCTGAGGCACTTCAGATGGGTGTCTACAATATATGTTTTGGCGGAAAAAAGCAAAATATATCTGGTTACTCTTTATCCAGGTGATGGTTTAAATTTTTTTTTTCTTTTACTTTGCATCAAAACATTTCTGAGGGTATTTATTAGAATTGCCTCAGCCATGTGGTAACAAATAGTAGCCGCAAAATCGCAAAAAACAACAACAACAAATAAAATCCTTGAATGCTCCCTTTATTTGTATCAATGTTGATGCAAATGCAAATATTGTAAGAGCATTTTTCTCTTTGGAGAGGCACCTATTTATTGTATTCCATATTATGTGCCATTGCTGGAGATATAGGCACTTTTTTCAACCAAAAAGAGTTGCTATTTTTCTTATTTCTCCACGAAAACATATGTTGTGGGTACTCATTAGAAGCGCCTCATTGAGGCGCTTCTAATGAGTACCCACAACATATGTTTTCGTGGAGAAATAAGAAAAATATTTATCTTGATTCTATACTTGTCTGGAGTTCAGTGTAACAGTGTGCAGGCATGCATAGAGGCAAGAATTAATGAAACATTTTTGGTTGCTTTCAAATACCTTTCCTGGCGTGACTTAAAAATATGACGGATTATTTTTTTTTTCGTTTCGCATTAAATATCAGTTAAGGTGGCTCTTTTATGAATGCAAAATGGTTTTATTTAATTTGCACAAAAGAAGACTTACTCGAAAGGAATTTAAGAAATTTTTTCTTTATAACACAGTAATTGATGGCTTATAAGATTAAATTTATATAAAGAAAAAGAAAGAAAGTGGGAAAAAAAAGACACAAATAACCATAAAAATTAATACCTTCAAAAAAAAAAAAAAATTAGAGAAAAGCAAGAAAAAGGAAGAAAGAAGAAAAAAAACCGACACAAATAAACTTGAAAAAAAAATTACTACCTATGAATGTAAAAAAAAAAAAAGAAAATAGTAAGAGAAAAAAGAAAAGTAAGAATGAATGAACACAATAAATTTTATTTACAAAACACAGAAAGAAAAAAAAGCAAAATAATACATATACGAGAAGAAACAAGAAATTGTTGTGTTTGAAGCTGGAAAAGTTTGGAAATAAGCCACAGTTATTTTCGAGTTCTCTTGTGAATGAATGTACAGTAGACAATTTAGGGAGTGCTGACAGCATTTTGCTGGCATTGTCACTGAGAACTATGACAGTGGGTGATTCGGATAACGTTCCAACGTATGCCAATATGAAAATGCTTGGATTTACTGCAGGTACTGATTTTTCTTTCTTCAAAAAATAGAGGTCCAGGCAATTGAGAGTGACCTATTTCTGCCAGCACACGAAAAAGGGACTGGTTTGTGGTACATCAAATGGGCATGTGCAGTCCCCATTTTGGGCTACAGACATACATTTTTGCCTGAAACTTCCTCAAGGTCTCTATTACATGTCTACCAAATAGCAAAGGCTCTGACGAGACTGCACTTACGTGCAGGTTTGCCTGAGCTTAAAACTGGTCACCTATGTGATATCCTTTTCTCATATACCAGCTTGTTTACCCTAAATAATTGGACACCTTATTAACTGCTTACCCTTCCTACCTTAATGCTTAACCCTTGTCATGCGGAATAAATTAAGATGCCACGCCTACTTCTAATTTTCAGCCATTCAGATTGCTTGATCCGAATTGTTGCTATAAATACATATTCTTAATGGCAAACAGTGCAGATCCAGATCAGTTGGTTTCTTCAGAGAAGCCAACTGATCTGGATCTACACTGTTTGCAAAGACAAGGTATACCCGTGTTCAGCAGGACAAAGGTTAACATAGTAAAAATTTCAGCAGATGACGATTTTGAAATATTTTTCTTAATTTTCCTAAGAAACAAGTTTTGGACTTTCATGCAGATAATGTCTCCTTACTTAGGTGACAATTTGCATGAAAGGTCAAATCCTGTTTGAAATGTCAAATCCTGTTTGAATTGGTTGCTTCTGTCAAAGAATCCCACCTGTCCTTCTGGTTATGTCCCCACAACCGAGGTGAGAGGGAAACATATTGTTTTGGGTGAGGAATCCCTAAGCATTAGATTAGATGTGACAGTTTCTTGTGTGTGTGATATCTCTTAACCCTTGTCCTGCTGAACCCGGATATACCCTGCCTTTGCAAACAGTGTAGATCCAGATCAGTTGGCTTCTGAAGAAGCCAACTGATCTGGATCTGCACTGTTTGACATTAAGTATGTGAATTTATATCAACAATCTGGATCAAGTAATCTGATTGGGTGAAAAATAGAAGTAGGCGTGGCATCTTAATTTATTCAGCAGGACAAGGGTTAAATGAACTGACAGAATTTCATCACTTGCTGCTTGCATGGATATATCATTGAG
The DNA here is from genome assembly GCA_964016985.1 of Anodontia alba. NCBI lineage: Eukaryota > Metazoa > Mollusca > Bivalvia > Lucinida > Lucinidae > Anodontia > Anodontia alba. The sequence continues at coordinate 52,543,369 of OZ024832.1, forward strand.
TTATGCCTTCAAGTTGATAAGATCATGGTGAGCTTGACATTGTATTCATTGACATTGGCTTGATGGTTTCTTGTGTACAAGATAATGGAGGTTGGCTTGCTGGTTTCTTGTACACAAGATAATGGCTGTTAATGGATATATCATCCGGGCTTTCTGGTGTGGGGACCCTTTAAGCGCCCTTTAAAAGACCCTTAAATTTTATTTGACAATATTCTAATTTTTCTTCATAATTTTTCAGAGAAAATGAGACTGGCACTTGGTATGACTCATAAGATTCACATGGAATGTCAAACCTTTTTTCTTTGGTTCTAAAGTAAGGCAAACTTTGGAGAAAAGTAACATTTTCTAGGTAAAGCCAAAAAAAAAATACGTGTGGTTCAGGCTATATCCTGAAAAAAAGGGTAGGTAGGTAGCAAACATGTTCTTTTTTTTTTATATTTGATTTTTTTTTTTCTTGATAATTTATAGTCTGATTTGAAATGTTCAAAACAAGACAATATTATGCAGTAAGGAGTTATTTTTTCAGATATAATATTTTAAGTTAAATTTCTTCAAAATAAAAAGATTTTTTTCTCTATATTCTGCATCTAATTTGATTTTTCTTTTCAGGTGAACATTTTTATTGATTTTTTTCTGATTATATTTTTATTCAAACTTCTGAATTTAGAAGAAAAAAGATTAGGGTAGGGGTAAAAGTTTAGGATTGGTCAGGTAACCAAAACCACAGTTTTTTTTTCTTTGCCTGATAATTAGATATGTGTGGTAAGGTATCTGTGGAAACTCCCCATATATTCCACATACCTCATACAACATATTAAAGATATTTTCATGGTTAAACAAGAGATAAATTACACTGCACACCTGTAAACTTGTACTAATTGCAACATGAGATATTTATTGTCACAAATATTTCTTTATCTCTGTCATACCTTTGTCATAGCATAAGCGAAGGTAAATTACCTAACATTTGGAACAAACTTAAATAACTATTTTTCTTATTTAAATAACTATTTTTCTTATTGTCTGAAATTTTAGGAATTAACCCTGATCCTGCTGAAGCTGGATATGCCCTTTGAAAACAGTGTATATCCAGATCAGTTGGCTTCCAAAAAGGCCATCTGATCTGGATCTGAACTGTTTATCATTCAGTATACCGGTATGTGAATTTGTATCAACAACCTGGATCAAGTAATCTGATTGGCTGAAAATTAGAAGTGGGCATGGCATCTTAACCCTTGTCCTGCTGAACCCAGATATACCCTGCCTTTGCAAACTGTAGATCCAGATCAGTTGGCTTCTTCAGAAACCAACTGATCTGGATCTGCACTGTTTGCCATTAAGTATGTGAATTTATATTAACAATTGGAATCAAGTAATCTGATTGGCTGAAAACTAAAAGTGGGCATGGCATCTTAATTTATTCAGCAGGACAAGGGTTTATTCAGCATGACCAAGATTAAGATTTTGCTAAAAATTTTACTGTTCAAAATTTTAGGACAAAATTTTCTGATTTTAAACCAATCATGAACTGAAAAAAAAAATATATAACCAGGAGGCAAAAACCGTTTGACAGAGTTACCTGAGACCCCTGAATTGTATCCAATCTCATTCAAATTGGGAAGAAGTGTACCCTGCTTGGGAAGATAATTTTTCCCAAATTTCTATTTTAGGATTGACCATGAATCATGTACATGTGAAATGTTTTTGTTTAGCATGCAAAGACCAGTTTGTGATGAAAATGTTCTATAATATTAACTCTACGTTTTAAGACAAACAAACCTGAGCTAATATTATTGTACACCCAGGGCCCAGTTGTTCAAAGCATTGTTAGCTTAACAAGCTCATTAGTGGTCAAAATATTAACTGTTCTAGTAAGTACAATACCAAATTCACAGGTATTTTTGCTGAAAAAATGTGAGTAGCTTTTGCAAATGCAAAAGCTACTCACATTTTTTCAGCAAAAATATTAGCATATATGCCATATTTAATGATCAAAATTTTAACTATACGTTAACTAATGATATCGTTAGTTTTGAACAATTGGACCCAGATCAGAATTTACAGAAAGCAGCATTGGATCAGGCTCCTCACTGTTTGTCACTCATCGAGCAGGTTTAAGACATATCAACAGGTAGTGAAATAAACATTATTGTTCATAGCTCTTGATAAGATATTTTTTTCAGTCCAGAAGTATTGATATTTTTCTTATTTCTCCAAGAAAGCATAAGTTGTGGGTACTCATTAGAAGCACCTCAGTGAGGCACTTCTAATGAGTACCCACAACATATGTTTTCATGGAGAAATAAGAAAAATATTTACCTGATACCCACACTTATTTAGATGTTTAAATGTTAGGACAAGTATGATAAGGTATTAAGATGCCCCAATATCCTTTTGAGAGGGGTAGCGTATTTATGCGTAATTGCTGTCCAGCGCTTTTTGAACGACCCTCACAGTAAGATTAATACAAGCAATCTTCTAGTTCCAGTACCATTTAATATATATATTATATATATATATACATAATTATAGTATAAACACAAGCTCTCTAGCATGTAAAGGAATGGCGCGAAAGACTTCCAAAGTAAGAAAAAAATGGTCAAATTTTCAAACCAAAACTGATCGGTTTACCGTTGTAGCTTCGTAATGCAGCCCCGTCAACACCAATCAAGCCCGGCTCAAATGGCCCAGCTTACGAAATGTGCAAGAAAAGGCAAAAGAAAAGGGAGGGAAAGAGAGAGAGAAAGGAGGAAAAAATTTGGCAGTGCTTGATTGTAAAGAATAACATGTCTACTTTCGTTTTCAAATAAACTATATTGGATTCCAGAGATAAATTCAACCCTGCCCTCATTTTGGCTGCATTTTTCAAAACCCTCTGCCATTCTAAGGATATTAAGGTTAAATATGGTGCTTAGTTTTTTATTTGTTCTATTTTTAAAAATATTTGTTAGCAGAGAGTCTGATAAGTTTTCTTAACCCTTCTCTTGCTGAACACGACATGACCTGTCTTAGCAAACAGTGTAGATACAGATCATTTGGCTTCTGAAGAAGCCAACTGATCTGGATCTGCACTGTTTGTCATTAAGTATGTGAATTTCTGTCAAAAAACCGAGATCATGTAATCTAATTGGTTGGAAATTAGAAGTGGGCATGGCATCTTAATTTATTCAGCATGACAAGGGTTAACCTTTGACACTGTCTTGGGAAACTCAGTATTCCCTATTTATCCTTAAGATTTGGACACAACTTCTTACCATACATCGAGGGTTGATCGCAAGACTGTAGCATGTAAGATGGTTGTTTTTCCCAATACTTAATCTGCTCACCGTGAAGGCATTATGAAGATTACAAAATATCTTTCTGTAAACAATGGAAATTTAGGTGCCATTGCTCATATGAGCAATGGCACCTAAATTTGCATTGTTTACAAAGGGGTCAAAGTTACCCCTAAACAAGGGTTTCAAAAATATGTTTGAGTTACTACAGTCTTGCCCTCAACATGTATAAGGGATGCGCCAAGCAAAAAAGTTTGAACATGCTCAAAATGCGCAGATTCAGAATATCCTGCACATGCACAAAAGTATCATCCAAGCCCTTGCTCTTCATTCATACATTCTCTATAGAGTATCCAATTATTCTGTTAGCGGACAGTAAAGTCCCTGATCAGACTGTGCAGATGCGCAGGCTGATCTGGACTTAAACTGCTCATGCCCGAAAACATGTTTTGGCATGGCACGGCCCATATTATTTTTCTTTTATCACAGAAAATAATGCTTGATATTTCTGTTCCAATGTCAAGCCTTATTTTTATGGGAAAAAAGGGAGTAAAATGTTAGTCATCTGTCGTCTGCTCATTTGGCACGTAGTGCCACAGGAGTTGAGATGGGTTTCAGATGAATATTTTTCTATTTCACCACCATTACGAAAACATGCCTATTCAAATATATAGAAAATTTCACCTCCAAAAACTGAAAATTTTCAGATAAAAAACTCAGATATTTTTCATATTTCTGCTCAAAACATAGATTGTGGGTACTCATTAGAACTGCCTAAAAGAGGCAGTTCTAATGGGTACCCACAATCTTTTTTTTTTTTTTCAGAAATAAAAAATTAATGTATTACCCTGTAAAACCCAGTTTTACTATATAAATGTTTTTAAGGGGGTCAAAACTACATGTATATAGGGGTGTTTTTGTGATGCAAAAACATATGGTGTGGGTACTCATTAAAGCACCTTGACATGGTACTTCTAATGAGTACCCACAACATACGCTTTTATAGACTTATCAAGGCAATCCAAATGAGCACCCACAACATATTCTTCTATAAAGAAAATCAGAAGAAAATATCCCATAAGCATCATTAAATAATCTTTACGTGTGTCCTTATTCAGTGGATATTTTCAGCACGAACATGCTCAAGGTTACCTATTGTGATCGATCAATGTTCATGGTCCCACGGCATCAACAAGTTGCTTTAAAAGCCTACTCCTCCTACACCCCTGGGCCAATCGACTGGAAACTTGGAAGGAAGCATCGGGATGACTTGTAGATAAAAAATAGCTAAAATCGTTCCAATCAGAAATCCAAGATGTCTACTTCTCCTGAACCAAAAGGCCAAGTGGCTTTAAACTTGGTAGGAAGCATTGGGGTGACTAACAGATCAAAAATAGCTAAACTCGTTCCGATCTGAAATCTTAAAAGATGGTCACCTTGGCTTCCATCTGGAAAATCTGTTTTTCGCTTCTTCCCCTGAATCGAAAGGACAATTGACTTGAAATTCGGTAGGAAGTTGTAGATCAAAAATAGCTAAAGTTTTTCTGATGGGACATTCAAGATGAACCAAAAGGCCAGTTGACTTGAAACTTGGTAGGAAGCATTAGTGTGACTTGTAGATCAAAAATCGCTTAAATGGTTACAATAGGAAATCCAAGATGGCCACCTTAGTGGCCGTCTTGAAAATCTATTTTTTCTTTCTTCTCCTGAACTGAAAGGCCAATTGACTTGAATTTTGGTAGAGAGCATTGGGTTGACTTGTAGATCATAAATAACTAAAATCATTCCGATCTGAAATCCAAGATGGCCACGATCTTGAAAATCTATTTTTCACTTCTACTCTTGAACCGAAAGGCCAATTGACTTAAAAATTGGTAGGAAACATCGGGGTGACTTGTAGATAAAAAATAGCTTAAATTTTTCCAGTCGGAAATCCAAGATGCCTGCCATCTTGAAAGTCTATTGTTTGCTTCGGCTTCTTCTCCTGAACTGAAAGGCCAATTGACTTGAAACTTGATTGGAAGCATCGGGGTGACTTGTAGATCAAAAATAGCTAAAATTATTCGATTGGAAATCCAAGATAGCCGCAGTGTCCACCACCTTTAAAATCTACTTTTAGCTTCTTCTTCTGAGCTGAAAGGCCAATTGATTTGAAAAAAAAAAACCTTGTAGGAAGCATTTTGGTGTCTTGTAGATCAAAAATAGCTAAAATAGTTCTGATTGGAAATCCAAGATGGCCGCAATGGCTGCTATCTTGAAAATCTATTTTTAACTTCTTCTCCTGAACCAAAAGGCCAATTGACTTGAAACTTGGTAGGAAGCATCGGGACTGTCTTGTGGAGCAAAAAGGCTAAAATCAAATCCCAGGTGGCTGCCACCATCTTGAAAATCTATTTTTTGCTTTTTCTCCTGAAACGAAAGGCCAGTTGACTTGAAACTTGGTAGGAAGCATTGGGCTGACTTGTAGATAAAAAATGGCTAAAATTGTTCTGATTGGAAATCCAAGATGGCCGCTATGGCCACCATCTTGAAAATCTATTTTTTGCTTCTTCTCCTGGAACGAAAGGCCATTTGTCTTGAAACTTGATAGGAAGCATCAGGGTGACTAGCAGATCAAAATACCTATAAAATCTTTCCTATTGTAAATCCAAAAATAGATGGCCGCCATGGCTGCCATCTTGAAGATTTATTTTATCTTCTTCTCTTGAACCGAAAGGCCAATCGACTCCAAACTTGGTACGAAGCATCAGGGTGACTTGTTGATAAAAATGAGCTAAAATTGATCCGATCAGAAATCCAAGATGGCGGCCATGGCTACTGTCTTGGAAATCTATACAGTCAACTCTTGTTATCTTGAACTTCACGGGACCTGATAAAAATGTTCGAGTTATCAGTAGTTCGAGACAACCAAATTGTGACGTCATAGGTATGACGACTGTTCGCCAAAACGTGCTTGGAAGGCACATGTATATGGCAATTTAAATAATTTACGCGTACTTCAGTTTGCATTGTTACTGTTTGTTTTAGGAGATACAATGGTTCTCTTGGAATAATATCATCAATAAATGTTAATAATAATAAATTTCAAACTTCTCTTGTTGTCTTTTAATACTCCTACAAATTTGGATTTCCATATGAGCTATAAATAAATTATTGGTTTCCGGGTTATGTTAGCTATACGTTATGAACTGGTTTGGATTAGCTCCCTTCGCATAGACGACTCGATAAAGAGTTGATTGGTTTCCGCTTTTGCATAAAACGCTTACAATGTTAAGCGGCAGCTGTAAGCTAGTTTGGATCATCTCCCCTGGATTAAACGAACCATCTCAGTGCGGCAAACTGTAGATCATGCAGAGAAAGCTCGTTATGAACTGTCTCATCTGGACCTACACTATTTGTGCGGGTATCCGTACCAGTCTACAGGGTCAGAAGGGTTAACATCGGTACCCACGTGTGATTCGTCAATTTGAGGCCGTGCATGACAGCTCCTATTAGAAGACTGTGCGACTGTCAAAGACTGGGATCAGCCTGCACGCCCATGAATTTTCCATTATACGCATGAGCCTTATCTGGGCTTACCAAAGAGCACCGCCTGACCAAAGAATAACAAGCGAAGATTCAGACTTAGCTAGCCTGATCAATACAGGCTGATCTGAGTCGGAACCTGTCGCGCACTGACTTTTCTTGAAGACGCTATATCATTCAGACGGACAGTACTCAATAGGGAAGAGCATATCTAAACAATAAATTAAAGAAACTTTGTTGATTAATCTTCCATAACACTATTCTGGGCTGCCTTTTAGCTTACAAATCAATTTCACGAGACGGTGTTGAGCGCCGCGTGTCAAACCCGACTCGACACGCACGTGATTTCATAATTACAGATTTTAGACATTGTTTGTGTTGTTTGTAATTACCTGGACAAAAGGGAAAATTAAACTATTGATTTATTTATCAATGGCCTATTATGATTTTCATTAACTGAGAGACCGGCGGCGCCGCATCTTACATTTTTTTCCTTCGTCATGGTCCGTTCGAGATACACGGTAGTAAAAACTGTGAAAAATATATTCAGGGACTGAAAATGATGGACGAAATAGCCGAAGTGTCGACATAAAAGTAGTTCAACATACGCGAAGCTGAAATACAATAAATACATAGGGAAAATAATCGGGACTTAGAAATCAGTTCAACATAAGTGATAGGATCGAGATAAGAGGGGTCGAGATAACGAGAGTCAACTGTATTTGCACTTCTTCTCCTGTTTATCTGGTAATCAGGAGGGATACAGGGCCATCTTGCTTACAAGTTTTTTGTTTTTTTCTAGCTATTTTGAAAAACCTAATGGCACATTAAGGTAATTAGGTCGAATACGGTAACAATATTTTCTGTTTGTTATCTAGCTAGACATACGTATGTGCTGAAGGTTAAATTGAACAAGCTGTCAAAAAATTATACCATATTTACCCTAAGTATTCGGACATCGCAACTCCTTACTATACTTGTTCTAAAATTTGAACAAGTACAATTTACTTCCCGATATAGTGTATAAAAACTACTGGATGAGTGGCAAACTGTAGACCCTGGAGAGACACTGCTTTCTATCACGTCTCATCTGGGTCTACACTGTTTGCTCAGGCCTGTTTGTCCGAGTACATATGGTAAATAAGGTATGTGCTAAAGGTTAAATTGAGCATGCTGTCAAAAAATTATACATGTACCCGAGGCCACAATTGTTATATTACATTCATTATACAATGGTTGTAATAATAGTATATTAGACCCACGCAAATAGTTTACCTTATATGGAAAGAGCCATGAAATTTGACAAATAGATGTGTCGCCTGTTGTGAAATACCATAAAAATCCCAAGTATTGGGACAGACGGGCCCAAGCAGACAGTGTAGATCCTGATCAGACGCCCCAATTAACGCAGCATCAGATCAGGATTTTCACAGTTTGCCACTCATTCAGCACTTGATACATTGGCTGTAGGCAGCAAAATGGACTTCTACAAATATTAGAAGTGTGATGAGGGGACAGTCAGTGTGTGGCACTATTTAGGGTTAATATGGTAGTGTGTCAAACAACCTGAAGTAAGATTATCATATTAACCCTTGTCCTGCTGAACCCGATATATCCTGCTTTTGCAAACAGTGTAGATCCAAATCAGTTGGCTTCTGAAGAAGCCTGCTGATCTGGATCTGCACTGTTTGCTATTAAGTATGTGAATTCATAGCAACAATCAGGATCAAGTAATCTGATTGGCTGAAAATTAGAAGTGGGCTTTGCATCTTTATTTATTCAGCAAGACAAGGGTTAACATTGTTGAGGTTAAATTACCATTACTTTCTTATTAAAAAGTGACTTGATGAACCCAATGGTGCCATTAGGCCATTTTTTTTTTTTTTTTTTTTTCAGTTTTTGTTTTACTGAGTTTTGTGGGGCACGCTGGCAGGTTCTGAGGAGGGAAAACAAATAAAATTTACAAAAAAAAAAAAAACATTTTTTGACTCCGAGATCCGAATAGTAAATCCTCATTTTTACACCCTGCCATATTATAAGCTTTAGGGTTTTGTTTTCCACTCCTTGTCTGTCTGTCCATCCATAGTCTTGTCCATCTCTCTACCCATCAGTGTTTGATTTCTACTCTGTAACTTGAATGTTTTCTGTGGATCTGTAATTTCAAATTTTTTTCGCATACACTTACATATCAGGGATGAGTGGTTTGGATTGTTAAAGAGTCAAATCTATGACTTTTTTCAGAGTTACTGTCCTTTCTTACTGACAAGAAATGGTTCCAACTCAATATCACGAGAGAGGATCAGTGGAATTCCTAGACACTTCATATATCATATGATATTGACAATATCTTGCTTGGGATTATAACTCAGTATTTTCATAAACAGTTAAATGACTGCCTTTGGGTTACTGACAAAACAAGGTTTCTGCTTAATAACTTGTGAAAGAATTGATGGATTTGGATGAAATTTCATATATCAAATCGAGGGTTGAGCGCAAGACTATAGTAACTCAAACATATTTTTAAAACCCTTGTTTAAGGACAACTTTGACCCCTTTGTAAGCAATGCAAATGATAATTACAATATTCAGCTTGCTTGGGATAATATTACTCAGTATCATCAGTTTTAAACAGAGTTACTGCCCCAACTTGGTGACAGAAAGTGGTTTTCATTCAATATCATGAGAATGGTGGCCAAACTTCATATATCAAATGATATTGACAATATTATTACTTGGCATTTTTCATCAGTTTCAACATAGTTACTGTCCCTGCTTAGCAAAAAAAAAAAGAAAAAAAAAAGGTTTCATTCAATATCATGTGTTACGACAGAACACTCCTACCTTCGATTATCTGCCTTGGCAGATTATGCATAGCTTCTAAGTATATATTCAATCTCTGACAACTGCGTCAGGGAGTCAACTCTTTGGCTCAGTGGTTAGAGCATTGGATTTTTAACCGGGAGGACCGGGTTCGATTCCCAGGATAGACGGAATATTTTTTCAGCTATGCTTCATTCCTGTGTTACGACTTTCATTTCGTAAGATGGGGGCTCGTCCGGGATAGGACTATACGCCGAAAATGGCTTCACGTCATCATAAATGATGACTTCCTTGAAAAGGGGGAGTGTTACGACAGAACACTCCTACCTTCGATTATCTGCCTTGGCAGATTACGCATAGCTTCTGAGTATATATTCAATCTCTGACAACTGCGTCAGGGAGTCGACTCTTTGGCTCAGTGGTTAGAGCATTGGATTTTTAACTGGGAGGACCGGGTTCTATTCCCGCGAAAGACGGAATATTTTTTCAGCTATGCTTCATTCCTTTGTTACGACTTTCATGTCGTAAGACATGGCATTCACTTCCATCTAAATTGGGGTCTTACACTAATTTGTTTTTATGATCTTTGTCTATTTAATAAATTTGTGATTTTTTTTCATTGATTCTATTGTTTAGTTCCATCAGTTGTATGAAAAGCTGACAGGCCCTAGCAAGTGTGATGCCTCTTTCAAGGGAAATATTTTGTGTAGTTACACTTGTGCCCTGGAAGTAAGAAAATTTTACATTTTCCGTTGCACCTAAAAACCCTAAGTATTGGGACAGACATGCCCAAGTAAACTGTGTAAACCAAGATCAGTTGCATCTGATCAGGGTTTACACTATTTGCCTCTCATCCAGCTGTTTTTGTACACAAGGGCAATTAGTCAAATGACCTTTTTCCAGCTTCAGATTAACCTCGTGCTGAATAAATTAAGATGCCACACCCACTTGAAATTTCCAGCCAATCAGATTACTTGATCCAGATTGTTAATACAAATTTACACATGCTGAATGGCGTACAGAGTAGATCTAGATCAGTTGGCTACTAAAAGCCAACTGATCTGGATCTACCCTGTTTGCACAGGAAGGACATAACCGGGCTCAGCAGGACCAGGGTTAACCTTTACTAGTGTCTGTGCAAATTTAGCAGACAACAGAATGTTGATATTTTTTTTTCTGATTTTTTTCCAGCAAATGGACTTTGACTTGTCTCCTTAAATGAGAAACAGCATGCTAAATGTTAACTCTTAAAGTGCCAATCCTAACTGCAGCAGACGACTTTTTTTTTTTTTTTTTTTTTCAGGGAAAACAAGTGTTGACATTTCATGTGAATCGTCTGCCAAGTAGACGATCCACATGAAATGTCAAGACTTGTTTTCTCTGAAAAAAAAATTGAATGTCGTCTGCTACAAATTTTGCTTGGTGCTTTAAGGGTTAAGCATGGCCAGGAGTAATGATGTCCTATTTTTAGCTCACCTGAGCACAAAGTGCTCATGGTGAGCTATTGTGGTCAGTCAATGTCCATCGTCCGTCGTCAGGCATCAACAATTGCTTTAAAAGCCTACGCCTCCTACACCCCAGGGCCAATTGACTCAATACTTGGTAGGAAGCATCAGGGTCACCTGTAGATCAAAAATAGCTAAAATCGTGCCGATCAGAAATCCAAGTTGGCTGCCATGGCCGCCATCTTGAAAATCTATTTTTCGTTTCTTCTCCTGAACCGAAAGGCCAATTGACTCCAAACTTGTTAGGAAGCATCGGGATGACTTGTAGATCAAAAATAGCTAAAATCGTGCAGATCGGAAATCCAAGATGGCCGCCATCTTGAAAATATATTTTTCGCTTCTTCTCCTGAACCGAAAGGCCAATTGACTCCAGACTTGCTAGGAAGCATCGGGGTAACTTGTAGATCAAAAATAGCTAAAATCGTGCCAATCGAAAATCCAAGATGGCCGCCATCTTGAAAATCTATTTTTCGCTTCTTCTCCTGAACGGAAAGGCCAATTGCCTCCAAACTTGCTAGGAAGCATCGGGGTGACTTGTAGATCAAAAATAGTGAAAATCGTGCCGATTGGAAATCCAAGATGGCCGCCATGGCTATCTTGAAAATCTATTTTTTGCTTCTTTTCCTGAATCGAAAGGCCAATTGACTCTAAACTTGCTAGGCTGCATTTGGGTGACTTGTAGATCAAAAATAGCTAAAATCATGCCTATCGGAAATCCAAGATGGCCGCCATGGCAGCCATCTTGAAAATCTATTTTTCGCTTCTTCTCCTGAACCCAAAAGCCAGTTGACTCCAAACATGGTAGGAAGCATTGGGGTGACTTGTAGATCAAAAATAGCTAAAATCGTTCCGATCGGAAATCCATGGCAGCCATCTTGAAAATCTATTTTTTTGCTTCTTCTCCGGAACTGAAAGGCCAATTGACTCCAAACTTGCTAGGAAGCATCAGGGTGACCTGTAGATCAAAAATAGCTAAAATTGTGCCGATCATAAATCCAAGATGGCCGCCATCTTGAAAATCTATTTTTCACTTCTTCTCCTTACCCCGAATGCCAATTGACTCGAAACTTGGTAGGAAGCATCGGGTTGACTTGTAGGTCAAAAGTAGCTAAAATCATTCCAATCGAAAATCCAAGATGGCCACCAGGGTGGCCATCCTGAAAATCTATTTTTCTCTTCTTCTCCTGAGCCGAAAGGCCTATTGACTCCAAACTTTGTAGGACGCATCAGGGTAACTTGTAGATCAAAAGTAGCTTAAATCATGCTGATTGGAAATCCAAGATGGCCGCCATGGTGGCCATCTTGAAAATCTTTTTTTCGCTTCTTCTCCTAAACCCAAAAGCCAATTGACTTGAAACTTGGTAGGAAGCATCGGGGTGACATAGATTGAAATTGGCTAAAATCGTTCCGATTGGAAATCCAAGATGACTTCTTCTCCTGAACCAAAAGGCTTATTGACTTTAAACTAGGTAGGAAGCATCAGGGTGACCTGTAGATCAAAAATAGCTAAAATCATCCCTATCAGAAATCCAAGATGGCCGCCATGACAGCCATCTTCAAAATCTATTTTTCACTTCTTCTCCTTACCCCGAATGCCAATTGACTCGAAACTTGGTAGGAAGCATCGGGGTGACTTGTAGATCTAAAATAGCTTAAATTGTTTGGATCAGAAATCCAAGATGGCCAGTATGGCGGCCATCTTGAAACTCTTTTTTTCGCTTATTTTCATGAACCAAAGGGCCAGTTGATTTGAAAATTGGTAGGAAGGATTGGGATGACTTGTAGATATAAAAATAGCTAAAATCATTCCAGTTGGAAATCCAAGATGGCGGCCATCTTGAAAATCTATTTTTCCCTTTTTTTTTTTCTGAACAGAAAGGCTAATTGACTCGAAAGTTGATAGGATGCATTGGGGTGACTTGTAGATGAAAAATAGCTCAAATCGTTGCGATAGGGAATCCCAAATTGTGGCTATGGCTGCCATCTTGTTTATGTTTATTATATTTCCCTGCTACTGTGCTATTTACATGTATAAAATCATGATTCTTCAGAAACCAGTTAGCCAATTGCCTCCAAATTTCACATTGATCCTACTGTTGAAATGTGATTGAGAGTTTGTTCAAATGATCATGCTCCATTGACTGTCATGCCATATATAATATTCTTCTTCAAAATTAAGAACTGCTTAAAGGTAATTTCATTAGCTGCGATGACAGGACTGGGAAAATGTTGCATGACATCTGCATATCTGCAGTGACTTTGTCACTCAGGTGAGCGACCCGTGGCCCATGGGCCTCTTGTTCATTATACCTGTATTTTGTTGCATAGTTCAGGACAACTGTAAAACTTTTATGGTGTTTTATATAAAAAAAAAAGTGGAGATAAAAAGGAAATTCACAAGATGTATGAATTTTAATAGGTTCGTCATGAAATACATTAACACAATTTCTTGCCATATATCCTGTTATCAGCTATTAACCCTTGTCCTGCTGAACCCTGATATACCTGTCTTTGCAAACAGTGTAGATCCAGATCAGTTGGCTTCTTTCTGCACTGTTTGCCATTCAGCATGTGAATTTGTATCAACAACCTGGATCAAGTAATCTGATTGGCTGAAAATTAGAAGTGGGCAGGGCACCTGAATTTATTCAGCATGACAAGTGTTAAATCATTCCAGATGCATCAGCATGATCTATATGGCATATTTGATTGCTTGGTTACCACATATTTCACATGCATAGGAATGATAATTGAAGCAGACCAGGAGAAAAGAGGCCTTTGTGGACAGTGTACTGTAATAACCTTTCTTAGTATTGGAACTGACAGGCATTAGCAAACGGTGTAGACACAGATCAGATGCCGCAGAATGCGGCATCTGATCAGGGCCTACATTGTTTACTACTCATCCAGCAATATTTTGGTCGCATCAACAAGTAAGAAAATGGACTTTTCCAAATTTTATGACAAACATGGTATTTGGAATTGAGGTGGTCCTAATACTAAGGGTAATCATAACTGAACACAAGTGCTTTTTTTTTCAACCAAAAAGTTTTGACATTCTTCTTATTTATGCCTGAAAACATATGTTTTTATGGAGAAATAAGAAAAACATTTGATTGATATATAATGAGAGCTTTTAATCTAGAACTGTAAAAATAAGAAAGGTGTACAAATAAATATTTTTTCTTATAATCCATGAAAGCATGTGGGTACTGAAGCAGCTTGGCGCTTCTAATGAATACCAACAGGGTATGTTTTCCTGTGCAAATAAATACCATGTCTGACCCAAGTACCTCGTTGTGCACTTCAGTTTTTTTTTTTTTCAAAAAAAAGTGGAAAAATTTGTCAACAAATATCTACCTAATAAGGACACACTTTAACCCATTGTATACTTTAAAGGGGAACGCAACCTTAACAGGTATTGTGTTTTAAAGTAAAGAAATTGAATATTTAATGAGGTTTCATAAAAATTAGAATTCGTTTCATAAAGGTAGTTACTCTCATAAAGCTGGTTTATTTTGGCAGAAATGATTTTTTGTCACTAGAATTAAAGGATTATAAAAAATATGTAGCAAACTTATTCTTGAAAACCCTTTATAATTTGGTTTTGCATATTTAATTTGGGCTGTGTAATGTCACAAAGCCTACAATATGGCAGCATCCTTGACAGCCATTTTAAACATATTCAAACCACCATAACTTCCTTATTTCTAGGCCCATTTTGAAAGTTCTTGCATCAAAATAAGTGGCTTGTTAAGCATTTTACTCCAAGATATACTTACAACTTATATTGCGTTCCCCTAAGACTCTCCCACACGGTATATTGGAAGAGTCCAATTTCAATTTTAGATATGTACGACTATGAGATTTACATAATTATTCCTTGAGAAAAATGGCTAAACTACAGTAGAACCTTGATAATTCAAACTCAAATAATTCAAAATTCTCAATAATTCAAAGTAATTTTGAAGTCCCAACTAAAATATATGTATGCATTTTAACCTTCAATTATTCAAATGTGAAACCATTACCATTATTCAAAGTCTCAATAATTCAAACAAAACTGTTCGTTCCCTTGGACTTTGAATTATCGAGGTTCCACTGTATTTGCAAACAGTGGAGACGCTGATCAGATGCTGGGTTAAAGAAAGATTGGCAGAGGACTTCCTGAGGAGTGTATTAAATGATGCTTTTGGGATGCATTATGAAAACACGCCTATTTAAATATACTGAAAATTTTACCACCAAAAAATGAAAATTTTCGGATAAAAAGTTCTGATATTTTTCATATTTCTGCTCAAAACATAGATTGTGGGTACTCGTTAGAACTGCCTCATCAAGGCAGTTCTAACGAGTACCCACAATCTATGTTTTGAGCAGAAATTAGAAAAATAACATATACCCCTGTAAACCCCAGTTAACTACACAAAAGTGGGGTTTAAGGGTGTCAAAATTATATAGACATGTTTTCGTGATGGTTTTCTTTTTTTTTATTTGCTTTATATAAACATATGTTATTGGTACTCATTTGAATTGCATTGACTTGCCACAACATATATGCTTTTATAACCAAGAAGATAAAAGTACACAGGCTGTAATCTAAAGACTATGAAATTGCTTGGCTGTGTAATTAGGTTGTATATGGTAAATATTTTCTTATTTCTTCACAAACACATGTAGTGGATAGTGATTTGAATTGACTCCATGAGGAGACAATTTGCATGAAATACCAAAGCCTAATTTGTAGAAAAAATAAAAAAAAAAAAGAAATATTCAAATTGTCATCTGCTGCATGCTAAGCATTAAAGTACTTCTGTTATGACATTGAGAGTCCCAGGTACAAAATAAAATGTCAGCAGACTGACATGTATCTAATTTAATGCATGATGGGTCATAAAAAGTTAGAATTTTATGGTTCTATATGAAATTAAAAGGTCTTTAAAATGAATAAAGAAAATTCTTAAGATATTTCATAAGGCTTCAGAATTGAAGTAAACAAGGCTTTAGGGTGTTAAAGTACTTAGAAAGATATAGTGCTGTTGTTGTTGTTTTTTTCGTTCTGTTAAGATTTTTTTTTTTTATGAAAAAATTTAGGAGAGCTATAGTGCAGTAAGGATTGCTTGTGGTTCTGGTTGTTATGAGTTTTGATTCTTCTGAAATTCTGCTTATCCCTTAAAGCTCCAGTGATAATTGCAGGGGAATAATCTTATTAAATATTTTTCAAAAAAAAAAAAAAAATAAGATGCTTCTAATGAGTACCCACAGCATTTTTGAGGGGATGAGGTGGAGAAATTGAGAAAATTATCTCCTCCATAACAAGTCCTCTTATTAAAGTAAAACATTTTCATAGAATAATTTGGATGAAGTCTACTGAAAGTATTTTTCAACATTATAATAATTACACTAACTGCTGCATTAACAAAGTGACTGTTTGAGAAACTGATTAGTATATTATAAGTTCAGTGAAGTGTCACACACATTTAGTGTGGCAATTTTTTTTGGTAAAAAAAAAGAAATACATTTTACTATCTGGAGTTATGAATAATATTCAGCGCTCCAGATAAGAGGGGATATTGGATATTTTTTGTTTCCTATTTCTGCATGAAAACATATCAATATGTTCTGAGTACTCATCAGAAGTGCCTCACAGAGGGCTCTCTGTGAGGCACTTCTAATGAGTATCCACAACATATATTTTCATGCAGAAATAAGAAAAAAATGTCAATATTTTTGGTTGAAAAAGAAATGCCTTATCTGGAGCTATGAATTATGATAAACTAATCATCATAATGCCCTTTAATCTTTTGAAATGCATACTTAACATTCCACTAAGATCATCAACAGCCAAAACTATCTTGTATTGCTTGAGGGCTCCAGCTTGTACTTTGTGCTCAGTCATGCAAAAAGGGGCCCTCAGACTAAAGTGCACATGCAATCAGGGAAGGCTCAGCCCCTGCACATTCTACTCAGGAACTTCTTTTTTCAATGTGTATGAAGTCCCCCATTTACCCTAGCTATTATTACACCTTACCATACGCCTTTTTATACCCTGCCACACTATAGTGGCGGGGTATTATGGTATCATGTTGGCTATCCATGTGTCCGTCCGTCTGTCATATGTCCGTCTATCTGTATATTCGTTTCCGGATGATAACTTGAGTAAATATTGGCAAATTTCGTCAATTTTTGACAGAGTTATCTGCCCGCGACAGGTCAGTATTTTCATTTCTGGATGATAACTTTAGTAAGTATAGATGGATTTTCACCGAACTTAGTGTGTGCATTGATTTTGTGGAGATCTGCTTTGGAATTGCTGATGGGCAAATTTCGTCAATTTTTGACAGAGTTATATCCCCGCGACACTTCCGTATTTTCATTTTTGGACAATAACTTTAGTAAATATCAATGGATTTTCACCAAACTTGGTATGTGCATTGATATTGTGGACATCTGCTTTTAGATTGCTAATGGGTGAATTATGTCGAGTTTTGACAGAGTTATCTGCCCGCAATACATACATATTTTACTTGCATATGTGCATTAACATTGTGGGGATCTGCTTTGGGATTGGTCATTGGCAAATTTCGTCAATTTTTGACGCAGTTATCTGCCCACGACATAATAATGTTGGGGTATTATCGTTTCAAGTTTTATTACCCTAAATAATGGTACATCATGACAGGCATGACTCCTTACCATACTTATCCTAAAATTTGAACAGTTCCATTTTCATACCAGTCGATGTCTAATACTTCTGGGCCCAGTTGTTCAAAGCATGGTTAGCTTAACAAGCTTGTTAAGGGTCAAAATGTTAACTGTTCTAGTATTATTTTAGTACAATATCTATTTCACAGGCATTTTCGCTGAAAAAATGTGAGTAGCTTTTGCAAATGCAAAAGCTACTCATATTATTTCAGCAAAAATATTAGCGTATATGCCTTATTTAATGATCAAAGTTTTAACGATATGTCAACTAACAACATTGTTAGTTTTGAACAACTGGGCCCTGGAAAAGTGGAAATAGTGTAGACCCAGATCAGTCACTGCATTCTGCAGTGTTTGATTGGGGTCTGCACTTTTTTTACTCAATTCTTGTATTTTCCCTAAATATTGGGGCACTTTAATTCTTTACCATATTTGTCCTAAACTTTGAACACACCCATTTTATTATACTTCTTGATGTGTCAGAAAATTGATGGATGGGAGGCAAACTTATAAACACTGGTCAAACACTGCATTCTGTGGTATCTGATCAGGAGCTACACTGTTTGCAAATGCCCATTTGTCCTACTACTCACAGTAAAATATGTGTCCATTGATCATGTAAATGGACATTGAAGGCCCTGATCACTATGTGATTACACAGGCTAGTCTCTTAATTGGTTGACTGCACATATGATATGGGGCCATTAAGGGCCCTTTTTTCTTGTTGGGGCTTATGCAGTTTTCATGAAGAAGGAAAAATATTTCTGTTGAATACCTTCTTTATCAAGGGGTCTGTTGTTCATTACCACTTTGACAGATTTTAAATTGATAATCTTTGAAGAGTTGTTAGCACATTAATACAGGGGAATGTAATCTATTCCTTGAATTTACATGGTGAGAAGTTCTTTTCTCTATTGCTTGGAGCAGTTACTAACCTTTACCTTTCTATGGGCAAATTCAGCAGACAACAAATTGATGATACTTTTCCTATTTTTCCCAGAAAACAGGTTTTGACTTAAAGGCCAAAACCTGTTTTCTGGGAAAAATAAGAAAAAAAAAATCAGTATGTCCTCTGCTGCTGCATTAAATAACCAGTATTAATGACCATATTTACCCAAACTATTTGGATGCTATAACTTGCTAACGTTTGTACAAGTCCATTTTTACTACCTATTGATGCTTCTAAAACTGTCGCTTGAGTAGCGAACAAATAGACCCAGATCAGAAACTACATTCTGCTACATTTGATCTGGATCTACTCTGTTTGCTCAGACCGACCTGTCACAATGTCTTAATAATTATGGTAAGTAGGGTTGTCGGAATTCAAGTAATCTTGGTATGTTATTCCTGTTAAAAAGATTTACCGAATTTATCTTAAATATTGCGGCAGACAAGCCTTAGCAAACAGTGTAGATCCAGATCAGATGCTGCTTTATGCAGCATCTGATCTGGGTCTACACTGTTCGCTACTCAGCCAGCTGGTTTTTTTTTAGACAAATTTGGAAAAAAAAAAAAAAAACAGACTTGTTCAAATTTTAGGACAATTTTGGTAAGGAGTTCAGGTGTCCCAATATTTAGTGCAAATGCGGTGAATATCTTTTCAATGTGTTTTGTTAAGAGATCAAGATATTGTTATGAATTTTAAGTCAGATATCATCCAGTTTGGCTTTTATCCAGTTTATTCATAACTTTGGTATGTTGCATGTCTGTTTACTCAGAAGCTTGAGTTTGTGGTAAAAAGCAAGTATCGGCAAAGTAAATATGATTTTACATTATATGTAATTTATCTTAGTTTCTTTTTCCTCTTTCTTTTTTTACATAGGATGCAAAAATTGCATACTGCATGCAGGACCTGGGAGGATTAATACTAAGAAAGTCACCAATTATTATTACCTGTTACCATTATTTGGATTATAGCTTCCCTCTTAGTCTTACATTCAGAGGTAGCCAGTTTCTATCCCAGCTTGGCCACATGACTTCGTGTCACCAGTTCCTATCCCAGTTGGAGAGATTTCTCATGAAATCATTTCTACGGTCATTCTCCCCAGTTGTCAGATACTGGCAAAAGTTTGTGCTGAAGTATTGCATTACCCTAACTGCCTACAGGACTAAGCCTACCCCAAGAAAAAGTGTCAATAGGTTAACTTACTGGCTCAACTTGACCTTAATAATGTTGACTGGGCTGTAAAACTCCCAACCCAACTCAACTCTCCAAAAACTTCTTTTCATTAAGTTAACCCTTATCCTGCTGTTCACGACAACCCCTACCTTTGCAAACACTTAACAGTGTAGATCCAGATCAGATGGCTTCTGAAGAAGCCATCTGATCAGGATCTACACTGTTTGTCATTCAGTTTGTGAATTTGAATGAAAACATTATATGATTTAATCTGATGGCCTGATAGTCAGAAATGGATGTGGCTAATTAAATTATTCAGCAGGTTAAAAGAATGGAAATTCCTTTTAGAGTAGAGGCCATTTCAAAAGGGAGGCAAAAATAATTTTGACAAGCGTTGCATCCCCTTAAATTGAAATAATATGATGAAAGACTTGGCGGTGAAAAGTTGCCAAACCCGTGGTTAGGACTATTATAAATGCCTTAAAACTTTCCCCAGATGAACTTCAACTTTAATAAATTTGGTACCACAATTATCCTAAATATTTTGACACCTTAACTGGCAACCGCAAGTTTAACAAGTCTGGTTCACTACCTGATGCTTTGTCTAAATGTTTTGACCAAAAAAAAAAAAAAAAAAAATTAATGCATAGCATGCAGGGTAAACTTTTCAGCAGATGACATTTTGAAATATTTTTCTTAATTTTGCTGAAAACTAGGACTTGACATTTTATGCAAATTGTCTGTTTTGGAGGCAGTTTGCATGAAATGACAAATACTGGTATTTTTTTTCTGGGGAAAAAAAAAAAAAAAAGATTGTTGATTTGTCATCTGCTGAATTTTCCCAAGTAGCATGCTCAGTTTTAAGCAAACTGTACAGAGGATGATAAGACAGTTTGATCTGAGTCTTCATTGTTTTCACTGGATTGTGACTTGTCCAGATATTTAATATAAATATAGTTATGACATTAAATGCCTTAATTTGTTACCATACCAGGCAGATGCAGCAGACAACAATTGATGATTTTTTTTCTTAATTTTCCCAGAAAACAGGCTTTGACATTTCATGCAAAGGAGACAGTTGCATGAAATGCCAAAGCCTGTTTTCTGGAAAAATAAGATAAATATTTCAAAATGTCGTCTGCTGAAATTTTTACCCAGCATGCTAAGCGCTAAGAAAAGAGAGGAAGTAGTGATCTTGAGTCATTGGTTGTCACAGGTATGCTATTCCTGAATTGTTATTCAGTTCGAAAATTATTTTTGGAGTGCTTCGTTTGTTTAAGTTTAGTTTTTTAATGGTTTTTAGTTTTGTGGATTATAAAAAATATATAAAGGTATTATACCATTGTCAATTTCATGTGACCTGAAATTTAGCATCAATCTTTTAAAATAAATTTGAAGGAAAAAAAAAAAAAAAGGAAACACAACCCTTTAAGTCGTTAATATATTTAGCCGGCCCCGGTGGCTCAGTTGGATGCGCCGTCCGACTGGAGACCAGGAGGTCGCGGGTTCAACCCCCGACAAGGTCGGCAACATTCTTTCGTGGAGATTAATCATGAAATATTTTCTACGGTCATTCTCCCCAAGAAGGGCAGTTGTCAGTTTCTGGCGAAAGAATGTGGCGAAAGAATGTGCACAATACTGGTTAACCGCTTAGAGGACTAAGCCTGCCCAGTAAACGTGTGGTTAGGTAAACTGACCGCGCTCGACATGATCCCATTGGGTTGACTGGGCCGTAAAACCTGAACACAAAAAAGTCGTTAATATGCTGTAAGAGGACTGGATTATTATTACACATTTGTAGCTATTTTGTTGATTTTATACCCTGCCACATGACAGTGTCGGGGTAAAAACCTGGCCCGCCACACAATAGTGTCAGGGTATTATGTTTTCCCCTCTGTGCCTGTCTGTCCATCAGCAAGTCTGTCCATCAGTGCTTGGTTTCCATTCTCTTAACTTGAATAGTTTTTGATGAATTTTATTCAGATTCTGCATACTCATTTATATTTGGGGTGGGGTTGAGTGGTCTGAGATTGTTAGTGGGCATAATCAGTTAACCCTTGTCCTGCTGAACCCGATATACCATGCTTTTGCAAACAGTGTAGATCCAAATCAGTTGGCTTCTGAAGAAGCCAACTGATCTGGATCTGCACTGTTTGCCATCAAGTATGTGAAGTTATATCAACAAACTGGATCAAGTAATCTGATTGGCTGAAAATTGGAAGTGGGCGTGGTATCTTAATTTATTCAGCAGGACAAGGGTTAACTTTTGACAGAGTTACTCTCCTTGCTTACCAATGAAATTGGTTTCTACTGAATACCATGAGAACAAATCAGTGAAACTTCATATTCTATCAAATGATGCTGACAATAATTTGATTCAAATTATCATCAGCATATTCAGTCAATTAAGAAATAGATCAGCTCTAGCAGTGATTTATTGAGTAATAAATCACTGTTTGGAGGTCAGTTGTAAAGTAGATCAAATCACGAGCACGGAGCGCGAGTGATTTATCTTCTTACAACTGACCGACAAACTGTGATTTATTCCTCAACAAATCACGCACAAGAGCTGATCTATTTCGATTCTAACACATAGAAAACGACGAAAAGGTAATTGTATCCTTTAGATTTTTCAAACTTTCCGCCATCGAATAAAGAAATCCCGCCAAAAGTTTTGACTGTAATGCTGACGTTTACATGCATTTCTTACGTTGCTGAAGCGAGAAAGACGACGTTACACAGTCTAGCGTCGTAGAAACTAAGACTGACGTCAGCAGCGTGTCGAAATGACGTCGGAAAGGCGCCAGATAGCGTCGCGCGTTTCCGCCCAGTGATTTATTGCATAATATATCACTGAGTTTAACCATTGGCTATATAGGCGAGGAGTGTTAGAATTGTCAACAGTTATTGCCCTTGGTTACCGGTACTTACAAAAAAATGGTTTCCTGTGAATATCTTGAGAAAGAATTGATGGATTTGGATGAAATTTTTTATATCAAATATGATATTAATATCCTCCTTGGGACTATTACTAGGCATTTTTCATCAGTTTTCAACAGAGTTACTGCCCATGCTTTGGGACAGAATGTGGTTTTCTTTCAATATCATGAGAATATGAATTAATGGGTTTGGATTGAAATTTCATATATTGAAGTATTCCATTTTTCAGATATATTGTTTTCTCTGGTTTATTCAACAAACAACAATTTTGTGGTTTGGGCAGAAAATCTATTACTGTGTACCCTGAGTCAAACATATATACATATATACAAGGGAGAAAACTTTTATTGACTTTTTATTTGCTTTTCCTCCACACTAAACCCTTCTGAAAAGAGGTCAACTCAAAGATGGAAAGAATTTGCTCCCTGTGAAAGTAATTTTTTTTCTTTTAGAGCAGACCCAGTTACTCTTTCTCGGAAGGCCTTCATAGCCTACATATCAATAGCATGGGCACTTCTAATGAGTACCCACAACATATATTTACTTGGAAAAATAAGAAACAAATCTTGATATTTTTGGTTGAAAAAGGCATATCTTATCTATTGATTTGGCTTTGCAGCATTTTCACATAGGTGCACTAACCCTCAAATGCCTTAGAATGCCAATCACAACACTTTTATTTATTTTTTATTTTTATTTATTTTATTTATTTATTTTTTATTTTTTTTTTTTTCATTTTCATTTTCATAGAAAATAAGTCTTGACATTTCATGTGAATCTTCTGCCAAGCAGATGATTAACATAATGAATTTAGGATAAATAAAGTATGGAGTTTTGCTGCATTACTTATGTTTAAGTACATTTTTATTGGTCACACCTCAGTGTGTTTGCATTTGAAAGAATTGCCAGTTGGGTTATTAAAAGAAATAAACTTAAGGAATTCACGTTATTGATAATGATCTCTCGTTTTGAAAGCTCACGTGTCCCTGAATTGTATATCATTTATGAATTATTTATTTTGTTGACAGAGGATTCATAAAAGTTCATTTTGTGAATAGGTTTACTGTAGTTACCCTAATATTGGGATACCTTCTCCTTACCATACTTGTCCTAAAATTTGAAAACAAGAAATAACAGGAAAGAATTTTAATTAAGTCCTGACTGAAAGAAAACCAAAATTTACACTAAAAAGATTACAGCTAGATAAGAAAATGATTTGAATAATAGATAAAATAAAAGAAAATAAAATTGAGTAAAGGTATTTGTAAACTTCAAATTTTAAAGGGTGCTCTTAGTAGGAAAATATTTTACTACATTTTCTTCCATTGATTTTAAACTTAAGCAAATTGTGTGGTAATTAGATCAAATATGGTAAGAGTCAGTATAAATTTTAAGGTGAACCCCAAAAGTGTTGTATTCAAACATAACTGTATTACTATGGCGTCAGATCTGGGTCTGCACTGTTTGCCAGTTACCCGTTTAGGGGTCTCCCAACTACAATGGGTTAAGGTAGTTGTCCACTTGATTATCATTGACCAATGTAATCAAACTGCACATTAGACGATCCAGGTAAAGGTTATTTATAGCCGCACTTTTCTTGTCGCTGTGACATTATAGTGATTTTGATAGAGGGTTATCCGTAAAACCTGGACTGGGACATTTGGGATATTGGCAAACAGTGCAGACTCAGATCAGATGCCGCAGAATGCGGGGTCTTATCAGGGTCTGCAGTATTTGCTTAAATTGTAGGACTGTAAAGGTTAGGACTGTTCATGACAATTTTCCAAGCCTACACTCAGAAACAATCTATCCACCAGTGCTGTCAGTGCTTTGATTAAGCCCATCGCCAGATAGTGAAATTGAGATGTTCAAATGTCAATCGTGGTGCTCAAATTTCAGATTAAGTACAGAGAGACGTTATGCTGTCCATATACTTAGGATTTTTATGGTATTTGTAGATAAGGCGCTTTTTGCAACTAAATGGTAAAAACTATTGTATTGATTTTGCCTCGTAAACATATATTGTGGGTACTCATTAGAAGCACCTCACAGAGGTACTTCTAATGAGTACCCACAACATATGTTTTTATGGCAAAATAAGAAAAATATTTATCTGGATACCTGTCTTATCTATGGCTGTGTTGGTTCAAGTGGTGAATGTGTCATTTACTTTATTAAATGATATCATCTGACTTAAAAAAAAAAAGAAAGAAAAGATGAACAAAAAATGTAGTGACCTACAAATATAGTGGGTGCTTAACGCTTAGCACTCTGGGTAAAATTTTCAGCAGACGACATTTTGAAATATTTTTCTTATTTTTCTCAGAAAACAGGATATGACATTTCATGCAAATTGTCTCCTTAGGAGACAATTTGCATGAAATGTCAAATCCTGTTTTCTGGGAAAAATAAGAAAAATATCATCAATCTGTCGTCTGCTGAAAATGCCCAGAGAGTGGTAAAGGTTAAAATATAGTTGGAGCAAACATATTAAACTTCGCAGCAAACAACACTCAAATATAAAAAACTAATATGTGTCATGAGATTGTTTCTTAACCCTTAAATTGCCAAGCAAAATTTGTAGCAGACGACATTCTAAATTTTTTTTTTTTTTTTTTTTTTTTCAGAGAAAACAAGTCTTGACATATCATGTGACTTGTCTACTTGGCAGACGATTCACATGAAATATCAATACTTGTTATCTCTGAAAAATGAAAAATAAAAAAATAAAAATTGATGCTGCTGCAGTTGTGATTGGCGCTTTGAGGGTTAATTATTAACAGTTCAGAGGTTGAGTATGTGCCTAAATCTCACTTGTGCAATAACGTCTTTAAGTGTTTGGCCAACTACCAAATTTGGTTAAAATACAAGTATTGACAATATGCCAGTAAAATTTTCTGAATTATTGAAGGCATGACAATTAAATCCTGGCTGCTGACTAATTGCCAATATCCTCTTATAAACAATAGAATTTAATCTTTTTCTTAAACTATTTTATGGTATGTCATTGCCGTAGATGAGAGAGGTATCGGGTAATAATTTTTCTTATTTCTCCATGAAAACGTATGTTGTGGGTACTCGTTAGAAGTGCCTCACTGAGGTACTTCTAATGAATACACACAACATAATGTTTTCATGGGGAAATAAGAAAATAATCAAAACTTTTTTTGGTTCAAAAGAAGGCTTTACCTGGAGCTTTGATGTTTGAAAATTTGATAGGGTTAAAAATACAGGTAATTGACTAGTTGCCAGCAAGCTTACTGTGGAATGTACAACACTTAGCATGCTGGGTAAAAATTTCAGCAGACGACATTTTGAAATATATATATATATTTCTTATTTTTCCCCCAAAATTTGAGGCTTTGACATTTCATGCAAATTGTCTCCTCAGGAGACAATTTGCATAAAATGTCAAAGCCTATTTTCTGGAAAAAATAAGAAAAATATTCCAAAATCTCAATTTGTCGTCTGCTGAATTTGCCCCCCGAAAGTGGTAAAGGTTAATACTTTGACACAACAGGTATTTATTTACTTGTCGAATTCCTGGGTTATCAGACCATGATATTTACGACACTCAAATATGTTAAACAGCTATGAACAGTATTATTGTCTAATACCCCATATAGTGTTTGACGGGATCAATTGTATTTCGGATATTAGAAAGAGCGCCTAGAGTTTAGCGTGGCTAGTAAAATTTGTGGATTTAAGAATTATGGTAGTTTGTGATTGAGTTCTTGTTATTGTTGGAATATTATTGAGAAGTTTGGATATTTTATTATTAAGTTGGAATAAATTGGATAAAACTATAATTAACATAGAAGTTTTGGATTACTTTTACTGAAAAAAGTGATTTTGATTAAAAGAAACAAACATGATTTTAGGTAAGCAGACATTTTAATTTTTTCCCGTTTTTTTTTTTTTTTTTGTTTGTTTGTTTTTTTCAGTTTGACGAAACAAAATTGTTATATACAGAGAATTAATTTGTGTAATAGTTTTTTCTTTATTTGTGTTTATATTCTTATTAATGTATATAAATGGTTTCTTTTTATGCATTTATTTATTGTAAAAAGAGTACTGAACATTGTTGATATTGTTATGTATCTAAATAAAGAAGGGTAATTTATCAAGTTGGTAGGAAGCATATTTTTAGCTAATTTTTGTTCTTGTTGTTGGTTTTCATATCCAGCAAGCCTTCTTCATTGGTCAATTTATCATTTATTTTTCACCATTTTTGTGCAGATAGAAGTATTATAAGCAGTAACAGGATAAGCAAAATGAAACTACGAAGTAATTTACCATCACGAAAACATACCTATATGGACCCCCTTAAATCCCACTTTTATATAGTAAAACTGGGGTTTACAGTGGTTTAGATTATTTTTCTTATTTCTTCTCAAAAACGTAGATTTTGGTTACTCATTAGAATGATTACCGGCGAGGCAGTTCTAGCGAGTACCCACAATCTATATTTTGAGCAGAAATATAAAAAAAATGTCAGAATTTTATCTGAAAACTTTCAGATTTTGGTGGTGAAATTTTCAATATATTTGAATAGTTGTGTTTTCGTAATGCCATGTGGCCAATGATATAGTGAAATCAGAGGAAATAATTTGCACGTTTTCATGGAGAAATAAGAAAATATCAATATTTTTTTGATTAATTAAAAAACAAACAAAATACCTTATCAGCAGCTATGTAAATATATATATATATATATATATATTTTTATTTTTTTTTGATAAAAACAAGTTTCTTTAAATGAAATTCATTTTTAAAAATATTTTCTTATATGTATCTAGTATGTACTATAGCCTATAGGCCCTGATTAACATAAATATTGCCATGAGATCTTGCTTAACTAAGTAATTTAAAAGTGCTAATTGTTTGTGCAGTCTTTTATTAGATTAGATATGATTAAATCAAACAGAATACCATAAATTCTTGCAGAGATATTATAGACCTGTGACAAATTCCAGGTAGGCATGAAGCCCTGGAGCTGCCTGTCTTTTATTTTTAATATTTCGTTTCACCTTATGTTGGAAACTTTTATGTTCTTCGCATATATTGATTTTAAATTTCACTATATGACTGTGTCTTATTTCTGTTTAACAATTTTAATTATAACTTTTACATTTTAGTAGTTTTTATACATGTACACTACAACCTCTTTATAACACGGTTCATTATAACACAGTTTTGGATATAACACGGTTCAAAGATGGATCTCAAAAATGTATAGATTATATTGAAAAATGACCATAATTGGTCATTTTTCAATGTAATCTATACATTTTTGTTTGGATATAACACGGTTGTTTAACTAACACGGTTTATGCTATGGATCCCAATAATAGTGTTATAAACAGGTTGTGGTGTACTTACAAACACTTTACTGCATTTTAGTGTGAACACAGGTGCTCCTATACAGGAGGATAATATGCTCCAAAGAAGCATGTTAGAGAAAAAAAAATCAGCAGACAACATTTTTCTTATTTTTCCCAGAAAACAGGCTTCAACATGACGTGCATTTCCATGAAATATCAAAACCTGTTTTATGGGGAAAATAAGTCAAATATCATCAGTCTGTTGTCTGCAGAGATGATGAAGGTTAATTTGTGGGTTGATCAATAATTGATAGAACTTTCTGTCTCTTTTCAGAACGTACAAGCAACAATTTGAACAGCCCTGAGGAATTGTACCAAGAGTTTCATACCAATATGTCACAGTTCAGAGAACCACCGCCATATCCAGGACATTCAAAACAAACAAATCAGCCAGGTAATCATTTTCTTGGGCATGTACTTTGCATGGGTTGGGGTAGGGGGTTGGTTTGGTGGGTGAGTGAGTTTTGCAGCCAATGCTTATTTATTGTCCCTCTGTATATCATACACAAGATGTTGCAAATCAAGGAGAGATAAAAGGAGAAAAAGAAAAAATTTTACTTCTCATAGTTGTTGATGTATTTAGAAAAAAAAAGAAAAAAAAAGAGAGAGAGAAAAAATATGAGAAACTGCCAAAGTTCATTATCACTTTGCATGCTGGATAAAAAGATTTAGCAGACAACATTTTGAATTTTATTTTTTTCTTTTCATTTTTTTTTTTTTTTTTTTTTTTCTAGAAAATGGGATCTGACACTTCATGCAAATCATTGCATGAAGTGTCAGATCCTATTTTCTAGGAAAAAGAAGAAAAAATATCATCAGTTTACTGTCTACTGAATTTTGCCTTTAGCATGGTTAGTGTTAAAATGAAGACAAACCATTATAAGTTTACCGAGTGCCTCCTGCATATAATTTCATCATTATGCTAGTTGCATAATATTGAGGAAATGTAGTGGTGCAGTCATTAATTATGTAAAATATAAATTTAGTTTCATTAAAATATTTAGATCATCTCATGAATTTAGTAATAAATCACCACTTCCTTGAAGATGGTAAAAATGCTTAGCATGCTGGGTAAAAAAAGACAACAGTAGTATAGGGCGGCACTTTGGGTAATACTACTGACAACACATTGAAATATTTTTCTTAATTTTCACAAACTTTAACATTTTATGCAAATTGTCTCCTTAGGATTTGAATAACAGTAATAGAACACACCTCAGATATATGTGCTCCACATGGACCTCATTTCTCTACAAATCTGCTAATGGTGGCCAGTTACCACTCTCTCGGCTTATTCAGCAGACCTTGGTAGCTCAGTCGGAGTCGGATGCCCGTCCGACTGGTGATGATCCCGCCATGTCCAGCAACATTCTTTCGTGGAGTTTGATCATGAAATATATTCTGCAGTCATTCTTTCCCTTCCACCGATTCAGTTTCTGGCAAAAGAATGTGCACATGTACTAGTAAACCGCTTAGAGAAAAATGGCCGAGTTGGATATGACCCTTATGGGTTGACTAGGCCTTAACCTTTAAAACGCCAAGAAAACCTGCATCAAAAAATGACGTCTGTTTATGTCGTCTGCTGAATATTCTTGCAAACTTTTCAAACCTATTTTATGCATACAGGCAAACAGTGTGGACCCAGATCAGGAGCAGTCTGATCTGGGTCCACACTGTTTGCAAAAATGACTTATAAATTCACAAGCAGATGACAAAGCAGACGACAATTGTTGTGATTGGCAGTTTAAGGGTTAAACCTCAACGCAAAATTCAGCAGCAGACAAATTGACAGTATTTTTTTTTTTTTTTTTTTTTTCTCCAGAAAATAGGTTTTGACATTTCATGCAAATCGTCTCCTTAGGGAAAACAGGCTTATTTCAGGCCAAAAATATTTCAAAATATAGTCTGCTGAAATGTTAAACCAGCATGGTTAATGTTAAAGAAAAAATTAGCAGTCAAATTGCGTATGTACTAACACATCATACTTTCTGTTTCAGGCTTACGACTAAGTTTTTCGGGAAGCGAGACAAGCACTGATGTATCAGTGTCTTCAACAGAGAATTTGGCATCATGTCAGAGACAAGAGCCACAAGGAGAAGAAACTCAGACTCAACAGAGTTGTTTCCCTTATGATATTAACACAAGCACAGACAGTAGTTATAGTATCTTAGCGCGACTGGGCATGCCAACTTCGGGCATGGAATTACAGTCGCAGAACACTCCTCAGATATACGTGACAGGCAATACCCCTCCACATGGGCCTCATTTCGCTACAAGCCCGTCACATGGACAAGGATATTATATGTCGAGTGAAAGTGGATTTTCTAGTGCTTCAAATTCAAGTTCAAAATTAACTATGCAGGATTACCAGGTGATTTCACCGAACACATCAAAACAGTCGAGTACGTTCAGTTCTCCCACCAGTGTTTCTTCATATAATAGTAGTACATTATACGCTAATTATCCTTTCACACAGTTTTCTGGAATTGATCCAAATTTGGTGCAATTTTCGCAATCAGGCCAAATGATACCTCAGTATTTATCGTCTCTTCCACCACCGCCGGAATATCCAGGACTTCATAAACAAGATATGCTAGAGAGACCAGAACAAAGACGATCGTACGAAGTGCTTGGTAAACCTGATATTCCAGGTGTCCGGTCTCAACCTGATTTATCCACATTCTGGGAATCTCGGGGCAGTGGAAGTGGACTGCATCACAGTGGCTCATCAGGGTCAAAGGAAGGCTCTCAACAGTCATTAGAACAAGCGTAAGTAGTTAACCTTTAACCTTTACCACTCTCTGGGCATTTTCAGCAGACGACAAAATATGTTATTTTTCTTATTTTTCCCAGAAAACAGGATTTGACATTTCATGCAAATTGTCTCCTTAGGAGACAATTTGCATGAAATGTCAAATCCTGTTTTCTGGGAAAAATAAGAAAAATATTTCAAAATGTCGTCTGCTGAAAATTTTACCCAGAGTGCTAAGCGTTAAAGCACCAATCATGACTGCAGCAGACAACATTTTGATTTTTTTTTTTTTTTTTTTGAAGAAAATAAGTTTTGACATTTCAAGTGGAATGTCAAGACTCTTTTTGTTGGAAATGTAAAAACAAGATTAGAATGTTGTCTGCTACAAATTTGTTATAAGGTTTAACCCTTAAAGCGCCAAGAAAATCTGCATCTGAAAATGTCGTCTGCTTATGTCGTCTGCTGCATCTTCTTGCAAACTTTTCAAACTTACATTTTGCATATAGGCAAACAGTGTGGACCCAGATCAGATTGCTCCTAAAGGAGCAGACTGATCTGGGTCCACACTGTTTGCAAGAATGACTTTTAAAGTAACCGACAGAAGACAAAGCAGACGACAATTGTTGTGATTGGCACTTTAAGGGTTAATGCACATATTGGAAGAAAAGATCCTCATGAATAGTTTTGGTGATAGAATCTCATGCTAGAAAGTTTTCATATTAAGATAAATTGAATTTTTCAGTCAGATTTTCATCTAGAACAATGCTACACTTAAAAGGTAATTTCCTTTAATTAATATTTTGACTGTGTTTCTCTAAATATTTGGACAGAGTGTCCTGAGCAAGCCATGTAGACCCAGGTCAGATACTACAGAATAAGGTATCTGGTTAGGGTTTAAACTGCCACTCATCCAGCAGTTTTTAGACAAATCAGTAAACTGTGATTGTAAACAGTAAACTGTTCATTGTAGATGTTACAGTGCTGAGTAAACTGTGATTGTAAACTGTTCATTGTAGATGTTACAGTGCTGAGTAAACTGTGATTGTAAACTGTTCATTGTAGATGTTACAGTGCTGAGTAAACTGTGATTGTAAACTGTTCATTGTAGATGTTACAGTTCTGAGTAAACTGTGACTGTTAACTGTAAGAACTGTTCAGTGTAGATTTTACATTTGAACTGTTACATAAATAATGAGTCATTTACTGTTTTGCTGTTTACAATCACAGTTTACTCAGAAGTGTTCTGAGAAAAATTGATTGTAAACAGCAAAATTGCTCATTTTAGATGTTACCGTTTTAGATTAATTTATGATTGTAAACGAAAAACTGTTCATTTCAGATGTTACAGTGCTGAGTCACGAATACAAGAGTATGACAACATCGCATTACAAGCAACAAGGATGGTAGAAGTATTGACAGAAGAGAATAAAGGTCTCAGAGAAAAACTAGCCATTAATGACAAGAAAGTCTTAAAATTACAAAAGGTATGTTCTTAGAAGAGATTTGATATAAATGATTTTTTCTTATTTCTCCACGAAAATGTGTTTGTTAATGGTACTCATTAGAAGCACCTCAATGAGGCTCTCCTAATGAGTACCCATATCATATGTTTTCATAGAGAAATAAGAAAAATATTACGTGGATACCCCATCATATTTGGTGTTAAGCTGCACTAAAGAAATTATCAGGCATAGCTCTTGATAAGATGCTTTTTTCAATCCAAAAGCATTGATATTTTTTCTTATTTCTCAACAAAAACATATGTTGTGGGTACTCATTAGAAGTGCCTCATTGAGGCACTTCTAATGGGTACCCACAGCATATGTTTTCGTGCAGAAACAAGAAAAATCTTTACCGGATAGCCACTCTTATCTAGACTTATGACTGTACCAAAGAAATTATCCATCATGTGCAGTGTAAGTATTTCATCATCATATGCATAGCAACAGATAAGGTGCTTTTTTTTCATCCGAAAAATGCTGAGATCTTTCTTATTTCTCAACAAAAACATATGTTGTGGTACTCATTAGAAGCGCCTCGGCGAGGCGCTTCTAATGAGTACCCACAACATATGTTTTTGTCGAGAAATAAGAAAAATATTATGCGGATACCACCTTATCTGTAGCTATGCATATGTACACTTTCCCGCTGTGTATTCAACTGTAACAGTGGCAACAAATTTGCCTAAAGCCACATGATTTGATTGATATTTGCGGTAATACAAATGGATTATATTAAACGATTTTCTGAAGGTATTGACCGAATTCAGTCATATTGATGTAAGAAGTCATACTGACTTACAAAGCCATCTTTATGAAAGGGATAGTAACTAGCCAGGGGCAAAATTTACAGTGCTGTCTTTATTGTGATAAAAGATTACTACAATCATTAAGTGATCATTTTTGTCCACATTTTTCCCAATTCGTGCTCTATTGAGGTGTCAGACAAAAATTTGTATTAACCAAGCTTTATTGTCCGCCAAATAAGGCAAGTAATGGCGTGTTACATAAGCTGTGGACATGGTCAAAGTCACGTAAGCAAAAAAGGAATGGACCAGACCTCAAATCCTTTGTATATACGACAAAGACAGGTACTTGTCATTTCACCGCAGCTAGTCAACCTATATTTTCTGGAGTAAAATCCATACATGTAAACAGCATTTTATCGTAGACAGATAGATGCTATTAAGTGTGTTTTTTTAACCCCAAAGGTGCCAGTCACAAGAAAAGCAGGCTTCGCTGAAGATTCACATTATATCAAGCCTTCTTTTCTCTCTGAAAGAAAAAAAAAAACAACCCGGTAACAGTGTCATATGCTAGAGTTTTGTATGGTGTAATAAGTGGACTTGGTACACTTGATACATGTTTTGCCATTTTTTGAAAGGGAGACAACTTTTATGACTTCTGTTGCTTTCCTGCACCCCAAACTCCTTCTGAAAAGGGATCTACTCTAAAAGGAAAGAATTTGCTCCTAAGGGGAGAAAATACTTCCTTTTTAGAGCAGATCCCTTTTCTGAAAGGAGACAAAACAGTTTTTTCAGAGTTGCCTCCCCTGAAAGTGTATCCATTCCCCTTTAGGTAATAATTATTCTGAAGCCTCTGCATGGCCAAGTGGTTAGTGTTCCTGGCCCTGAGGTTATAAAATATTTTTCATGCTCAGCTCAGCATGAAATTTTTTCTGCTAATAAATATGAAAATGCCAACAATAGTTGGCATTTTTATATTTATTAGCAGAGAACTTTTGATGCTCAGTAATGTTTAGCAAGAAAGAATTTGCAATTGTTAGTAATTTTAGATTTATTAACAGGACAAATTTTATGCTCAGTTGAGTTGAGCATGAAAAAAATCTTATAACCTCGGAGCCAGACTTTTGACCATGAGGTCCTGGATTTGAATCCCACTGGAGGTGAAATTCAGCTCATGAATATGCAGTGCTACATTGCATAGAGCCTTTCATTATCATCCTTCCATCATCTTGATATGACCTAAATAATGTTGAAAGGGATGTAAATTTCCAAAACATTGTTAAGAATTATTATTCTTCTTGCAGTTCGAACTGGAGATTCAGAAGGTCCATGAAGCATATGAATCTCTGGTAAAATCTTCCAAAAAGCGAGAGTACCTTGAACAAGTTATGAAGAAACGACTTGAAGAAGAGCTGAAGGCTGCCCGACAACAGAATGAGAGTCTTCAACGGCAACTGGAAGATTCAGGAATCAAGGTCTCGGATAAGAGAGCATCTCGCATTGAACCTTATGATAGTAGTATGGAAACTTTGCTAGCTAGACGTAAGTTCATTGAGTTATTTTGTTAAAATCAGTTGTTTTATAATTTGAAAATGGCACATGACATTTCATTCAAATTGTCTCCAAGGAAAATACTTCAAAGGAAATGAAATTCTTTTCTTTTAGAATAGACCCCTTTTCAGATGGAAATGGTGTACAGGGTACAGGAAAGCAACAGGAATTCATAAAAGTTTTTTCCCTTGTTAAAAACTGCAAAAAAAAAGTCTGTTAAGTATATCTGTTCTCCTTAATTCTAATGAGTATCCATGTTTTCATTGAGAAATAAAAATATAATTATCTGATACTCCTCTTACCTAAAGCTTTGGATCACATAAGAATTGACTCCTCCGTCAAGTCACTTGACCATTTAACGGACAACCGCAACTGACCATTCAAAATAGCTAATAAGGTAATTGTCAATTTTTTTAGTTAGACAAACAAATCAGCACGTGCTTTTTACAGGTAAGCACAGGTATATCAATACAAAGTTTGTCTAAGGAAATTCACGTGGGCGTGGTTATAACTGCCTGACAGAGGAGTCACTTGTCTCATTGAGACTGTTTTAAGGAGTAACCACAACTTGTTTACAAGGAGAAGTATGAAAAACAACAATATTTTCATAGAAATTTTTCATAGCTGTAGATAAAATGAGTATGGGAGACAGATTCATATAAGTCCTTGACTTTTTTCTGAATCCCACTTGAAATATGATCATTTTGATATGTTTTGTATCTGTATTTACAAATAAGATATGTTTAAACTAAAATGAGTATTAATAGAAATAAGTAACATAGCGGAACAGTAAATGTTCTAAAATTTCATACACCAACATCGCTGGCAAAATGGCATATGCAAACAGTGCAGACACTGATCAGACTGCTCCTTCAGGAGCAGTCTGATCAGGGTCTACACTGTTTGCCATTCCACTAAGTATTTTAAGAAACAAATGCATTAAAAGCAAAAATAAGGCAAAAAAAGTTTGGAATACAGTTTTCGGAATTTTAGGAAATTTACCATACTTTTTGATTAGAAAAGGTATCAAATCTTGATTCGTACAAAATCTTTTACAGATAAAGAATTGTTAACTGTGAAGGAGAGACAAGACATAGAACTATCCAATGCCAGATCAACTGTACAGGATCAAAAGGCACAAATAGAAATTCTACGTAGTATTCAGTCAAACGTGAGATTAGAAGAAGAGGTACGTAAAAGCTAAACTCATTCTTGAACAGAGTTAAGAAGAAATATTTCATGATAATCTTGGATTAATTTCTCCAGTGCTCCATTAAAACATAGGTTGTTTACTACCTTTTTAATATGTCGACTAGATGTGTGGCAAACAATGTAGACCTAGATCAGATGCAGTATTCTTCTACATGACTAGTACTTGCTAGGATGATTTATAACCAGCCTTTTCCTGGGTTTTACTGTAGTTTGTTTTACACAGAGAAGTGCCAGCCTCGGTGGCTCATTTAGATGCTCCACAAACAAGTGATCAGGAGGTTACGGGTTAGACCCCTGCCGGGTTGGCAACATTCTTTGGTGGTGACTTGATCATGAAATAATTTCTATGGTTACTCTCTCCCTTCCACTGATCAAAAAAAAAGCAGTTGTCAGTTTGTGGCGAAAGAAAGTGTACAATACTGGTTAATCGCTTAGAGGACTAAGCTTGCCCTGTAAAAGTGTGGTTAGGTAAACTGACCATGCTTCAAATTGACCCCCGTAAAACCTCAGCACACGGGGGTCAATTGTCTCAT
The DNA here is from genome assembly GCA_964016985.1 of Anodontia alba. Classification (NCBI taxonomy): domain Eukaryota; kingdom Metazoa; phylum Mollusca; class Bivalvia; order Lucinida; family Lucinidae; genus Anodontia; species Anodontia alba. The sequence continues at coordinate 52,579,935 of OZ024832.1, forward strand.
TGAGACTGTTTTAAGCTCAGCACAAACAAACAAACAAACACAGAGAAGTTCCCATTATGAAGATATTAGCAGCGCTTGCATTAAGGGAAGTCTGGGAGTCAGAGACTCTCAAAAATTGCCCAGGGACTTCCAAAAATCAATGCCAGGAAGTTTGGGACTCCCAACTTTTAAAAATATTTAGTCATTTATAACAAAAATTTAGAATGAATTTATGTGTTATTCAGCTTAACAATGGCAGTTTTACTCCATAAATGAGAGTTTAAGAATAAATGAGGTTGAATTTCTGAAGGTGAGTGAAAAAATTTGATCACCAGGACTTCGAGATATTGGAGCTAGGAAGTCCTGGGACTTGCTGATTTTGACAGTGCAAGCACTGTATTAGGACTTGATAGATTTTTTCATCATTTCTGCCAAAGGAGATTTTTTTTTTGTAACCTTGTCTTTGTTTCACTGCACACCAAGCCCCTTCTGACAGGGGTCAACCCTAAAAGGAAAGCATTTGGGAGCAAATGCTTACCTTTTAGGGTTGACCACTTTTCAGAAGGGAGGCAAAAAATAAGTTCAACAGAGTTGTCCCACCTTAAAAGTGTCTTTATTCTCCTTAAATACAGTTTGTAATAATTATATTCTTTTTTTTCTGTCATTCACAGTGCCAAAGACAACAAATATTGTCTGACTACGATGAACAAATTCAGGAAGAACTAGCTTCCCTCAAAGAAGCTTATGAAAAGAGAGAACAGACAGAAAAACAAATTAGACAAAAACTAGAAAAGGAACTTGAATATTGTCGAACTCACCACAAACAAGGAACTCTGGGAAAGAAAAGTGATTCTAAAAAGGACTTAAATAGTGATATTAAGAAAATGTTAGATGAAAAAGAAGCAAAGATACTTCAGCTGGAAAAAGAAGTTATACAGGTAAGGTGACTTGTTATTAATCAGTCAGATTAAAGATAACAAATAATTAACCAATAAAGACCTCTCATAAATAGATGAGTGCATCTGTTTACAAACCAATTATATTTAAGTCATACAGAAGTTCAAAGCCATTTAGGGAAAAAAAATATATAATATTGTTTCCAGAGTATATTGAAGGACAAGGTGTATTATCTTAGGATAAAAAGGTTTTAATATATTCTTTTATTAGGAGACAGTTAATATGAAATGTTGGTTATTGTTTTCTCAAAAAAAAAAAAAAAAAAAAAAAAACATATTTGATATTGTTGTACCCCATTAATGTTCATTAGCTATTTAAAAATTCTTGGTGGTCAAGAGCATGCCATAGACAGGGCAATATTCTGTCAGGTTGCCTTGTAATATTACCTTTGCAAGTATTATTACCCTTGTAGTGACGTCTTTGCAGTAAGTATGCGAGGTCAGTTAAAGGAATGTTAACCTTAGCAATGTCAGACGTCACTTTCTCATGTTTCTTTGTACAGTTCAGTTGTACTGAACAATTGGTATAATAAAACAACTGATGCCCTTGTACAATGGTAATATGAAGATTTGTTCACCCTCAACAATTAATGTTACTTGCCTCGGGTGACCTCCATAGCACTAGTTAAGGCGCTTTTTTCAGTTCAAAAGTATTGATATTTTTCTTATTTCTCCAGGAAAACATATGTTGTGGGTACTCATTAGAAGTGCCTCGGCGAGGCGCTTCTAATGAGTACCCGCAACATATGTTTTCCTGGAGAAATAAGAAAAATATTTACCGGATTCCCTCCGTTATCTAGACCTATGACCTCATCATCATAATACCCTCACACAAGGGCAATAATTGTATAATATTGTTCGCAGTCATTTACCTTTGGCAGTTTAAAGTTTAATAAATGTAATATGTTTGTTTGTTGTTGTTTTTTTCAGTGGAAAGAACAACATTTAGAAGAAAGTATTCGAAAATTAAAGTTACAGGAAGTGGAAGTAGAACCTCGACTTCCCTCTTATGACCAGTCATTATCTGTGAACACGGAAACATTGCGACTTCCCACCTACGAACAGTCGTCATCACCGGTAAACACTGAAACATTAATCAATGAAGCCAAAGCAGAGAAATTAAAAAACATGGAAGAAGTTTACCAGGCAAATTGCAAAGTTACAGAACTTGAAGCAAAGTAAGTGACAGACTTTCTTAACAATCTTCAAAAGTTGCATTGTAGGGCTTAGGGTGAAGTGCTGTGTGGCGGCCATAAGAATTTTACTTATGTGTGGTTTAGATTTTCCTTTGCTTTTGGGATCAGTGAGCTTATTTAGATTTACAGTCTACTCTTGTTATCTCAGTTATCTCGACTTCGCTTATCTCGAGTAACTGCTTATCTCGAAGTGAAAATAAGGTCCCTGTTTTAACATGGAAATTTAACAACAGGTAACAAAATTTCGTGGAAAAGAGGAGAAATTAGGAACAATTTCTCCTGTTTTCCACAATTTTTTCAATATATCTCTAATTTTAGGAGTCAAATTACATATTCAGTTGTTCAGTATGGTTATTTGATTTATTTTTTCTACAATCCTGCAAATCTGATATGTTGAGGTATGGATATCTCAGAGTATTTCAGAGAATCCCTTGGACTTCGAGATAACAAGAATTGACTGTATTTGGAAAAAGATTATAGCTCAAATGTGGGCCTGGTGGCACAAACGGTATTGCATGATACATTATTATTTTGGAAATAAAGCTAAATGTAGTTGTGTTTTGTTTGTTTATTTTTGGGGTTTTTTTTGTTTCTTTTTTTGTTTTTTTTTTTTTGTTTTTTTTTTCTGTAAATGTGTTGCTGGTGCAATTTCAGAATAATCTATCTGATACAATTCCAGTGAAAATGTTTTCAGACAATTAAGATAATCACTGGTATATTTTTCAGAGTGAAGTCATTACAGTCACAACTATCGGAGAAGGATGCCATGTTGCGCATATATCAGCGGTCTCCAATGACGCGCAGTAGCAGTGTTCACACGATATATTGTACACCTCACCATTCTCCGAGACCATCACTCATAGCAACAGGGTCACTGAGTCGTCAAAGTAGTCAGGATGCGTCTCTGTTTATTAAACACAAGAAGACGGCAAGTTCGAGTGCTTTAGAGACATCCAGTAAATTGTCACAGGACGATTTGTTTCAAAAGATACAAGACCTGCAAGCTGAGGTAAATATAAACAAACGTATGTTTTCAAGATGTTCACTGGAATCTCTTTATATGACAGTTCATTATAAGATGGTTTTGGATATAAGACAGTTTAAAGATTGACCCCAAAAGTATTGTATTCAAACAAAAAGTACAGATTATATAGAAAATGACCATAAATGGTCATTTTTCTATATAATCTGCACATTTTATTTGGATTCAACTCAGCCGTTGAGCTAACACAGTTTTTGCTTTGGATCCAAGCAATAGTGTTATAAAGAGTTTGTTTCTGGTGAAAGAGTATTATGCACAAGTACTGGTTAACAGCTTAGAGGACGAAGCCTGTGCAGGAAAAAGTGTGGTTAGGCAAACTTACTGCGCTTGACATGACCCTAATAGGTTGACTGGGCCGTAAAATCTCAACTTGATCAATATTAAGAGTTTGTGTATTTTAATTTTAATTTTATGCAAAAGTCTCATCAGAATTTTCTCCTGTCTAGTTGGCAATACCTCTATAAGGCAATTTGAGTGTGTACTCACACGATTTGTCTTGATGTAAAAATAACAAAACATCCTAAATTATCAACACAGTTATCACCTTACCAAGAACTAAGACCACAATTTAACCTAAACCACTTTATAGACAAATTCTGCAGAAGGTAATGATATTTTTTCTTATTTTTCCCAGACTTTAGGATTTGACATTTCTTTCAAATTGTCTCCTTTATAATAGGTGATTCGTTTGGTGTGGCTCTTACAGTGTCAATATTATATGCCACATTTTTTCTTCCAAACAAAGAAATTAATTAGTAGACCTATTGCAGTATGCATGTACTAATATGTATTTTATTTTCTTCTTTCAGTCAAAGAGTAGCTCAGATACAGAAGATGGCTCAGATAAGACAGTATGGCAGGTGTAGCCTAGTATCTCATGATTGTTGCTAGGTTACAATACTATCATGGCAACAGCCAGTGTTGTCAAGTTAGCAGATGTCGCTAACTGGTCAGGTGCTACACAAGGTTTGCTACCAGCTGGGAGTTGTTACTGAAGCTAGTCAGTTGCTATGCAATAAATAACTAGTTGCTACGCAATGAAGCAGATGCTGTTGCTATGCAAGGGTTGCTAAGCAACAGGTACAGCTTTGCTTAGGTGAATGATTGCAACAGCAAGAGCAATGTGAAAGAAGGATAGTGATGAAGTTGGTGATAAGGTTTTGCCATTTTCCTTAAAGAATGCAGGTACATTCATGTATCACATATATGATACAGATGGCTGTAAGGAGACATACCAGGATGGTTGTGACTGGACTTAGGTGAATTTGGTTCACTTTCAGGGGAGGCAATTCTGTCAGAAATGATTTTGCCCCCTTTTGAAAACGGGTCTGCTCCGAAAAGGGAATAATTTGCTTCCTGTGGGAGTAGACCCCTTTTCAGAAGGGGCTTGATGTGTAGGAAAGCAAACTGGATGTGACAGCAGTTGCCTCCTTTGTCAAAATTGGCAGAAAATCTATCGAATGTATCCAGTCATCTTAACTCTTTGCATGCTGGGTAATTTTGCAGGCTTTTTTTTTCGTCTGTTTTTTTTTTTTTTTTTTTTTTTTTTGAATTAACTTTTTGAAACAATCTTCCAGGAATACCATCAGAGTGTCAAACAGTTTGGATCCAGATCTGGCCCAATATTTTGTTGGGCCTGATCTGGGTCCAAACTGTTTGCAAAGGTTATCAGCAGACGACAAAAGTTGCCACTAGCAGGGAAAGAGTTAAGCGACATTTTCAGGGAATTACATGCAGTGTTCTTCCGTATAAGAATGTGAATAGATTTTCCACATAAAACTGTCTCCACAGTTACTTCCTGAATGATAAAAGCATACACTAAGATCTGTTGTTTCGGGAGATGGGGGGAAAAGAGAATGGTCAGATATCGGTCGGCTATCGACCAGATATCAAAAACTAGTTCCGTTAGTCAGCTGACTAAACATTTAGTGTTTCGAATCGGAATGTTTTGAAGGAAACCATTTGATAATTGGACTTGCAGTTGTAGAATTAACTGATTGCCCAAGTCTTTCATGAAATGACCAGTTGTTCAAAACTAACGATGTCATTAGTTAACGAATCGTTAAAACATTGATCATTAAATATGGCATATACACTATTATTTTTGCTGAAAAAAATGTGAGTAGCTTTTACATTTACAAAAGCTACTCACATTTTTGTCAGCAAAAATACCTGTGACTTAGATATTGTACTTACTAGAGCAGTTAACATTTTGACCACTAACGAGCTTGTTAAGCTAACGGCACTTTGAACAACTGGGCCTAGAAATCAAAGAGAGGACACTTTATCTGTCTTCATAGTAGAGGAAAACAGAGGACCCACTATATCTGTCGTCAGAGTTGGAGAGTTCCAAGTCTTTCAGTCATTAATACCATGTTGTTGTTCGGATGGATGAACTTGAGAGAAAAATAAATTTTGATTTCAAGAAAATACATAGCTCCAGATAAGAGGAGATTTTATATAAAGGTTTTTCTTATTTCCTCATCAAACCATATGTTTCCATGGAAAAATAAGAAAAATCAACACATTTTGGTTAAAAAGAAACAAAACATCTTATCTGGAGCTGTGCAACAGTTTTTAGCCGCCATTTCTTATTTTGCTATAGCTGGAAGTTGTTTTCTTAATATGTAAAATCTAGATTATTGTTTATTTGGATTGTGAAGAAAAATATGGACAGAAATATCCTTTTTTTTTTTTTTTTTTTTTGCAGTGAAAGTGCCTTTTGAAACAAAACCATGTGAATTTATTTTTGATATATCATTTAACTCATTTATGGATATTGGAATATTCCATCATGGAACTGGACTTGTCCATTCAATATTTAAAGGAGCATTATCTCTATGCAGTATAATGTCAATAAGCTGATCCTAATAGGATGCCACTCTCTGCAGTATCTAATCTGGATGTAAATTGTTGGCTAAAGACCACTTAGGCCTTTCATGGGTAAAAATGAAAGAAAAAAAAACAACAAAAAATCTACATTTCAGTCTGGCAAATCTTCACTAAAGAAGATGGTGTTTTGACATTTATATCATTATCATTAATTTTAAAAAGAAAGTAAGGCTTGATGTTTCTAGCCTTTTTTTTCTCGTGGCGCGATTTTGATTTTTGACTACCATAATTACCCAAAATACTCAGACACCTTGACTCCTTAACATACTAATCCTAAAATTTTAGTCCTTTTGACAACCTTGTGGTTTCTTTAGAACATGCTGGCTGAATGGCAAACAGTGTAGACCCTGATCAAACTGATCCTTTATGAGCAGTTTGATCTGGGTCTACGCTGTTTGCCCAGGTCTATGTCCGAATATTTTGTAAATTTGGTAACAGTGATTTTTGAGGGGTGAGGAAGGTATCCTTGCATTTTTTTCTTTTTTGAGTAATCAGTTTTGGTTTAAACATGTTTTGACTATTAGCACCCTGTTTCTACGTAACTGAACTTATCCATTGATATAAGTTTTCAGTTGAAATATATGCACGTTTTGAAGTGTGCCTTGATGACGTAATTTTCTATTGAAATTCAATTAAAGCACAGTTTTGAGACTTGAACCTCAGTTTATATTGAGTAATAAGGTATTTACATTTTTATGCACTGCACTACATGTAGACAGGGATTTACTAGAAAATCTGAACAGTTTATGGTATGGTTTTCGTTTTGAACATATTTTATGTCAAGTTTGATTTTTTTTTCTTTTGACATGACTATTTTGATATGATATTTTTCATGTTTAGTATGTACTAAGACAAAAACAGATCAACCTGATTTGTTTGAAATCTTTGAGACTTGTTTTAAAATTGATTATATTCTATCAATGTGTTCAAAGATTTGGTTTGAAAGTTACATGTGTTATACAAATGAAAACAATTTATTGCATCTAAAGACAGAAATTTGTTCAAGTTGCAATGTTTGTTCCAAATTGAAAAAAAAAGTAAAAAGAATGAGATTCTCAGTTAAAATTTTTGTTAAGACTAAAAATTTTGTTCAGTCTGTAAAACAACAAAAAGCAAATTTAAGACTTTAGCTTGTATTTGACATTTTGTCCAAACTTTAACTTTTGGACGTTTTTTTCAAAAAATCTGCCCTTAAACCTTTAAAATAGTGATGTCTGGGTGGGCGGGGTCAGGCATTGTCTAAGGTTTACCTTTTGGCTAACCTTTTTGAAAAACCAGTCCATAATGCCTTTAGGGGTTTTTCTTGTTATTTTCATCATTTAGTATAGTGTAGACCTAGATCAGATGCTGCAGAATGTGGCATCTGATCAGGGTCTACACTATTTGACACTCATCCAGCAGCTTTTAGACACATTATCTGGTTCATGTACAGTCGACTCGTTATCTCAGCCAGGCTATCTCAGCCAGGCTTATCTCGAAGTGAAAATCTGGTCCCTGTTTGGAAAGCATGGAAATCTTTCAACAGGTAACAGGCATCAAATTACATATTCATTTGTTGAATGTGATTGTTGGATTTATTGTCTTCCTCAATCCTGCAAGTCTGATATGTCGAGGAACAGATATCTCAGAGTGTTTCAGAGAGTCCCTTGGACTTCGAGATAATGAGAGTCGACTGTAGTTCAAATTTTAGGACAAGGAGGTTAAGAAATTAAGAACTCCCAATATTTAGTGTCATTAGGGTAAGCTTGCTTTGACATAGTTCCAGATAAAGGGAGTATTTAAAAGTGTTTCATATTTTTGCACCCAAACATACATTGTGAGTGCTCATTAGAAATTCCATTCCAACGTGATTTTTATAAGTATGCACAATGTATGTTTCTGTGCTTAAATAACCAAAAATGTCCACAATTATTGCATAATCTAGAGCTAGGGTATCCCAGATTTGTTTTATATATGGCTCCAAATATTGTATTTTTTTTTTTCTTCAACCAAATACAATATTGATATTTTTCATATTTCTCCACAAAAACATACATTGTGGGTATGCATTAGAAGTGCCTCATTGAGGCACTTCTAATGAGTACCCACAATGTATGTTTTCATGGACAAAAAAAAAGACTGTTTATCTGGGTACAATTATTATTTGGAACTTTGAGTTATTATACTGATTTATTGGAGTGATGAATGTATTTGTGTGTAAGTTTCATCATTAAATAAGTGCAATACTCAATTATATATACTGTTACAAGGATGTTGATAATATTTCTGTGTAAATAAGATGCAAATATATATATATATATATATATTTTGCTAAGGTGCTGAACTGTTCTGTTGTTTGATATTTGAACCATGGTTCTGAAAAATCCCACCTAGATACATTGTACACCATTTCCCTGAAATATTCCTGAACTGTGGCCTCATTTTGTATGTTAGTAGTTCATAGCTGCAAATAAAGGGAGAAGATAGAAGATGAATTTCATTAGTTTTCCACCAGAACGTATACTTGTGGGTACTTGTAGCTGTGGCAAGTCCATTGAGTAGCAATTAGATATACCGTATTTACCCTAAGTATTGGGACACCTCAACTCCTTACCATACTTGCCCTAGAATTTGAAAGAGTCTATTTCACTACCTGTTGATGTTTCTAAAATAGTGCTGGATGAGTGGCAAACAGTGTAGACCCTGATCAGACACTGCATTCTGTGGCCTCTGATCTGGGACAACACTGGGTTGCTCGGGCCTGTCTGTACCAATATTTAGGATTATTACGGTAGTTTGGTGCAAAATCTAGCTCCAGATGAGGTGGTGTTTTCAGTCAAACATTGATACTGGTTTTCTTATTTTTCTACGAAAACATGTTGTGGGTACTCATTAGAAGTGCCTCAGTAAGGCACTTCTAATGAGTACCTACAACATGTTTTTCATGGACAAATAAACACATACACCTTGATACACCTTTTTCTGGAGATGTAAAGACTAATGAAAATTATCTGGGCCAAGATGTAAAGACTAATGAAAATTATCTGGGCCAAGTTGTTCAAAACTAACGATGTCATTAGTTAACGCATCGTTAAAACTTTGATCATTAAATATGGTATATACACTAATATTTTTGCTGAAAAAATATGAGTAGCTTTTGCTTTCGCAAAAGCTACTGACATTTTTTCAGCAAAAATAACCGTGAATTAGATACAAATGTATTGTACTTACTAGAAAAGTTAACATTTTGACCACTAACAAGCTTGTTAAGGTAACGATGCTTTGAACAACTGGGCCCAGAACTTATAACCACAGTTGTTGCCCTTTCTGGAGCTATGATAATCTTATGTGAATGCGAATAAGGTGTTTTTTCCCAAAATAACTGAATTTTACTTTAACATGAACAAATTGTTAGATTTGGTATGTTTTTATATTCTGCTCATTTTCATATGATTTTAGCATACTGGATATGCAACCATTTGAGGCTAGCCATGGGTAAACCAGTCATGTGAATTGTTTGTTTGTGTTGAGGTTTTATGGCCCAGTCAACCCACTGGGGTCATGTCGAGCGCGGTCAGTTTACCTAACCGCACATTTACTGGACAGGTTGAGTCCTCTAAGCAGTTAACCAGTACTGTGCACATTCTTTATCCAGAAACTGACAACTGTCCCTCTTGAATCATTGGAAGGGAGAGAATGTCCGTAGAAAATATTTCATGATCAATCTCCACGAAAGAATGTTGCCGACCCTGGGGGTCGAACCCGCAACCTCCTGATCACCAGACAGAGGTGCATCCAACTGAGCCACCAAGGCCCTCCCAGTCATGTGAAACCAAAACAATCCCATAATTTGACCGTGAAGAGAGGCCTGCACAGGTGCAGGCTAGTTGTGGTCTTGACCATTTACAATATTCATTCTGCAAAATCTTTATATCTTGTAGGTTTAAGAGAAGGCCAGGGCCCAGTTGTTCAAAACTAACGATGTCATTAGTTAACGATTCGTTAAAATTTACATCAAGTGATACGCAAATATGCTGAGATTTTTTGCTGAAAAAAAAATGTGAGTGCAAAAGCTACTCGCATTTTTTCAGCAAAATATATCAGAGTATTGTATATTGAATCCGCTAAAACAGTTAACGAAATGACCCTTAACAAGCTCGTTAAGCTAACGACGCTTTGAACAACTGGGCCCAGAATTGTATCTGGGTTGTCTGTTCATAGTTCAAAATTTTCTCCAATCCTATATTGTATTATTATATAGCTCTAGTTAAGGCGTTCTTTTAATCCAAAAGTACTGATATTTTTCTCATTTCTCCATAAAAAAAAAACACATTTTGTGGTACTCATTAGAAGTGCCTAAGTGAAGGGCTTCTAACGAGTACCCACAACATATATTTTCATGGAGAAACAAGAAAAATATTAACCTGATACCCAACACTTATCTAGACCTGTTTGTTTAACTGAACACATAAATTGTGAGTTCTCATTGGAATCATTTAGATGAAGAGAGTCTAATGAGTACAAACGGCTTATAGTTTCCGAGAAGTAAGAAAAATATAAATACTTTGGGCTGAAACAAGAAAACAGGTGTCATTTCTATTTGCTAAATGATAAATTTAGCCACACCCACCTTGGGGAATGATCAGAAATTGATTTTGACTCGCTACCAAGACAAGACAGATATCTGGAGATGTTGACTCATCATTCATACTTGGAATCATAAGAATGTTTCCCTCTGGCTGGCCTCTTTATGTCTTCCATTTCATTCGCATTACATTCTAATTTAACTTACTTGTGGCATTATTTATTTTATATGGTAATGTTTTTTGGTACAAAAAGGAAGAGTATTAAGATGAAATATTTTTTATATTTCAATATAAAAAGCAGTACTGTATTTTTCCTAAAATACAGACACCTTTACTCCCTAAAATTTTTATAAGTCTATTTGAACATACCCGTCAGGCACACAACAATGAAACAACGTTGATTCAACATCTTGACGTTGAATCAACGTAATTTCAATGTTGTGTGCCTACTGGGCACCTTAGCTGTATTTCTATAGTTTTCTATTTCATTTTTCTTTTAAAATAAAAACAGCTTAACCCGAAAAGCACCAATCACAACTGCAGCAGACAACAACTTGAATTTTTATAACTTTTTTGCTTTGTAAAATAAGTCTCAACATTTTATTGTGAATTGCCTAGCAGACAATTCACATGAAATGTCGATTTTATTTTCTATGAAGTATAAAATTTAGAATGTCGTCTGCTACAAATTTTGCTTGGCGCTTTAGGAGTTAATTTATTTTTATACAGGGAGTTGATTTCTCAGGATTACTGTAAGTTTGGGGAACCTTACACAGTTACCCCCACCTAGGTCTTTGTACTTACGAACCATAACACGGTTAATTTTTAACTTTTTGATGGCTACAGGGAATTATTTTCTTTGTTGCTTTGAAATTGGAAAATCTGTACATTATATGATCTGGTCTATTGTTATCTAACGTTAAACATACTGCTGGATATTTGTATATCTGTGTATAAAAGAGTTTGGCCACAAAACAAGCCTTCTTGCACATGTTTGGAGTCTTAGATCTGATCTGCTTAACCTTAAAAAGCACTAAGCAAATTTGTGGGAGATGACAATCTAAAATTTCTAAGCAGACAATGCAGATATGGCCTGCTTTTGCAGAGTAGATCCAGATCAGTTTTTTAGAAGCCAACTGATCTGGATCTGCACTGTTTGTCATTAAGTAATTGAATTTGTATCAACAAACTGGATCAAATAATCTGATTGGCTGAAAATTATGTGGGCGTGGCACCTTAATTTATTCAGCATGGCAAGAGTTAAATTGTTAAACCTGCTCAGTTTTGTAGTATTAATCTGTTATTCATGTCTCCAGATAAGAGGGTTATCTACAGAAGTATTTTCTTATTTCTCCACAAAAACATGTTGCGGGTACTCATTAGAATTGTCACATTGAGGCAATTCTAATGAGTACCACAGTTTTGTAAAGAAATCGGAATATTAGTACTTTTGATTAAAATAATTCTCCAGTAAAACATGTGGGTACTCATAAGAAATGAATTGCCTCATTGAGGCAAACATATGTTTTCATGGAGAAATATGAATATTAATACTTTTGATTGAAGAAAGGTTTCTTATCTAGAGGTATGAAATGTAATGATACAACAAAAAAGAGGTACACTTTCCCCCCATATAAAATGTGCCAACCTAGGTCACCAAAGATTGGGGTCTGTAAAATTTTACAGCCCTTGTCAAAGCTATATTGTGAACATGCAGACCCTGATCAGATGGTAGGTGCACAGGCTGATGAGGGTCTGAGCTGCTCATATTAACTATCAACAATGCAAGCAGATCTGGATATACCCTGTTGATATTATGTGGCAGTGTACCTTTTTAGACCATTGTGACTCAAAACAACTGTACCAGGATGGAATGCCTTTCAAAATATGGCACCGTTGGGGAAAAACAATCCATATCTTGAACAAAGACTCGAGAGTAGCCTTCATATCTATGTCTAATCCATTTCATGTGTGGTGTTTTTCCCTGACATGCCTTATTAATGGTTGTTAATATAAGCAATAAAATTATTTATTGAATAATCAAATTGTTAATCGTCTGTTCATTCCATTATTGCTTCACTAGGAAACTTCCTGAGTCCATTATTGCTGCACTGGAAAATAGTTACAAGACAAAACCTGCACAAGAAAAGTGCGGTCAGATAAACAGACCGGCTCAACATGACACTTATGGGTTGACTGGGCCGTAAAACCTCAACAATCAATCAAAACCTGAATCAGACAATTTTACATCATGTACCTTTTGATATCATCACGAAAACATGCCTATATAATGTTGACTCCCTTAAACCCCACTTTTATATTGTAAAACTGGGCCTTACAGGGGTATATATTAGTTTTATTTCTGCTCGAAAACATAGATTGTGGGTACTCGTTAGAACTGCCTCAGCTAGGCAGTTCTAATGAGTACCACAATCTATGTTTTTGAGCAGAAATGTGAAAAATATCAGAACTTTTATCTGAAAATTTTTGTTTTTTGGTGGTAAAATTTTCAGTAAATTTGAATAGGCGTGTTTTCATAATGTATTAAAAAGCTGCTGGATGAGTAGCAAACAGTGTAGACTCTGACCCACATTCTGCATTTGGATCTGCTCTGTTTGGAAAAGCCTGTCTATGGCTATTACAGTAATTTAGACTGATCAGACTAAAGGGATGTGCAGGCTGATCTGGGTCTATGTTGACTGCATGTCACAAACTACATGAAATTTGATTCATCCTCAAAAATATTTATCCAAGGACAGCCAATAAAACTGGCAAGATGAATATGGTATCCATAATTATCAGATTTATCCAGAATTTCCAATAAAATGAAATTTTGAGTCAGGTGGGGTGGGGCTAGACTGAATCCCATCAAACCCACCTGATCGGCCACAGCTAAATAATGCAAACACATGTACAGAGCTATGCTAATACAGCTGATCAAACAAGTGCAGAAATATAGTTGGCAACGTATCCCATTATTTTTACTGTCTTCAACCCATTGTAGGCTGAATAGACTCCCCCACACTATGGTATATTCTGAAAGTTTGTTTGATTTGGGCTTAACGTCGCTTTCAACCTTTTTCAGTCATATCGCGACGGTGTCTGGATGTGGCAGGGAGCTCAATGCTCACTTTTAGAGTGCTGCCTCACTGAAATATCACGCCCCAGACACTTTGACATGATATTCCACCCAGTCACATTATACTGACACTGAGCTGACCAGTTCTAGCTCTACTTTCTTAATGCTGAGCGCCAAGCGAAAGAGCAGCTAGTACCATTTTTAAAGTCTTTGGTATGACCCGGCCGGGGATCGAACCCGCAACCTCCCGGTCACAAAGCGGACGCTCTACCACTGAGCCACTGTGCCGGTATATTCTGAAAGAGTCCAATTTCAATATAAGGATCAAACATAGTTTTTCATGCATTAACATTTGCCAGGGCCCGAGGGAGGTGTTGAAAACCGAGGCCGGAGGCCACGGTTTTCAACACCTCCCTAGGGACCTGGCAAATGTTAATGCACTGAAACACCATGTTCAATCGCTATTATTGCATAAAAATTGGAAACATTTTGCTACATTTCGCGTTACATTTCACGTTACTTTTTGCACTATTTTGTTTCGCCTTTTCACCGATGTCTCTCAAATGCAATTTCCACGGACTATGCTCATTCTAGGGCGGGGCAGTACACATCTCGAAACAGCAGCAAATCTGTGGCCCCGGTATGATCATATTGAAAGTTGCATAGTCGTGCATTAACAGCGCATGAATGGCCTTGTTATTACATGGCTTTTCGCCGGTTAATGCACGGTTGTTAATAACTTGCGACACTGCTTTTTATGCAATATTTTAGTTATGTTCAGCTGAAATTTAGATAGTCCTAGAGAAAAATGGCTAAACTATTTGCAAACAGAGGAGACCCTTATTGCGAAGTCTGACCTGGGTCTGCACTGTTTGCCAATTTCCCTTTTAGGTGTCTCCAGACTACAATTGGTTAATTATTGGAACATCTCAATTCATCATACTTGTCCTAAATTTTGAAACAAGTCCATTTGACTTCCTTATGATGTCTAATAAGTGCTTGACAAGTGGCAAATTGTAGACCCTGATCACAAGCTGCACCTGATCTGGCCCGTTTTCTCAGGCCTCTGTCCAAATACTTTAGGGTAGGATAAATAAGGTAATTGTCTTACTAGCTGTTCATAGCTTCTCATTGTCATTCCTTACATTTGCAACAAACATCATTCAATACCCATCAAATGACAACTGGGGAAACTTTTACCTGGCAATGCTAAGTGTTAAACAGATAATAAACATTATTTTCTCCAGAAAAAGCTTATGTTTCACGTTTTACCTCCTAACATGAAATGTCAAGTCATGTTTTCTGAGAAAGATAAACATTTTAAAGTAAAGTCTCTCTCTTATACCATAATAATTCAAAGTGTTCAAAGTTATGGGTACTTAAAAGGCAGTGTAAGGGAAATAATAAAGAAATAGGCTACAACGTTGTTTTCATTTTTATTACATGCATTTTTCAAGAAGGTACAAGTTTATAAAAACATAATAAGAGGCAAGTCAGGGTAAAACCATCCATCTACAATATGCAAACAGTAAAAAAAAATTCAGACTGCCCCAATGCTGTCTGAAAAAGATAAAAAAAAATGAATACCAATATTTTTTCTTATATCTCTATGAAAATATATGATGTGGGTACTACTGGTCAGAATGGCAAAAGCTGCTCACTTTTTTTTTTTTTATGAAAATATTCAAGTTTTACATTTTAACAACAGGGCCTCACTGTTCAAAGCATTGTTAGACTAACCAGCTCATTAGTGGTCAAAATGTTAACTGTTCTAGTAAGTACAATATCTAACTCATAGGTATTTTTGCTGGAAAAAAAATGTAGCTTTTGCTCACATTTTTTTTTCAGCAAAAATACTAGCGTATATGCCTATATAATGATCAAAGTTTTAATGATACATTAACTAATGCCATCGTTAGTTTTGAACAACTGGGCCCAGGTATTAACTAAGTTAACAATGCATTAAACAACTGGGTCCAGAAGAAATGAACATGAAAAAGTCACCAGAAGCATAGCTTGGCAGGCCAGAATGTCTTCTCTGTCTGCATATGTCAGATGGATGCATTTTTTTTCCAGTCTGCCTCATAATTATTATCTAACAATTTACCTTAACAAGTCTAGGTAATGTATACCATGTTTCCCCATATTCATGTATAATGGTAACATAGGGTATGTAGTAAGGCTGGTACGATTAATCGGATAATCGATTAATTGATCGATAAATACCACAAAAATGATTGTTGCAGATTTGCTGATAATCGATCATTTTATTTCTGTGTCTGTTACTTTAGCGAATTTACACTTGTATTCAAACACCTCAACTCCTTACCATACTTTATCTAAAATTTGAATAAGTACAATTTAATACCAAATGTTCTGTGTAAAAATAGCTGAATGAGTGGCAAAGAGTGTGGACCCTGATGAAACGACGCATTTGCAGCGTCTCATCTTGGTCTACACCGTTTGCTCATATTTGTCTGACCAAATACATACAGTAAAGTATAACATATGGTAAGAATCATGCTCAGGTAGACAGGTAAAATTATGACCAAATCTTCAGTGATTACTAATAACATGACTGATAATCGATTATCTTTTCAGCTCTGATTAGCCAGCCTTAGTATGTAGGTGGTCTTCATTATTAGGCAGAGTTCTGGAGTTTAGAAACCAGGGCCCAGTTGTTCAAAGCATGGTCAGCTTAACAAGCTCATTAATGACAAACTTGTTAACTGTTGTAGCTAAGGTATTTTCAAATACACTGATATTTTTGATGCAAAAATGTGAGTAGCTTTTGCTATGCAAAAGCTACTCACATTTCTTCAGCAAAAACTATCAATGTACGTACTATTTCAAGACAGAAATTTTAACATCACATTAGCTAACAACTTTGTTAAGTTTTGAACAACTGGGCCCAGCTTTTCAATTTGTTTATTTCTAGTAACTGTTTGTTCTGCATAAATTTGTCTTGAAGAGCTTAATGACCATATCTTCCTTATTTATTGTATCATTTGGTGAAAATGGCTTACACACCTGCTGATAAGAGGGCTGTGCAGATGTTTTCTTATTTCTCCATAAAGACGTACATTGTGAGTACTCATCAGAAGCACTTCTAGGTGCTTCTATTCAGTATTGTGAACCCTCAACATGCAAGGCACTTCTAATGAGTACCCACAACATAATTTTTGTGGAAAAGGGAGAATATAAATAGTTTTGTCTGAATTTTTCTTCTCTCTAGTTATGGCTAGGAAGTATACATATTACATAGGCATGTTATTGTAATAATCAGTGCTAGTGTCTGACAAAATAAGATTAATGCTCGGCACAATGGGTAAAGATTTCAACAGATGGCATTTTGAAATAATTTAATTTTTTCCTTGAAAACTGTGTTTGACATCTCATGCAAACTGTCTCAAACCCCATTTTTCTGGGTTTGATATCTCATGCAATTAGCATGAAATGTCAAGCCCTATTGTCGTGCAAGATAAGACACATCAATTTGCCATCTGCTGAATTTTCCCCAGAGTTATAAAGATTAAAATATCAAACAACTGGTTAGGTAACAAATAACCTATTTCTGCCTAATAGGTATAAATAAATAATAATAGTAATGCACCTTTATGCTGGAAAATGATGGGCCTGGGTTTACTGTTATATATGAACGGTGATTGCAGAAATGTTTTAGGCAACCCGCAGTTAGAAATTAAGTATATGCCGAGTCCAACAACTCCCCTGCCCTTCCATCTGGGACTATTCCAACTATAATCTTTAACACTGCATGATGGGTAAAAACTGAGACAACATTTTGGAACATTTTGTCATTTTTTTTTACAGAAAATAGGTTTTGAATTTCATGCAAACTGCATGAAATTCAAAACCTATTTTCTGTAAAAATAAGAAAAATATCATCCCTTTGCCCATAATGATAAGGGAGACAATTACTTTCAGGTCAGTGATCTTCCCTTGAGATGAAGCCACTCACCTTAATTTCTCCTTAGCATGGCCACTGCAAACATTCAACTCTAAATGCCAAATGAAAACACAAATTTTGAATGGCAGTTTGAACTACAGCCATGTAGGCTAATTCTGCGCATCGGCTAATCCTGCTCATTCAAATAGTTTTGAACAAACATCAAAACTATTTTATTTTGGTACATCATTTTAATACACTGATGGAATGGAAGTATAAAAAGCATTTTTAAATGGCAAATTCAAAATATCAGTAAAATGATTACGAAAACGTGTTTATGTGAAAAAAAAAACACAGGACTGTGTGAAAATCGCAATTTTCAAAAAGACTGTCCCAAGAAAATATGAACTTTATCTATATTCACATTTCATCAACTGCCCTGGCCTACTCAAATGTGTTTTCAAAGAACCAGATCATAGTAGTATTATAAAATAAGGAGGCGATTTACTCCAGGTGCGCAGAATTAGCAGAAAATTTTCATGTCTCAAAAACACAACGGTAGCGACATTTGATGGCCTACATTGACAACAAATTAAAACTAGAGATGAAAAAATGACGTCCAATTGGCTCTACATTGGCAAGGCTCTGAAGTGTCGCTAAAATGCATTTTATTTTTTTCTCTGTATTGAAATAATGACCTGCACAGTAGCTCAAGTGCGCAGGATTGGCCAACAGCACTGTATTTTTATTTTTCCTAGAAAATAGGCTTTGACGTTTCATGCAAATTGTCTCCTTTGTCAAAGCCTATTTTCTGGGGAAAACGACAAAGCTATCATCAATTTGTTATCTGCTGAATTTGCCCATAGCAGGTTATGTATTAAAACTGCCAAAACCTGTTCAGCCATGTTAAAAATTAACAGAAAAATGATACAGGAGATTCATAAAATTTCCTTTCTCAGCAAATGTAAAGACATATTTACCTTTAATAGTACAGAATGTAAGGGAACTAGATATACTGGTACTTTCCATCCATTCTGTACCAGGGAGGCAACTTTTGTGACTTCCTGTTTGCAAACTCAACAATCACCACACCAGGTACAGTAAATGTCCTTAAATTGTGAACACTTTATTCCATACTATTTTGGCCTAAATTTTGCTTTTTGTGCACCTGTTGCTTAAAATACTTAATGGAATGGCAAACAGTGTAGACCCTGATCAGATTGCTCCTTCAGGAGCAGTCTGATCTAGGTCTGCATTGTTTGCATATGTCATTTCGTCAGACACTTTGGTGTTTGAAATTTTAGGACATTTAACATACGGAATTTGACATGTTCACATTTTAAGAAAAGTATGGTAAAGAGTAAATGTGTACAAATGCCTAGGGTTAATACACTCGATCAGGATTAGAGGTAGACTGTGACTGTGTGCCAGGGCAATTAATTCGTGGAAGAAACACAATATAAATGCATAGGTCAGTCACAATGCCTGGCCAGTGTAAGTAAAAAAAAAACTCTTTGAAAGGCTTGTAAAACCACAGGACATAAAAAGCACGACCACTGCTGATTAAAAAGCATATATCAGTTGTAGTAAGCTCCAAATCAGTCTATTTGCCTGTGATGCTAAAAAGTCTTCTTGCTCTTCTACTAATTTTCCTAAGAAAGTCTGCTCCCGTGATATAATAGCAATTACGGTAAATGTCCAAAAATTTCATACACCACAGTTCCTAACAATATATGGAGTGTGCAAACAATGCAGACCCAGATCAGACTGCCTCTAAAGGAGCAGTCTGATCAGGGTCTACACTGTTTGCCATTCCACTAAGTATTTTAAGAAACAACTGCATAAAAAGAACAAAATAGACCAAACAACTATGGAATAAAGTATTCAAAATTTAAGGACATTAACCATACCCAGTAATAAGCAAAAAGCAAACATAAGCACCATTGTAAACTTTGCTTTTAATCTTTCTCTTAATAATAAGGCTTAACACTGAATTTGACTCACCTCTTTAATCTTTAACATTCTCCTTTCTGGGTAAAGTCAGCAGACGACAAACTTGCAATATTTTTTTTATTTTTTTTTTTCTCCCCAAAATAGGGTGTCATATTTCCTGCGAACTGCCTTGTTTGGAAAACAATTTGTATGAAAAGTCAAACTTTTTTTCCTGGAAAAAATATTTCAAAATGTCGTCTGCTGAAATTTGGATCCAGCATTCTGAGCATTAATGCTCATCAATCTGGGAAAAATTTTCAGATGACATATTAATTTTTTTTTCTTATTTTCACAAAAAACAGGTTTTGTGTATGTTTGTGTTGCGGTTTTATGCCCCAGTCAACCCATTAGGGTCATATCAAGTGTGGTCAGTTTACCTAAATACACTTTTTTTTACATTTTATGCAAATTTGTCTCCAGAAAACAGGTTTTGACATTTCATGCAAATTGTCTCCAACAGAGACAATTTGCATGAAATGTCAAAACCTGTTGTCTGGTGAAAAAAAAAATATATCATCAATTTGTCATCTGCTGAATTAGCCCAGAGAGCGGTAAAGGATAAACAGTCAAACAGAGAATTATCAAAGCTCTGGGAATTATCAAAGCTCTAGGAATTTTCACAGCTCTAGGAAAATAGACAAATTTAGCTGACATTACGGTTATGGTACCCTCAATACTGGAACATCTTAAGGACACTGGATACACTATGTTTTTTTGCTATTATGTAGAAATATAAGAAAAATATCAATTCTTTTAGTCAACAAAAGTGCATAATCTGGCACTAAACCTTATTGCACGGCGCATCAGCGCCGGGCATATTGTGGTTACTTTGTAACTGTTAGTGTGTGTCGGAAACGGCGTAACCTTTCGGTTCACATTTTTTTTTAAAACATATGACGATTGTATTATATATAAGGTCCTGTGATGTATTAATGTGCTACAAATTGTGGACAGAAACAATGTTTCAGCTACGTGATAAATACAGGGTCCAAACTTCCCTGTTTGTATAACCAACATGCGTTTATTTATCGGATATTTTAGGGGTATCCTTTCGGTTTTTGTGGCGGGGGTTGGAGCTGGTACCCGTTCTAATTTGAAGATTTCGCGTTTTAGTTTTTCTATGTGGAGAACCAGTCAGCGCGTGCCTTTGAAGAAAATCGCCATATTGGATGAATCGAAGCTGCATGAGTTTGGGTAAATAAACATAAATGTTGCTATGTATCTGCTTTTTCGTGGGTTGTATTTTTGCGTGCATTAAAATATTTGTCGAGGCTCTATAATTCGATACAAAAAGGAATGTTTTTTCAATCCTAGCGGAACTTTTATGACCATTTCACCGCCCGTTTCTGTAGGCAGTATCCACATTAGTGACATTTATTTAGTCCTTTTACCAGACTCGGTAAGACACTTTTTGCCCACATAAAAAGCAAGATGTGCTCGTCTGTATTGTTTTCCATAAGATGCCTTGCTCGAGGTTTGTGCAGGGAAGTATTCATCAGGGTTCATTGGGCATTTCTGGGTTAAGTGCCTCCTTTGGCACTCAGTGTACAACCATAGTATTAATTGCTTTGGTTTTTGCCTGCTTTAAAGAAGATGTGACCACATGGGGATACTGTAGTATTTGAAGGTGATACTTTGTATAAGAGTATTGTTCAAAGTACCAAAATTGCTCAAACCGTTCCGCTTTGCTGAACAAGATGGCCACCAGGGCTAAAAAAATATTAAAAAAAACACCTTTTTAATGTCTTATATGCATTTTTGCTGGTAGACTGTGTGGCTCTATGGCAAATGAGTGAAATATAAACTGTTCAAGGGAAACAACTCCAGAATACCACTAAAAAGCTGTCAATCTCATTTTAAACTATCTTTGCAAAAACCTATGATATTACCCCTAATATATGGACAAGCAAACAGTGTAGAAGAGCAAATTACTCCTACAAAATCCAGGCTTCGAGGTTATAAAAAAATTCGTGCTCAACTCAGTCAAGCCTGGAATTTTTCATGCTAATAAATCTCAAATTACTAACAAATGCATTTTTTTTTTTCTAAACATAGCTGAGCATGAAAAAAGTTTTATAACCACAGGGCCAGATCTACACTGTTCACTCAGCCTTGTCTGTCCAAATACATAGGGTAAATACAGTATTGAAATATATGGCACTTAAATGGCCTAAAATTATAAACAATAATTCATACAAATATACTTTTGGCTCCCTACTGAAAATGGGTATACTATAAAAGGAAGAATTTGCTCCCCCTGGAAGCAAATCATTTCCTTTTTATTAGATCCATTTTCAGAAAAGACTAGTCAAAAAAGCTGTTTCCCTTGTTATAATTATGGATCCAGTCCCTTTAAGGGAACAGGGAAGGTTCTGACCAGACTTCTGACTTAAGGCTAACTTCAACTTATGAATGTATGGCACTTAATTGAACAGTGCCTTTAAATATCACTCTTTCATCATCTCGACATGATTTAAATAATGTTGAAACGGACATAAAACTGCAAATCATTATTCTACCAATCTGTGCAGATCCAGGCTTTCAGTGTTTACAAAAATGCACATTAAAAGCTCTGGGTTAGAAGGGAACCTACATGAATATTTTTTTTTTTTTTTTTATTTCTCGACAAAAAAAAAAAAAAAAAATCTCTGTTTTGTCCACACAATGCAAGCACCTTGAAGAGGTGCTTCTAATGAGTACAGTTATAGCCCTAGGTAAGACCAATTTTCCAACCAAAGGATATTGATATTTCCTTATTTCTTCATGAAAACATGGGTACTCATTAGAAGTGCCTCGAAAGGCACTTCTAATGAGTACCCTTGTTTTCATGGAGAAATAAAATACTGGTCGATATGCCTCTTTTGCAGAGCTAAGAGAACTACAATGCTTTTGTTGAGAAATTAGAAAATACTTTTTAGTTGAGAAAGGAGCCTTCTCTAAAGCTATGTGATATGTCCCTCACATATGGCAGGGCTCATACAATATCTTGTAGTTTTTCTCCCACACTGCATCCCAGTTTTAAACTGAATATCATTTATAAACTTGTTTTAAAGCACATAAGTAAAAACTTAACATTTGCTCATTAACGGATTACATATATTTACATACCTATACAATATTTTTATAAACAAAAACAATCCTGAGCATACAATTACACAATAATGAACATATGCATGGGCAGCTCATTTTGCTCATGAACCAAATAATAGCAACATTTGAGGCATCAAGTGTGTGGAAACCAGGGCGAAACCAGTGTAAATGGAAATCAGTGGGGACCAGTCTAAGTTAACGTTTTAGCATTATGGGTAAAAATTTCAGCCAAAAATAACAGAAACATTTCAGGCATCAAGTGTGTGGAAACCAGTCTAAATGGAAACCAGTCTAAATCAATGTCTTTGGGTAAAAATGTCAGCAGACAAATTCTGAAATATTTTTTTATTATTTTTTGCTAAAAAGTTGGGTTTTCATGCAAAGTGTCTCTCTCCTCAGGAGATAACCTGCATGAAATGTCAAAAGTTACTTTCTGGGAAAAATAATATCATCATGGATGGAAGCTCTAGCAAACCCCAATACTGAAATCTCAAATTTACATTACTGAAAATAGTTTTTTTCCCTATTGTTTCTATTGAAAGACATAATCTCTCAATACTGAATTCAGTATTAACCCTAGTCCTGCTGATTTGTTTGTGTTGAGGTTTTACGGCCCAGTCAACCCTATGGGATCATGTCGAGCGCGGTCAGTTTACCTAACCACACGTTTACTGGGCAGGCTCAGCCCTCTAAGCGGTTAACGAGTATTGTGCACATTCTTTCGCCAGAAACTGACAACTGCCCTTCTTGAATCAGCGGAAGGGAGAGAATGACCGTAGAAAATATTTCATGATCAATCTCCACGAAAGAATGTTACCGACCTCGGCGGGGGTTGAACCCGCGACCTCCTGGTCTCCAGGTTGACGGCGCATCCAACTGAGCCACCGAGGCTGAACCCGGATATACACTGCCTTTGCAAACAGTGTAGATCCAGATCAGTTGGCTTCAGAAGAAGCCAACTGATCTGGATCTGCACTGTTTGCCATTCAGTATGTGAATTTATATCAACAATCTGGATCCAGTAATCTGATTGGCTGAAAATTTGAAAAAGGCTCAGCAGGACAAGTGTTAATACTGAAAACTTTCACCAATGCCATCAATTTGCCCTCTGCTGAGATAACACTTAGTATGCTGGGTAAAAATTTCAGCTGACGACATTTTGAAACTTTTTCCCAGAACATAGGCTTTTGAAATGTCAATGCCTATTTTCTGAGTATAAGAAATTATTTTCAATCTGTCATCTGCTGAATTAGCCCTGTGAGTGGTAAAAGTTCAATATAGGAATAATGAGTGCTCCCAGCAGTCTTACTGTGTTGTCAGGGTCTGAACATTTTTTTCCTGTATTGTTCATTGTGTTGGGGTTTAACAACACATCAACCATTGTGGGTCATTTTGTGTCGTCTCCCAGAGAAAGGCAGAAGAGATAGTAGAGGAGCAGAAGAAATAAAAACATGAAAAATTGAATAAAAAGGAAGAAACAGAAGAAATTATAACATTCCCCCTCTACCCTTATCTGCTGCAAGGATAGCAGGCCTTGCCCAACTGTAAGCCAGTCTCAGTTGGAAGCCCTGGTGATGTAAGATACAAGGCACCTTTGCCTCACCCAACCATCCCCGCTTCCCTGCATCGTTAAAAGGGAATAAAGGCCTGGGCCCAGTTGTTCAAAGCGTCGTTAGCTTAACGAGCTCGTTAAGGGTCATTTCGTTAACTGTTTTAGCGGATTCAATATACAATATTCTGATATTTTTTGCTGAAAAAATGTGAGTAGCTTTTGCACAGCAAAAAATTTCAGCATATTTGCGTATCACTCGATGTAAATTTTAACGAATTGTTAACTAACGATGTCGTTAGCTTTGAACAACTGGGCCCTGTGTGAAAAGCTAAGGCCCAGATTTGCCTCAGAACCAGCAGTCTGGGCCCAGTTATTCAAACTTAACGATGTTGTTAGATAACGTATCGTTAAAACTTTGATCAAAAGCTACTCACATTTTTTCAGCAAAAATACGTGTGAATAAGATATTGTACTTACTAGAACAGTATTGACCACTAATGAGCTCGCTAGGCTAACGATGCTTTGAACAACTGGGCCCTGATCAGTATTTTGGTTGTACATCAATACAGTTTGCAGCATTCATCTAGGTGTTGTTGTTTTTGTTTTGTTTTTTGTTTTGTTTTTTTAAAAAAGTGATGTCTTCCCCACCACATTAATTTAAGTGAAGCTGACACTATTGTTCTATGCCAAGAAAATGTCAACAAGGTCAGCTGGTCTCCATGACAGCATTCTTCACAGTTCCAGATAAGATGCTTCTAAAGTTCCAATGTTCATAAAGAAATGAGAAAAATGTCAAACACTTTCAGGTTGAAAAAAAAAAGAAAAAAAAAAGCTCCTTATCAGAAGCTATAAATCACTGGATATTGTGGATCAACAGCCAGCAAAGACCTTGATGAGACTGGGCAAATTTGCAGAATGACCTGAATAGGCACATTTGACATATATACTTGGCGACACTTTTTTCAGATCACAGAGTGCACAGACAGCCTACCTGGTATATTGCACAGCTTCAGATAAGGTATTTTTTCCAACCAAAATTTCAGAGCCCAGCTGTTCAAAGCATCTTTAGCTTAATGAGCTCCTTAGTGGTCAAAATGTTAACTGTTCTAGTAAGTACAATAGCTAATTCACAGGTATTTTTCTGAAAAAATGTGAGTAGCTTTTGCAAACGCAAAAGCTACTCACATTTTTTCAGCAAAAATATTAGCGTGTATGCCATATTTAACGATTAAAGTTTTAACGATACATTAACTAACAACACCTTTAGTTTTGAACAACTGGCCCTGATATTTTTCTTATTTCTTAATGAAACCATATTATGGGTACTCATACGAAGCACCTCATTGGCATCAGCTCCTAATAAGATTTGATTGTGATGGGGTTTAACGACACGTCAACCCTTTAGGGTCATTTTGTGTCGTCTCCCAGAGAAAGGGAGAAAAGAGATAGAAGAGAGAGTAGAGGAGATGAAAGAGAGGGACAGGGAAGAAAGAGGAACAGGAATGAAAGTGAAGAAACAGAAGAAATAAAAACATTCCCCCTCTACCCTTACCCACTACAAGGATAGCAGGCCTTGCCCAACTGTAAGCCAATATCAGTTGGACGCCCCAGTGATGTAAGATACACAGCACCTTCGCACCACCCGACCACCCCCCTCCTAATAAGAGCTGGTAGACACAAAACACAGTGGAACCTCAATAGCTCGAACACCGATGGCTCGTTTACCATGGATAATTTGAACGTGTTTTGAGTCCCTACGAAATTCTTTCGATTACTCATGAAAAAAACATTTACGGAAATTTTCCTATTTTATCATGAAACTGTATGTTGTGTGTACTCATTAGAATAGCCTCATTGAGACAATCCTAATGAATACACTCAACATACCATTACAGTGAAACCTGTGTAAGAGAGCCACCTTTGAGATTGACTTTAGTGGTTGATGCAGATAGGTGGATGTCTTATAAAGGTACGTCAAGTAATTTTGCTAGCAAAATTACATGAATTTTGCTAGCAAAATTATATGACATGTACCTTTATAAGACAGACAAATATTCCACATCAATCACTTTCTAAAGTCAATCTCAAAGGTGGCTCTCTTACACAGGTTTCACTGTATTGTACAGAAGATCGTAAGACTTCCCTAAATTATCGCCATTTGCTTCCTGACCTGGTACCATAATTAACCCTCAGTGGCTCGACATACCCATGATTCGAACGTTTCCATGGTCACAAAGCTGTTTGACACTGAATTTCAACTGTGTCTTACTTTTTTCATGGAGAAATAAGAAAAAACATTGTGACTACCCCCTCTTATCTGGAGCTATGATAATGTATAGACATACAGTTAACACCCTAGTCAGTTTGTTTGTTTGTGTTGAGGTTTTACAGCCCAGTCAACCCAACGGGGTCACGTCGAGCTTGGTCAGTTTACCTAACCACACGTTTACTGGGCAGGCTTTGTCCTCTAAAAGGTTAACCAGTATTGTGCACATTCCTTGGTCAGAAACTGACAACTGCCCTTCTTGAATCAGCGGAAGGGAGAGAATGACCGTAGAAAACATTTCATGATCAATCTCCACGAAAGAATGTTGCCGACCTCCTGGTCTCCAGTCGGACGGCGCATCCAAGTGAGCCGCCGAGGCCGGCCCCTAGTCAGTTTACACAGCTGAGTAGGCTAGCCTGTGTCATTGCTGTTTGCACACTGGAAAATAATGATTCCCCAACAACAGACCTCAAATTATGACAGTGCGATATGGCTGTCTGTGCTAATGAACCATAAAAACCAAATCGCTCATTCACTCATATGATAAGGCTAAATTAACTTGCAAGAACCACAAACTCTTATCAGGAAATGTTTCCTGTAATTATTACGTGCCATGTTGTGGACTGAAATTTGTGAGATAAGGCAAAATTTGAAGGGAGAGTTGACAAAAATCTGTGAGACTGACCCAAAAATCACATCAGAGCTCTCCCAAAGTAGTTTAAATTTAAGTCCTTATTTTCATGTAAGAAGCTTGCGAAAAACAAAATAAAGTGTGGCTTGTGTTTGTTTCTTCATAAAATCTGTTGTAAGACAGTTTGAAAATTCTAAGAGATTTGAAATTTTGATGGCAATTGCCTCCCAGATGGGCTAAATTCTGTGAGATTTAATCTCACAGTGTGAGATTTTTTTTTTTTTTTTTTTTTTTTAATTTGGGTTTTACAGCCCTTTCAAGAATATTTAACTTATATCGAGCCGATCGCTCATCAAAGGTGGGCGAAAACCGCAGAACCCGGGGAAAAAACCACCTTACCATCCGTAAGCAGAACTTGGCTTTCCCACGTGACCCGAGCATGGCTCGAACCTCAGCGGTGAGAAACCTAATGGATTAACAGTCAACTCTCCTATCCACTAGGCTATGGTGGCCCTCCTCACAGTGTGAGATACAGTATGGCATGTATGGTAATAGTGAGTGGTAATGCTCTGAATGCTGGGTAAAAATTTCAGCAGATGGCTTTTTGACATTTCCCTTAGGAGACAAATTGCATGAAACGCCAAAGCCTATTTTACTGGTAAAAATTAAAAAAATATTGTCAATTTGTCATCTGCTGAATTAGCCCAGAGAGTGGTAAAGGCTAATGATCCATAGAAGGCATCCTAGACCACTATTACCACTGGGGTATTTTTATCAAGAGTGAATGTGTCCTGATTTTTGCACCACTCTGCACTCTCCTGAGTTTTAACTCTTGTCATGCTGAATCCGGATAAACCCTGCCTTTGCAAACAGTGTAGATCCAGATCAGCTGGCTTCTGAAGAAGCCAACTGATTTGGATCTGCACTGTTTGCCATTAAGTATGTGGATTTTTAGCAATAATCCAGATCAATAATCTGATTGGCTGAAAATTAAAAGTGGGCATGGCATCTTTTTTTTTTTTTTTTTTTTTTTTTGATTTGGGTTTTACGGCCCTTTCAAGAATATTTCACTTATATCGAGCCGATCGTTCATCGAAGGTGGGCGAAAACCGGAGTACCCGGAGAAAAACCACCTGACCATCCGTAAGCAGAACTTGGCTTTCCTACATATGACCCGAGCTAGGCTCGAACCACAGCGGTGAGAAACCTAATGGATTAAGAGTCAACTCTCTTATCCACTAGGCTACGGGGGCCCGCCGCATGGCATCTTAATTTACTCAGCATGACAAGGGTTAAAAGTAAAACATTCCCATCAAATGACAGAAAAAACGTGCAGAACAAAGTTACAAAGGTAGATAACTAGTCTATTCCTAGAGAGCTGCTGTTATACAGTTGTACTCTTTGGCTGCACTTGTGGTTTTGCATATTCAACAAATTCGTCTATTAAAACAGGCCAAGCACCTGAAAAAAAGACAAACAATAAAGGCATCATTCAATTTAACTCTTAAAATGCCAATCACAAACTGTCGTCTGCTTTGTCATCTGCTTGTGAATTTAAAAGTCATTTCTGCAATCAGTGTGGACCCAGATCAGACTGCTCCTTTAGGAGCAGTCTGATCTGGGTCCACAATGTTTGCCTGTATGCATAAAATAAGTTTGAAAAGTTTGCAAGAATATTCAGCAGACGACATACACAGACGACATTTTCAGATGCAGGTTTTCTTGGCATTTTAAGGGTTAACTTCAGCTTATCCTAAAACACCATATTTCAGCATTTAATAAGAGAAGGTATCGGGTAAATACTTTTCTTATA
The DNA here is from genome assembly GCA_964016985.1 of Anodontia alba. Taxonomy (NCBI): domain Eukaryota; kingdom Metazoa; phylum Mollusca; class Bivalvia; order Lucinida; family Lucinidae; genus Anodontia; species Anodontia alba. Next base: position 52,608,895 of record OZ024832.1, read on the forward strand.
TCTGCACTAAAACATATGTTGTGGGTATTCATTATAAGTGCCTTGGCGAGATGCTTCTAATAAGTGCCCATAACATATGTTTTTGTGCTTGAAAACATGTTGTTGGTACTCATCAGAAGTACCTCTGTGATGCACTTCTAATGGGTACCCACAACATATGTATTGTATTGTATTGTATTGAGGTTTTTAGGCCCAGTCAACCTAATGGGGTCATGCCGAGCATGGTCATTAACCAGTATTGTGCGTAGTCTTTTGAAAGACACTGACAACTGCCCTTCTTGAATCAGCGGAGCGGAGAGAATTGCCGTAGAAAATCTCTCATGGTCAATCTCCATGAAAGAATGTTGCTGACCCGGTGAGGGTTGAACCAGCAAGCCCCTGATCACCAGTCGGACGCGCATTCAACTGAGCCACCAAGGCCGGCACAACATGTGTTTTTATGCAGATATTAAGAAAACTAGCCTAATGCTTTGGTTGAAAAAAGTGTCTTATCTGGAGCCATGGTATTACCCTAGTATTCCAACAGACAAGACTGAGCAAACAGTGTAGATCCAGGTCATATGTCACAGCGTGTGGCATTTGGTCCCTGGCCCAGTTGTTCAAAGCGTCGTTAGCTTAACGAGCTCGTTAAGGGTCATTTCGTTAACTGTTTTAGCAGATTCAATATACAATATTCTGATATTTTTTGCTGAAAAAATGGCAAGTAATAAAATGCAGCACATAAACTGGCTCCTGTTTAATTCAGTGCTCCGGATATAAACTGTAAATGGAATTACAAAAAAAAACAAAAAAATTAAAAAAATTTCATTGGGGCATAATCTCTGCTGATATTTGGTGAACTGTAACTTAAGGGTCCAAGCTGGCCCAGAAATTAAGGGAGAAGTGACTTTTCCCTCCTTGGAAAATAGGGAGAAGTTTGCTGCTTCTAGGGAGAAGTGCTTTCTGACGGAGGACACACCACAGAAGCATGGCTATATTATAAGCTCATATGAGCCTTTGGCACACTATTACCTCTAGACAATATGCTGCGAAAAGTTTACAAAAACTTTCAAAGGGGCATAAATCTTCAACCTCGAAATAATATGTGCTGCTCCACATCATCATGTAACTATTTATGAAGTTTCAGCTTGATCGGATGTAAACTGTAGGAGGATTTAGCCGGAAACAAAAAATTAATAGAAATTTTCAAAGGGGTTTAACTCTGCTAATATTTAGTGGACTGTAACCTTGAAAGAATATGCGCTGCACCAGATCATGGTCTAACTACAAATCAAGTTTCAACTTGATAGGATGTAAACTGTAGGAGGATTTAGCCGGAAACGAAAAGTTTACTGAAATTTTCAAAGGTGCATAACTCTGCGTTTGGTGGACTGTAACCGCGAAACAATATGCGCTGCTCCACATCATGGTCTAACTGTACATGAAGTTTCAGCTTGATTGGATGTAAACTGTAGGAGGATTTAGCCAGAAACGAAAAATTTAATTGGAATTTTCAAAGGGGTATAACTCTGCTAATATTTGGTGGACTGTAACTTTGAAACAATATGCGCTGCTCCACATCATGGTCTAACTACAAATCAAGTTTCAACTTGATCGGATGTAAACTATAGGAGAAGTTAGCCGGAAACGAAAAGTCTACTAAAATTTTCAAAGGGGCATAATTCTGCTAATATTTGGTGGACTGTAACTTTGAAACAATATGTGCCGCTCCACATCATGGTCTAACTATACATGAAGTTTCAGCTTGATCGGATGTAAAATGTAGGAGGAGTTAACCGGAAATGAAAAGTTTACAGAAATTTTCTAAGGGACATAACTCTGCAAACATTTGGTGGACTGTAACCCCGAAACAATATGCGCTGCGCCACATCATGGTCTAACTATATACCAAATTTCAGCTTGATCGGATGTAAACTGTATGAGGAGTTAGCCGGAAACGAAAAAGTTTACGGACTGATGGATGGACGGACCGACGCCATACCCCGTAATATAATAGTTCCCGTTTTTCAAACGGGCATATAAAAAGGCTAAGTCTGAAAAACAAAATCACTGGACTGTGAAATGTAGGTCACTTTGACCTATATATATTTTGAAGTCAAACTTAGGGTCATACGGACTCATCATCCGGAAGTATGATGCTTATACAACAAATACGCTTCAAGATAGACGGTAAATCATTGATGTGAAATATAGGTCATTGTGACCTACATTCATTTTGAGGTCAAATGTCTTGTGATACTGAAGGATAATCTAAAAGTATGGTGTTTATACATGATATATTTTACAAGATATAATGCAAAATCACTGGATGGTGAAAAACAGGTCACTGTGACCTACATTGATTTTTGAGGTCAAACTTCTAGTCATACTGACTCATACCCAGTAAGTATGGTGTTTATACATGTAATACTCTTCAGGGTATAAGGTTAATATATATCACTGGAACATGAAATATGTCACTGTGACATACTTTGTTCTTAGGTCAAACTTCGGGTCGTACTGACTCATAAGCTGAAAGTATGATATATATTCAATTGCTCGAGCAAGGAAAGTAAGTCACTGTGACCTACATTTATTTAGAGGTCAAACTTGGGTCATACTGACTCATAATGCTTAAGTACAATGTTTATACATCAGATACTCTTTAAGATATAAGGAAATATCAATGGACCATAAAATGTAGGTCACCATAACCTACATTTATTTTGCGGTTAAACTTCAGGTCATACTGACTCGTAATCCATAAGTATGATATTTATACATCAAATATTCAGGGTATAAGAAACAAGAGCTGTCGTAGGACAGCGTAGCTCGCCTGCTGGGTACATTTTATATTGTAACATTTTTATCATTAAGAAATTCAAAATGAAATAATCTATGAAATAATTTTCAAGTTATATGGCGAAATCATTCAACCATATAATATAGGTCACACTGACCTAGATGTATTTGTATGTAAATCATTTTGTCACATAGATATAATAATCCAGGTATGACAATTCTCCATGAAATAGTAATAAAAATAAAAGGCAAAATCACTGAAGCATGAAATATAGGTCACAATGACCTAGATATAGTAAGTGGTCATTCATTGGGTCACATGGAAGTAATATCCCAGGTGTGACATTTATCCAACAAATAGTATTCAAGATATAAGGCAAAATCACTGAACCATGAAATATAGGTCACACCAACAGAGATATATTTTGACGTCAATAATCGGGTCACAAGGAACTAATATCCCAGGTGTGACATTTATCCAACAAATAGTATTCAAGATATAAGGCAAAATCACTGAACCATGAAATATAGGTCACAATGACCTAGATATAGTAAGTGGTCATTCATTGGGTCACATGGAAGTAATATCCCAGGTGTGACATTTATCCAACAAATAGTATTCAAGATATAAGGCAAAATCACTGAACCATGAAATGTAGGTCACAATGACCTAGATATAGTAAGTGGTCATTCATTGGGTCACATGGAAGTAATATCCCAGGTGTGACATTTATCCAACAAATAGTATTCAAGATATAAGGCAAAATCACTGAACCATGAAATATAGGTCACACCAACAGAGATATATTTTGACGTCAATAATCGAGTCACAAGGAACTAATATCCCAGGTGTGACATTTATCCAACAAATAGTATTCAAGATATAAGGCAAAATCACTGAACCATGAAATATAGGTCACAATGACCTAGATATAGTAAGTGGTCATTCATTGGGTCACATGGAAGTAATATCCCAGGTGTGACATTTATCCAACAAATAGTATTCAAGATATAAGGCAAAATCACTGGACCGTGAAATCTAGGTGACCTGGACCGTAAAATGTAGGTCACCATGACCTTCACTCTCTTACACTTAAACCGATGTCACATAGTTAGCTGATGTATAACCAGTTGTGTCTATAACCTGTAGGCATATAAGATTTTACAAATGTGTCCTAGATTTTGACCCCTAGCCCCACACCAAAGCCCACCCTGAGGTATGAACCAAGGGGTATGTTCTTTTGGAATCTCAGAAGACTCCTCCAGGTACCCAAATTCTAAATATGAATGCTCTATGAGGAGTGAAAGTCAAGATATAAGAATTTGAAAAACTTTAACACAGTATTACAAAGGTGTCCTAGATTCTGACCCCTAGCCCCACCCAGGGGCATGAACCCAGGGGTTTATTCTCTTGGAATCTCAGAAGACCCTCCAAGGTACCTAAGTTCCAAATTTGATGCCTCTGTGAGGAGTGACTGTTGAGATATAAGCATTTGAAAAACTTTAACGCAGTGTGACGGGAATGGGAACGCAAACGCAAACGCAAACATGGACGACCGGGGTGACTACAATAGCTCTCCTTGTACTTCGTACAGGCGAGCTAAAAATTTATGTAACTGTGAAATATAGGTCACTTTGACCTACATTATTTTTTAGGTCAAACTTTGGGTCATACTGACTCATAACTGGAAAGTATGGTATGAAATACCCTTCAAGATATAAGGCTAAATCACTTGATCGTGAAAATTCTTCAAGATATGTTAAAATCACTGGACTGAAAAATTGGTCATGCTGATTTTCATTTCACGATCCACAAGTCAATGTCAAAGCTTGACAGATGTCTGACCAAGTATCTGTCTAAGTTGTTTCCATAACAGAAAAGCAGAAAAAAACACTTTTTACAGGTGTCCTAGATTTTGACCTCTAGCCCCAACATAGGGCTTGGACCCTGGGGTCTGATGTCATGGGTTGGAAGTCGACCTTCCAGGGACCTATGGTCCAAATATGAATGCTTTCTGATAAGCAGATGTCTAGATATAAACCAAATCCATCTCAGGGTTTGTAAATACTGTGACCTAAAAACTTTAATGTAAAACTTAAACACAAAAATTCTAAGTCCAAGACCTTGCCCTGAGATCATGTAGTGGGTAAGGATGGTACTGTGTAAAATGTTCAACTAATCAATATCCTCATACATATGCCATACATAAACTAAATCCATCCAAGGGTTTGGAAATAATGAGGTTCTGAAAACTTTAACATAAAAATTCTAAGTCCATGACCTTGACCTTGAGGTCATAATATGGGGTATGAGGATGGTACTGCATAAACTTTTGGACCAATATCTTTCATCATACCATACATGAACAAAATCAATCAAACATTCAGGAAATAATGAGGTTCTAAAAACTTTCACACAAAACTTTAAATAACATAAAAATTCTAAGTCCGTGACCTTGACCTTGAGGTCATATAATGGGGTGGGGATGGTATTGTGTTAAATTTTGGACCAATATGTATCATCATACTATATATGAACAAAATCCATACAATGGTTTGGAAATAATGTGATCCTAAAAACTTGAATGCAAAACTTACACATAAAAATTCTTAGTCTGTGACCTTGACCTTAAGGTCATGTAGGGGGAAGGGGATGGAACTGTGTAAAATTCTTGACCAATATCTATCATTATACTACATATGAACAAAATCCATCCAATGATTTGGAAATGATCAGGTCCAAAAAGTTTAACGCAAAACTTAAACACAAATAAGTCTGTGACCTTGTTGACCTTGAGGTCATGTAGCGGGGTGGGGATGCATAAAATATGAACTAATTCCATCATAAGATGTGAAGTGCGCTTATAAATTCTGACACAGATTTCTACATAACCCATAATGTCAAAGATGAACACAGATGTAACATCAAAATGGGTTGGAATGTTATGCGGCAAAACACAGTAAATAACAGGCAATGTGAGAAAGAGGACACTTATGTCCAATATAACCCATGAAGACCCAGACCACACCATGCACCCATGCAGCCAGACCAAGGTCCTCAACAGTCATCTGAATGGTCCAGATAACTGTGGGTATCCACATATTAATATTATCTCTCCACAAAAACGCTGGTACTCATTAGAAGCGCCTCTGCCATGAGTACCTATAACATATTTTTCGTGAAGAAGAAAGAAAAATATTGGCAGTTTTTGGTTGAAAAAAGTGCCTTATCTTAAAAGGTATGTCTAGTCAATGGCTTTCCTCTCTCTACTCCCCAGCCCATAAATGATAATACATGTACATATATATCACATACCTTCTTCATCATAATTTGTCATATCTTCGTTGATCATGTTACAAAAATCTAACAATAAATTCCATGTATCTTTTGGAATCGATCTTTTATGATGTTCCTGCAAACAGAAAGAAGGGCATTGTAATATACATGTAGGAATGAGCTGAGTTGAGGTTGAAAGTCACTGTCAACAATCTTTCAGTCATGTTGCCATGGTGTCTAGATGTGTTGTTGATGCTAAGTTCTTGTTTAACAACACATCAACCCTTGTCTGTCATTTTGTACATCACCCAGAACAAGGCAGAAAAGGAATAAAAGAGCTACCATAATAACCCTAAGTATTGAGACAGATAGGCTTTTGCAAACAGTGTAGACCGAGATCAGACGCCGCAGTATGTGGCGTCTGATCAAGATCTACATTGTTTGCTACATATGCAGCATATTTTAGACACATCAAGAGGTAGTAGAATGGACTATTTCAATTTTTAGGACAGGTATGGTGAGTAGATAAGATGTCCCAATACTTAGGGTAAATACGGTAGCAGAGTTTTGAGATGGAGCTGGAGTTTTACGGCCCAGTTAACATCGCTTGAGCTCTTGTTTAATGACACATCAACCTTTGTGGGTCATTTTGTGTGTCTCCCAAAACAAGGGGGAAAAGGGATAGAAAAAAGCTACGGTAAATGTCCTAAAATTTCATACACCAAAGTTCCCAACAAAATGGCAAGTGCAAACAGTGCAGATCCAGATCAGACTGCTTCTAAAGGATCAGTCTGATCTGGGTCTACACTGTTTGCCATTCACTAAGTATTTTAAGAAACAACTGCATAGTAAGCAAAATTTAAAAAAAAAAGTAGGGAATAAAGTGTTCAAAATTTTAGGACATTTACCAGTAGTGTAGTTATGGTCATGTTGAGCCTGTCAATTAAGCTACTCACATTTTTCCTGGACAGGCTTATTCCTCTAAGTAGTTAACTAGTATTTGTGCACATAACTTTGACTATAACAGGCAACTGCCAATCTTGAATCAGTGGAAGGGGAGAATGACTGCAGAAATAATTTCAAGACCAATCTCTATGAAAGTGACCTGGCCAGCTGGAATTTGAAATTGCTACCCCTGCACCTGCTATCAACTGCATTATATAGCTAGGCATGATGTGATACGACCAGTAACACTAGAGCTGTGGAAATACCATGCCCAATTTGTCCAACGTCCCATTTCCCTGAGGACAAGTAAGATATCTTAATTTGCTTGTCCTGGGATAAGTAATTCATAGATCTAGTTAGAAGATTATCCAGATTATATTACATGTATATATATGTTTTTCTTATTTCTCAAAGAAAACATATGTTGTGGGTAGTCATTAGAAGTGCCTCACTGAGGCACTTCTATTGAGTACCCACAACATATGTTTTCTTTGAGAAATAAGAAAAAAAAATGACAATTTTTGGGCAAGTAAATCTTGGTTGGACAAGTGGATTTTGACCATTTACCATTTTGACTTGTCCATGGACAAGTAATAAAATTTGACAAGAGCACTGCCAAGCGGGACATTATGCGCCCGTGGCAAGTAAAAAGATGTAGGGCAAAAACTGGCTCCTGTATAATTCAGTGCTCCGGATATAAACTGTAAGTGGAATTACAAAAAAAAAAAAATTAAAAAAAATTCATTGGGGCATATCTCTTCTGATATTTGGTGAACTGTAGCCTAAGCGCCCAAGATGGCGCAGGAATTAAGGAAGAAGTGACTTCTCCCTACTGGGAAAATAGGGAGAAGTTTGCTGCTTCTAGGGAGAAGTGCTTTCTGATGGAGGACACACCATAGAAGCATTACTATATTATAAGCTCATAAGAGCCTTTGGCTGATTTGTTTTTCCTATATTTCAATATCGGACCAAACAATAACAACACAAAAATAAACAACCAAAAAAAAATGCTGCAAGAATTTTTTTTGTAAACTTTTAACTTGTTTAATACTAATTTATTTTTGTTCTTCAAGGGAGCCAAATCAGAAGAGTATTAAAAAAAAAAAAAAAAAAAAAATCCAAAAAGAATTATGTATACATAAAGATTTAATAATGGCAACCTTTCCTTGCAAATCTAATAAAAGAAGAAAAAAAAATCAGTATCTTGCCCATATGACCAAAACTTTAGTTATTTGCAAGAACTATACCTATTATAAAATAAAATTTGCGCACTATTACCTCTAAACAGTATGCTACAAAAAGTTTACAAAAGCTTTCAAAGGGGCATAAATCAGCAAACATTTGGTGCACTGTAACCTTGAAATAATATGTTTGTTTGTGTTGAGGTTTTACTGCCCAGTAACCCAATGGGGTCATGTCGAGTGCGGTCAGTTTACCTAACCACACGTTTACCCCCTAACATAATACGTCCCGTTTTTCAAACAGGCTTATAATAATTCCACACCCCTGAGTAACACTATACTGACACTGGTCTAACCAGTCCTATCTTTTTTTCCTAATGCTGTATGCCAAACAAAAAAGCAGCTACCGTATTTACCCTAAGTATTGGGACACCTTAACTCCTTTACCATACTTGCCCTAAAATTTGAAAAAAAAAAGTCTATTTTAAATGCCGTTTCGTGTGTCTAAAATAGTGCTGGATAAGAGCCAAACAGTGTAGACCCTGAAGAGATGTCGTGTTCTGTAGCATCTGATCTGGGTCTACACTGTTTGCAAAGGCCTATCTGTCCCAATACTTAGGGTTATTATGGTAGTTCCACTTTTAGGAAGTCTTAATGACCTGGATAGGGACTGAACCCTGTGATCGGTATTCCAGCTGTTCCAAAAGATTGTCAGTATAACAATATTAACTTTTACCACTCTCTGAGCCAACACAACAAACTGTCATTTTTTTTTTTTTTTTCTCACAAAAAAAAAAAAAAAAAAAAAATAGGCTCTGACATTTCATGCTGATTGTTTCCTTAAGAAAGTCATCTGCTGGATTTGCCCATACAGTGGTAAAGGTAAATAACAATCCTGGTTTGATAATTTGTACGGTACATTTTAAACCTATTAACCCTTGTCATGCTGAATAAATTAAGATGCCACGCCCACTTCTATTTTTTCAGGCAATCAGATTACCTGATCCAGATTGTTGACATAAATTCGCATACTTAATGGCAAATTGCGCAGATCCAGATCAGTTGTTGAGAAGCCAACTGATACTTCTCAAGAAGCAAGATCCAGATCAGTTGTTGAGAAGCCAACTGATACTTCTCAAGAAGCCATATACAGGTTCACCAGGACTAGGGTTAACTCTCCCATTTTTCCCAAATACAGACAGTTTAACAGTAATAAAAGCACTCCATTTATCAAGGGCCATAACTCATGTCAGATGTGATACATAACTGCTTGAAAATTTTCCCTGTGAAAATATTTATTAAAATAAAAATCCTGTATTTTTCAGTCTTATTCCACAAGTCCAGAGGTTTCAGAAAACAGACTTTTTTTCTTTTAGTAGTTGGTCAGCCTGTTTTGCACCATCAATACATTCACACCACTTACTTGCAAAAATTGACTCCATAAAGATAAAAATTTAAATCTTCCAGAAAGAACTATATTCCAGTATGCTATAGCCATATCAAGATCTGAAAAGAAATATACATGATTTCACATCACTCCAGATAAGGGACTTTTTTCAATCAAAAAATACTGTCATTTTTCTTGTTTTTCTAAAAAAAAAAAAAACAACAACAACAAAAAACACCTTACCTTATCAAGCGCTATGAGCATATTCAATGGAATAAAGGAAGTGAAGAAAGTTTATGGTATCATAAGCAACTTAGCAAGATTTATTTTATGAAGTCAGCCTAGTAGTAAGTAATTCTTCAAATTCATACAAACCAACCTCAAGAACTAAAATATTGCTGAAATACATGTACATGCACTCCTGTAAAGTCGAAGGGAAGCACATCTGATAAAACAAACAAACAAGAGAGCCATGATGGCCCTGTAACACTCACCTGAGTATCATAGCACTTAGAGAACCTGACACATAAATGATCAAGGCAAACATTCTGACCAAGATTCAGATAAAATCTGACTGGAATTGGCCCTGTGCTTTCTGAGGAGAAGATGTTTGAAATTTTGATGGAAATTCAACCCTAGTGTCCTCGAGCCAAGGTCACTGAATGACCTTGACCATTGACATTCATAGGGGTTCATATAAGACCTATTTACTTTTCATAAATTACAATTGTTTTGGCTAAATGCACTGTTTTACCATTTTTCTATTCAAACGCCTTAGGGACCAAATTTGACCTTGCCTTAATTTGCCCTAAAGTAGGTCAAGGTCAACCCAGGGCTATCAATTATGCAACTTTCTAGGGCGCTGGTCCCTTTTGCTGTCTGCTAAGTTTCAAGGTCATCTGACTTTAGGTTCTGGAGAAGAAGATTTTTAAAGGCTTTTTACCATACATGGGCATGGTGGCCATCTTGGTCATGTGACCAGGACCAATTATATAACTTTTGTTCCTGTGAGACTGAATGTTCAATATAAAATCTGACTCAAACTGGCCCAGCGGTTTCTGAGGAGACAATGTTTGAAACTTTGATAGACATTCAATCCCAGTGACCTTGAGTCAAGATCACTAAATGACCTTGACTTTTGACATTCACAGAGGATCATATAAGACCTATTTTCATTTCATAAAAGACAATTGTTTTGGCTAAGTGCACTGTTTTACCTTTTTCCTATTCAAATGCCTTAGGTACCAAATTTGACCTTGCCCGTAGTGCTCATCTCTTTTGCTGTCTGCCAAGTTTCAAGGTCATCTGACTTAAGGTTCTGAAGAAGATGATTTTTAAAGGGTTTTACCATATATGGACATGGCAGCCACCTTGGTCATGTGACCAGGACCAATTATATAAACTTTTGTTCCCATGAGGCATAGATGTTCCACATAAAATCTGACTTCAAATGGTCCAGGGGTTTCTGAAGAGAAGATGTTTAAAAGTGTGGACGGACAATGGACAACGTATGACACATGACGGACAACATAAGACGGACAACCAACCATTGATATACTATAAGCTCACCTTGTGAGCCTTCAGCTCAAGTGAGCGAAAATGTGGAACAATAATATCCCACCAATATCATGTTGCAGACAGACAACTGTGTCAAAAAATTGACTAAATTTGGCAAAAGCAATCCCAAACCACATCTCCACAATATCAATACATATACAAAATTTGGTGAAAATCCATCGACATTTACTCAAGTTATCATCCGGAAATCAAAATATGGTCATGTCTGTGGCAGATACATGTATCTGTAAAAACCAAGAGGGCCATGATGGCCCTGTAACGCTCACCTGAGTATCATAGCACTTTGAGAACCTGACCAAGAACTGACCAAGGAAAACATTCTGATCAAAATTCAAAATGATTATATTAACAAGACAATATAGCATGTCTAATGGACTGTGAAATAGAGGTCAAGGTCAAATATGGATGACTGCACTCAAGAGGCCATGCTAAGATGTATGCAATAGCTACTGAGAAACTGACCTAAACACTAGGGCTATCACGTGTAAACATGTACCCGGAAGCGTGTAGTGTTGGTGTAGAAAACGGTTACGAAAATGACAGTTCATTTACAAGAAGCACATGACTGACACATGATCAGTAATGACATCATCAATAAAATCTTACCTCATTCATTTGTCACTTCCTTTTTTCTTTCTCTCACATAATAGCTGCGTCTAATAAAAACCTGAGATCGCCAGTTTGGCAATATTTTTCTGTTATCTCCACCCCCGATGGCAAGAAGAAGGCCAAATGTAACGTGTAAAGTTGAAGTGTCATACTCGGGAGGCAGCACCGGGACTATGTCCAATCATTTGAAACATGTACACAAGTCTGTAAAGACTGAAGTCAATGATGGAAACCCCAAAATTGTGCAAAAGCCGAACACAAACACCGTTTTGACGCATCCACAGTCCACAATGGTTATGTTTGAGATGATCCCTCAAATTTTGCAGCAATCAGAAAGCAGCTTTGTCAATACACAAATTTAGCGGTGTGCTCAAAAGTAATTGTCAACTAGTACACACATTGTGCCACATTTAAATGGATATTAGTTCTGTAAAAACCGAGTGCCTTTGAATAGAACATAGTTGTACAGCCTTGGATAAAAAGATTTTGGAAACCACAACAGAAATATTCCTATCTGAGATGGAAATACAGCCTTACAGCTAAAGATTGTGTGTTTATTTCATAATTTTTTTCCTTGTAAACTGGTATGTAAAAGATTCCCGGTTAAACGAAATCATTTCGTTTATGAAATTTCATGTACAGGTGTAGAGGTTTCTGTACACGTGACAGGCCTACTAAACACAAACACTTCACAAGTACCAAATATCACTCTGTAGGACCAATAATTACTGAGAAAATGACCTAAACGAAAAAACTTAAGAAAGTAACTGGACAGTGAAATATACGTCACCTAGAAATCATCAAGGCAAACATTTTGAGCAAGATTCATGATGATCCCTTCAAAAAATGTGACCTCTAGAGCATCAACAAGGTTTTCCTTTGATTTGGCCTGGTGACCTAGTTTCTGACATCAAGTGACCCAGTTTTAAACTAAACCTAGAAATCATCAAGACGAACATTTTGAGCAATATTTATGATGATTATTTAAAAAATGTGACCTCTGGAGAGCTAACATGGTTTTCCTTTGATTTGGCCTGGTGACCTAGTTTTTGACCCCACATGACCCAGTTTCAAACTCCACTTAGAAATCATCAAGACAAACATTTTGAGCAAGATTCATGATGATTGCTTAAACAAGAGGCCCATGGGCTACGGTTCGCTCACCTGAGTGACATAGCCACTGCAGACATGCAGATGTTCCCAATAATATATGCAAAGATTCAGCCATAAGGCATCCTCGGTTTTGGAGAATAAGATTTTTAAATGTTTTTTCCCATACAAATGCATAGGGAAGCAAACTTGTACAACCATTATTTTAGCAACTTTGGCAGACCCCCTGTCCCCGATGATTTAAGCAAAGATTCAGCCCCAAGGAGTCCTCGGTTCTGGAGGAGAAGATTTTTAATATATGAGCATGGCGGCTATCTTGGGCAATGAACCATGACCATTTTAGCAATCTTTCATTCCACCAACCTAAGGAGGCTCCATATGAAATTTGTGCAAAATTGGCCCAGAGGCTCCAGAGAAGAAGTCGTTTGAAATTCTGAATATTTTTCCCATACAAATGCATAAAGAAGCAAAATTGACCTCACGGTAAAAAGGTCAAATGTCAATGTACAACCATTATTTTAGCAACTTTGGTAGACCTCCAGTTTCCGATGATATATGTAAAGAGTCAGCCACAAGGCATCCTCGGTTTTGGAGAACAAGATTTTTAAAGGGTTTTCCCATACAAATGCATAGGGAAGCAAACTTGACCTTGCCGTAAAAAGGTCAAATGTCAATATACAAAATTTATTTTAGCAATTCTGGTAGACCTCCCGTCCTCAATGACTTATGCAAAGATTCAGCCCCAAGGTATCTTCGGTTCTGGAGAAGAAGATTTTTAGAGGTTTTTACCATATATGGGCATGGGGGCCACCTTGGTCAATCAACTGCGACCATTTTAGCAATCTTTCATTTCCCCTACCTAAGGAGGCTCCATATGATATTTGTGCAAAATTGGCCCAGAGGGGCCAGAAGAGTTGTTTGAAATTTTGAACATTTTCCCCCCATACAAATGCATAAGGATGCAAAATTGACCTCACGGTAAAAAGGTCAAATGTCAATGTACAACCATTATTTTAGCAACTTTGGTAGACCTCCAGTTTCCGATGATATATGTAAAGATTCAGCCACAAGTCATCCTTGGTTTTGGAGAACAAGATTTTTAAAGGTTTTTCCCATACAAATGCATAGGGAAGCAAACTTGACCTTGCCGTAAAAAGGTCACATGTCAATATCCAACATTTACTTTAGCAATTTTGGTAGACCTCCCGTCCCCAATGACTTATGCAAAGATTCAGCCCCAAGGCATCCTCAGTTCTGGAGAAGAAGATTTTTAAAGGTTTTTACCATATATGGATATGGCGGCCATCTTGGTCAACTAACCGTGACCATTTTAGCAATCTTTCATTCCCCCAACCTCAGGAGGCTCCATATGAAATTTGAGCAAAATTGGCCCAGAGGATCCAGAGAAGAAGTCGTTTGAAATTCTGAACATTTTTTTCCATACAAATGCATAAGGAAACAAAATTGACCTTACCATAAAAAGGTCAAATGTCAATGTACGACCACTACTTTAGCAACTTTGGTAGACCTCCAGTTTCTGATGATATATGTAAAGGTTCAGCCATAAGACATCCTCCGTTTTGGAGAACAAGATGTTTAAAGGTTTTTCCCATACAAATGCATTGGGAAGCAAACTTGACCTTGCCGTAAAAAGGTCAAATGTCAATATACGACATTTATTTTAGCAATTTTGGTAGACCTCCCGTCCCCGATGACTTATGCAAAGATTCAGCCCCAAGGCATCCTCAGTTCTGGAGAAGAAGATTTTTACCATATATGGGTATGGCGGCCATCTTGGTCAATGGATCGCAACCATTTTAGCAATTTTTCGTTCCCCCAACCTAAGGAGGCTCCATATGAAATTTGAGCAAAATTGGCTCAGGGGCTTCAGAGGAGAAGTCATTTGAAAATGTTAACGGACGGATGCACGGATGGACGACGGACGAAAAGTGATCACAATAGCTCATCCTGAGCATAGCTCAGGTGAGCTAAAAATGTGACCTCTAGAGTGTTAACAAGGTCTTCCTTTCATTTGGCCTAGTGACCTAGTTTTTGACTCCAAGTGACCCAGTTTCAAACTTGATTTAGAAATCATCAAGACAAACATCAGTGCTTGCACTAAATGCAAAACCAGGAAGTCCCAGGACTTCCTAGCTCCAATATCTGGAAGTCCTGGTGATCAAATTTTTTCACTCACTTTCAGAAATTCAACCTCAGTATTCTTAAACTCAAATTTATGGATTGAAACTGCCATTGTTAAGCTAAATAACACATACTGGTAAATTCATTCTATATTTTTGTTATAAATGACTAAATATGTTTAAAAGTTAGGAGTCCCAGACTTCCTGGCAATGATTTTTGGAAGTCCTTGGGCAATTTTTGGGAGTCTTTGACTCCAAAACTTCCCTTAATGCAAGCACTGAAACATTTTCGGCTAGATTCATGATGACTGCTTCATGTGACTGCTAGAGTGTTAACAAGATTCATAATGATTATTTCAAAAATGCGACCACTAGACTGTTAATAAGGTTTTCTGCTGATTTGGCCCGGTGACCTAGTTTTTGACCCCAAATGACCCAGTTTTCAACTTGACCTAGAACTCATCAACACAAACGTTTTGAGCAAGATTCATGATGATTGCTTCAAAAATGTGACCTCTAGAGTGTTAACAAGGTCTTCCTTTGATCTGGCTTAGTGACCTAGTTTTTTGACTCCAAGTGACCCAGTTTCAAACTTGACCTAGAAATCATCAAGACAAACATTTTGAGCAAGATTCATGATGATTGCTTCATGTGACCGCTAGAGTGATAACAAGGTTTTACACTGATGTGGTCAGGTGACCTAGTTTTTGACCCCAAGTGACCCAGTTTCAAACTTGACCTAGAAATCATCAAGACAAACATTTTGAGCAAGATTCATGATGATTACTTCAAAAATGTGACCACTAGAGTATTAACAAGGTTTTCTGCTGATTTGGCCCAGTGACCTAGTTTCTGACCCCAAATAACCCAGTTTTCAACTTGACCTAGAACTCATCAAGACAAACATTTTGAGCAAGATTCATGATGACTGCTTCAAAAATGTGACCTCTAGAGTGTTAACAAGGTCTTCTTTTGATCTGCCCTAGTGACCTAGTTTTTGACTCCAAGTGAACCAGTTTCAAACTTGACCTAGAAATCATCAAGACAAAAATTTTGAGCAAGATTCATGATGATTGCTTCATGTGACCGCTAGAGTGTTAACAAGGTCTTACACTGATGTGGCCAGGTGACCTAGTTTTTGACCCCAAGCGACCCAGTTTCAAACTTGACCTAGAAATCATCAAGACCATGATGACTGCTTGAAAAATGTGACTGCTAGAGTGTTAACAAGGTTTTCCGCTGATTTGGCCTGGTTTGTTTGTGTTGAGGTTTTATGGCCCAGTCAACCCAATGGGGTTATGTCAAGTGCGGTCAGTTTACCTAACCACACATTTACTGGGCAGGCTTAGTCCTCTAAGCGGTTAACCAGTATTGTGCACATTCTTTTGCCAGAAACTGACAACTGCCCTTCTTGAATCAGGGGAAGGGAGAGATTGAAAAATATTTCATGATCAATCACCACGAAAGAATGTTGCAGACTTCGGCAGCGGTTGAACCCGCGACCTCCTGGTCCCCAGTCAGACGGCTCATCCAACTGAGCCACAGAGGCCGGCTGATTTGGCCTGGTGACCTAGTTTTTTACCCCGTGACCCAGTTTTGAACTTGACCCAGACATCATCAAGGCAAACATTTTTGGCAATATTCATGATGATTGCTTCAAAAATGTGACCTCTAGAGTGTTAACAAGTTTTTCCTTTGATTTGACCTGGTGACCTAGTTTTTGACCCAAGTGACCCAGTATCGAACGACCTAGATTTCATAAGGGCAAACATTCTGGGCAAGTTTCATCAAGATTGGGTCAAAACTGTGACCTCTTAGAGTGTTAACAAAGTAATTGTTGACGACGGACTACGATGGACGACAGACAGAGGGTGATCACAAATGGTGAGCTAAAAATTGATGACATTTGCCCATTAGCAATCACAAACCAGATCTCCATAATATCAATGAACATACCAACTCTGGTGAAAATCCACTGATACTTACTCGTTATTGTCCTGTAACGAAAATACAGATGGACATATGAAAGACAGACACATGGACAACCAACATGATACCATAATACCCTGCCACTACCGTGTGGCGGGGTATTATTACTAATACTTAACCCTTGTCATGTTATCAAATTTAGATGCCAGCCCACTTCTAATTGTCAGCCAATGAGATTACTTGATGTCCAGTTGTTGATACAAATTCATATACTTAATGACAAACAGTGCAGATCCATACCTGTTGGCTTCTCCAAATGATCTGGATCTATGCTGTTTGCAAAGGTGGGGCTTATCCGATTCAACATGACCAGGGTTAAAATCCATTTCACACAAAGCTGTTGAGTAAGCCAGCATTTCACACTATCTAAGCTATAAATGAAACAGTTCTTACCTAAACCTTTTTGTCCTGGATTTTTGGCATAATTGAAAGTAAATTGATAAAAGTCTTTAAATTTTGATGGTTCCCGAATCTCCTGTTCAAGGCCGGGACACTTCATCTTTAATTTGTCTATACTATCACATCTGAAATAGAAACAAACATCATATATATTATGTGTCAGTACCCACAAAACGTTTCCGTGGAGAAATAAGACAAATATCAACACTTTTGTATTGAAAAAAGCGCCTTATCTAGAGCTATATGTGAAGCTGAAAAGGTACCTACCTGCATACTCTGCATAGCTTCAGACAAGGTGATAATGAGGTATGGTGGTAACATAGCTCTATATACCATGTGCTTTTTTCAACCAAACAGTATTGATATTTTTTTTTTTTTTTTTTTTTATTTCTCCACGAAAACATATTGTGGGTACTCATTTGAGTGCCTTGTAAAGGCGCTTTTATTGAATACCAACACATAGCGTGGCAAGGTGCTCCTAGTTGGTACCCACAACTTATGTTTTCCTGGAGAAATAAGAAAAAAATTTTAACTTATATTCCTCTCATCTATGAGTAATACATGCAGTGGATGATTTTTCTTTAACCCTTCAGCAGTGATTACAACTATGCAAACGACACTTTTAAATACTTTTTTTTTTTTTTTTTTTTTAGAGAAAATAAAGGTTCTGTCTAGCAGATGAGTCACATGAAATGTCAAGTCTTATTTTCTCTGAAAAATTTCAAAATCGATTTTAGATTTTCATCTGCTGCATGTTAGCGCTCTAATTTAACCTTGTTAACTGTTGTAGCTAAGGTATTTTCAAATACATTGCCATTTTTGTTGCAAAAAGAAATCAATACATTTGCCCTATTTCAAGACAGAAATTTTAACGTCAGGTTAGCTAACAACTTTGCTAAGTTTTGAACAACTGGGCCCAAATATTTTTCTTATTTCTCCATAAAAACATATGTAGAAGCTCCTCGGTGAGGCACTTCTAATGAGTACCCGCTACCCACAATGCATCTTTTCATGGAAAAAAATAAGAAATATTATTATTACAATACCGTATTTGCTCTTAATATTGGGACACCTTAACTCATTGTCATATCTGTCCTAAAACTGAAACAAGACCAGTTTACTGCCTGCTGTTATGTCTAACATGTTGCCGGATGAGTGGCAAACAGTGTAGACCCTGATCAGTCATTCCGTTTGGTCAGGCCTGCCTGTCCCAATACTTAGGGTTATTACGGTACCCATCTTATCTGATGCTATGACACAAGTTTTTCCAACCTACCCTAAATCTGTCATGCCAGACACAAATTCATCTTTAGTAAATTCACACTGTGTGGCTGCCTTAAACTTCCAAGCAATCAATAAAACTGTCCTAGATTCAGGATTTAAATTCAAATCTTCAAGAAATTTCATCACACCATCTACTGTCATCTTGTCGTCTTCATGTGGGTCTGAAATATTATAATAAATTACAGGGATCAAGCTGGCTCAGAAATTTAGGGAGAAGTGACTTCTCCCTCCAGACAAAACAGGGAGAAGTTTTATAGGATGAGGGAGAAGTCAAGACTCGGTTCACCTATCGCCTTACTGAAAGCTCGACAATTTAGGACTCTCGACTCACTTTACTGCATTGTCGGGAATTTTTATCATATTGTCTTGGGAATTAACAAAGAAGGAAACAAATTTTACTGTAGACCTGTTCATTCTTACTTCTAAACCAATTAAATGATGCAAAGTAACACAGACATGAGTAGGGCAAAAACATTATATCTGGACACATAATTTCATTCATATCTTTTTGGAAATTGACAATTCTTTTGAGTAGATAGTCAAAACATCAAGGTCTGTGGCTTGGTAAGTAAGCTATAAACATAATGATAATAATAAATTTGTTAAACTAAAGTGTCTGCCAACTTCTAAACTTAGTTTTTTGCACTTTTAATGCTGTTTCTGGCCAGTTTTCAGCATGTAGATGGTTCATTTATGAAAAAACGGACACCCACGAAAACTAATGACATTGATGAAAACGATCTTTTGGTCACTTAATAGGCGAACAGTTTTCCTCCAAAACTTGTTAAATCACATCAGACTTTCATTCAGTGGCATTTCTGATACATCTAACAACATTTTTCAACAGATTTTTACCTTTGCATGTTTGCTCATTTTTTACTGGATTTCTCCCAACAAAAAGTTCGTTTTGCACAAGTACTAGCTTTTTCAAAAGTTGCAAAAACGGAGGGCGAAGTTTTTGTCGCCCTCTGGGCTTCCCAGGGCGACTTTGTGCCCTCTAGGGCGACTATTTCGCCCCAGTCGCCCTGTAGCTTGATCCTTGAATAAATATTCTGAAACTTTGTTTTATTATAAGAGCTTCGCATATAAGATGGTTTAAAGGTGGATCCCAAAAGTGTATCCAAACAAAAATGTGCAGATTTATAGAAAAAATGGTAATTTTCTATACAATCTATACATTGTTTGTTTGTGTTGAGGTTTTACGGCCCAGTCAACCCAATGGGGTCAACAATTTATACATTTTTGTTTGGATACAACATGGTTGTTTAGCTAACACACTGTTTGCTTTGGATCCCAGCAACAGGGGTAACCCTTGTCATGCTGAATAAATTAAGATGCCATGCCCACTTCTTCTTTCCAGCCAATCAGATTACTTGATCCGGGTTTTTGATAGAAATTCACATATTTAATGACAAACAGTGCAGATCCAGATCAGTTGGCTTCTTCATCCAGATTAGTTGGCTTCTTCAGAAGCCAACTGATCTGGATCTACACTGTTTGCTAAGACAGGGCATGGCGTGTTTAGCAAGAGAAGGGTTAAAATGAGGTTGTGATGTAGTACCAACTTTGTGTATCTGACCACTCCCAATTTTAATTCAATCTAAACTGTACATTCATGTTGCTTTTCATTAAAAAACAGCATTTAAATTCTGGAGTTTGTGTGTTTTATGACCCAATCAACACTGTTATGGTCATGCTGAGCTGGTCTGGTAACCACTTATACTTTTCTTGGGCAGGCCTAGTCCAGTAAGCGTTAACCAGGATGTGTGCACATAGTTTTGCCAGTAACTGACAACTGCCCCTCTTTAATCAGTGAAAGGGGGAGAATGAACACAGAAATACCTTCACCGTCAATCTCCAAAAGTTATGTGGCCAAGTTGGGATTCAAACTAGGACCCCTGGATCTGCAGTCATACGCTCTACCAACTAAATTTCTGGAGAGAAAAATTCCTCAGGTGATGTGATATTCACATAAGTGCATCAAATTACCTGGACAAAACTAGAGCTGTCAGAGGATCTGACTATAGCCCTGCTGCAGCGTTATCTGGGGAGAAATAACCATAGTGTTGAAATATTTTTAATTCATGCTTAACAGATACATCAGTGTAGGACATGGCAACGTAAAACCTTCAAGAGAGATTTAACTACATGAGTTATGGGCCCTTGGCCCTGATTCCGGTATACATGATACCATGATACATCAACCCACTCTCCATGTGTGTAACAGATTTCAACTTAGTTACCCTTACAGTTCTTGCGAAAAGTGTGCCAAAATTTTTCATCAATGGAAATTTGTAAAACCTATCCAGGAATCTAACTTCAAGAGTTACAGGCCTTTGGCCCTGAATCTGGTACACATGATCCAACAGCCCTCTGTCCACGAGTGTACCAAGTTTGAGCTTTAGAGCTTTCATAGCCAATGAGAAATCTGTAATGAAAATTTTTCATTTATGGCAAATTACAGTTCTTGAAAAAAGTGTGACAAAAATTTTTCATTAAAGGCAAACTGTAAAACCTATCAAGGAATTAACTCCAATAGTTATAAGCTCTTGGAACTGATTCTGGTATACATGACATATCAGCCTATTGTCTATGTGTGTACCAAGTTTCAACTTTACAGTTTTCATAGTTCTTGAGAAATCTGTAACAAAAAATTTTCATTAATGGTAAACTGTAAAACCTATCAAAGGATGTAACCAAGAAGTATGGGCTCTTGCCCGATTCCTGTGTACACGATACATTAGCCCATTGTCCATGTGTATACTGAGTTTTAACTTCACAATTTTCATAGTTCCTGGGAAATCTGCAATGAAAATTTTCCAATAATGGTACATTGTAAAACCTATCAAGGGATGTAATGCCAAGAGTATGTCTTCATTTTCTGTGCTTTTCTGAAGCACTTCTGCTTTTTACTGAATGGTTAATTTAATGTAACAAATTCCGCAATGGGAATAACATATATGGTTATAATTTTATTCATTTATTATTATTATTATTAACTTTCAGACTTCCATTAGTTTCTTTTATGTAACAAACTGTGGAAACCTGTTTTAAAAGCTAACTGCTTTCCGACAATATCTAAAGGCTGAAAACAAATCCTGTCTTAGCCAATACCTATAGACCTTTCTATGGTTATTGTTTTCATCTGGGCTACTGACCATGTGATTGCAATGTTATGCCACATGATCAAAAAATGTGGATGACAAAAACATTTCCAGTTCCATTGATACCAATTGATTCAAGCCAAAATTTACTTGGATAATAAATTTGTTTTGGTTAATATTAAAGGGTAAATTTTATCTAGTCTTAAAATACAGCTTTAGGAAGCAATCTGACTGCTTTTTCTAAAACAAATATACAACTGTTTCAATGATATTTTTTCAATACCAGTATGCACGCCTGCAAGAGTAATACTGATTTATTGTGACCATTTTCACACCTAGTTTTAACTAGTATACACAGCAGATCCAATACATCGCGGTCCGTTATTACGCGAAATCCAGTATATCACGAATCGTCAGTGGACCCCAAATTTACCACGAGCCAAAAAGAAAAACAAAAAAAAAAAACTTATAGTATGTTTATTGTTTTACTTAATTTGAAACAAAAAAAAAACTGACTAATTTGTTCTGGTCTTGATTTTTTGCGCATATCCAGATGCGAAGTCTCACCACGCATTATGACCAAACAATCCAATTAGCGTCAATCAGTACATGCATTTATTATAACTGGCAAACAATTAATTTTAATCACTGCACTTGTCATAATCAGTGTCATAATATTGAGTACATCTACCCAATGCTCAATCAGTCAACGATGTCCACGTGCCGTCTAAAAAAATCAAAAGATAAATAAACTGATAGTTTTGGGCCTGCAGCTGACGTAACAAGTGAAGGGAAGCAACTCAAATTGTCTACGCATTTAGGATATGCGAGTTTCTCCCCTTCACTGTTACAGGGAACCAGTATATCCAAAATGGCGTCCTCATTTGTCATTTTGGCGAACAAATATTTTCAAACGTAGTTTATCAGCTGGTCTCGATTAAAATTAATTGGTAGACATAGTCCCCTAGTGTATATACTGCCATTAAGTAATTCTGAACCTACTGTAATGGTGAAATATGGCCGATAGCTTTACTGACAGTCATTTGGTGTGGATTGATTAGCGGCGTCTCGACAAACTACCACCGTGACATATCGCGATCCGGATATATCGCGCTAGCTGAACTTGGACCCCAAGCACCGCGATATATTGGATCTACAGTGTATAGTCAAAATATATATTAACATATGTAGTTATGACATTTAAATGATCACTCAATGAGAATCTCTTCTGAAAAGAAAATTTTGACGATTGAATCTGCTTAATTTATTACTAAAAACATTGGCATTTATACTGTCCATTAAACGCAAACAACAACTTTTTGCCATCCAATTTATAGGAAGAGGCTCGAATGTACTCCTCATTAAAGACCAAGAGGTTCAGAACGATGTTAATTATGAGACGTAGTATTTAAAAGGTCTATACAAAGAATATAATTAACTTAATTAGCATTCATCCATCCATTAGTATTACTATGACAAGCTTAAATCTAAGAAATTCCCTGTATCATTTGGTCATAACGGCACACAAAGTCCACATGGGACAACAATTAATGATTTTTCTGCTTTTGAAAGTACTACCAGAATGCTGAGAACGTGCAGTTCTTTAGACGATCTACTCGGTCCATGAAAGAAGTGAAAAGGAGTGTCCAACAAGACCTTCAACCCACAGATATGTTTCTACGAGGTCACATATCACTGTATTCACGGCAGACAACCTTTCAAAACAAGAGGAACAGGAAAGAAAAAAAACAAACTATCTAGGTCTAGATATCTACTGTGAATAGTAATTATATAGTTTGTAACTAAATTTAGAAGTTATAAAAACATTTTTATATACTGCAGTACCCGAAGACAGTCTGGCACTGACTGTCTCCAAGTATGGCACCCACAGAGGGTCTCTAGGTACGGTACTGTAGGGATACGGTACTGTAACCTGGAGACTTCCTTTCGATAAACTAAGGGGTTTGGGGTTTTTCGTATCATCTTCGTCTATCTGAATTGTAAACAACTTCCACATCTTTTGTAGTCAAATACTCTTAAATATCCATGTTATCAATAAAGTGGGTGGGGTAAAAAGTTATGAATGTTTCAACTGATTGCAGGAAGTAAACTTAAGGAATAAGACCTTTGTATCTGTTCCAAAGAGCGTCTAGCCGTTTTCTGTCAACTGTGGCCCTTGACTCAGTGTTATATTTCTCGGGATTTTGGAAATAGTTGTCTACTGCGACGTCCAATTTCCAATCATGACAACCCAAACAGTGTATTGCTGTCTTTTCTACTGTCTGTGTGAAGGCGATAAACTGGCGAACCTTGTCCCTCTGGGAGCTTTTCAACTTGTGCTGAAACAGAGAATGAGTCAGTGATACCAAGACTTAAATCTGATGAATCGTTTTATCCACTGCAAGCATGAAAGCAGGCCTTTAAAACTTCTATTTCTTACCATGTTTCACTATTTTCTCTTTACACCATAGGTCATAAACAGTGCGCAGGTGCGATGAACTTACACGGTCTGCCATATGCTACGCATTCGCGCCCGATTTCACAATATCACAGGACGCAAATGCAATGCTGAAAATGTGAGTGCGCGAGCAGCGTACTCATTTACGAAATGTTGTGAAATACATATGCATTGATATCCTAAATATGCGATTTTTTTAATGCGAAATGCCATATGGGGTAGAACATGGGACCAAAAAGAGTAAAGTAAGCTGGACCAAGACCTCGCTGAGTAAGACAGTTTGAGGTTGAGTAAGACAATGTGCGGTTGAGTAAGACAATGTTCGGTTGAGCACTCTCTCTCTCTCTCTCTCTCTCTCTCTCTCTCTATATATATATATATATATATATATATATATATATATATATATATATATATATATATATATATATATATATATAAACTCTCTGGATTGAGGTACTGCGCTGCCTCTATGTGACTCAGTTGCCTGGTAGCGTTAAAAATCAGAAAACTGAACTGTACCCTATTACATTTTGTCAGTGATTTAAACTGCGACTTCTATATGGAATTGTTCCCTGTCACAGTATTTTTTTACGCATGATTAGAATGACCAATTAAGTCTTCAAAATATAGGTCTGTATGTTTGAAAGGGCAAGAAAACACAGGTTCATAAACAAAATAATAACACTAGACCTAAATTAAAAAACCTATAATGCTTCTTCATGATAACTTTTAAATTATTATCATAATCTACACCTGTGTAATCAAAATTGTCATTGGGTGAAAACAAAAAATAGCTTTGTTTCCACTAACATGCTGAAAAAAAAATTAGTCGGTAGGCAGGAGAAAATTTTGTTTTATTTTTCTCTCTATTTTTTTTTTCCTCCAGAAAAGAACAGGGTCGGGCCTGTAATTTTATGAAAATACAGGTATTTTGTTGAGGGTCGGCGCTTTACTTTTTTTTTATTTTGCATTTTTACTTTATAAAAAAAGCAGTGTCTAGAGTGCCGGTAATATATTAATTCTTTGTTATTTCCATCATCTGCCACCTAGAATCGAGATAAATGACTTAAAGTAACCATTCCGTTTGTTGTTTTCCTTTCCTTCCATACTTAGACGCCATCTTATAAGGCGGTAATACGTAGAAATGTAACAACTACTAATGCGGGACACTTTAGTATTGGATTATTATTATCAAAATAACAATAATGTCATCTGCTGAAATGTTTACCCAGCATGCTAAGCTGCCAAGCTTAAGCTGCGTATGCTCCAGAAGAGTATTATATGCGTGGCATGTCTGGTCGCAGCTTCTCCGAGTGTGTACAGTGATCTGATATATGGGTACATTATGATCTGATATATGGGTAAGGTATGGTATGTAAAAAAAGCAAAACAAGTCAATTTAAAATGGGAAATTAACTGGACCCAGTTGTTCAAAACTAACGATATCATTAGTTAATTATTGGTAAAACTTTGATCATTGAATATGGCACATACATATACTTAGTATACGTACCATGTGGAGTATTCTCCCCTCCAATATGGTGGATAATATATGTATATTTCTTTCTTTAATTCGTCCTTAGTATGATGCTATCTGGCGGATTATAGCTATCAAGTATTATATTACCGGCACTCTACCCTGGCCACGTGGGAATGGCTGGAGTGCCGCTACCGGCTCTTTAGCAACCGAGTCTAGAGTGCCGGTACCGACACTCTAGCCTCTGAGTCTGGGGTGCCGGTACCGCACTCTAGCCACTGCCTATAAAAAAAAAGCAGA
The DNA here is from genome assembly GCA_964016985.1 of Anodontia alba. Lineage (NCBI taxonomy): Eukaryota > Metazoa > Mollusca > Bivalvia > Lucinida > Lucinidae > Anodontia > Anodontia alba. The sequence continues at coordinate 52,634,918 of OZ024832.1, forward strand.
GTCGGGTGTTTGAAACAGGGTCGGTCGGGTTAGTGGAAACACAGCTTTTTTTTTTTTTTTTTTACGCCTTGGTACCATGTTTCCCTTTATCGCCTTCATGATCAGATTACACAGAAACCCCTTTGGCAGGCGTCTTATCAACACACATATCAATGCGTGAATCGTTTCAGGCAGTCGTTAATCCCATTAGATTTTGTTGTCTATCTCGCGAGTGATTAAATACGTTTCATTATGATATTCGAGCATTCTAAAGTCTAATGACTAAATTAATGTGATTATTTGTTTTATGTTGACACCAAACCACTGTTTCTAGCAATTTAATATAGGTGGCCGCTGATCGTAAAACCCCTTTAAATACTGGAGTTTTGAAAAACATGTCCCTAATGATAAACATAGAGGACAACGATCACTGACCTCAAAAGTAAAGTTTCAGCCTCCGACCTACTGTACCTGAAGATAAAACGATAATTTCTGGCAATTTCAATTTGACTCAAAATATTTTAAGTTTCCTCAAGCTAGCTGCAATGGGGGGAGGGGGGGGGTGTTGGAATATAGTATGCTCGAACTCGAAGCATTATGCGATGATCTGACAGAAAAAGACCTAGTAGCGGTCCGACGCATATTTTCTGTGCTATTACTGCTAAGGTCGTAGAACATAGTATAGAAGATGTCCAGGAAGAGCCACAATCACAGAACATAGCTGAAAAGGCGGCCAAGAGGAAGAGCACAATGTTAGACAGGATACATTTAACACAACTAAAAGACAATGAACAGGAAACAGCATAAAAATGTCCCACAGCGAGCAATCACAAGGCCACACACACACGCACACACACCCAGAGAGAGAGAGAAAGAGAGAGAGAGAGAGAGACAGCTACAAAGAGGAAAGCATAGTCTAATGCATTAACCTGGTTACCATGATTGGAAAACATCAGAGCCATAAAGAGGAAAGCATAGTCTTATGCATCAACTATAATTGGGTTAAACACTAAGCATGCATGTTGCGTAATACATCCTTTTATAGTAAAAAAAAAAATCAGAATTCTTCTAAAATTGGATTTCCCAGCAATTTCCCTAATGAACTAGGTCACCGTAATATTCTGGTTTGAAGCAGCTAGAATAGCAACAGGTGCAACCAAACTAGTCTCAATCGCTGCATTATATAGAGAAACAAGATGGGACTCTCTAGACGAAAGACGTAGGAAACATAAACTGACATTATTCTATAAGATGACAAACGCCCTCTCCCCGCTCTCTTGATCCACAAACTGTCAGCAATGCATCACGTTATAATCTGAGAAATTCTAGTGACTTACAAACTGTTGAAGCTCGAACTAGTTTGTTTTATAATTCATTTTTACCCTCAACTGTAAGAGCATGGAACTGTTTACCTTCTACCGCCAAGCAGTCAAACTCAACTAATTCTTTTAAGTACTTTCTTAACAAAGATAAAGATTCAATTCAAAAATACTATTATGCTGGAAGTAGAAAAGCTAAAATATTTCACACCAGACTGCGAACAAACTGTAGCTCTCTAAAATTAGATCTCTTCTTAAAGAATATGTCCGACTCTCCCTTTTGTCTTTGTGGCAGTGTCGAGGATGCGCAACACTTCTTTTTTCATTGTGGAAATTACCAGCTTCATCGAACTGTACTTCTTGATGCTGTTTCCCCCAGTACCAGAGTCCTAGCCTAAATCTTTTACTGTATGGTGAAAAAGCTTTGTCACCAGAAATTAATACAACAATATTTGGAAAAGTACAAGCGTTTATTTTACAAACTAAACGTTTTCAACCCTAATGAGATTAGAAATGTACATGTAGCGGTATAACAACACTGATTGGCTATTTAAGGCAATCCAAATTACCCCCTAAAGGCGCCACCCATCTTCCAGCCAATTACTAGGTTTATATACATATTTTTTTCTCATTTCCTTAATTGATTCCATTTATTATGTTATTTTTTACTTTCTCGTTTTCAATTTACATGTATTTACTACATTTTAAATGTTTATTTTGTTTCATGTGTTGTAAAAACATGATATCGTCATAATGTCGACAAGTTATTACATGTTTGGGAGAAGAACTCTATAAGCACTCGTGCTTTCGTTCTAATCCCTCCTTTATTTGAGATATTTATGTGTGTATCACATGTACTATTAATGAAATAAAATATGTTTAAACCAAAACTCTGGTTCCGATATTCCTTGCTGCATAAGTGTTTTCAAGCTAACTTTATATTTACTAATCAATTCGGAAAGAATGCGGTAAATATTTGAACAAGCTTTACGGAGCTTATGATACCAAATGCCTTAAAGAATTCAGCAGTCGGTTAAGATTTTACTCCGATTATTAAAATCATTTACAAGAGAAGATAACCCTGGAAAAAACAAACAAAAAACAACAAAAAAAAAAAACAAACAAAAAAAACAATAAGTTCACATTTGTAAACTTCATACGAGGGAGATGGAGGAATATCAGCATTTAAAAAAGGAAAATTAACATTAATGTCAAAATCAAAATGATCAAGTTTGTCGTGATTTTTTTTTTTTTTTTTTTTCAAGAAATTATACCATTTGATATCGACGAATTGGAATAAAAAAAAAAAGTGGTTCGGCATCATCATTAGAGCCACTTTTATTTAATTGAATTTCAGTGAGATATATCTGATAAATAATTTGTTCAAAATAATTATTGTCAATATTAAGCAAGTCATCTAGGTATCTAGAAGTAGAATTGAAAGCTTTGATAACATCAGCTTCATCAGCTTGATTTTCGTAAGAGAGAAATAGCCTGAAAACTCTCTCATAACAAAATACATTTGTAAAAACAAATTCGGAACAAGGGGGGCACAATTAGTCCCCATTTAAAGACGCAAGATTTGACTTTGAAGTTAAGTGCCAAATCTGAAATTATATTATCCAAAAGGTAAATAAGAGTTTCGCAAACTTTTTTTGTATGACCGTAAATGATAATTTTGTGCTTCTCAGAAGTAAAGAAAGCATTCATTCAGTTAAGTGAGTTATTTTTTTCCTTAATCAGATTATGAGGTAAGATTTTACAATCAGTGGAAAAATCATCATGTTATTAATTAAGATGATTCAGTAGTGGTACAAGAACTAGAATTAGCAACAAAACGTTTTCTGTGTGTTTTATAAAGCTTAGGTAACCAGTAATAAAGTGGGAAGTTTGTCTTGATGTTCTTTGATATCTGTTGTACGAACCCTGCGAAACAAGCACAAAATCCCGAGATGAAAAAAAAAAAAAAAAAAAAAAAACACACACACACACATACACACTCACACAAAACAAAAACTGAAGATTTTTCTCGAGGGAGGGAATTCAATTTGGTCGCCTTTTGACAGAAGAAACTGTTGCTTTTACAGCTGAAATGACAGGAAAAGAAGAGAAACAAATGAAACAGACTTGGTCGCTTCCTTTTTTCTTTCTTTTTAGGTTTTATCACCGTAATTCTGAAATTGTTTACGAGTACAGCTTGGGTTGGAGACACGTCTGTGCAAATGTCTTTCGGGGTCTAGGTTTAACTGACCGAAAATTTACCAATTTTAATACATTGATAATTTCGTTTTACTCTAAAAGGCCCGACCTTGAATTTCGTGTTACTCTAAAAGCCCCGACCTTGTTCCTCCTAAATTTAGGCATCAGAAGATTGGTATCCAGCAATATCATGAAATGTATGTTTTGATTCCAGCCGACAAAGGTGCTAACAGCATTGCTGTGGTCTGACGGCTGCATTATATTGATACTTTAAAACAGGAACTTGGTTGCGCAAAAACGTAACAGTGTACTTCTACTGAAAAGCCTGTTACTGATAAGCTCTGTTGCCATATGGCATATCCCAACTAGCATTCTTTATAAATCTACAGCGGACAGTTATCGGCCCGTCAGCTACCCTGACGGGCCGATAACGGCCCGCTGTAGATTTATAAAGAATGCTTACTGGGATATTGAGTTTGCAGACAGACAGGCAAACTTCCCAACTTCCCAAACTTCACTAAAGATGTAAAGCACCGTTTTATTGCTAATTCTACTTCTTGCATCACTGGTAGTTTTCCTACTAACTGTTCCAAGGCGGATCCTCTGTTCATAAACTTTGTTTCTTCGTGTGTCGATGGTTTCAGCTGTGACATTTATTTTGTCATTGTTTTTCCTTATCTTTTCTTCTTTCGGCTCGTCGGGGAGGCTGTGCTTCGTGATTGTGGAATTTCCTAGTATAATTAACTTATGTTTTTTTGTACACAAAGCTTTTTTTTTTTTTTTTTTTTTTTTTTTTCAAAATTTTAATTTTATCGGCGACCCTCCGAATCGATTGAAAATATAAAGTTAGCTTGAAAACACTTCTGCACAGAGTTTTATGTTGACCTATATCATAATTTAGGAAAACGTTTTGGGAAACTACCAGTACCTTTTATAAAAGGAATATATACAACATATGGATATTATGCGACAGACTGCATGCTTCCGTTTTTAACCCAAACATGGTTGATAACTATGCTTTCCGCTTTCATCGTAGGACGATGGGTTAGGTTTCAGACTCTATGACGATGCCGATATAAGCCTTTCATAAAAGGGTTGGCGCCTGATATTACGTCTATGTTCGGACCCTCCGTGGTACAAGTAGTGGTTTTCTTTAGCGGTGGCTCTTAGTGTCTGAGCTGTTTGTCACGAGTCCTCATCCTTGTTTTATCACGTTGATTTAATTTGATTTACAGGGGCGGATTCAGAGGGGTTTCGTGGTGTTCAGTCCATGCAACCCCACTTTGACTCGAAATTTCATTTTCATGGGACATTTTGAATAAATTTGATAAATTTGGGACACTTTCCTTATAGTTCTCTTCAACGTCCGTTTTACTGTTTGGAAACGTGTGTAAAATTGCTGGTGAGTTGCAAAGAGTGTAGACCCTGATCAGACGCCGCGTTCTGCGGCGTCTGATCTGGGTCTACACTGTCTGCTCAGTCATGTCTGTCCGAATACGTAGTGTACTTTTTCACAATATGTGAACATAGGGTCAAGATTTGACGCAAGTAATATTGATGCACTCCTACCGGTGCTCCTTGTCTTGTAGAAGAGCTCCTCTGCAGTATTAACACACACAACAGGGTTGATATACTCCCACTGGTGCTCCTTGTCTTGTAAAAGAGCTCCTCTTCAGTATTACCATACCTAAAGAGTAGATGTACTCCTGCTGGTGCTCCTTGTCTTGTAGAAGAGCTCCTCTGCTGTATTTACACACACAACAGGGTAGCTATACTCCCACTGGTGCTCCTTGTCGTGTAGAGGAGCTCCTCTGCAGTACTTACACACACAACAAGATAGATATACTCCTACTGGTGCACTATGTTGTATAGACGAGCTCTTCTGCAGTACTACGACACACAGCAGACGTTATACTCCTACTGGTGCTCCTTGGTGTATAGAAGAGCTGCTTTGCAGTACTACCACATACAACAGGGTAGATATAGTCCTATGTTGCTCCATGTCGTATAGAAGAGCTCCTCTGTTGTATTAACACACACAGCATGGTAGATATACTCCTGGTACTCCATGTCGTACAGAAGAGCTCCTCTTCAGTACTACCAAACACAACAGACAAGTTATACTCCTACTGGTGCTCCTTGTCGTATGGTAGAGCTCCTCTGCAGTATCAACACACTCAAAAAGATGGATATACTCCTACTGGTGCTCCTTGTCATAATGAAGAGCTCCTCTGCAGTAGTAATACACACAACAGACAAAATGTACTCCTAGGAGCACCTCTGCAGTAGTACTACACACAACAGAAAAGTTATACTCCTACTGGTGCTCCTTGTCGTATAGAAGAGCTCCTCTGTAGGTGTCTCCTATTATGTTCTGTACAATTATCATACAACAGACAAGGTACATCATTACTGATGCTCTTTTTAGCTCCTTTCACTTTGCAGAAACACTTCTGTAGTAATCGTATATACAACAAAACGGACATGTTTTATACATTTTCCTAAGAAGATTGTTTAGACGCTTTCATGTGCCATTACAAGCTACTGAAGCTTAAAAGAAGGTCTCGGGAACCATAAGTTAACAGTAAGTAAGTTGAGATATACCCCAACTGGTGCTCTTTAACATATAGAAGAGCTCCTCTGTAGTTCTACTTGATAACAATAGATAAGATTATATCACTACTAGTGCTCTTTCATACTTCCATCAACTGCATATATACCGGTATATACCACAAACAAGATACATCCACACGGGTGCTCCTTTTTCTATACAGGAGCTCCCATGTAGTACTACCATATGCGACATGTTCATGTTGCTCTTTATTCATAATGCATAATTTGAGCTGGAAGCTTCTTTAACCATAATGGTGTCCCTGTATCGTGTAAAAGAGCTCCCCTGTAGTAATGCCAAATAAACAGAACAACGCATCTTTAGTACTGTCACGTGGATCTCATAATAATAATATTCGGTCTAAGAGCTATTGCTATTAATGGTCCGCTATTTAGATTCCGGTCTTTTGCTGTTGGTTCCGGTAAATACCTATACTAATAAAAAGGCGTGTTTTAACCCGGTCATGAATATTCATGAACCCTGCAGCGGTGCTCCTTTTCCGACTACCGTTGTGGGTCCTGTCTGGCGAACGTTGCGATCATCTCGTTGGGGAGGAGGGGGGTGGGTTGCTTTGCTTTTCAATGTAACGTGCGTGTTGTACGTCGCGGTTTGTTTGCTCTTCCTCGTGGTGTCATTGACAGACTGTTCTCAGTCTGTGCTTGTGGCTCTTCCTGGATATCTATGTTGTTCTGTGTCGACTTGGTCTATGGATTAAGAAGTAAGGCTGGCACGATTAATCGGTTAATTGATCGATAAATTCCACAAAAATCACTATCATTACAGATTTGCTAATAATCGATCATTTAATTTATGTGTTTGTTACTTTACCGTATTTACCCTTAGTATTCAGACACCTCAACTCTTTACCATACTTCATCTAAAATTTGAACAAGTCCAATTTACTAACAACTGTTGTGTCTAAAATAGTTGGGTGAGTGGCAAACAGTGTATACCCTGATGAGACGCCGCGTTTGCGGCGTCTCATCTGGGTCTACATTGTTTGCTCAGTCCTGTCTGACAAAATACATACAATAAAGTAAAACATATGATAGGGTCATGCTCAAATAGGTAAAATTATGATCTTCAGCGATTACTAATCGATTATCAATCACAATGGCAGAACTGATAATCGATTATCTTTCAGCTCTGATTAGCCTGCCTTAGTTGCAACACAGATGCTCTGCGGCAAACTGCGTGTTTGGTGGTGAATCGGGCATTGTGCTAGAAGGCGCCTCCTTCTTCAATCGGTTTCGGAGGGTTGGCACCTGGCTATCGGTGTCTGTGGTTTTCGTTGGTACATTAGCTTTGTATCACTGGTTTTAGTATTTATGATTTTACTAGTTTGACTGTCATGTTATACGGAAGATGTAAAGACAGGAATCCTATGCATACTGGGCTCATAACTGTATGTTTGGACTGCATCAGAAGTAAGGGTGGGACGTCGCGGCATTTCGGAGGGACGTTGAACATTACGACGTTGTGTGTCAGCTAGGTAGTTTTGAGGTCTGCTGACCGTTCCAAGGCGACTCCTTTGTTGCAGTTCTTCTTCTTCTTATTTTTTTTTTTTTTTTTGTATGTCGGTCATTATACCTCTTCGAAAGAAGTCCATATTGGCCCCAGCTTCGAAGAAGTTGGATGGGCATACTGTTATGGGTCGTTCTTTTTACCTGTTTCCTCGTCCGTCCGTTCGGTCAACACGCTTTGAATATGGTCAAGAACGGTTAGAGATAGTATCTTGAAAATTTTATATGTGGAATAAGGATGGAAATAAGTGGACCCGTATTTTTATTTTATTTTTTTCCGTCGTAGTTCCGGAGTTATACCCCTTCTTCGACTTCGCATTGTAAGCCCTATGGGACATAATGGAATCTGTCGGCAAGCTATCTCGAAAATTGTTCGAGCTAGAAAATTGAATCGGTATGTTGATTGGGAATGAAGAGTAGATTACTACGAGGGTGAGTCAATAAGTAACCAGCCTAACTTATTTCCGGTTGAGATCCACCTCTTCTTTTTCGATGTAACTGCCCTCTAGTGTGATGCACTTAGACCAACGGTGTTCAAGTGCCCTCAGCCCAGACCTGAAAAAGTCAGGGTCCTTTCCATTGACCCACTCCTCAACTGCCGTCTCGACTGCTTCATCAGACCGGAAATGAAGTCCACGGATATCCTTTTTAAATTTTGGAATAGGAAGAAGACGCTAGGAACTAGGTCAGGCGAATAGGCAGGATGTGGTATTAATTCATACCCGTTTTGCTCTACAGCATCCATTGCAACTTTGCAAGTGTGGACTCTCGCGTTGTCCTGTTGCAGCAAAACACCTTTAGAGAGTTTACCTCGGCGTTTTTCACGGATGGCGGTTCTCATCTGATCTAACATGTTTGCATAGTACACTCCAATTATTGTACTTCTCTTGGGTAAAAAGTCCAACATAATAACACCTTTTGCGTCCCAAAATACTGTGGCCATCATCTTGCCAACAGATGGTTGCGTCTTGAACTTCTTTGGCTTCGGGGACCCAGGCCCTACCCACTGACGACTGAGCTTTATTCTCTGACTCATAATAATGAACCCAAGTCTCATCTACAGTCACCAGATGCAAAAGAAAATCATCTTTTGACTTAAAACGCTTCAACAAGTAGCTGCATACTGATGCTCTGGTTGCCATTTGCTCATCGCTAATGGATTTGGGGACCCAACGGGCTGTTAGCTTGCGCATATCTAAACGATCATGTAAGATTGTTGAAACGCTACCTTGTGAAATGCCTAATGCCTGCGCTATTTCTTCCACCTGAATTCGCCTATCAGAGTATACCAGATCCCGAACTTTCTTACACATTTCTTCGTCGATGGCATCCAGTGGGCGTCCAGACCTGGCTTCATCTTCTAAAGACGTTCTACCGCGTTTGAATTCCCCTACCCAGAATTTAACCTAAGCATAAGATGGTGCAGAAGACCCATAAACATCGACTAACTCGCCGTGTATTTCCTTGCCTGTTTTACCTTTTAAATACAAGTACCGAATTACAGCACGGTACTCAACTTTAGATGAAAAGCATGCCTTTGCATCACTATAGCCATGTTTGGCATTCAATATCTTATTAAAGAATGACTCGATATGTGTGCAATTTGTACCCATGTATAAAACATATATTGAAACAAAGCATGAAAATCGTGACCGTCTCGGTCCATCGGAAATGGGATAGGCTGGTTATTTATTGACACGCCCTCGTAGATTAACTTTTGAACAAATTCCGAAGTTTTTGGCCGGACTAAACCGCTTGTAAAAACTGATAATGAAATATTGTCGGCAAGATTTGCGAAACTATTTGAGCTAGGGCCTTCAAACTTGGTGAGCTTATTGGGGATAATAAGTAGATTACCTGATATATGTATTCCAATTTTCCGGAGTTATGCTCCTTGATAAAAAAAAAAGTATGATAATGTAATCTTATCAGCAATATATCTCGATAACTATTTGCGCTAGAGTCTTAAAACTTGATGCGCTTGTTGGGGATGATGATTAAAAGGATATTTATAACTTTTTTTTATCAAATACCAATTTTTTTTATTATCTTTTAATCTCTGACGTTTAACATATTGTTTCAATAATGATATGATATGATGTGATGTGATGTGATGTGATGTGATGTGATGTGATGTGATGTGATGTGATGTGATGTGATGCGATGCGATGCGATGCGATGCGATGCGATGCGATGCGATGCGATGCGATACGCTACGATGCGATGCGATGCGATGCGATGCGGTGCGATATATGATATGATATGAGATGATATATGATACGATACGATACGATACGACACGACACGACACGACACGACACGATACGATACGATATGATATGACAAAAGCTTTTTTTCTGTATCAGGGTTTTAAGCTGGCAGAAAGGAAATGTGATAAGTAGTTCAATACAAGTCTTTATGCAGTTTTCAATCAAACTAAATAATAATCAGTCTAAGGAAAGTGAATAAAAATTATATATAAATATATATAAAAAATCATAAGTTGCTCTTGTTTGTTCTATTTTAATCATGTGTGAAAACAACTAGGCCAATGGGCTGATAAGACCTGTCAACATTTATCAGGTTATCTCAATCAACCAATCACAGCCACCAAAGGAGATCCTTTCGTGTCGAAACACATACTGAGTTCAAAGTATTTTAGTCAGCCTTTCAGTCACTCTTCGCATTCCTCACACAGTTAACCTTCAGCCTTCGAAGTGTTAACAACTCTTAACTAACGAATAACCATGTCCGAGTCTGTTATGCCTGGTGTACTCCTCAGAGCCCTGAGCGATTACAAGTTTGTCGGCACTCCACTTTGGAGGATGTCCGACGGGAAGGATCTAGTTCGCGTTGAACTAACCTTCCATAAGGCTCTACCAACTAAGCCTTATTACAAGAAGAGGGCTGAAAGCAGGAGGCAGCCTGCACCCTCTGCTGGCGAGTGGCCTCGCCAGCCCGCTGCTGCTACAAGACCTCCGACGACGACCAGATCGACGCCTGCTCGACGACAGCCAACCATGGAGGGAGATGCCACCACCACCAACGCAGACACTACCAGACACTACAAGACAACACATCACACATGATCGCACACAGAAGACAGCAAGCATAAAGCCATCGCCGATCATCACTAGACCAGCTACACTGCCTCCTTCTCCAGAATCACCACAGAGGAAGAAGCCGAAACAAAGTCGCCGGCGACGAAGACTGCACCCACGCAGTACTTCCATGTTGACATTGAGGAAGAATACCCTCTACATGAGAAGTACGACTTCCAGGATGTCACCTCTACAAAGTACAAGGCCATCGCTAAAGCTCAACGACTACCAAGAAACGACGAAGAAATCAACGTCGACCTGCCAGTTTATTTCGTCTTCCATAGAGACAACCAACACTGGACTCTCATCAAGGTACCTACTTCCAAGTTCTACGACGAAATCTTGTACGAGTACATCGAAGAGCTTTACAAGAGAGGCGTCAAACAACGAACCTCAGCCTACTGGTACGACATCCTGGAACAATCGTGAAGTGACCCCCTAGGGGGAGGTGGAGGACCACCACTTATTCGTCTGGTGCCGCCAAGTTACCTTGGTAAGACTTACTCTTAAGTAGGTCAAACTTGCGGCACGCGGACTTGGGTGAGGACAAATTCTTGATACCCGGGTGAGGACACCCTCTCGGCTCCTGGGTGATGACACCCTCTTGGCTCCTGGGTGAGGACACCCATCTTGCATCCTTTGCGTCTGACCGACCGACATGTGGCTAGTGAGTGCACCTTACTCTCGACTAGAGCTGTGTGCCTAATACATTCTGCAGTCGGAATTGACACGCATTAGGTACGAGATTAAAAGCTCAAACTTTTCGGCCGATCGTCAAATTCTGCAACTTACAGGCTGAACTACTATTCTCGCACGAGGTCTGGACACGCACGAGGTCTGGACGTGCACGCACTCCGTGTCTGGGCGAGGTGACCTAGTTATGAATTATAACTAGGCACTGTTTCAAGCCAACCCAGTAGTCCAGTAAAACTAATCCAGATTTATCTGGCGCTGCCTCTGTGTGACTCAGTTGCCTGGCAGCGTTAAAAATCTGAAAACTGAACTGAACTCTTCGCATTAGCGGGCTAGGTGGCCTAGTAGTTAGCACACTCGACTTACAATTGGGATATCATGGGTTCGAGACAATTTTCAGATCATTTATTACACCAAGCTCATTCTCGTTCCCTGGGTTGAGTATAAAATGGACAGGGCGGCGCTTGGTGACAGACAGCGGCACCATGTGTGCAAGGGCGATCCTTGAAAGCTCGGACCTAATAATACCGATTGGGTCCAAGATGAAAGCAAGGCTGTACAAGTGTACGGTATCTCGGACCTAACAATACAATATTGGGTCCAAGACGGTATGTAAGCCTACATAACAGTATAGCCGCTGCCTCTATGTGCATCCTGGTTCCTGGTAGCGTTAAAAATCCGCACAACTATGTACAACTATGTTCTGGGCAAACTTTTCATCAGACGCTATTTTTTTATTTTTTTTTTATTTTAATATTTTTGAGACAATTTGCATGAAGTGCCAAAGCTTATTTTCTGGGAAAATTAAGAAAAAATATCACTTTGTCCTATTCTGAATCAATGAGCTATAGGCCTAAGAATGATAAAAGTCACTGGCTGTATAAACCCAGATGGTGGTAAAAGTTAAGTCCTGTGCAGTGCCTTTTGTCTACGTTAAACTTGCACACAATATTCCTGTGACAATTAACGTATTAAACAGTAAAAGCTTACTTATTTATTTTTTTTTCTTTCCAACTGTAGCAATTAGGTATATGATATACTTCTACTGCCTTGCGGTAGAGCCGGCTTTTATAGCGACGTGGTAGAGTGCTGGACTTTGAATCCGGCGGACCGGGTTCGATCCCCGCGTCGGGAAAAATGTGATTTGGATTTTTTCTCCTTTCCTATTACATTTGGTGGCCAGTGTGGGGGTGGCAGCCTTGGAGCCTGGTGGGCGAAGCAAGTGCTGGGTTGTCACTCGGAGCTTGCGCGACATTTGTATTGACATGAATGCATACAAATGTCTCGTTATAGGAAGGAGGGATGTAGCAGTTAGGTATATGATACACTTCTACTGCCTTGCGGTAGAAGCCGACTTTTATAGCGACGTAGTAGAGTGCTGGACTTTGAATCCGGCGGACCGGGTTCGATCCCCGCGCCGGGAAAAATGTGATTTGGATTTTTTCTCAACTAAAATATTGCAGCAAATAAAATAATATTAAAGCATGTCATAAATGGTTCATTTCTTTAAAAATATAATAGGCCTATTCTAAAGCTGTGCAAGGCTTCCTTCTAAAATCCATTTTTATTTGAAAGGTTATAAATTATTATGTTTTGTAATGAAATTGTCCTTTATATGCCACCACCTACATCTGCCAACATTACCGCACAAGAAATCAAGACTATTAACCTTTTCCACTCTTTGGATCAAATTCAGCAGACGACAATTATGATGATATTTTTCCTATTTTTCACAGATAACAGGATTTGTTTAGAGACAGTTTGTATAAAATGTCAAACCTGTATTCTGAGAAAAATAAGAAAAAAATATTACGATATGTCGTCTGATGAAAATGCCAATATGAGAGAAACCTCCCCCGCATCCGCCCCGATCACGATTGTTTACGATTTTCCCTAAGGCGCCCCTACAAATGTCAAAACAAGTTTTCCCACAATGCGCCGTCGCGATTTCCTTCAAAATATTCAAAATGGCGTCTGTCGACTAGAGGTAAGGTAAAATTTCTAACATCCAGCACCTTTTTTTTGCCCCTTTTTATTCTGGATGTGTTTCAAGCATTGCACATGAATATTTTAATTGTCTGCTTCATTTGTACACCACTAATGTTTTTAAATGGTGGTGTTTGAAGAGTAATTTAATGAGAAACTTGACACGTATGGCATCTTATCAGATGGCCTTTCATAAATTTTGCTGATTGTGGGAAAGTAGGATGCTGGTTTGGTCCAGCTCGATGCATTTATTCTGAAACTATGCTGGTTTTGTTTTAATACCCTTGTCATGTCATATGTACCATAAAAACAAAAGTGGATATCGGAAGGTAGGGTTTGATAAAGAAATTGATGTTATATGTTCAAAAAGGTTTATTGACATTGCCTATCATTAATAAAAGCACACTAATTGCTAATAGTGCAATATGGGTTTAGCACTTGCTTGCTATTTTAGGTGTCAGACAATTGATCAACTTGGTATTGAGAGAATCTTTGAGGTAAATCAGAACTTAAGTTCAGAGCCTGTATCTGAAGTGGTTACGGTCACATTTTAGATGACATTCATTCATCAAGTGTGTACAAACTGCAACATGGAAATTAATATCTAGATCAGACCAATGTTGCCAATCTTGAGACACTGTCTCCGAAGCTTCAGTCTAGGTCTTGAGGACATTGTCTGATTGTGGAAGTTGGGAGTGCATTCCAATCTCTACCTAAATTTGAAGGGCCATGAATGGCTGTTGGGTCTAGATGCTAGGGACAATGGTGCGGGGGAGGGGGTTGGGGGGGGGGGAAAACATTACCTCAGTGGGAGTACAGTCTGTGCAAAATATGTAGGACCTGCAGACGTGTGACAAAAATTTGTCTGGTCTGGCATACGTCCTTAAGTAGGTTTTAATTGTTTGTCTGACAGCCTTTAAGCATTTTTATGTGTGCCCCGAGACTGGAACTGGCAGTGGGAGGTGCATGAAGGGCAAACCCTGATGAGGGAGGGAAGACAAACAGTTTTTGAGCATGTAAGTATAGAATTGGCTAGGTATCCACTACCAAACCACTACTATGCTTTCGACATCTTTCAGAAAGTCGTTCTTGGCTTGGCGCTTTACACAGAGGAAGTAAATTTGCACTTTGTCATAATTTAATGTACTTTTTCTTCTTCTGTTAAAGTGCATAGCCTTCTCTGAAGCATTGTTGCACTGTGGTTAACTATGTACAAGGTGATTGTGAGGCTCGAACAAGGTGCAGGTTAAAAGAAGGATAAAAAACAGTCTGTACATAGTTAATCCTGGCTGGCCAGCCTCAAACTGAAGGCTTCAGTGGTTGGAGCAGTCACAACGCTTTCCGGCAGTCGGTTCCACAGTCTGATGGCTGAAGGGAAGAAGGAGTGCCGGTAGATACAGTGATTTTTTTAGGCATGCGTCCTGCGTCCTGTACGCATAATTTCGCCAGAGGACGCAAAAAATTAGCCTCGGTGAGTCCCGTGGACTCATAAAAAATCTCGAATGTACGTACGTTTTGCTTCTTGAAGTCTACTTTCATTTTTGGAAAAAGGGAATGCGCAAGCGGTGTTTCAGTACAGTACTTGGTAAAAGCCAGTACTGAAAGGCATCGTATCTCTACGGTACACCGATTTTACCTATAGAGTCAAATAATCAATACCAAGTTGTCCAGTATCGGAGGAAACCGTAGCGGATACTAAAGTATTGGTTTTTAGTCTGATGAGATCTTTTATCATAACACCGTTTGACCTTGCAGTTGTCAACAGGAAACAGCGATCGTTTTTTGTTTCTTTTTTTTTTTTGAAAGAAGAAAAAGATGCACCCTAAAAAGATAATAAAACCAGACCCCAAACAGCAAACGCTGTTCGGTCTGCTAGGTCAGCAAATCAGACAGACACGGACAACAAAGTCTGAGACTGCCGATGATGGCGATCTCGATAACGAAAACCCCCAGTCCCAAACTGAACCCACAAAGCATCAGACAAAAATGTCTCTGCTTTGTATCACGGTCTAGTCAAAACAGACAAAATGTCTGTCCTTAATCATGTATCACAGGTATTTGATCATCTGTCACTAAAACTGAAGATTTATGAAAATATTTTCATAAGCCTGTGGGTGAAAACATTTTAATACTTCACTTTTAATAGACAGTGGTATTATAGTTTCATATTTCTCAGGAAGTTTTCTGGAAAGAATTAAACCAACTCAGTCACCACTATTTACTTTTATTGCACATCCAGTTGAAATACCAAGAAAGTAATTATAAAACACTGTTACACAAGTTTAAATGAAAAATCTAGGACGCAACAAAATATTTCACCACGAGTCCCAGGCTGGATGCATAGTTTGACTTTGGGATGCATGAATTCTGGACCTAGCGAGTCCCAGGACCCATAAAGGCAAAATTGTAAAAAAATCACTGTAGATATACGTCTTGTAGTAGGGGATCATATAGTGTAGCGTGTGGCCTCTGGTGTTCAATGCAGCAAGGTGCAGATAGGGCAGCACTGGAATAAAACATTTGTCCTATGCACAAAAACTTTTATTCTTGTCATTGGTTTTTTAAAAATCTAATATTTTCACTTTTTCCTATATATAGTAAAAATGAATGCAAATTATGCAGAAATCTGTAGGGAAGTAACTTGGCAGATTTTCAACAAGTTCTGCTTGTTCAATTTTTCTGAAATTTTCACAGTATAGTTGTGAAACATCAATAATTTAAATTCAGCAAAGAAAAGTAGCAAAATATTTTTTTTTTTAGACAAAACTTCCAAAAATCACTTTACTGTAAAAATTGCATGGGTCAGACCAATTTTTGGCTGTAAATTTAATTTTAGGGTAAATATTTGAGAACAAAACACAGAAACAGAAAAGACAAATAGTTTCTGATAAGATATGATCAATCAGAACAAAATATTTTCATTTAAAATAAAATGCCAGACAAAACACGTCTTTCCGAGTGATGTCAAAAGAACAGTAGTCTTAGAGGCTAAAGGTCCACTACAGACCTCTAGGCGTGGAATGTACAGGTACCAGACCCCAAGCCTATTTTATTAGAGTACATTACGAAAACACTCCTATTCAAATATATTGAAAATTTCACCATCAAAAACTGAAAGTTTTTAGATAAAAATTCTAATATATTTCATATTTCTGCTCAAAATATAGATTGTGGATACTTGTTAGAACTGCCTTAATGGGGTGGGTCTAACAAGTACCTCTAATCTATGCTTTTGAGCAGAAATAAGAAAAAATAATGTATACCCCTGTTAAACCCCAGTTTTACTATATAAGTGTAGGGTTTAAGGGGGTCAAAATTATATAGGGATGTTTTACGTGATGAGGCTAGAGGTCTGGTATTTTTACCAATGACATACTTGTGTGCCGAAAGTTAATATAGTTTTTGCTTTTCTGTTCATACTTTCATATGTACTTTCATTTGTCCTTCCATGGTGTTAATTGAATAATTCGATGTATGTGTCAAAGTTTTAAGACATTATATCAGGGTTTTCCGTAAAATTTTTAGAGGAGGCAAGAGCAGAATTTGAGTTGGCCAAAATGGCTACTGAATACATAATGGTATTCAGACAGACAGGCATGAGCAAACAGTATTATGGATCCAGATGATACGCTGCAAAATTCGGCATCTCATCTGGGTCTACACTGTTTGCCAATTATCCAGCAATTTTTAGACACAGTAATGGGTAGTAAATTGTACTTGTTGAAATTTTATAACAAGTATGGAAAGGAGTTGAGGTGTTTGAATATTTAGGGTAAATACCGTACTGTAATGCAATAAAAAAAATGGATTTTAGGCGGCCTGAAAAGTATTTGAGACAGTCATTTTGGCCTCCAGCCGCCTCTTAATGAAAACCCTGGTTATATTATCAAGGCCTGTTGATGGACTTAGTTTATGTTTTGTCAATTACTACATGCAGTACCCAGATTTTATTAGGGATACAGGTATAAGTGTTCTCAAAAACTGAAAGTCAAGGTCATGGGGAAAAAAACTAACACTGTTAGAGATGGGCCGGTCGGGGGTGGTGGGGGGGGGGTGGTTATAGTGACCCACTGGTAACTTTGTCTAGTGTTATAAATTCACTGCAGGGATTTTCCTACTTTTTTTCTTTTGAAATGGGGCCCAGGACCCATGAAATTGGGAAAACAATATGAAATAGCAACTCGCTTGCATTACAGGAATTCTGGGAATCAGAGACTCCTAAAACATGGTCCTGGATTTCCAAAAGTGGATGCCAGGAATTCCTGAGTGACCTCCAGTTTTAGACAGATCTCACTTTTCATAAAATTAAATTCAGATTAAACTTTCATATTGTTTAGATAAAAAATGATATGTATTAGCCATAATTGGGGGTAAAACATGTCTTTGATGACTTACTGTTCACAAGAATGCATGTCAATCAAATGATGGTTAGTAGAATTTGGAGTTGAAAACTAGTCTTTTAATATTCTATAATGACTTTGGCATGACCCCTAGATTGTAAACATACAATTAAAAATGATGTGGCATTTTATAACAGAGCCACTGCAGACTCAGAAACAGCCTTGAAATGACCCTTTTGGAACACAAATATTATGAATGGGCTAATATCTTGGACATGACTGAATGGTACTTCATTGAACAGAGCCTTTCATGATCACCCCTTCATTGTCTTTTAAAAATAATATTGAAAGAGACATGAATTGCCAAATCATCATCTTCAGACTTGATGAGGTGAAGTAATGTGGCCCATGGGGTCATCCCTGAGCAGGAGCCAAAACTGTTAGGCTGTTGATTAGGGCTGGCACGATTAATCGAATAATCGATTAATTGATCGATAAATTCCACAAAAATGTCTATCATTACAGATTTGCTAATAATCGATCATTTGATTTCTGCGTTTGTTACTTTACCGTATTTACCCTTAGTATTCAGACACCTCAACTCCTTATCATATTTTTATCTAAAATTTGAACAAGTCCAATATTCTACCCACTGTTGTGTCTAAAATAGCTCTTTTAGTGGCAAAAAGTGTAGACCCTGATGAGACGCCATGTTTGCGGTGTCTCATCTGGGTTTACACTGTTTGCTTAATATAACATATGAAAGGGTCATAGGTAAAATTAAGATAAAATCTTCAGCGATTACTAATCGATTATCAATCACAATGGCAGGACTGATAATCGATTATCTTTTCAGCTCTGATTAGCCAGCTCTACTAATGATTCAGTAACTGAGCAAAGGAGGCCCAGATAAGACTGCACAAATATGCAGGCTCACCAGGACCATCATTATCTGCAAATTGCATAAGGACCCTTTTTGTGTGTTGTGCTTAACCCATTGTATACTGAATAAACTCTCCCACACTATATATTGGAAGAGTCCAATTTCAATTTTAGGTACATCCGGCTATGAGATTTACATATTCCTACGGAATAATGGCTAAACTATTTGCAAACTGGAGATCCTGATCAGACGCGGCGTCTGATCTGGGCCTGCACTGTTTGCCAGTTACCCTTTTACGGGTCTTCCGACTACAATGGGTTAATATAGTCTTAATTTGTTATTTCTTGGCAACAACTACTCTCAGCCACTCTGAGTGGTTTGTTGATTGTTCGGGAGGTTTTGGTTGATCTGAAGGTTTAAGGTTCAATCCCCAGCTGGGTTATACTAAAGACATTCTAAAATCGATACTGTACTAGGTTCTGTTTTACTTGGAGATCAACACCGGCACAGTGGCTCAGTGGTAGAGCATCCGCTTTGTGACCGGGAGGTTGTGGGTTTGATCCCCGGTCGGATCATACCAAAGACTTTAAAAATGGTACTAGCTGCTCTTTCGATTGGCGCTCAGCATTAAGAAAGTAAAGCTAGGAATCGGAATGGTCAGCTCAGTGTCAGTATAATGTGACTGGGTGGAATATCATGTCAAAGTGTCTGGGGTGTGATATTTCAGTGAGGCAGCACTCTAAAAGTGAGCATTGAGCTCCCTGCCACATCCAGACACCGTCGTGATATGACTGAAAGATTGTTGAAAGCGACGTTAAGCCCAAATCAAACAAACAAACAAACTTGGAGATCAGCATTAAGAAGAAGAGCTAGGATTGATCACACTAGTGTCAGTATAATGTGACTAGTTGTAGTATCAGTCACTGGTATTAGTATCATGTCAATATGTCTGGGACATGATACTGCAGTAAGGCAGCACTATAAAAGGGCATCTGTTTCCACTGTCACATCCAGGTACCTTTAACCCTTGCCATGGGGAATAAATTAAGATGCCACGTCCCTAGCTCCAGGTCAGGCCTTTTTTTCAGCCGAAAATACTGATATTTTTCTCATTTCACCACGAAACATATGTTGTGGTACTTCTAATTAGTCCCAACAACATATGTTTTTGCGGAGATATAAGAAAATCATTAAGTGGATATCCCCGCTTATCTGGAGGTATGTACGCCCACTTCTAATTTTCAGCCAATCAGATTACATGATCAAGGTTGTTGATGCAAATTCACATACTTAATGACAAACAGTGCAGATCTGGATCAGTTGGCTTCTTGAGAAGCCAACTGATCTGGATCTACACTGTTTGCAAAGGCAGGGCATATCCGGGTTCAGCAGGACCGGGATTGAATATGACTAAAAGATTGTTGAAAGTGGCATTAAACCTCAACACATACAAACTTCTCCCAAATTGGTCCCTTGCTACAGTCATGTATGATGTACCAGTACATGTATATTGTGCATAATGTGACTGTAATGCATGTATTGTCTTGTCATTACACTTGTAAAGATTTATAGTTGAGCATTCTCTGCGTGCATGTGTACACATGATGTATCAAGTCTGCTTTTGCTGTATATTTCTACCTGCTGACCTTAAAGGACCCATACAGATATCACCCTAACTTTTACCACTCTCTGGGCTAATTCAGCAGATGACAGACTTATGAGTCAGTTATGTTGAAAGTAAATGCACAATTGCTTAGAGGACTAAGTCTGCCCAGGAAAAGTGTGAGTAGGTTTACTGACCGTCTCAACATGACATTAACAGTGTTGACTGGGCTGTAAAACTACAACTGAATACAAATTGATACTAATTTTCTTATTTTCCGGGAAAATAGGCCTAGACATGTCATGCAAATTGTCTCATTTGGAGACAATTTGCATAAAATGTTGAAGTCTATTTTCTGGGAAAAACATGACCTTAACAGTGTTGACTGGGTCATAAAACTACAACTCGAAGACAAACTGATGATATTTTTTTTTCCAGTAAAAAAGGCATGGAGACAATCTGCATAAACTGTGGAAGTCTTTTTTTTTTTTTTTTCTGTGGAAAAATATAAAAAAAATATTGCAAAATCATGTCTGAAATTTTTACCTACCATGCAGAGTGTTAACCCTTCTCTTGCTGAACATGACACACCCTGTCTTAGCAAACAGTGTAGATCCAGATCAGTTGGCTTCTGAAGAAGCCAACTGATCTGGATCTGCATTGTTTGTCATTAAATATGTGAATTTGTTGATACAATCTGGATAAAGTAATCTGATTGTCTGAAAATTAGAAGTGGGCGTGGTATCTTAATTTATTCAGCATGACAAGGGTTAAACATGCAAAACAAAGTTCATATTTGAGGTATACCTTGCGGGAAAAAAAGCAATTTTCAGGACATGTTGGGACAGTGAAGCACAGGTCAGTCTGCCTATCCCATAGCTCCAGGTAAGAGGGGTTATCCAGATACTGTATTTAGTATTTATGCGAAGTA
The DNA here is from genome assembly GCA_964016985.1 of Anodontia alba. Lineage (NCBI taxonomy): Eukaryota > Metazoa > Mollusca > Bivalvia > Lucinida > Lucinidae > Anodontia > Anodontia alba. Next base: position 52,656,086 of record OZ024832.1, read on the forward strand.
TTGGGACATGTTATCTGCTTACCATACTTCTTCTAAAATTTGCAAGTCCATTCTACCACCTGTTCATGTCTTTAAAATATTGGTGTATGTATGGCAAACAGTGTATACCCTGATCAGATGCCTCACTCTGTGGCATCTGATCTGAGTCTACACTGTTTGGAAAGTCCTGTATGTTCATTACTTAGGGTTTTTACAGTATTTTTCTTAGTTTCCCACAAAAACATACATTGTGGGTTCTCATTAGAAGTGCCTCATTGAGGCTTTTCTGATGATGACCCATAACATATGTTGTATTGGAGAAATACATTGGTTTAAACAAGCACTTTAAATGGAGCTCTGTACATACATGTACATGTTGATTCTGATCAGGGCCATAAATAGGCCAGTTTCACAATTGCGAGTTTTACTGCCCTAGCTAATCCACGCATAATCTCGTTAATCCAGAACAAGGCTTGCAGTGTATCACAGATACACAATAGAAGATTTGTGGAAATTTCCGTGTAATAAGCAGTCCCATTTCTTCTTCATGACTTTCCTCTACATTGCTTTTCGGTTAAATTCAGTACCCCACCCCAAAGAACATCATTGCTGTCTGTATTAAGTGATCTTGAGTGTTATGAATTTTAAGTGAAACATATTTTAATCAAAACTGAGCTTTCTTAAGCTCTCTTATATGCTACATGTTATATATCTGCACATTCTGATCATGACCACCTCTGTTGAGCTTCCCATAAAATGTCATTTCAATGGTTACATGTGCTGTGATCAATATACGCTATGAAAAAATATCCAGGACTTGTTTTTTACTTGCTGACATTTCGATCTACTGCTTTGATTTGCGGAAGCAGTCTTGGTAATTTAGTTTCGTTTATAATTTGTGTCTTTTTTATATAATTTGTGTCTTTTTTATATGCATTTCCGACAAGAAAACGCTCTACAATTCAACATGGTAATAATTTGTTTTTCTCCCAAAACGGTTTCCCCGCCACACTGTCATCTGGCGTTACCATTACGAGCACACGCAACCATTATGAGCAAGTGCTTTTTTTTCATGCAAGAGCTATAGAAAAATTTAAATTATTTTAGAAATGCGAACAGTTCAGTGTATCGTCGTCTGGGGTGCATCTGAGCATCCCATAGGATGAGACTGTACACAGGGTTTACGTGATAGATTCAGTGGTACTTAGAAACTTTTTTTAGTGGCCAGCAAGAATAACAATTTTGATGCGCAGATCTCACAAACGGATAAGGTACTATTTTGCTTGGGTGCTTGTCATCTTTCAGCAGAAAATGGTAAGCGTGCGTCTCTGAAATCAGTGACAAAAATTCAACATCTGAAAATTTTGAATCGCAAAAAAAGATCAATTTAAAAAAACAGCAAAAAAAAAAAAAAAAAAAAAAAAACCCAAAAAACTGCCAACCTCAGAGGATAAAAGACATGACACCCGCATGCGCATCTTGATGAATCAGTCGGTCGGTAGAGGCAATACACAATGAGGGAAGGGGTGCTTAACGGTGTCAGTCGCATGCTTTAATTGCTAGACTATTTAGCGATTGCTGAAGTGTTAACTGCCAACACCTGTTTAAATACTACTTGCTTAGCAAGTAGATAACAGTACTGTCGCAGGTGTGAAAACCATGCGGCAGATTATTCTTTTAAGATGCTACCGACGGTAAGAATAACATGTTGCAGACATCAGTCAAATTATCCAATCATAATTAGTAGAGGTCCTACAGGGAAAACATGTGTCCGGCAGACTGGGCTTTGGTAATTTTTAGGAATCCGGGCCCGGATTTATGCGTCTCGGGATGCAGAATCCTGGGTCCCTGAGAACCCAGAATTTATCACAGGTTGTAGTGAGTGTCTTTCATTTCCACATTGTCAATACACTGCCAGCCTCGATCTCGGTACATTTCCGGAAATTTTCCACTCGGCAATTATCGGAAATAACGATTGTGAAAAGGGTCTATTGCTAGATATTGAAGAATGCATGGACAGTCCTGCTCACTGAGCTTTAGATGATACTTTTTTTTGTCAACAAAATAATATGGATATTTTTCTTATTTATCCGCAAAACATGAAGTTGTTGGTACTCATTAGAAGCGCCTACTTCTAATGAGTACTGGTCACACATGTATGTTTTTATGGAGAAAAAAGAAAAACATTTATCTGAATTTTTCCTTATATCTATACTATAGACTAACATAGCTACAGGTAAGAGGGGTTATCCTCATAATATTTTTCTTATTTCTCAACAAAAACATATGTTGTGGGTACTCATTAGAAGTGCCTTGGTGAGGCGCTTCTAATGAGTACCCACAACATATGTTTTCATTGAGAAATAAGAAAGATATCAGCACTTTTCGGATGAAAAAAGTGCCTTATCTGTTGCTATGGACTATAAGACTGTGCAAGAGGACTGGCTGATCTGAAGGTTTACAGTTAGACTGGCTCCAGTCTCCAGTGACTAATTTTTAGCTCACCTGAGCTCTGCTCAGGATAAGCTATTGTGATCACTTTTCGTCCGTGCGTCCGTGCGTCCGTCCGTTAACATTTTCAAACGACTTCTCCTCTGAAACCGCTGAGCCAATTTTGCTCAAATTTCATATGGAGCCTCCTTAGGGTGGGGGAACGAAAAATTGCTAAAATGGTGGCGGTTCGTTGACCAAGATGGCTGCCACGCCCATATATGGTAAAAACCTTTAAAAATCTTCTCCTCCAGAACCGAGAATGCCTTGGGGCTGAACCTTTGCAGGAATCATTGGGGACGGGAGGTCTACCAAAATTGGTAAAAGAATTGTCGTACGTTGACGTTTGACCTTTTTACGGCAAGGTCAAGTTTGCTTCCCTATGCATTTGTATGGGAAAAACCTTCAAAAATCTTCTTCTCCAAAACTGAGCATGCCTTATGGCTGAATCTTTGCATATATCTTTGGGAACAGGAGAGCTACCAAAATTGCTAAAATAATGGTCGTACATTGACATTTTACCTTTTTACGGTAAGGTCAATTTTGCTTCCTTATGCATTTGTTTGGGAAAAATGTTCAGAATTTTCAAACAACTTCTTCTCTGGAGCCTCTGGGCCAATTTTGCTCAAATTTCATATGGAGCCTCCTTAGGGTGGGGGAACGAAAAATTGCTAAAATGGTTGTGGTCCGTTGACCAAGATGGCCGCCACACCCATGTATGGTAAAAACCTTTAAAAATCTTCTCCTTCAGAACCGAGAATGCCTTGGGGCTGAACCTTTGCAGGAATCATCGGGGACGGGAGGTCTACATGTACCAACATTGCTAAAAGAATTGTCGTAAGTTGACGTTTGACCTTTTTACGGCAAGGTCAAGTTTGCTTCCCTGTGCATTTGTATGGGAAAAACCTTTAAAAATCTTCTTCGCCAAAACCTAGCATGCCTTATGGCTGAATCTTTGCATATATCTTCGGGAACAGGAGGGCTACCAAAATTGCTAAAATAATGGTCGTACATTGACATTTGACCTTTTTACGTTAAGGTCAATTTTGCTTCCTTATGCATTTGTATGGGAAAAATGTTCAGAATTTCAAACAACTTCTCCTCTGGAGCCTCTGGGCCAATTTTGCTCAAATTTCATATGGAGCCTCCTTAGATAAGGGGGAACAAAAGATTGCTAAAATGGTCACGGTTCGTTGACCAAGATGGGCGCCATGCCCATATATGGTAAAAACCTTTATAAATCTTCTTCTCTAGAACCGAGGATGCTTTGGGGCTGAATGTTTGCATAAATCATCGGGGACAGGGGGTCTACCAAAGTTGCTAAAATAATGGTCATACATTGATATTTGACCTTTTTACGGCGAGGTCAAGTTGCTTCCTTATGCATTTGCATGGGAAAAAACATTTAAAAATCTTATTCTCCAAAACCGAGGATGGCTTGTGGCTGAATCTTTGCATATATCATCTGGAACAGGCGGTCTACCAAAGTTGCTAAAATAATTGTCATACATTGACATTTAACCTTTTTAGGGCGAGGTCAAGTTTGCTTCTGTATGCATTTGTATGGGCCCCATACATTTGTATGGACAAAATGTTGATAATTTCAGCTTTTCCTCTGAAGCCTCCGGGCCAGTGTTGCTCAAATTTCATGCGGAGCCTCCGTGGGCAGGAGAATGAAAGATTGCTAAAATGGGTATTGTCCATTGATCAAAATGGCTGCCATGCCCATATATGGTAAAAACCTTTAAAAATCTTCTTCTCCATAACCAAATAAGCCCTGGGTCCTAATCTTTGCACAAATTACGGGGGACAGGAGATCTTCCAAAATTGCTCAAATGATGGTTCTATGTTGACATTTGACCTTTTTGCCTCCAAGGTCAAATTTGCTTCCCAATTTGTGTGGGCCATATACATTTACAGGGATTATTCTGGCCCAAGATTTTTGTGAGAGAAAAAATCCCATTTGGACAAAAACAGTGAGAGATTTTCAAATTCAGTGAGATTTTTTTTTCGCTCGCTCGGACAAACTGAGAGAGATTTTTTTTTTTTTTTTTTTTTTTTTTTTTGTAAAGGCCAGATTTTGTATCAGAATTGTATGTTTAAGTATTATTATTGCTTATTTTGTAATGTACTCTAAATCAGGTTAATAAAATGTTTATATATAGGGTGTTTGATTATTTTAAGTATCATTATTTTCATGTTTACTGCAAGTGTTTTTTATAAATTTGAACTTTCTGGAAAATCATGTTTAAATAACAAGTTGTTTATATTCTTTTTAGAATTTCCAAATGGAATAGTCTAGATTAAGCTATTTTTGGCATGTCACAGAACATTTAAATTTTTCTTGACAAATACTGGAAAATAAGTGATGCCTCTAGTACTCTATTTTATCTTTAGAATGTTCTTTGATATTATATAAGGAGAGAAGATTTTCATATGAGCATGTTTGTACACTTTCATTTTTTATTGGATTACTTCAATGTTTCATTAATTCTGGAATTTAACTCTGAATTCAGGGACTTTAAATTGTGGGATCAGAAACTGCAATTCAAAGGATTTGTTTCAGAAATTCTTCAGGAATTATTTCTCTGGGATTTTGTGACATTATCCAATGATTTTGTTTACCTGGGAGTTCCAATTCATATACTCATAATTTTTCTCTAGGACTCACAAATTTTATAAAAGTGAGTCCCTGAACTCACAAAAAAACAGTATATATCTGCTCTAAAATATATTACAGATTCATGATTTTCTCACAGGACTTATGGAATTTCAATTGAGACTGAATAGAATCAAACTGTAAATAAATCACTGATTATCTTGAAAGGTACCGTTTATTTTTCTGTCTTGCACATTTTCTTATTTTTTGTTATCAACTAATACTGTAAATAATTTTAAAGCTTGTTGCTGGTTTCACTTTCATTTCTTACTCGTTATGCCTGGCTCGTAATAAAATGCAAACGGCTGAATAAGGGCTTCATGGGCTTGTTATTCATCAAGCTCAGCTCGGTCTTGTGTTTGATCCGAGATCGTCATCCGAATCAGGGGAGGAGAGCGTGGCCGCTTCTGTCGAGCTGGGTTGTGCTCGAACAAGATACTTTAACATGTTGCCATCCCGACTGGACGGCTTCGGGTCGGATAATTTTCTTTTTTTTTTTTCCGAGTCGGCGGACATGTTTTTGCTGACTCGAGGTAGCGATCAAATAAACGCTTACTTAAACCAGAGACCGACTGAGTTTTTACGATAAAGCTTTTCAATGATACAGATTAATGAATGGTTACCTGCGTTCGTATGTGTAATGAATTTTGGCGCCACAATAATTCAGAAACCGGTCAAACAGAACAGTCCGATAGTCTCGAAATGAACCGCATGTGCAAAATAGGAACTTAACGGCGCGAAATGAGAAAAATTCAGCGTGCGATTTTTTTTCTCACTCCTGGAATTTTGATGCGATTTCTTGCAAAAAAATGCGAGAATATCGCGAAATCGCGCCAGAAAATGATCCCTGCATTTATATTGAAAATATCGAAGTGACTTGTAGATCAACAGTGGTTAAAATTGTTCTGATTGGAAATCTAAGATGGCCATCATCTGGTTTATATTTATAATATTTCCCTGCCACTGTGCTGTTTACATGTATAAAATCACGATTCTTCAGAAACCATTTTGCCAATTTCCACCAAATTTCACATTGATCCTTCTGTTGAAATGTGATTGATAGTTTATTCAAATGATCATGCTCCATTGACTGTCAGGCCCATATATTCTTCTTCAAAACTAAGAACTGTTCAAATGATATTTTCATTAGTTGCGATGATAGGATTGGAAAAATGTTGCATAACATCTGCATGTCTGCAGTGGCTATGTCACTCAGGTGAGCGAATCGTGGCCCGTGGGCCTCTTGTTTTTTTTTTTTTTGTAGTCCTGTTTGATAATCCACCAAAATAATACCAAAATGATATCATGACTATAAAGGCTGGTCACTACCTGACCAGCCTTTATAGTCATGATATTATTTTGGTTTGATTTTAGTGGATTATCGAACAGGATTATAAGAAAAAAATATTTAGTCACTGGAGACTGGAGCCAGACTAGTTTACAGTCTATATCTGAAACAGGTTATGGTTTAATTTATGAAATAAGGATTGTAGTTAAGGCTTTTAAGTATGAAATGTCAAAGTAAAGCCCAATAATCAAGTCCGTAATTGATTTAATAGACCAAATATTGATCTACGTATGTGGCACTGTTCTTCTGCATGAAATTTATACGAAAATGATACTTTGCACAAGTGCACTTGCAGATTTTTCTGTAGATATCACCTTGGTCTAGATAAGAGGGGGTATCAGATAAACATTTTTCTTATTTCTCAATGAAAAGGTATGTTGTGGTACTCATTAAAAGCACCTCAATGAGGCACTTCTAATGAGTACCACAACATTCGTTTTTTATGGAGAAATAAGAAAAATATCAATACTTTTTTGGTTGAAAAAAAAAAAAGCATCTTTTGTCCAGAGCTGTGATGAATATGCATATGTTCACGGTGAGAATAAATAAGAACCTGATGACATGTATCCAGCAGATACTTTGATCAGCCTGTGCATCTGCTGTCTAAATGTAGAAGCCTAGGATTATTGGGCATCATTAGGACAGCCATTAAGGCATTTTTAACCCTTGTCCTGCTGAATAAATTAACATGCCACACCCATTTCTATTTTTCAGTCAGTCAGAGTACTTGATCCAGATTGTTGATATAAATTCACATACTTAATGGCAAACAGTGTAGATCCAGATCAGTTGGCTTCTTCAGAAGCCAACTGATCTGGATCTACACTGTTTTAAAACTCAGGGCATATCCAGGTTCAGCAGGACTAGGGTTAACATATTTTAGTCTGGATAAACCCAAAAGGATAATTGGCAAACAGTGCAGTCACAGATAAGACGCCACATTCTGTGGCGTCGGATCAGGGTCTCCACTCTTTGCAAAACAGCCTAGCCATTTTTCTCTAGGAATATCTAAATCTCATAGCCTGACATACCTAAAATTGAAATTCAACTCTTCCAAAGGGCGAAGATAGCATGTATCTTACGTCACTTGGGTGTCCAAATGATATTGGCTTACAGTTGGGCAAGGCTTGCTATCCTTGTAGCAGGTGAAGGTAGAGGGGGAATATTTTTATTTCTTCTGTCTCTTCACTTTCATTCCTGTTTCTTCCCTGTCCCTCTTTTTCATCTCCTCTACTAGTCTATCTCTTCTATCTCTTTTCTCCCTTTCTCTGGGAGACGACACAAAATGACCCACAAGGGTTGGTACGTCACCTGTTAAACCCCAACACAATGAATCTTCTAATACATGTATATATATATACATAGTGTGGGGGGAGCTTATTCAGTTTAAAATGGGTTAATCTTTCTGGTCAGCCTGTGCAAATATGTATGCTGTTAAGTCTTTGCTAGGGCAATTGCCAAGACAAACATTTTCTCAGCCCAAAGTCACTATTTAGTTTTGGTATTGGAGGTGGTGGGTTTAAAACCTAGCAGAGTTATATCAGAAGACTGAAGCTGCTCATATGTGGCTTTAACCCTTGTCCTGCTGACTATATTAAGATGCCATGCCCACTTCTAATTTTCAGCCAATCAGATTACTTGATCCAGATTGTTCATATAAATTCTGATATTTAATGGCAAACAGTGCAGATCCAGATCAGTTGGCTTCTTCAGAAGCCAACTGATCTGGATCTACACTGTTTGCAAAGCAGGATATATCCAGGTTCAGCAGGACAAGGGTTAATACTTATGCTTAGCACTCTGAGGCAGAATTCGGCTCATGATTGTACGATGCTTTATTGCACCGTGCCATTCATAATCACCCATCCTCCTTCTCGATATGACTTACTGTAAATAATATTGAAAAGAATGCAAAACACCATCTCACTGAATCATTAGAGGCCCCACTGTGATGTGCTTAAAATGAGTAACAGGAACATTAGTTTTAGTGGAGAAATAAGAATAATGCCCATATTTCTGGGTTGAAAAAATTGTTTTATAAGGAGATGTGATTGCGAAACAACAACAAAAATATTGGCTATGCCACCAGACATTTTAAATTACGTGTTGACTTCTCACATGCAGGTGCTTAACTTGTTTCTTTGATTTTTCCTCATCTGAAATGACAGCATTTGGTCAGCTAGTGCATACATTGTAGTTAACCCTTGTCCTGTTGAACCAGAATAGAACCTGCCTTTGCAAATTGTAGGTCCAGATGAATTGGCTTCAGAAGCCATCTGATCTGGATTTGCACTGTTTGTCATTAAGTGTGTGAATTTGTATCAACAGCATGGGACAAGTAATCTGATTGGCTTAAAATTAGAAGTGGGCATGGCATCTTAATATATTCAGCATGACAAGGGCTAACCTTTTCAGTATGGCAGACCAAAAAAAGGTACAGTAAAATGCCGACTGATGGCTTGTTTACCGTGGCTGATTCATACTTGTTTTTCAGTCTTTAGGAAATTCTTCTCATTGCACCAAAGAAAAGAAATATTTAAGGACATTTTAGGGACTTTTCCTTATTTAATCATGAAAATGTTTTTAGTGTGTACTCATCAGAATCACTTCATTTAGGCAATTCCAATGAGCAGCAATATTTTATAGAAGATCAAAAAGACCACTAAATTATCCCCATTTGCCTCATGACCGGGCGCTGTGATCAGCCCTCAGTGGCTTGAACTTCCAATGTACCTTGTCTCATCAGAATTTACACTTAATTTTTTTTTTTTTTTTTTTTAGATTGCATGAAACCCCTATTTGCAGCAATGGGCATGTCTAAATTTAAGGCTGGAAGAGTGCATTTCAGAAACTCAGGTCACACAGTTCAGGTCCACTCATTGTTTCATGATGCGGCTATAACATTATTACATGTATATAGGTGATCCTGTGCCCCTGGCTAAAGTTTATTTTTGTCATAGCCTGATTAATATAGGTGACATTATATTATCAAGCACCTGTTCTTACAGGAGAAATAATATTGTTGATAATAAGGCAGATAAGGTTCTCACAGTATTTAACATTGGTCCTGTTGAACCTGTATGCCTTACTTTTGCAAACAGTGTAGATCCAGATCAGTTGGCTTCTTCAGAAGCCAACTAATTTGGATCTGCACTGTTTGTCATTAATATGTGAATTTTTATCAAAAACCTGGATCAAGTAATCTGGTTGGCTGAAAATTAGAAGTGGGCAAGGCATCGTATTTTATTCAGCCTGGCAAGGGTTTATGCTTAGCATGCTGGGTAAAAATTTCAGATGATATTTTGAAAAGTTTTCCTATTTTTTCCAGAAAATAGACTTTGCCAATGGGTAAAAACCCTACAATTTCCAACCTTATTAAGCCATATTTGTTTTTAATGCTTAGCATGCTGGGTAAAAATTTCAGCAGCCAATATATTGAATTTTTTCCTTATTTTCCCAGAAAATAGACTGCAGTTTCATGCCTTACTTAGGGTACAGTTTGCACGAAATGTCAAAGTCTGTTTTCTAGGGAAAATAAGAAAATATCAGTGTGTCACCTGCTGAATCTGCCCAGACAGTGGTAAGGGTTAAAATTATACACAAATTAAGATGCTACGCCCACTTTTACTTTTCAGCCAATTAGATTATTTGATCCAAGTTGTTGATACAAATTCATATACTTCATGACAATACAGTGCAGATCCAGAACAGTTGACCAACTGATCTGGATCTACACTGTTTGCAAATGCAAAGTATATCCTGCTTCAGCAAGGCTGCAGGGTTAAAAAAAATAGTTTCCTGAGTACATGTGAAATTGGTGGTTGGGTGTGGCGATGGTGTCTTGTGTATCTTATGTCACCGGGGCGTCCAACTGATATTGGCTTACAGTTGGGCAAGGCCTTCTATCCTTATAGCAGGTTAGGGTAGAGGGGGAATGTTTCTATTTCTTCTGTTTCTTCACTTTCATTCCAGTCCCTCTTTCTTCCCTGTCCCTCACTTTCATCTCCTCTACTATCTTTTTATCTCTTTTCTCCCTTTCTCTGGGAGATGACACAAAAGGACCCACAAGGGTTGACGTGTCGTTAAACCCAAACACAATCAATACATGTGAAATTGGTTAGCTGCTATTAAGCATTGATTCAAGATTGGAAATTGTCACATACCAGTACTGTCAAAAGTATGTGCGCATTGTACTGGTTAACCAATCAGAGAACTATGCCTGCCCAGGAAAAGTTTTGAGTAGATTAAATTAACTGACCAGCTCAACATGACCATAACAGTGTTGACTGGACTATGAAACTTTAACACAAATCAAATCAAATACATGTAGTCGTTTAAGAAGGTCAGTCCAGTATAACTTTGCAAAACTGTTGGACCGCATTGGGACATCCATCAGGATTGTCGAGGTTGAAATTGCTTAGGTAGAAAAACCAGCATTTTCATAAGTTTGGGTTTAAACTGAAACAAACTTTAGTGATAAAGATTGAAGGTGTAAAATTCTAGCAGATTAAAAGTGTGTTAATTGTAACAACAGAAAATTGCTAGGTGTATTCCCATGTATTATACATGTACTGATATTTTCAAACTTGCAAGCATTGGCTGGATGTGGTGGTGATATTCAGGGGTTTTACAGCCCTTTCAACAGTTTTGGAGTTATGTTAGGCCAGCTTTATATTTGCCTTTGCATTTAATTTTACAGTGTCACTAAATCCATAGCAACAGATAAGGCACTTTTTTCATCTGAAAAACTGCTGATATCTTTCTTATTTCTCCACGAAAACATATGTTGTGGGTACTCATTAGAAGCGCCTCACTAAGGCGCTTCTAATGAGTATCACAACATATGTTTTCTCGGAGAAAAGTGAGGCGCTTCCAATGAATACCCACAACATATGTTTTCGTGGAGAAATCAGAAAAATATTATGTGGATAACCCCTCTTATCTGTAGCTACATTGTATGTAAGGTCACTTAGCATGTCCACTTAATACTCAGCTTAGGGCATGCTGAGTGTCCCTGTGGAAAAATCTTAATAGATTGTATTGCACTATATTAGAATTGGTCATGAGTTTTTGTTGAACACTACTTTGAGGTAGGTTTGCAGATGGTTGGAAAAAAAAATCCTATAATTTTCAACCTGACTAATGCAAATTGACTCCTCCATCAAGTCACTTGACCATTTAACTGACAACCGCAACTGACCATTCAAAATAGTTAATAAGGTAATTGTCAATGATTTTAGTTTGACAAACAAATCAACACGTTCTTTTTACTGGTAAGCACAGGTATATTAATACAAAGTTTAAGGAAATTCACGTGGGTGTGGTTATAACTGCCTGATGGAGGAGTCAGTTGCCAAGAGCTTTTAATGCTTAGGATGCTGGGACAAAATTTCAGCAGAAAACATATTTGAAATATTTTTCTAATTTTTTTTGGTCAGAAAATAAGCTTTGACAGTTCAAACAAATTGTCAATTGAGACAGTTTATATGAAGTGTCAAATCCTGTTTTCTGGAAAAAATAATAAAAATATGATAAATTTGCCATCTGCTTAATTACACAGGAGAATGGTAAAGGTACAACTTTGAATGATGGTAGGGGTGGTAAGGGCGTGCTCTGCTTGCAGCAGGTGGAGGAAGGAACCATGTTAGTATTTCTTCTGTTTCTCCTAATGTCATTCACTTTTTTTGCTCATCATTCTGTTTATCTCTCTTATGATCTACAAGTTCTTATGTCCCATTTCTCCCTTTCCAAGGAGGTGATACAAAATGATCTGTAATGGTTGATGTTTCATTAAACATACATGTAATACTCAATTAACCCTTGTCATGCTGAATGAATTAAGATGCCACACCACTTCCTATTTTCAGCCAATCAGATTACTTGATCCAGGTTGTTGATATAAATTCACATACTAAATGACAAACAGTGCGGATCTAGCTCAGTTGGCTTCTTCAGAAGCAAACTGATCTGGATCTACACTGTTTGCAAAGGCAGGGTATATATCCGGGTTCAACAGGACAAGGGTTAAAAGCAGTCAATTAAAGTTTGAAAAATACCATATTTTCTCTAAAATATTGGGACACCTCAACTCCTTACCATACTTGTCTTAAGATTTGAATAAGCCTGTTCTACATTGGCAAACAATGTAGACCCTGATTAGATACTGCAGTCTGCAGTGTCTGATCTGGGTCTAAACAGATTGCTAAGGTCTGTCTGTCTCAGCATTTAGGACAAATATGGTAAATCAGGTGCCCAGCATACGCCATAATGCTATAATACTCTCTGCCGCTCTCAACCTCACAGTCAATTGATACAGTCCCTCTAAAACCATTTCTAATCATTAATATCTGTCTCCAAGGTTTATTGTGTCCAAACAAATCAATATTTGATTGGTGGTTATAAATGTAATATGGCGAAATTATCAAAGAATCCAGTTGCTGTCGTTGGATCCTCGGCCTACTCAGTTTTCATTATTGAATTCATTACATGAAATTGCAAAGAAGTAGGAGAGTCAAAAGTGCAATTCCTACGCCAACACTCCTTTTCACGTCATAATGCATCGGCTCTAGATAAAGCTCTTTTCTTCATCTGAAAGTTTGCATTTTTCTTATTTCTCCACGAAAACATATATTATGGGTACTCATTAGAAGTGCCTCACCGAGGCACTTCTAATGAGTACCCACAACATATGTTTTTGTGGAGAAATAAGAAAAATATTTGTCTAGTAATCTTACCGGTATCTGGAGCTGTGAATTTATGCTGATTATTTTTGCATGAATCTGATAGTGATATTAGATAGCAATGTCCAGATAAATTTCTTATTTATCCACAAAACATATGTTGTGAATTATCATTAGAATTGCCGGTATGAGGTGATTTCAATGATTACCAAGACAGGTACTTTTGTGGACAAGAAAGAAAAATATCAATACTTTCTCATTAACCATCAGCACTCCCAGTATTAAAATTCCACTGACAACAGATTCTGATATATTTATTTTTTTCCCAGAATAGAGACAGTTTCGGTGAAATGCTAAATGTTATTTTCTGGGAAAAAAAGAAAAAAATATTTATAAAATGCTGTCTGGTGAATTTTTTACCCAGCATGTTACATGGTAAAAAAGCACCTTATTTTGAGCAGGGACAATGTATGGGGCTCCAGATAGGTTGACTTTGTGACAGATATTGATACTTTTCTTATACCTACATGAAGATGTATATTTTACCCTTTATTACGCCCCCCTCCATGAGGGGGTTAAATTAAGATCCTTAAACATATGTTTTTGTTGAGAAAATTAGAAAATTGCAGAATGCACTGTTTATCTGGAGTCCCGAGTGGCAGAAAGCCGATAATCATTTTATAAACTTAGTGGACTCTAGGGATGTAGACAAATGTGACAGTTATAGCCATGGATTCTATTTTTGTCAGTAAAAAATATCTGAAGGTATTTTTGTGTGGTACAGGGTTCCTTTTCTCTTTGAGGCTTTAACTGTCATGTACGTGTGTGTGTGTGTGTCGTGTGTTTGAGTGCTGGAACTCTCCTCATTGATTTTTTTTAAACTATAATGCTTTTAAGTGTTTGTGTAGGATTGTGTGAGAGAGAGAGGGATTTAATTTAGTTGACATATGTTTGAAAAATACTTTAGTTTTTTTCACGATATTTGAAGAACAGAGCATGGAACTTGAATATTCAGTGATAACTTTCTTGTTAGATTAAAATGGGTAAGAATTTGTTAAGATTAGTAACACATATTGGGTCTTACATCAGTATAACATACAAGGGGGTGGGGTGGTGCAAACATACCCCTCAGTCATAGCTCTAAATTATAAAACGTGGTATCCAGATGAGCATTTTTTTTTCTTATATATATTTTTAGTACTTATTAGAAATGCCTTGTTGAGGGTCTTACAATGGGTTACCACAACATATGTTTTTCTGAAGAACTAAGAAAAAACATTGGTACTTTTGGTTAAAAGAAGACCCTTATCTATTGGTCTCATTTGTATCCCCTCTGTGCTTGTCTTTACAGTGAATATCCTAAAATTTCATACACCAACATTTCTAACAAAATGGCATAGGCAAACAGTGTAAACCCAGATCAGACTGCTCCAGATCAGACTGCTATTTACCATAATCAAACTAACATTTTCAGCAAAGAATTTGGCTTCTCCCTCCTTCCCTCCCCCCCCCCCCCCCCCCCCCCCCCCCCCTCTGTGAAAAATAAGGAAAGATAATTTCATTCTCATTGGTTTAGATAAAAGACATATTCAGATGTTATTTTTGGACTAAAACATACTTTGCCCTTACCATGCTGAATAAATTAACCCTTAAAGCGCCAAGAAAAACTTCATCTGAAAGTGTTGTCTGTTTATGTCGTCTGCTGAATATTCTTGCAAACTTTTCAAACCTATTTTTGCATACCGGCAAACAGTGTGGACCCAGATCAGACTGCTCCTAGAGGAGCTGTCTGATCTGGGTCCACACTGTTTGCAAAATGACTTTTAAAATCACAAGCAGATGACAAAGCAGACGACAAATGTTGTGATTGGCACTTTAAGGGTTAAGGTGCCAAGCCCACTTCTAATTTTCATCCGGGGGTGGTCGGGAGTGGCAATGGTGTCGTGTATCTTACGTCACCGGGGCGTCCAACAGAAATTGGCTTACAGTTGGGCAAGGCCTGCTATCCTTGTAGCAGGTAAGGGTAGAGGGGGAATGTTTTTATTTCTTCTGTTTCTTCACTTTCATTCCTGTTCCTATTTCTTCCCTAATCGTCTCTTTCATCTCCTCTACTATCTCTTCTATCTCTTTTCTCCCTTTCTCTGGGAGACGACACAAAATGACCCACAAGGGTTGACGTGTCGTTAAACCCCAACACAATCAATCAATCTAATTTTCATCCAATCAAATTATTTGATACAGGTTGTTGTTACAAATTCATATACTTAATTTTTTCAAACAGTGCAGATCCAGATCAGTTGGCTTCTTCAGAAGCCGACTGATCTGGATCTACACTGTTTGCAAAAGCAGGGCATATCCCGGTCCAGCAGGACCAGGGTTAACCCTCTACCAGACTTGTGCTTAAGTTTGAACCAAAAGTATTGATATTTTTCTTATTTCTCCATAAAAAAAAAGAAATGTTGTGGATACTCATAAATTACATGTAGAAGCGCCGTGCTGAGGCGCTTCTAATAAACACCCACAACATTCATAAAATATTTACCTGATAGCTGCTCCTATTCGGAGCTATAAAGTCAATTTTTGGGTTGATTGTTCTGGATAAAACTTTCAACAGATGACTATTGAAATATTTTTGTTATTTTTCCCAGTAAACGGAATTTGACATTTCATGCAAATTGTCTGCAGTGGAGACAGTTTGCATGGAATGTCAAATCTTTTTTCCGAGAAAATAAGAAAAAATATCATCAATTTGTCGTCTGCAGCATTAGCCCAGAGAGTGGTAAAGGCTAAGGTTGTTGTACATGTGATTATCATTGACCAATGAAATCAAACCGTGTGTTAGACGGACCAGCAATTGTTCAGGATATGAAACTCAGCACCTGTTGTCTTCAAACCGAACTCTATTCCCAAACAAATGTTTTTGGGTAGATTGTTGATGAATTGACCCAAAGTTACTAAAGAAGCTGAATCATATTACTTTTGTCCACATGACTGGCTGACCAGTTAAGTTATCCACTCAAGTAGCATTTGTACAAATTCCAGGTAACAGTTATTTATAGCTGTGTTATTCTGGTGGGGTTATCTGTTAAACCTGGACTGGGCTTAGTGGTGGGACAAGTACATGTAAATGTTCAAACTCCATTTGAACAACCAAGATTTACTCGCCCAAAAATTGACATTTTTCTTATTTCTGGAAGGAAACATGTTGTTGGTACTCATTCGAAGTGCCTTCTAATGAGTACCGGTGAGGCACTTCTAATGAGTACCCACAACATACATGTATGTTTTCTTCGATAAATAAGCAAAAAATATATCTCATAATCTGAATACTCTTCATGTCTAGAGCTATGGAAGCCCTTGTCCCAGGACAAGAAAATTGAAATTTCTTATTTGTCTTCAGGGAGATGGGACAAGTTGGACAAGTTGGGCATGGTATTACCACAGCCCTGCAAATTGTATATAAACATAGGCCTAGATAAGACTGGGTATCAAGTAAATAGTTTTCTTATTTCTCGACGAAAACA
The DNA here is from genome assembly GCA_964016985.1 of Anodontia alba. NCBI lineage: Eukaryota > Metazoa > Mollusca > Bivalvia > Lucinida > Lucinidae > Anodontia > Anodontia alba. The sequence continues at coordinate 52,672,766 of OZ024832.1, forward strand.
TATGTTGTGGGTAATCATTAGAAGTGCCTCGCAGAGGCGCTTCTAATGAGTACCCACAACATATGTTTTTGTCGAGAAATAAGAAAAATATAGATACTTTTTGGTTGGAGAAAGCGCCTTATCAAGGGCTATGTATAAAGACTGATGGTTAAATTATTAGGGCAAATACCGGTATGGTATTAATAAAATGTTTATTTAATCAACGGCAGCCTTTTGTTTTGACTTGAGACTGAATCCAGTCTTTACCTTTACCACTCTATAGATGGGCTAACTCATGAGTCCAGTCTTTACCTTTACCACTCTATAGATGGGCTAACTCATGAATCCAGTCTTTACCTTTAACACTCTATAGATGGGCTAACTCATGAATCCAGTCTTTACCTTTAACACTCTATAGATGGGCTAACTCATGAATCCAGTCTTTACCTTTAACACTCTATAGATGGGCTAACTCATGAATCCAGTCTTTACCTTTAACACTCTATAGATGGGCTAACTCATGAATTCAGTCTTTACCTTTACCACTCTATAGATGGGCTAACTCATGAATCCAGTCTTTACCTTTACCACTCTATAGATGGGCTAACTCATGATTCCAGTCTTTACCTTTACCACTCTATAGATGGGCTAACTCATGATTCCAGTCTTTACCTTTACCACTCTACAGATGGGCTAACTCAGCAGAGGACAAATTGATGTAAATTTCTTATTTGCCCAGAAAGTAGGTTATCACAATTCATGCAGATTGTCTCCTTTTTATTTTTCCCAGAAAACTGGCTCAAACATTTCATGCAAATTGTCTCCTAAGGAGACAATTTGCATGAGTTGTCCAAGCCTATTTTCTGGGAAAAGAAGAAAAATATCTCAAAATGTTGTCTGCTGAACTTTTTATCCAGCATGCATATGCTAGGCATTAAAACATGCAAATAATGTCGCATGCACATGCAAGTTGTGATGATTCAAAGCAGCTTGTACATGTACAGTACACAGTCTGATCAGTGGCGATGAGGAATCGATAGACTGAACAGTGAAGGCTCTTTTCAGACTGTGCAGATGTGTGTGCATGCTATGTTGTTGGTTTTGCTGTGGTCTGGCAAAAAATTGATAGAGCTGATGTCCAGTCTTTGGATGACCTTGTCTTTAATATAAAGCTTTTGTATGACTCAGAATGAATCATGGTCTTGCAGGAACTTCCTTATTTGTAGAATTTTCTGGTTGTGTCATATTGACCAGAAATATCGTGTTTTATGAACATGCCTGTTATGACCTTTCAGCAGATGATGTTCGAAAATTTAATTTCATGAGGGCATTGAGCGGCAGTGTCAGAAAACGTGCCTTTGGACATGTGCATCTGCTGAAGATTCAGATCAGACTGCACATTAGCTCAGTCCTATCAGAATTTTCATTGTACGCATTTTGGATTGCTGAGGATGCACTGTTTCTTTATGTGAAGCCATGATCAGTCTAGGCAGGCTGATTTGAGTCTTTATTGGGGGGAATGCCAGAAGGCACATTACCCAAAATACTTCAGACTCCTTAACCCTTAACCTGCATCTGAAAATATCGTCTGTTTATGTCGTCTGCTGAATATTCTTGCAAACTTTTCAGACCTATTTTTGCATACAGGCAAACAGTGTGGAGTCTGATCTGGGTCCACACTGTGTATGCAAAAATGACTTTTAAAATCACAAGCAGATGACAAAGCAGACGACTATTGTTGTGATTGGCAGTTCAAGGGTTAAAATTAGAAAAAAGGTCTGTTCCAGTGAGTCTACCCGCTGATGTGTTGAAAATATTGCTGGATGAGTGAAAAACTGTATAGACCCTGATCAGATGCCACAGATAAGTGTCCAGGTGGCCGAGCAGTTAGAGCTCCTGACTTTGGGTCACAAGGACCCATGTTCGCATCCTGCTGGAGGCGTAATTCCGCTCTTGACTGTGTGGCACTTCACTGCATAGAACCTTTCATTATCACCTTTCCATCATCCCGATATGACTTAAATAATGTTGACAGGTATGTAAAACACAAAATCATTATCTGAGGCAGCGTAGAATGTGACATCTGATCAGGATGTGCGCTGTTTGCCATTCATCCAGCAATATTTTATTTTACAGACTTTTTTTCAGATTTTCGGACGAGTACATATAATAACTGTACTATGCACTTAGGTTTTTCCAAAAAATATTGGAAAAAAATGTGTCGTGAAATATCTACCTAATTAGTATACACTTAAAGAAAGCTCAGCAGAGGACTGCAAGAAGGTTGTATTTCATGATGCTTATGCGATATGCTTTCTGATTTCCTTTGTAAAATCATATGTTGTGGGTACTCATTTGAATAGCCTCCACAAGTCGAGGCAATTCAAATGAGTATCCACAATATTTGATTTTATAAAGAAGTGGATAAAAGTAGATAGGATTTAATGTAAAGTCTCGGAAACTGCTTAACTATGTATATAGGAGTATGTGTGGTTATTAGGTTGAATAGGGTAGTATGTAGTTAAGATGTCCCAGTTCTTAGGGTAAATACGATAGCCTTGTACAGGGTTAACATGGATTTCAGATATGTAACTTGTGCAGATTTGACATCCATAAAAAACTCTAGACATCCACCACCGCTGCATAAATCAAAGCAATAAATCCAAGATTTGAAGTTTATTACAAATATGATACATAAATGCACTGTTGCTACAATTAAAAAACATGTTCTTTTTTGCCACAGGGTCATTAGGAACAATTAAATTCTAAAATAAGAAATTGTAGACAGAGAGCAAAAGACAATTATAATGAAATAGAATTCATTAGTTTCAAAACTGCAAAAAAAAAAAAAAAAAAAAAAAAAGTTTAAAATCAGTGGACAATTTACCATATTTACAAGTTCACCTAGCTATCTGTTGATGTGTCAGTTCATGAAGGCAGTATAGACCCAGATCTGATGCTGCATTCATTTACATAGGGCAAGGAAATAACCGGTTCTCAGGTGAAGGTACCCCATCCAAAGACTCAGATCAAAAGATAATGCAGCTGGATAAAGGTTAAATAAGATTTCATTGAAAGTCTGAAGATATTGTTGCACATGCATTTGACCTAATTACCACACTGGAAGAAAATGTAGTAAATTATCCACCTAATAAGAACACTTTAAAGAAAGATCAGTATAGGATTTAATTAGAAGATAAATACAATTATGTTTATGCGATATTTTTTTTTCTGATTTTCTTTCTAAAAGCATATCGAGGGTTGAGCGCAAGACTGGCATAAGTCAGATGGTTGTTTTTCCCCAAACCTAATCTCCTCACCATGAAGGCGTAATGAAGATTACAACATTTCTTTCTGTAAACAATGAAAATTTAGGTGCCATTGCTCATTTGAGCAATGGCACCTAAATTTGCATTGTTTACAAAGTCCAAGTTGCCCCTAAACAAGGGTTTCAAAAATATGTTTGAGTTACTATAGTCTTGCGCTCAACCCTCGATATGTTGTTGGTGTTCATTTGAATTGGCAACTTGTCAAGGCAATTCAAATGAGTACCCACAACTGTGCAATGCTTTTCTAAGAAGATACAAATGCACAGACTGTAAGACAACAAAATTGCTTGACTGTGCTCTTACATGGGTATATGTGGTGATTAGGTAAAATATGGTATTTGGCTCAACGGGAATTGTTATTTTGCTGATTTGCACATTTCTATCAGTGTTTTTTGAAGCACCTGCATTAGCATGAGCGACAGGCATGCAAGTTTCTGTCTGTCCGTCCATTCGTCCACATATTATGTCCACACTAGGGTCCATCCTAAATGAAGTCTACTTACAGTTACACCACAACCTCTTTATAACACAACTGTTGGGGTCCATAGCATAAACCGTGTTAGTTAAACAACCATGTTATATCCAAACAAAAATGTATAGATTATATTGAAAAATGACCATTTATGGTCATTTTTCAATATAATCTATACATTTTTGGGATCCATCTTTGAACTGTGCGATTTCAAAAACCGTGTTATAACAAACCATGTTATAAAGAGGTTGTAGTGTAGTTTCACATCACTGACTTTTTATCTCACTGAGCTAAACAAGGATGACAACTCTCACTCTTCTTGTGCTCGTTTTCACGTTGTAGTACCCAGGTGCGGCATAAACTTCAACAAAGTTCTTTATATTCTTTCTCCAAATATGGCAAGAAATTTTATGTGCCTTCTTGTTTTCTGCAGTTCTAGCTATATTGGTTGGCTAGTTCTGACATGAGTAATTCAGGTCCCATTCAATTTGGATATCCTGTTAATACGATACTGCAAATTACCGCATGATCGTATTACATAAGAGAATGATGTTGCATTGTTCTGCTGTAATTTATATCACGTGAACCTATCTTAGCTATAGATAATCCAGAATTTTGGGGTAAGAGTGAACAATATTTTGCTTATTCTATACCATATTGTAATATTGTCTTCTGTAGAATTCTGATTAGGTCCACAACAATTTTGGTTGAAAAAATATGAAAGAATAGTTGCACATTTTGGTTGAAACGGGGTTACTTGTCTTGAGTTATGGGGCCCGTACTAACATATTTGGGTTAATTATATCATGCTGAATATTTAACCCTTAAAGCCGCCAGGGCAGTTTGTACTAGACAACATTCTAATTGTTGTTTTTTTTCATTTTTCAGAGAAAATATGTCTTGACATTTCATTTGAATGGTCTGCCAAGCAGACCATTCACAGGAAAAGTCACAACATTTTTTTTTGAAAAGTGTTAAAAAAAAAAAAAAAAAAAAAAAATCAAACTGTTGTTTGCTGCAGTTGTGATTGGCACTTAAAGGACTAACTCCTGGCATGCTGGGAAAAAATTCCACTGGCATGCTGAGATAAAAATCCACTGCAAAAATTTAGAAAAAATAACATCCGTTTCAAAAGCTCCATTTAAGACACCTTTTTCAACCAACAAGTTTTGATATTTTTCTTATTTCTCCATGAAAATGTATGTTGTGGGTACTCATAAGAAGTACCTTGACAAGGCGCTTCTAATGAGTACCCACAACATATGAATATGTGGAGAAAGAAGAAAAAAGATTACCTGATACCCTGTCTTATCTGGAGTGATGTTGAATATTTTGCCTTGAGAATGCTAAAAGGTAAAAATGTATCATGTAAGACACTTTCTTCAATGAGAAACTATTGTGTTTTTTTTTTTTGTTTTTTGTTCTTCGTAAATACATATTGTGGATACTTACTAGAATTGCCTCTCTGAGATGATTCCTGCGAGTATCCACAAAATGTTTTTATGGAGGAATAATAAAAATATTTCCATGAATGCTTCTCTGATCTAGAGCTTTTGGTGGGTCATTTTACAACATTTACTTTAAATATTCAGGCAGCAGGCCTGAGCAAACAGTGTAGCCTGATCAGATGCCACTAAATGTGGCATCTGATCAGGCTCTACGCTGTTTGCCACAAACCTGGCAGTTTTTACACTAAGCAGCAGGTAGTAAAGTGGATGTGTAAATGTTAGGACAATTAACCCTTGTCCTGCCAGATAAATTAAGACGCCACACCCTCTTCTGATTTTCAGCCAATCAGTTAGCTTGATCCAAATTGTTGCTATAAATTCACATACTTTATGCCAAACAGTGCAGATCCAGATCAGTTGGCTTCTTCAGAAGCCAACTGATCTGGATCTGCACTGTTTGCAAAGGCAGGGTATATCCGGGCTCAGCAGGACAAGGGTCAAGATGTCCCAATACTTGTGGTAAATTTGGTAACCCAAGTGGAGGGTGTGTCATTTCAAGTGAATCTTCTTCTTCACATGACTTGTTAATTAACCCTTGTCCTGCTGAACCCGGATGTATCCTGTTTTACAAACAGTGTAGATCCAGATCAGTTGGCTTCTGAAGAAGCCAACTGATCTGGATCTGCACTGTTTGCTATTAAGTATGTGAATTTATTGTAACAATCCAGATCGAGTAGTCTGATTGGCTGAAAATTAGAAGTGGGCGTGGCATCTAAATATATTCAGCAGGACAAGGGTTAAGAATTAATTCTCTTCAGGAAATATAAAAGGAATGCTACTCTTTCATGGTATGCTTATAGCTATAGACATTATGGGGGTGGGGGATCATATAAATATGTTTCTTATTCCTCCACAAAGATGTATGTTGTGGGTACTCATTGGGAGTGCTTCATTGAGGTGCTTCTAATGAGTACTCACAAAATTATGTTTTAATGGAGAAATAAGAAGAATATCTGGTATACAACATACTAAATGTTTAAAACCCTTAGGTTGCTGGGTAAAAATTTCGGCTCTTTGAATCACTCTCGAATTACTCTTCATAGCATCTGCATCATGCCAAGGGGCTGCTGATTTTGGATCAGGAAGTCCCGGGGCTATCCCAATAGAGGCAGATTATTCAGCTTCTGACTGTACAGCCATTCATTGCACAGAACTTTTCATTGCACCCCTTCACTGTCTGGGCATTACTTAACCCTTGTCATGCTGAATCCGGATAAATCCTGCCTTTGCAAACAGTGTAGATCCAGAATCAGTTGGCTTCTAAAATCTAAAGAAGCCAACTGATCTGAATCTGCACTGTTTGCCATTAAGTTTGTGAAATTATAGCAACAATTCGGATTGAGCAATCTGATTGGCTGAAAACTAGAAGTAGGAGTGGCATCTTAATTTATTCAGCAGGACAAGGGTTAAATAATGTTGAAAGAGAAGGAAAACATTAAATCTTCATTATTATGTCTCTCCTCTTCAGGTCGGGAGACGTATTGACTTTGCTATGGACGTCTGTCCATCTGGCTCTCTCTCTTTCTGTCCATCCATCTGTCAGAAAATTGTGTCCGCCCCTTAACTTGAAAAGAAAATTGAGATATTTAAGAAACTTTACATAAAATGTTTACCACCATGAGACAACTTGCAGAACACAAGAACCATAACTGTGATTATCTACTTTTGGAGTTATTGCCCGTTGAACATTGCAAATAGTAATTTTGGTCTTAAAATCGTGTCTGCCCCATAACTTGAAAACCTTTGAGATATTTCCACGAAACTTTACAGAAATGTTTACCACCATGAGACGACATACTAAACGCAGTCATGAACTTATAACTGAGAATTTCTTTACCTACTTTCGGAATTATGGTCCTTTCAACATGGTAAATAGTGATTTTGGTCATTTACCCTTAATGTCCGATCTGTAATTTGAAAACTGTTTGTGATATTTTCACAAAACTTTACACAAATATTATGCACTATGAGACAATGTGCAGAAAATAAGAAACATAACTGTGGTTTACCTGCTTTTGGAATTATGGCCCTTTAATCAGTGTAAATAGTGATTTCGGTCATACAATGTATACTCATGCCTGCTTGGTACAACTGTACAGAAATGTTAATCACCATTAGATGATATGTAAAACACAAGAACCATAACTGTTGATTGCCTACTTTTGCAGGTACTTACTGCCCTTAGTAAATAATGATTTTGGTCATATACTTGTGTCCTCTTTCCTGAATACCTGTTTCATATAATTTCATGAATTTTTATAGAAATATTAACCATCATGAGACGGCATGCAGAACAAAAGAACCATAACTCTGGTTCACATACTTTTGGAGTTATGGCCCTTCGAACATTGTAAATAGTGATTTCGGTCACTTACTTATATCCCTCTGTAACTTTAAAACCATTTCATGTAACTTCATGAAACTTTACAGAAATGTTTAACACTATGAGATGACATGCAGAATGCTCAAACCATTTCTGTCATTCTTGTGTACCGTATTAATCCCACTGTAAAAGGGGGAGACATCTGTTTCATGTAGTAAACAATTTCTAGTTTTCTTTTGTTTTCCCTGAAAATTGAGTTTGATGTGTCATAATAATTATTGCCATTTGTGTCTAAAGGTCAATTGTATACATTAAGGACACAATTTGAATGAAATGTGAAACACTGTTTTGTGGGAAAAATAAGAAAAAAAAATGTTTATGTTGGACAGCTGCTGAATTTGCCTGTAGGGTGCTAAAGGCTAAATAAGATAAGGATGTAATTGTAATTTACCCAAAGTATTCGGACCTCAGCTTCTTACCATACTTAACTTACAATTTGAAAAAGTATTTTACTTGCTGGATGAGTGGCAAACTGTGTAGACACTGATCAGACACCATATTCTGTGGCATCTGATCTGGTTCTTTACTGTTTCTCAGTCCTGTCCGTTTCAATATTTAGTTATTACAGTATGTGAACGGTTTGGCTGGACAAGGCAGTTTCTTGCCTTATAATCATAGCTCTTGGTAAGATGCTTTTTTCAATCCAAAAGTATTGGTAATTTTATTTCTCCATGAAAACGTATGTTGTGGGTACTCATTAGAAGTGCCTCGCTGAGGCACTTCTAATGAGTACCCACAACATATGTTTTCATGGAGAAATAAGAAAAATATTTAATTGATACCCACTCTTATCTAGACCTATGTCATTGATTGGGAAAAAAAAATATAGTGCAGGACATGCGTGTTTGGATAATATGAGGTGCAAGGTCGGAAAATGTACCTCCGGACATATTATGTGCCCAGTGAAGATTCAGATCAGTCTGCACATCCACGCAGCCTTATTGGAGTCTTTGGTATCCACATGAAGAAAGCCGGTCTCAGTGGCTCAGTCAGATGCACATGCGACTGGTGATCAGGCGGTTGCTGGTTTCGATCCCTGCCAGGTCTGGCAACATTCATTTGTGGAGATTGATCATGATCATGAAATAATTTCTACGGTCATTCTCTCCCTTCAGCTGATTCAAGAAAAGCAGTTGTCCATTTCTGGTGAAAGAATGTGCACAAGTACTTGTTAACCTAATGGGTTGACTGGGCTGTAAAACTGCAACACAAACAAATCATGAAGAAACTTTGCATCCTCAGCTATCCCAGTGAAGATTCTGATCAGATTGGCCATTGCACGAATGCAACGACTCTTCACTAGGCGCATATCTGGAGGTATGTTCTCTGATGTTTCAGTTCGTTTCTTCCTGAAATCATATGCACAATTCACGAAAAGGGCCCTTATGCAGTTTGCAGACAGGGCCAGTCCAGATCAGCATGTGCATCTGTGCTGTCTAATCTGGGCATTTTCTGTAAGTCGACATATACTACAGTAACACTAATTCTGTAAGCAGACAATGAAGGCCCAGATCAGCCTGCGCTTATGCGCAGGCTGATCAGTGCCTGCATTGTCTGCAGATTACATAAGGGCACTTTTCGTGCATTGTGCATCATATATGGGAACCCTGTAGAATTAGCCAAATCGTATTGTACAGTAATTACTAGTATAACAGTGTTTCTTTGTTTATTTTTCAGAAGTTAACAAAGACGTTAGATGTAAATACAAACTTCCAAAGAATACAAGATGTCAGTGTCTGAGAAGAATATACCTAAACAGGAAAGTGATACTTCATCTTCAGAAATGATTACTAAAAATACTTGTGTTACACGGGACTCCTTGCCAATCACAAATGGTGTGTCATCTACCAGTAGCCCAGATTTGACGTCGAGGGAATCCTCCCTAGTGGAGGATTGTGAACAAGAATCGGCGGACTTGAATCATGTGGATACATTTTCGGATGATTCCAATATGTCTGCTAGCGGGGCAGCAAATAATATGAGCAGCTTACCTGAAAACCAAATGAATGTGGACAATATTGAAACCATGGTGACTACGTCTTCCCTAACAGTGTCGTCCGGTGGCGCAGCAAACATGGGATATAACCATTTACCACCAGAGAATGTTCCTACTGAATATCTTGCTGACTCATCACAAACATTTCATCAAGATCATGTCACATATATGCCACAAAATATTCATAGTCAAATGGCCATGAAACCAGGTCACATGACTGTTACGGGTCAAGGTCAGGTGGTGATGACCTCTCAAGGTCATTTGTCTGTGAGCACACCTTCCGCAGGTTCGGTTCCAGTTTCTCACGGAATACACCCAGCTAACCAAGCTGCCATGCCAACGCCACCTCACAGTGACAACAGCTCCCCGAATACGCACTCACCGCAAGGGGAGACCAATTCTCCCAGTCCAAACACTTCCAGTAGCAGTCACACGGGGCACCAGCATGTAGTCCATGTTCACATTAACCCTGGAGAGACATTTTCTGTGCGAGTGGGAGACCAGTTACAGAACATACAAGGTAAGTTGATCATAGAGTGATATTCTGTTTTTATCCAAATGACCCTCATGGGTTGACGCATTGTTAAACCCGAACTCATCATCATCATGAACTATGTAGTTTGCATTTTAGGACCTCATAGCGAATAAGCTATGGAAAATGTCCTAAAATTTCGAACACTTTATTCCATGCTGTCTTTTGGCTTAAATTTTGCTTTTTATGCAGTTAAAAATCTTAAATTGCTGAGTGGAATGGCAAGCAGTCTGATCTGGATCTGCACTGTTTGCATATGCTATTTATCAGACACTATGGTGTATGAAATTTTAGAACATTTACCGTAGCCATAACAATGAATTCTTAAAGCACCCAGCACATCTGCAGCAGGTGTTTTGAAATATATTTTTGCTATTTTTCAGAGAAAATAAGGTTGACATTTTTTGTGAATCATCTGCCTAGCAGATGATTCACATAAAATGCCAAGCCTTATTTTAATTTGAATCAATTTTTAGAATATCTGCTACAATTTTGCTTGGTACTTCAAGGTTTTCAAATTGCTCCAGATGTCAGACCTGATAATTACAGTGTACATTATAGTTGTATATGTAGTATGTATAGTTTCTATCATTTCAGCTTTTCAACATACTGGTATTTTCATACCTCCCAGAATACCAAAAAACTTTTCAAAGTCTGTCTGACACTGAACAAGATGTGATTAAAATGTGCTTAAAATTCATCATAGAATTTTTCCGTGTTGGAACAAATGTTTGTCTGATATGGCCGGCAGTCCTACAGATTTCACGTAGGCTGAACTTCAGATAAGAAGCTTTTTTTTTTTTTTTTTACCAAAATGAACATATATCATAATATGAATATTTTTCCTTATTTCTCCTTGAGAATGTATGGTTGGGTTACTCATTAGAAGCCCCTTGCCAACATTAAAATGTGTTGTGGGTACTCATTAGAAGTGCCTTAGTGAGATGCTGCCATGAATACTCACAACATTATATTATGTTTTCGTGGAAAAATAGGAAAAATATTTATCTGAATAGCTCTCTTATCTAGGAAAAATATTTATCTGAATAGCTCTCTTATCTGGAGTTAAGTTATTGTGATGGCCATGGTCCTAACCAACAGAGATGTTCTTTTATGATGTTTTTTTTTTTTTCAACAAAGCAGAGTTCATAATAGATCAGGACCACCATTTCTCTGAGAAATGTAGTGAAACTACAGACTGGGGAAATGGATTTGGGACACTGTTTTCAAAATCCTAGTGATTTCTTGGAAAGTATTGAACGATTCTTATCTCTCAATAAAAAACAAAGTTGTGTGTATACATTGTACATAGAATTGCCACACATAATGTATATCACAATATATAAGATGTAGAGCATAGCTGCAGGCAATTAGAGGGGGTTTTCACATAACATTTTTCTTATTTCTCAATGAAAACATATTTGTGGGTACTCATTAAAAGCGCCTCAGTGAGGCGCTTTTAATGAGTACCTACAGCATATGTTTTTATTGAGAAATAAGAACACTACTAATAATTTTTAGCTCGCCTGTACGAAGTACAAGGAGAGCTATTGTAGTCACCCCGGTCGTCCACGTTTGCGTTTGCGTTTGCGTTCCCGTTCCCGTCACACTGTGTTAAAGTTTTTCAAATGCTTATATCTCAACAGTCACTCCTCACAGAGGCATCAAATTTGGAACTTAGGTACCTTGGAGGGTCTTCTGAGATTCCAAGAGAATAAACCCCTGGGTTCATGCCCCTGGGTGGGGCTAGGGGTCAGAATCTAGGACACCTTTGTAATACTGTGTTAAAGTTTTTCAAATTCTTATAGCTTGACTTTCACTCCTCATAGAGCATTCATATTTAGAATTTGGGTACCTGGACGAGTCTTCTGAGATTCCAAAAGAACATACCCCTGGGTTCATACCTCAGGGTGGGCCTTGGGGTGGGGCTAGGGGTCAAAATCTAGGACACATTTGTAAAATCTTATATGCCTACAGGTTATAGACACAACTGGTTATACATCAGCTAACTATGTGACATCAGTTTAAGTGTAAGAGAGTGAAGGTCATGGTGACCTACATTTTACGGTCAAGGTCACCTAGATTTCACGGTCCAGTGATTTTGCCTTATATCTTGAATACTATTTGTTGGATAAATGTCACACCTGGGATATTACTTCCATGTGACCCAATGAATGACCACTTACTATATCTAGGTCATTGTGACCTATATTTCATGGTTCAGTGATTTTGCCTTATATCTTGAATACTTTTTGTTGGTTAAATGTCACACCTGGGATATTACTTCCATGTGACCCAATGAATGACCACTTACTATATCTAGGTCATTGTGACCTATATTTCATGGTTCAGTGATTTTGCTTTATATCTTGAATACTATTTGTTGGATAAATGTCACACCTGGGATATTAGTTCCATGTGACCCAATGAATGACCACTTACTATGTCTAGGTCATTGTGACCTATATTTCATGGTTCAGTGATTTTGCCTTATATCTTGAATACTATTTGTTGGATAAATGTCACACCTGGGATATTAGTTCAATGTGACCCAATGAATGACCACTTACTATATCTAGGTCATTGTGACCTATATTTCATGGTTCAGTGATTTTGCCTTATATCTTGAATACTATTTGTTGGATAAATGTCACACCTGGGATATTAGTTCCATGTGACCCAATGAATGACTACTTACTATATCTAGGTCATTGTGACCTATATTTCATGGTTCAGTGATTTTGCCTTATATCTTGAATACTATTTGTTGGATAAATGTCACACCTGGGATATTAGTTCCATGTGACCCAATGAATGACCACTTACTATATCTAGGTCATTGTGACCTATATTTCATGGTTCAGTGATTTTGCCTTATAGCTTGAATACTATTTGTTGGATAAAGGTCACACCTGGGATATTAGTTCCTTGTGACCCGATTATTGACATCAAAATATATCTCTGTTGGTGTGACCTATATTTCATGGTTCAGTGATTTTGCCTTATATCTTGAATACTATTTGTTGGATAAATGTCACACCTGGGATATTACTTCCATGTGACCCAATGAATGACCACTTACTATATCTAGGTCATTGTGACCTATATTTCATGGTTCAGTGATTTTGCTTTATATCTTGAATACTATTTGTTGGATAAATGTCACACCTGGGATATTAGTTCCATGTGACCCAATGAATGACCACTTACTATATCTAGGTCATTGTGACCTATATTTCATGGTTCAGTGATTTTTGCCTTATATCTTGAATACTATTTGTTGGATAAATGTCACACCTGGGATATTACTTCCATGTGACCCAATGAATGACCACTTACTATATCTAGGTCATTGTGACCTATATTTCATGGTTCAGTGATTTTGCCTTATGTCTTGAATACTATTTGTTGGATAAATGTCACACCTGGGATATTAGTTCCTTGTTACCCGATTATTGACGTCAAAATATATCTCTGTTGGTGTGACCTATATTTCATGGTTCAGTGATTTTGCTTTATATCTTGAATATTTGTTGGATAAATGTCACAACTAGGATATTAGTTCCATGTGACCCAATGAATGACCACTAACTATATCTAGGTCATTGTGACCTATATTTCATGCTTCAGTGATTTTGCCTTTTATTTATATTACTATTTCATGGAGAATTGTCATACCTGGATTATTATATCTAAGTGACAAAATGATTTACATACAAATACATCTAGGTCCGTGTGACCTATATTATATGGCTTAATGATAAAAATGTTACAATATAAAATGTACCCAGCAGGCGAGCTCGCTGTCCTCCGACAGCTCTTGTTGTTTGAAAAAAACGCCTTATTTTGAAAAAAACGCCTTATTTGGAAATATGGTAGAGCACACTATATAAACTTTTCAAAGTCTGCCTTACACTGGTCAGACATCTGTCTGTATGATACTAGTCAGACAAATGATTACAGTCTATGGCAAATGTCCTATGATAATGAATACTTTATCATAGCTTCAGATAAGAGGGGTGTCAGGAAACTATTTTTCTTATTTCTCCATGAAAACATATGTTGTGGGTACTCATTAGAAGTGCCTCAAAAACATCTGTTGTTGGTACTCATTAGAAGTGCATTGAAAAAGTGCTGTGGGTACTCATTAGAAGTGCCTCAAAAACATATGTTGTGGGTACTCATTAGAAGTCACTGAGGCACTTCAGATTAATACCCACAACATATGTTTTCGTGAGAAATAAGAAAAATAGTTTCCTGCTACCCCCTATTTGAACACCTTTTTGTCTCTTAACCCTTAAACTGTCAATCACAAGTTGTCATCTGCTTTGTCATCTGCTTGTGATTTTAAAAATGATTTTTGCAAACAGTGTGGACCCAGATCAGACTGCTCCTCAAGGAGCAGTCTGATCAGGGTCCAGACTGTTTGCCTGTACGCAAAAATAGATTTGAAAAGTTTGCAAGAATATTCAGCAGACGACATAAACGGACAACATTTTCAGATGCAGGTTTTCTTGGCATTTTAAGGGTTAAAATACTTGGTGGAATGGCAAACAATGTTGACCCTGATCAGACTGTTCCTTCCAGAGCTGTTTGATCTGGGTCTGTACCATTTACCTATGCCATGTTGTCAGAAACTTTGGTGTCCACAATTTTAGGACATTTACCATACTTGAAATTCTTAGAATTTTTGCCAGACCAAACAAATTTTTGACATGTCCTGTGGTCCTATGGATTTTTCATAGACTAATCATGGGCAGTACCAAAAAAGGGATCTTGTGCCATATTCAGGCAATGAACACTGCCATCAGCCTATGTGTTCATGTAGGCTGATAGGGTCTTCATTGCCAGTTTATGAAATGTATGCAGGGGCCATCCTGGAGCTTTCAGAGAGGGAGAAGTTTTGAGACAATTTCAGTATTTTAGGGAGAAGTTTTGGTCCAAATTTTGGATTTCCCTATACATTCTATACATTTTTACTTCTCTCTCAGCTCAAGATAAGGAGCCAGCTTAGGGAGACTTTTTCTCCCAAATCACCCTCTAGGATGACCCCTGTGTATGGTTATTGTTGAAAGTATCAATAGACAAGGTTTGGAATTGTAAATAGAGAAATTTCATTAACTCTCAACAGAGCTAAGGCTCATGGTTGACATAAAAATTTGGTTTTTCCATTCAGAATCTGAGAACAAATACCCCTTATTCAACCTAATTACTTAGGTTTATCAAAAATGTGTGGTAAAATATCTACCTACCTCTACTAAGGGCTAAGGGTACACTTTAAAAAAAAAAAAAAAAAAAAGATCAGTGAAGGACTCGTCAAATGATGCTTCTGCGATATTTTTGTGTATTTTTTTTCTTCTGATTTTCCTTATATGTTGTGGGTACTCATTTGAATTGTATCCCACAACATAAGTAGATGTAAGTACACTGGCTGTAATCTGAAGACTGCGAAATAATGCTTGACTGTGCGCTTATAGGGGTATGTGCTGTAATTAGGTAGAATATGGTAAATTGATTTTGATCAGATTTTATGTACACATTCATACTGACTAAAACTAGGTTGAGATAGCAAACTAATTGATATCATTTTCAATGGAGTTATGGTCCTTGATCAATGTCAGAAAATACTTGAGAAAGGTTACATACTTGTTGCCCACAGTGGCAAGGTATTATGCAGTGTCTACAATGCTTTTATTAATCTTTAACCTGCTGGAAATGAGTATCAGTACATTTTAACCCTAGTCCTGCTGAACCCGGATATACCCTGCCATTGCAAACAGTGTAGATCCAGATCAGTTGGCTTCATAAGAAGCCAAGTGATCTGGATTTGCACTGTTTGCCACCAAGTGTGTGGCTTTATATCAATAATCTGGATCAAATAATCTGATTGGCTGAAAATGAGAAGTGGGCATGGCATCTTAATTTATTCAGCATGACAAGGGTTAAAATGTTTTTTCGCCCTTATATTCACAAGTAAAAAGAGCTAGAAGCTTCATGCGAGTTGTCCTTATGTAGGCAGTTCACGTAAAGTTTCAAACTCAAAAAAAGAATAATGTAGTATTTTTTCTGCTTTTTTTGTCTAGAGAGAATGAAATGTTAACCACAGCAGCTGTCAGGGCACAGCTCTGGAAACATACCATATTTACCCTAAATATTTGGACACCTCAACTCCTTACCATACTTGTTCTAAAATTTGAACAAGAGCTATTTACTACCGATGTTGTGTCTAAAAATTGCTGGATGAGGAGCAAACAGTGTAGACCCTGATGAGCTGCCATGTTCTGCAGCATCTCATCTGAGTCTGCACTATTTGTTCATGCCAGTCTGTCCAAACACATATAGTAAATACTGTAATATTTATTTTTGTATTATTATTATCTTTTTTTTTTTTTAAGAAAACATGTTGTGAATATTGCAAGAAGTGCCGCACAAAGGTGTTTCTAAATGAATACCCACAACACATGTTTTCATTGAGATATACAGGTAATATCTGTAAAAAAAACATACACGACGTAGGAACAAAGGTATTTTTACATACTTATAAGAATGAGAGAGAGAGAAAAAAAAAGGAATGGGACAAATTCATAAACAAAATAAAAGAAGTTGTGGATTTCAAACCCAGAACCTTTTGTTTAGGAGGCGAGCGTTCGCCCGACTGAGCTACAGGGGCTTTTCCCTTGGCTCCACCCCCTCCCTGAAATGAAAATTATATATTGCTGAGCAGCTACATTTTTCTTTATTTCTAATTAATAACTCTTAAAAAAAACAGAAATCAATAATGTGCGTTTGGAAGGACAAAAGAATCTTTATGATTTGACATGAATTACAAGTATCCTGTTTTTATTTTTACAGTTTTCCTGTTTAGGTTTGTTCTAAACTTGTAGTTTTACCGTCACCTTGAAAACACTTTTTAAAGCATAATTTACAATGAATAAGATGGCCTGCCCTTTTACAGTAATAGCAGAAAAGGTCATTTTGTAGATTCCTTTTGTTTCTTTGGCATATTCGTGATTTCATACAGCTGCTGACACGATGCTCTTATACGACTAGCTTCAGACAAGAGAGCGTATCCAGATCATTTTCTTTTTCGTCCATGATAACATATGTTGTGAGTTTTATAGAAGTGCCTTAGTGAGACGCTTCTTATGAGTACCCACATATGATTTCATGGAGAAATAAGAATAAACCAGTATTTTTTGGTTGAAATACCGTATTCAACCTAATTACCACACTGTATGCTTAGGTTTTTCAAAATTACTGAAAACACTCAGCAGTGCTAAAATATGTATCTACCTACTAAGTGTACACTATAAAAAAAAAGATCAGAAAAGGACTTATTTGATAATGATTATGCGATTCTTTTTCTGATTTTCTTTATAATGGCATTTGTTGTGGATACTCATTTGAATTGCATTGACAAGTGGATGCAATTCAAATGAGTACCCACAACCTATGCCTTTCTAAAGAAGTAGGTAAAAAGTACAATGGCTTTAATCGAAAGACCACGGAATTGTTTGACTGTGCGCTTATAGGAGTATGTGCGGTAATTAGGTCGTATACGGTAAGTGCCTTACCTGATGCTAAGTCTCGGTTTTTAAA
The DNA here is from genome assembly GCA_964016985.1 of Anodontia alba. Lineage (NCBI taxonomy): Eukaryota > Metazoa > Mollusca > Bivalvia > Lucinida > Lucinidae > Anodontia > Anodontia alba. Next base: position 52,690,564 of record OZ024832.1, read on the forward strand.
TTGACTATACAAAAGTACAGGTAGAGCTGTAGCAGTCATCATGGTGTCAGCATCAGTGTCGGCTTTGATGTTGGTGTCGGCATTGGTGTCAGCATCGGATAAAGGTTTTGGTTAAAGTTTTTAAAAGGCTATATCTCCTGAACCTCTGGATGGAAGTAGTTCATACTTAGCCCTGATGTTAGATACTGGTCTGAAGTATTAATTATGCTGTGCCATGCCAACCCACATGAGTGGCTTGCGGTCAAGGTCACAGATTTCGAAAAAAATTATGTTAAAGTTTTTGATTAAAGTTTTTAGAGGCAAAGCACGATTCAGGCGAGCTACACTGTCCTGCGACAGCTCTTATTACGACTTGCACCCTGATCAGACTGCTGAGTTGATGTGCAGGCTGACAGCTAGAGCTATGCATTCCCTATACTTTTCCCTAATACATTAGGTTTTCTAGTCATCAAGCAATTAGTCTCAGACAGGAATCCCTTGGGAAAAGGCAATTTAGCCTTTGGCTGGCTGTTATTTTAAAATTAGCATACAGGAAATGAGAAATAGTTTTCATCAATTTTCCTTGAAAGTAGGGCTTGATTAATTCATTCAAATTGTGAGATCTGCCATACATGCAGCAAGCCAGCCACCTGAAACACACCTACCAAACGAAAGAATGCGTAACCATCGGTTTAGAACGTGAAACATTTAGAGCGGCATCCGGTCAAGAATTCCAAGACTCAGAAAAGGTAAACAAACTTTGCATTTTCTTTGTTTCATGAGTGATATAAATGTTTTGAGGAGAGTATTTTAAGAACGGGGAATTACATTCAACAGCCCATTGATATCAGCGTCTGAGGAGTAAATCTTAGACCACCTCTTCTTGCGTTTTGTCTGAATTATTTTTTGCGTGCTGAAGGTGTACCAAAAGCCATAGAAAATGTGGAAATTCGTGGTGTTTATTGTCCTTTATTTGATTTTGCGCTTTGCTAGATGTTCAGCATATCATCATGCACACAGGACAGACACATGGTTATTTGTGTTATGGATATTTTGGTTGTTGATGCAGCATTGTCGAGAAATCACCATGGGAAGGGTTGAAAATGGGTGGTTACGGATTAGATCTATATAAATAACAACAGATCTTAAAAGTAAAAGTCATTATGATTCTGGAGATTGAAGATGTGTCCATAAAATACTATGTTACTTCCGAATCAACAGTGCACTGCTTATCAGGTTGGCTATAAATGGTTCCATAGAATAAGCTTCGTGTTGCAAACATTGTAGATCCAGATCAGATGCCCCAGAATGCAGCCTCTGATCAGAATCTGTAGGATTGCAGTAAAGAATTTTAATCCTTTCAACCCCGAGTTTTTGGTGTAGACTCTTCCATCTTTGATTTTTTGACATATCCATTGTTGCATTGTGGGGGTGTCATGCAAATATCCAAAACTGAATGGCAAACAGTGTAGATTATGATGAAATGGATAATATAAGGCTGATCAGACTTTCAGCATTCTGAAGCATCTGATCTGGGTCTACTGTGTTGGCTCAGGACTTAGATAATATGGTAGTTTTTGAACATTACATATAGTAGGTACTTTTATTAGAATCCCATGATTGAAAGCAATTTTAACAAATACCGTAATATGCAAAAAAAAACAACAAAAAAAAGACATTGACTAGAATAAAACTTTTTGTGCCTATTCTAGTCATTGGGTAATCTTTTCACTTTTTCCTATAGTAAAAAAAATGAATGCAAATTATACAGAAATCTGTAGGGTAAATAACTTGGAGGCTGATTTTCAACAAGTTCCACTTGTTCCATTTTTTGAAATTTTCACAGTATTGAATATTGTTGTGATCGAAACATCAATAATTCAAATTCAGCAAAGAAATGTAAAAAATATTTTCTTAGACTAAAATTCCGAAAACTCACTTTACTATACAAATTTTTTGCCATAAATTTTAGGGAAAATATTTGAGAACAAACACAGAAACAGAAACGACAAATGGTTTCTGATAAGATATGGCTAGTCAGAACAAAATATTTTCATAAAATGCCAAGCAAAAACTAACTTTACCAGCGATGTCGAAAGGACAGTAGGTTTTGGGACACCTTGACTCCTTACCATACTTGCCCTAAAATTTGAATAATAATAAAAAAAAATGTCTATTTGACTAACTGTTGATGTGTTTAAAGTAGTGCTGGATGAGTGGCAAACAGTGTAGTCCCTGATCAGATGCCACATTTTGTGGCATTTGATCTGGGTCTACACTGTTTGCTCAGGCCTGTCCGTCCCAATTTATAGGATTATAAGGGTACTGAAACTGCTGGATGAGTGGCAAACAGTGTAGACCCTGATCAGACACCACATTCTGTGGCGTCTCAGTTTGCATGAAATGCCAAATCCTGTTTTCTGGCAAAAATTGAGGAAAATATGTGTATTTTAAACTTGTTTTCTGCTGAAATTTTTACCAGGCTTGCTGAACATTAACAGACAAGCTGTTGAACTTGCACTTACTGATGGTTTAACCGCTATTACCATTCTCTGGGCAAATTCAGCAGTTGACAAATTGATTATATTTTTAGTGAACTATTAAACAGGAGACAATTTGCATGAAGTGTCAAAGCCTATTTTCTGGAAAAAAATAAGAAAAAATATTTCGAAATGTGGTCTGCTGAAATTTTTACCCAGAGTGTTAAGCGTTATTTTTTTCCTACCTGGCAATCCTAGTAGTAGTGCAGATAAAGCAAGTATTCAGACGATGGTTTTGTTACTTCTGCACTTGTGGGTATTCATTTGAATTGCCTTACCGAGGCAGTTCCAATGAGTATCCACCAGATACCGTATTCGACCTAATTACCGCACATACCCCTATAAGCGCACGGTCAAGTAATTCTGTACTTTTTGTCTACTTCTCTAGAAAGGCATATGTTGTGGGTACCCACTTCAAATAAGTTCCCACAACATATGCTTTTACAAAGAAAATCAGAAAAAAAAACCCACAAAACATCGCGTAAGCACCATCAAATAAGTCATTTGCTGATCTTGTTTCACTTATAGTAGGTGGATACATATTTAATTACACGTTTTCCCAATGATTTTGAAAAACCCAAGCGCACGGTGCGGTAATTAAATCAAATACAGTATGTTTAGGTGCAAAAATGATGACAACACTTATCCCAAATTAGTCTGTCTCCAGACTCTATCTTTTCTATCATCTTCTTATTTTCTTTTAAAGGTATACAATCTAGTACAGCTTATAATGATTTCATCAGTTATGTCCCATAGTGGAAAAGAGAAATTTTTCTTATTTGTCCACAAAAACATATGTTGTGGGTACTCATTAGAAGCGCCTCAGTAAGGCACTTAATGAGTACCACAACATGTGTTTTTGTGGCGAAAGAAGGAAATTGTTTATCTGATACCCCTAATACTGGTCTACACCTTCACTGATGTGAAAACAGCATACATGAAGCATTTCATTTGCTAGTTCAGTCTACCTTTATAATTATCATAAACCCAGGGAGTGTCAGGGTGACAAAGTGGTACATGCTCCTGACATAGGTCTAGATAAGGGAGGGTATCCCGTATATATTTTTCTTATTTCTCCACGGAAACATATGTTGTGGGTACTCATTAGAAGCGCCTCGGCAAGGCGCTTCTAATGAGTACCCGCAACATATGTTTTTGTGGAGAAATAAGAAAAATATCAATACCTTTGGGTTGAAAAAAGCGTCTTAACTAGTGCTATGTCCTGACTTCATATCACGAGGTCCAAGGTTCAAACCCTGCTGCAGATGGAATTCAGCGTGTGACTTGTGCAGCAATTATATGCACAGATCAAGCCTTTCATTATCACCTATACTGGCTCCAGTTTCCAGTGACTAAATATTTTTTTCTTATAATCCTGTTTAATAGTCCACTAAAATAAAACCAAAATAATATCATGACTAAAAAGACTGGTCACTAGTGTGACCAGTCTTTATAGTCATGATATTATTTTGGTTTTATTTCAGTGGATTATCAAAAAGGATTATAAGGAAAAAATTACTCACTGGAGCCAGTCTATTTATCACCCTATTCTCACCTCAGGATTACTCTAATAATGTTGAAAGGGACCTAAAAGGGTGAAAGGGACCTAAAACACAGCTTCATCATCAAACAGGTGACAGTACTATTCAGTAGTGATGGGTCGATCAATATGTATGTTTTTTCTTATTTCTCCACAAAAACATATGGTTTGTCCTTCCGGAACTGCTTCTAACGTGTACCCATCATATATGTTTTCGGGGAGAAATAGGAAAAAAATATTTATCTGAATACCTCTTTTATCTATAGCTATCCATCTGTCATCTACCATATTAGCCCTACTTACTGCACCATGCACTTAAGTTTTTTTGTAGTTTTTTTCAAAAATCACTAGAAAAACTTGTAGTAAAATAGCCTCCTAATACTGATACACTTTAAAGAAAGATCAGCAGAGAACGTCATCAGGGATGTATTGAATGATATACAATATTTTCCTGACTTGCTTTTTAAAAGCATGTAGTGTTTGTACTCATTTGAATTACCTCGATGTCAAGGCAATTCAAATGAGTACCAGCAACATATGCTTTTATAAAGAAGCAGCTACATGGCCTGTAATCTGAAGAGGACGAAATTACTTAACTGTGCCTTTTTAGGGGTATTAGTGGTAATTGGATTGAATACGGTATGTTAACCCTTGTCCTGCTGAATCCGGATATGTCCTGCCTTTGCAAACAGTGTAGATCCAGATCAGTTGGCTTCTGAAGAAGCCAACTGATCTGGATCTGCACTGTTTGCCATTAAGTATTTAAATTTATATCAGCAGTCTGGATCAAGTAAACTGATTGGCTGAAAATTAGAAATGGGTGTGGCATCTTTTATTCACCAGGACAAGGGTTAAGCACATTTCTAATTACCGTATTTACCATATATATTGGGACACTTTAACTCCTTCTTTTTTTTTCCTGGAAAATACTTTATTCTCCCCGTCCATTTGATGTGTAGTGGGTCGGGGAGGGCCATCCCACTAACACTTAACTCCTTCTCTTACTTGTACTAACATTAGTACAGGTGACCACTTCCCTATCAGATGATGTATCTAGAAACTACTGACTATGTGGCAAACAGTGTAACAACCGATCAGACACTGCATTCTGTCACTGTGGCATCTGATTTAGGTTTACATTGTTTGCTGAGTCCTGTCTGTCCCAATACTTAGGGTTATTACGGCTCTCGATCAAAAATTCCACAAATGATTAACCAGTTGCACATTGATTTGCATCATTGTATTATTGATTACTGCATTTTTCTTTTGACACAAGTGGATGTTCTCCATAACCTCAAATGATTTTAACCCTTAAAACGCTAAACAAAATTGTAACAGATGACATTCTGTTTTCTTATGCCCCCGCCATTCGAAGAATGATGGAAAGGGCATTAAGTGTTACTCCTGTCCATCCATCCGTCTCTGTCTGCGTCCAGTGTTAGCAGTTTGCGTTTAAATTTTTCAGGAGGGGGCATCCATGTCCTTTGGACACATTTTTAGTTTATTATTAGTTTTCTCAGAAAATAAAACTTGGCACCTGATGTGAATCATCTGCCTTTGTGAATCATCTGCTTGACATGATTTGCATGAAATGTCAAGCGTTATTTTCACTGCAAAAAAAAAAAATGTCTGCTGCAGTTTTGATTACTCAAATTAACCCTCGTCCTGCTGAATAAATTAAGCTGCCACGCCCCTTTCTAATTTTCAGCCAATCAGATTACTTGATCCAAATTGTTGTTATACAGTCACATACTTAATGGCAAACAGTGCAGATCCAGATTATATGGCTTCTTGCAATCTGGATCTACACTGTTTGCAAAGTCAGGATATATCCGGGTTCAGCAGGACAAGGGTTAAGGGTTAAAAAGGCAGTTCTGAAGAACTTTAACATATGACGACAAAGTTTGTGGGGAAAAACATTCTTTGCCTGGAAATTTGTTTTAGAATATAGTCAAACCTCTTTGCAACCATGGGAATTTGTTCTAGATATGGGCAGCTCGAGCCACTGAGGGTTTATCATAGCACCAGGTAAGGAGACGAATGGGAATGATATATAGATGTCTTTTCGATCTTCTATAAAATAATGGTATGTTGCAATTGAGTGTACTCATTACAGTCTCGTCAATGAGGCAGTTCTAAAAAATATTGTTTTTTTAGAATGTCGTCTGCTAGAAATTTTGCTTGGCGCTTTAAGGGTTAAGTCTGTTTAACTGCCTGGTGATGTGTTTAGAATCTGTTCAGGCCTATCATTCAGAATACAGGGAGTAAGCAAAATATGGGCCGGCAGCTTAGAAAAGAGACATTAGAACATATGCATCCGTACTGTCTGGTCAGGATCCGCTGTTTGCTAACACAATATAGAAATTATGTTGAAGATATAGGATAGTAGCGAAGATATTGACCCGATGAGTGGCTGTGCAAATTGGTCTGGGGCTTCACCATTTGTATATCCCCTAAGGGCCTTTTTGTTGGCAGGCGGCCCAGATACATTTGTACAAAATACAGTATGTATAACCCAAGCCATACTGGGGATGGAAGTAGGGCAGTCGTTAATGATAAGTTTTTACAGTGTTACTCCTTAAAGCCCTAATCACATCTGCAGCAGACAACACTTTGATTTATGTTTTTTTATTTTTCCAAAAAAAATAAGGCTTGACATTTCATGTGCATTGTCTGCCTATCTGTTGATTCACACGAAATATCAATTATTTTCCCAGAAAAATAAAATTAATTTTAGAATGTCATCTGTTACAATTTTGCTTAGCGCATTAAGGGTTATCTTTGAGTTTAGTGTCTAGAATGTTATTTTACATAAAAGGGAACTCACTTTTAAATTCTAATGGGAAATGAGAGTAAGTAAAGTTGGTGTTACTTCCCTTGAAGTAATTTCTTATGCCAGGAGGACTAATAATACCAGAACTGATTCAAAAGTTGACTTTCAAAGAGTGCACTGTTATAGTCACCTTGTGAGCCTGTCTGTCCGTCTGTAGTCAGTCAGCAAAAATGGCCTTAGCGCCTAAACCATAGGGAATATTTTGAAAATTTTTGGCATTACTAGATCTAGCCAACAGACTTGGCAAATTCAACTTTTCATTGACCACGCTGTGGCAAAAAATGTGAAAATATGGAAATCACTGCAAGTCTTCAACCATATTGTATATGTTGATAAAAAGTTTGCATACACGTTAATATTGACAAGATTTCAAATGCCACTTTTCTTTGACCTAGGCAATGCCAGTGCCAAAATATGTGACAACGAAAATGGCTGTAACTCTTGAATCTCTGTAGGTCGTCAACCATAATGTGGTATTCTGATAAAATTTTGTATACACATTAATATTGTCAAGAGGAGGGTCGTACATCTTAGTGATAGGTGATTATGTGCAAAAATTGTTAAGATAAACAAAAAAAGCAACAAAAAAGCAACAAAATAAAATAAAAAAAAAACATAACAAACAAACGGCAACATTTCTTATATAAACCTAGGAATATTATTCTGTAACATTAGCCCTCATTAACATTATTAAGTTAACTGTTAAAGTGCCAGTCACAACTGTAGCGGACATTTTCAAATATTTTATTTTTTTATTTTTCGAAAAGAAAATGTCTCAACATTTCATGTGAACCGTCTGCTTTGCAGACGAATTCACATGGAATGTCAAGACTTATTTTGTCTGAAAAATAAAAAAAAATAAGAATGTCATCTGTTACAAATTTCACTTGGCGCTTTAAGGATTAACATTCAGCATGGTGTCTGGTGAAATGGAAATGAGGAAAAATATTATTATGTTTCTGTCGATTTGTTTTGAAATATTGGAATATTTCCTTGGAGAGCTGCAAGAAGAGAATCATGTGATTAGTGCACTTCTTTCTTTATCCAAAGATTTAGCAATCTTGGCATCATATTTCCAATACTTCAAAATATTGCAGAATTTTAAGGCCTAAGTTTGAAGATAAAGTACACAACTCCAGATAAGATGATAATTGTCATGATAATTTAACCCTTGTCCTGCTGAATAAATTAAGATGCCACGCCCACTTCTAATTTTCAGCCAATCAGATTACTTGATCCTGATTGTTGCTATAAATTCACATTAATGCCAAACAGTGCAGATCCAGATCAGTTGGCTTCTTCAGAAGCCAACTGATCTGGATCAACACTGCAAAGGCAGGACATATCCGGGTTCAGCAGGACTAGGGTTAAGATAATTTCATTATTTTGCATCAGAACATTCTATATAATTCTGTTGTTGTTGTTTCTTTTGTCATCCGGGCATTGAGTAGTTTATGCACTCTTCAAATGAAGAGCTCTGCTAAATCACTGGAAGAAAATACAAATGTAGTGCCAGATGCTTATTAAAAAGTGTTGAAAATCACACTATTTTTATCAGTAATATCTGCATCAAAATGCTGACTTTTACACTAAACTTTTTTATTTATCAGGAGGGAATCATTATTTTAAACAAAAGTCTGAAATTTCTTGTTAAAATTTGCATTAGAAATTGCGTTGAAAATCCCAGTATTTTTATCAGTAATATCTGCATAAAAGTGCCGACTTGCACAAAACTTCATTTACGAGGAGGGAATCATATTTTAAACAAACTCCTGAAATGTTTGTTAAAATTTGCATTAATTTGCAAGATAGTGAAGGCTAAAAGTGCAAAGGGTTGACTTCGGATTTACCAATGTGAAGAGGTGGTGACATTGGACAGAAGGGAAAAAAAAAGAGAATATCTTGTGGTATTACTGGAATCACATCATCAGACAGATTTTAACATGATTTATTTATGTTGCACCGGCTTCAACACACTATATGCTATAGGCAGATTCAGCAGACAACAAACTGATGATATTTTCTATTTTTTTTTTTTTTCTAGAAATTAGGATCTGACATTTCATGCAAATTGTCTCCTAAGGAGACAATTTGCATGAAATGTCAGATTCTACTTTCTAGGAAAAATAAAAATATTTCAAGATGTCCTCTGCATACATGCCATATCTCACACTGTGAGATAAAATCTCACAGAATTTGGCCCGTCTGGAAGCCAATAGGCCTACTCCGGAAAATGCAAGTTATGAAACTTTTGTGATAAGGGCTTTCAGTCTTCTATCACTTGATAGCAATTGATAAGACAAGAAAATCCTGAAAATTAGAATTAAATATCTAATTGGGTTTGGAAGATAGGGCTGCTTTAAATTTGACATTTCCAAATATGGTCATTTGAGAAAAAATGTTTATATTTCCATAATCTAACCCAAAATTGCAAATCTGACAACATATTATTACAGCTGTACTATCCAGGCACAAGTCTGCCAAATATCATAGCATTTGGATCAAAAACATTAATTTTATGCATTATTTTATACAGCAACCCAGTATGATATTAGGCATGAGAAAATTGTTCATTTGTACCCACCTAGGTACATTTACAGCGTTTTATTATATGTTCTATATACATTTTGGACGTCCATAGCTCCGGAACTACTTAACATATCAAATTCAAATTTTCAGCATTTCTTAGTTGGAGAAGGCTACCAAATGCATGAAGTTCAAACATTCTAGGTGCACAGGTTTCAAAGTTGGTATTTTCCGGATAAGGACTATTCCCATAAGATTTTTCAAATCTCAGAATTCTAGACCATTTTACAACACACCTAATGGAGAAATAAATAGAATATTGCATTTTGTTGTCTCTAACATAAACCGTGTTCATTTGATATAAAGGCTTTTGACTATTTTGGTAGAACTTCAAAGCCATTTTTGTTAAAATCACACAGAATTTGATCAAATCTCCCTTAACCCTTGTCCTGATGAATAAATTAAGATGCCACGCCTTCTTCAAATTTTCAGCCAATCAGATTACTTGATCTGGATTGTTGCTATAAATTCACATACTTAATGGCAAACAGTGCAGATCCAGATCAGTTGGCTTCTTCAGAAGCCAACTGATCTGGATCAACACTGTTTGCAAAGGCAGAGTATATCCGGGCTCAGCAGGACAAGGGTTAAAAATTGGCCAAACCTCACAGATTTCAGCCTTAGCTTATGGCATGTATGTTTTTTGCCCAGCAGGCCGCAAAGTGTATAAATAAGCAGGTGTGACATCCATTTAATCAGCCTTCACCTATAGCTCTTTCTCCGGCACAGTCATCAGTCCTGGCATTCATTTCCTCCCTGACCACATAACATGGGCACATTTCTTGACCTTGACCTATATATTTCATGGTCTAATAACTTTGTAATTTCTTTACCATAATCAAATAATAATAGCTTTATTATAAGATTAGTAGGTATTACCCTGCCTACTGCAGAGTTCTTATGACATTAACCCTTAAAGTATTATTTGCCCCTACAGGCACAGTGGCTCAGTGGTAGAGCGTCCGCTTTGTGACCGGGAGGTTGCGGGTTCAATCCCCAGCCGGGTCATACCAAAGACTTTAAAAATTGCACTAGCTGCTCTTTCGCGTGGCGCTCAGCATTAAGAAAGTAGAACTAGAACTGGTCAGCTCAGTGTCAGTATAATGTGACCGAGTGGAATATCATGTCAGAGTGTCTTGAGTGTGATATTTCAGTGATGCAGCACTCTAAAAGTGAGCATTGAGCTCGCTGCCACATCCAGACACCGTCGTGATATGACTGAAAGATTGTTGAAAGCGACGTTAAGCTTTATCTGATTGTCTGTGGTTCTGTTACACTTTGTGTCTTGGCTGTAACAGTAACTCATTAACCCTCTGGAATATTTTAATGAAACTTCACAAACATACATGCACACATGCACACACACACACACACACACACACACACACACACACACACAACTTGTTGAGATGATGTGTAATGATCAAGAAAGACAACTCTTGCCCTTTTTATTCTTGAGTATTTTGCCTTTGCCAAATTTTAATGCAGTTGGAAACTTTGACCACTTTCTGGCAATCTTGTTTCAGATTGTAACAGTGGGCATTCTTAAATGTTTACGTTATATAATTTCTCTGAAATAGGCTTGGCATTTCATGTGAATCATCTGCTTAACAGATTAATTACATGAATTGCCAGGCCTTATTTTCTTGCAAAAATATATTTAAAGAAACTAGTATGGTAGAATCATTCTGAACTGTTCGCTCAGACATTGCTGTTGGAATATTTAGTGGAAATACATTAAATAAAAAAACAGAGAAAAATACTTGGCAGAAATCAGCAGTTCAAGTGAAAGAATGCAAAGGGTGTTGCTGAAATTACAGAAGATATAATTACTGTGTCTGAACTATATGTTTTGTGCAGTAATTTTGTCAGAAGTTATTGTTTCTGAAGTGGCAGCCATTAGACAAGTTTGGCATGCTAACATAGGTCTAGATAAGAGGGGGTATCCGGTAAATATTTTTCTTATTTCTCCACGAAGACATATGTTGTGGGTACTCATTGAGAGTGCCTCGGCGAGGTGCTTCTAATGAGTACCTACATATGTTTTTGTGGAGAAATAAGATAACTGTCAGTACTTTTGGATTGAAAAAAGCGCTTTAACCTTTACCACTCTCTGGGCATTTTCAGCAGACGACAAAATGATGTTATTTTTCTTATTTTTCCCAGAAAACAGGATTTGACATTTCATGCAAATTGTCTCCTTAGGAGACAATTTGCATGAAATGTCAAATCCTGTTTTCTGGGAAAAATAATAAAAATATTTCAAAATGTCGTCTGCTGAAAATTTTACCCAGAGTGCTAAGCGTTAACTAGTGCTATGCGGCAGTGAGTGATGCAGTAGAGCTGCAGACGGCCATCACCACACAATATTTTAACTCTTAAAACACCTGGTGCAATAGTGGCAGGTGATATTCTGAATTTTTGTGTTTTGATATTTTTAGAGAAAATAAGGCTTGACATTTCACGCCATATATTTTAACCTTTAAGCATCCTTCATGACAGCTGCAGATGACATTCTGAATCATCAATCCCCCCTCCCTTCTCCACCACCCCCCCATACCCCCACCGCCAACCTTAAGAAAGTAAGGCTTAACATGCAGTGTGTTGTGTGTCTGACGCCAGATCCAGGGGTAGACTGGCTCCAGTCTCCTGTGACTAAATTTATTTTCTTCTTATCATCCTGTTTGATAATTTAAAATAAAACCAAACTAATATCATGACAAGAAGACTGGTCACTAGTGACCAGCCTTTATAGTCATGATATTTAAAACCAAAATAATATTATCACTATAAAGGCTGGTCATTATGGTATTTAAAACCAAAATAATATTATGACTATAAAGGCTGGTCATTATGGTATTTAAAACCAAAATAATATTATGACTATAAAGGCTGGTCACTAGTGACCAGCCTTTATAGTCATGATATTATTTTGGTTTTATTTTAGTGGATTATCAAACAGGATTATAAGAAAAAATATTTGTTCACTGGAAACTTGGGGCCGGTCTAATCCCGGGTTGCAAGTTGGCCACTTTACTTTCGTGGAGATAGATCATGCAGTCATTCTTTTTAGAAGGGCAGTTGTCAATGTACTTACGATGGAATTATGTGTACTAGTATTGTTAATCACTTATAGGAATAAGCTCTGCATGACCTTAACAGTGTTGTCTGGGCAGTAAAACTCCAACTTATGTGAATCATCTGTTGTTTTAGTCCTTAAGTACACTTACCCATCACAACAGCAGTAGACGACATTCTGAAAATACCTTTTATTTTTCAGAGAATCTATGGTTGGACGTTTCACAGATGATTCACATGAAATGTCAAACCTTATTTATCCCAGAACAGTAAAAAAAAAAAAAAAAAAAAAAAAATAATAATAATAATAAAAATATGACTTTATTATGTCATTTGCAGTGATTTGGATTTTCCCTGAAAAGTGTCAGATTTGAAATTCTGTCCAAATCGTCAGATCTTCTGGATGACTTTTAACCCTTAAATTGTCGTCTGCTTTGTCATCTGCTTGTGATCTTGGAGCAGTCTGATCAGGGTCCACACTGTTTGCCTGTATGCAAAAATGAGTTTGAAAAGTTTGCAAGAATAGTCAGCAGACGACATAAACAGACAACATTTACAGATGCAGGTTTTCTTGGCATTTTAAGGGTTAAATTTAGTGTAAAGCAAAAAATTAAAAAATATTTTAAAGAAAAATAAAAAATATTTTCAAATGTTTTCTATTAATAATAACTGTGTTTACCGTATGTATTCGGACAGACAGGCCTGAGCAAAAAGTGTAGTCCCAGATGAGACACTGCAGAATGCAGAACATCAGGTAGTAAATTGTACTTGTTCAAATTTTAGAACAAGTATGGTAAGGAGTTTAGGTGTCCGAATACTTAGGGTGAATATGGTAAATGTAGAATCAGAACTGCAGCAGACGACATTTTTATTTTTAAATATTTTTCATAGAAAATAAGTCTTAGTAGATTGTGCAGTCGATGGCATGCCATCGTAAAATCCCCATGCTCTATGATAAATGTTGCTCTTGCATGCCCATACTAGGAGGGGAAATCATGTAGCAATTTTAGTTAAATTCCACTGAGTGGTTTAGAAGGAGATAGTTGACAGACAGACAGACAAACAGATGAACGGAGTGTGCATGCCGAGCCCCATATCAAGGCCACATGTCTAGTTCTTCAGCTGGTTTCCCCATGGCCTACTGCTTACATTAGTGAACAGCACAGGTTCTGGCAAGACTGCGCAAATGCACAGGATCCTTTGCTGTTTGCAATTTAAATGCTATAACAGGTCTTTTCCTGTGAGGTGGCTCAGTGGTGTGTCTGAATTTTGAAAGCTCATGTATAACGCTTAGCACTCTGGGTAAAATTTTCAGCAGACGACATTTTGAAATATTTTTCTTATTTTTCCCAGAAAACAGGATTTGACATTGCATGCAAATTGTCTCCTCAGGAGACAATTTGCATGAAATGTCAGATCCTGTTTTCTGGGAAAAATAAGAAAAATATCATCAATTTGCCGTCTGCTGAAAATGCCCAGAGAGTGGTAAAGGATAAAGTAGACATTATGAACTAGAATAGGTAAGTCAGGAATAGGACTTAACTCTTAAAGCACCAATCACAACTGCAGCAGACAACAATTTTTATTATTATTACTTTTTTTTTTTTTCAGAGAAAACAAGTCTTAACATTTCATGTGAATCATCTGCTGATTCACATGAAATGTTGAGACTTGTTTTCTCTGAAAAATAATAATAATAAAAAAAAAAAAATAGAATGCCGTAAAATTGCTACAAAAGTTTGCTTGGCGCTTTAAGGGTTAAAGAATAATAAAATTTTACAGCTGCAAAAAATACAAATGCCTTAAAGAAGGGCTCTAATTATATTGTAGAAAAGATAATGATACCACTTTGTTTTCCTGCCAAACTTGTAAGAGCTGCATTTTGGGGGAAAATTGCCCTTAAGGCATGGGCAAACAGGAAGGCCTGATCAGCTTGCAAATGCAGGCAGTCTGATCAGGGCCTTTTCTGTTTTGTTGATACACAAAAGTATCCAGTGACCCTATAAGTTGAAAGCAACATTCATGACTGCGCCGATGTGAAATCTTGTCTGGGCCTGTGCTGTGTGCGTATAAAGTAAGGACCCTTTTCTCTCATGGTGGCCCATAAACTTAATGTCTGTTTTGTATTGGCCCTCTTGGAATACCAGAACCTATTGTTGCTGACCTGAAACCCCTATCATAGCTCCAGATAAGGCTATTTTTTTTTTCAACCAATAAATCTTATTTCACCATGCAAACATACAAACATATATTGTGGGTACCATAATAACCTTAAGTATTGGGACAGATAGGCCTTTGCAGACAATGTAGACCCAGATCAGACGCCGCAACGAGTGGCATCTGATCGGGGCCTACATTGTCTGCCATACAGCAATCCCATACAGACTCATCAAGAGGTAGAAGAATGGACTATTTCCACTTTTAGGACAAGTATGGTTAGTAGGAAACTGGCATCCCAAAACTTAGGGTACATTATGGTACTCATTAGAAGCACCTCTTCAAGGCACTTCTACTGAGTACCCACAACATAAGTTTTTATGGAGAAAATAGCTCTAGATAAGAAGGTGTATCAGTTAACCCATTGTATACTGAATAGACTCTCCCACATTATATATTGGAAGAGTCCAATTTCATTTTTAGGTACGTCCGGCTATGAGATTTACATATTCCTAGAGAAAAATGGCTAAACTATTTGCAAACAGTGGAGACCCTGATCAGACGCCGCGTTCTGCGGCGTCTGATCTGGGTCTGCACTGTTTGCCAGTTACCCTTTTACAGGTTTCCCGACTACAATGGGTTAATATTTTTCTTATGTCACGAAGGAAAACATAATAAAGAAGCACCATAAAATATGTTTTTGGCCAGAAATAAGAAAATATCAATAATTTTGTCTTGAAAAAGTGCCTTTTCTAGAGTTATGAAGAAATTAGTAAGAATATTTACTTGATACTGCTTCGCCTCTGTGGTTTTTGTATGGCATCCATAGCTCTAGTTAAGGCGCTTTTTTCAATCCAAAAGTATTGATATTTTTCTTATTTCTCCACGAAAACATGGCGAGGCACTTCTAATGAGTACCCACAACATATCTTTTCATGGAGAAATAAGAAAACTATTAACCTGATACCCACTCTTATCTAGACCTATGCCATCTGAGCCAGGGCCCGAGATAGTTGAAATATTCAGTGACTATTTTTCATGTTTTTTGTATAGCATCTGAGCCAGGGCTCAAGATAGCCGATATTCAGTGAATATTTTTCTTCTTTTTGTCCAAAAATATATGTAATGGTCCTTGCTAGGATTATCTAACTGAGACAGTTTTATGAGTACCCACAACATAGGAGTATATTACCTGGGAGAATAAGAAAAATATTAATGATTTAACATTGCTTCAGATAATCTGGGTATCCAGATTAAAATGTTTCTTATTTTTCCATGAAAACATATGTTGTTGGTATTCATTAGAAGTACCTCACAGAGGCACTTCTAATGAATGCCCACAACATATGTTTTTCTGGAGGGATAAGAAAAATATCAACTTATTTTGATAGAGAAAAGGGTCTATTCTGGAGATATGTTTTAATATAAACTTGTCTGGAAGCTTGTGCATGGCATCTGCTGAAATTAGCTTCAATCAGAAAGTAGTTACACAAAATTGCTGAACTTAATTTGTGAAAGAAAGGGTTTCTGGTATGTAGTAAAATGCATGAATCAGCATTTTTTTTCTTGTTGGTATGGCTTTAGAGATGTATTTCTTCCTTTGAATAAGCTAATTTTTTTCTTGTCCAGACTGGAACTGGAGAGTAGCCATTGGAATCTTTTGATGATACAGGATTATAGGAAATGGTCAAGCTGATAAATCTGCCTGTTGCTTTCATTTATCTACCCTTACATAGTGATTTTTTAGCTCACCTGAGCAAATGCTCAGGTTGAGCTATTTTGATCAGCCTCTGTCCATTGTCTGTCAATCACCGTCCATAATCAACAATTAGTTTGTTAGCACTCTAGAGGTCACAATTTTGACCTAATCTTAATGAAATTTATTCAGAATGTTTACCTCTATGTATTCTAGGTCAAGTTCAAAACTGGATCGCTTGGGATAAAAAACTAGGTCACCAGGTCAAATCAAAGGAAAACCTTGTTAACACTCTGGAGGTCACATTTTTGAAGTTATCATCTTGAATCTTGCTCAAAATGTTTGTCTTAAAGACTTTTAGGTTAAGTTCGAAACTGGGTCACTTGGGATCAAGAACTAGGTCACCAGGTCAAATCAAAAGAAAACCTTGTTAACACTCTGGAAGTCACATTTTTGTAATAAATCATCATGGATCTTGCTCAAAATGTTTGTTTAATGGTTTCTAGGTCAGGTTTTAAACTGGGTCATTTAGGGTAAAAAACTAGGTCACCAGAAACCTTGTCCATCCTCCAGAGGTCACATTTTTGGAAGTAATTATCATGAATATTGCTCAAAATGTTTGTGTTGATGATTCTTAGGTTAAGTTTGAAACTGGGTCACTGGGGGTCAAAAACTAGGTCACCAGGCCTGATCAAAGGTAAACCTTGTTGACACTTGGAAGTCATGTTTCAAGAAATCATCATGGAACTTGCTCAAAATGTTTGTTTTGATGATTTCTAGGTCAAGTTTGAAACTTGGTCTCTTGGCCACCAGGCTAATTATATCAAAGGAAAACCTTGTCAATATTCTAGGTCACATTTTTTGAAGTAATCATCATGAAAATAGCTCAAAATGTTTGTCCTGATGATTTCTAGGTTAAGTTAAAACTGTGTCACTTATGACCTATATTTCATGGTCCACTGACTTTGCTAAGTTTTTCGGTTTTGGTCAGTTTCTTGGTAACTATTGGTCCTGCAGCAGTGATGTTTGGCACTTGCGTACATTTGAGCATGACCTCTTGAATGCAGTCATCCATATTTGACCATAACCTATATTTCATGGTCCATTGACTTCGCTAAGTTTTTGTGTTTAGGTCAGTTTGTCAGTAATTATTTGTCCTACTGCAGTTATACTTGGCATATGCATTCATCTTTGCAGGACCTCTTGAATGCAGTCATCCATATATGACCATTACCTATATTTCATGGTCCATTGACTTTGTTAAGTTTTTGTGTTTAGGTCAGTTTGTCAGTAATTATTGGTCCTACAGCATTTATACTAATAATACTTGGCACATGCATTCATCTTTGCGTGACCTCTTGATGCAGTCATCCATATTTGACCAATACCTATATTTCATGGTCCACTGACTTTGTTAAGTTTCTGTGTTTAGGTCAGTTTGTCAGTAATTATTGGTCCTACAGCAGTTAAACTTGGCACATGCATTCATCTTTGCATGACCTCTTGAATGCAGTCATCCATATTTGATCTTGACCTATATTTCATGTTTGTGTTTGGTTCAGATTCTCAGTAACTACTGGTCCGACAGCAGTGGTACTTGACGCTTACATACATCTTAGCATGACCTCTTGAGTGCAGTCATCCATATTTGACCTTGACCTATATTTCATGGTCCATTAGGCACACTATATTGTCTGAGTTGTTTATGTAATCATCATGTATCTCGGTCAGACTGTTTGTCTTGATGATTTCTAGGTCAGGTTCTCTAAGTGCAATGATACTCGGGTGAGCGTTACAGGGCCATCTGGCCCTCTTGTTTGTGTTTTTGTCTTGTCCTAGCTATAACTTTAGTATTCTTTGGAATGTGATGATACTTTGTAGGACAGTAGAATAGGTAGAGATGGCTGTTTCACTCAGAATAATGACCAATCTGCCTGTCTTTTTAGCTCATCTTATGAAAGTACAGGAAGAGCTATTGCACTACCCCTGGCGTTGGCGTTGGCATGTGCAGCTGCGT
This sequence comes from Anodontia alba, assembly GCA_964016985.1. Taxonomy (NCBI): domain Eukaryota; kingdom Metazoa; phylum Mollusca; class Bivalvia; order Lucinida; family Lucinidae; genus Anodontia; species Anodontia alba. The sequence goes on from OZ024832.1 coordinate 52,708,990, forward strand.
CAGCATGAACAAAAATCTTAAAGTTTTACATCAAAGTATTTAAGATCTTATATTTTCTAAATCCTCAGATGGAGTTAGTTAACATTTGGTATGAATAATAGATGTTGGTCCAAAATTTTATTGAGCACCATAATCCACAGCCCTGCTCATGACCTAGTGGTCAAGGTCACGAACTTAGAAATTTTATGTTAGAGTTTTGTGTCAAAGTGTTTAAGATCTGATGGACAAGCACTAGTTCAGGCGAGCTGTCCTGGCCAGTGACGGGCCTTGTTGTTATTTCCCCTTACATAGAGAAAATTTGATAAATTCTCCTGGTCTGTGCTCTAAACTGAGTACCCTGTGGAATATTTTGATAATATATACATGTTATATGACTATGGAATCGGTGGAGACATTTTGTTCCATACAAGAATGATAACTCTGTCTTACTTTTCTAATCATCTCTCTTTCTTAGTGACAAATTTCTTGTTTTGTCTTGAATACCCTTTTTTGGAGTATCTTCATGATACTTTGTGGGATTGTGGAACAGGTTGATTTGCTGCGTTAATTTTATACAAGAATGAAAACTTAGATAGAAATTATAGAATAGGTGAGATTGTGATAGGATTATTGATCTAAGGCCAAGACACTGTGGCCCATAATATAAGAATGACAACTCTTCTGGTCCTTCTTCCACAGTTATCTCCAAGGTAAACTTCTTTTTGACACATTTTGTCTATTGTTTGTAATATTAATCCTTCTCTTGCTGAACAGGACATGCCCTGTCTTAGCAAACAGTGTAGATCCAGATCAGTTGGCTTCTGAAGAAGCCAACTGATCTGGATCTGCACTGTTTGTCATTAAGTATGTGAATTTCTATCAAAAGCACGGATCAAGTAATCTGATTGGCTGGAAATTAGAAGTGGGCGTGACATCTTAATTTATTCAGCATGACAAGGGTTAATACCCTTTGAAACATTTTGATGGTACTTAATAGTTATGTGGAGCCTAGAAAAACCTGATTTTCATGTAATTTCCTTGTTTTGTTTGTCCATGAAAATTTATGTTGTGGGTACTCATTAAGATACCCAAAATATATTGAGGAATAAAAAATGTCATTAATTTTTGGTTGATAAATCATAGCCCCAGGCAAAGAGAGGATGTCTGGGTTAATACGTTTTCTTATTTGTCCACGGTAACATATGTTATTGATACACATCAGCAGTGCCTCGCGCCTTGGTAAGGCACTTGTAATGAGTACCCACAACATGTTTTTATTGACAAATAGAAAAATATCAGTACATTTCGGGGGAAAAAGGCATCTGATTTGGAGCTGTGTGAGAAATGCTTCTAGTCTAATATATGTTGAGTTATTACAGGTTACCATTATAAAGTGCACTTCTATATATGGGTTGCGGGATGAGAAAAAGTGTCTTTGGGCATATGCAGACAGCAAAGGCCCAGATCAGCCTGCATATCTGCACATTCTGATCAGGGCCTTCACTGTCCACTAACAGACTCTTTGGCTACTACAGAATGTATGAATGGAGAGCAGCGGCCGGGATGATACTTTGCACATGCGCAGGATAATCTGAATCTCCGCATTTTGTGCATGTTCGAAGGCACTCTTTCGCTTGAAGTGGCTCATATAATGGGTGAAGAATGTAATTATTTTCAAATAAAATGCAAATTGTATTTTTTTTTTTTTTGCCAGCCCAAGGCAGTATGTCGGCATAAAGTTTAAATTTGTAACTTACCTTCAAATACCATATCTACCCTAAGTATTGGGACTGACAGGCCTGAGCAAACAGTGTAGACTGAGATCAGATGCTGCATAATGGGACATCTGATCAGGGTCTGCACTGTTTATGGCACAGTTTTTAGTCACGTTAGTGGTACTCCACAACCTCTTTATGACATTATTGTTGGGGTACATAGCATAAACCATGTTAGTTTAACAACCATGTTATATCCAAACAAAAATGTATAGGTTATATTGAAAAATGACCATATATGGTCATTTTTCAATATAATCTATACATTTTTGGGATCCATCTTTGACCCGTGTTATATCCAAAACCGTGTTATAACGAACCGTGTTATAAAGAGGTTGTAGTGTAGTAAAATGTATCATAATAACATTAGATATTGAGACAGACAGGCTTGTTCAAGCCGTATAGATCCAGATCAGCAGTCGCAGAATGCAGCATCTGATCAGGGTCTACATTGTTTGCCACTCATCTAGGAACTCTTTCAAATTTTAGGAGATGTATGGTAATTGGTAGTCCCAATATTTAGCGTAGGTACGGTAGTTCAAATTTTTAAGACAAAAGTAGTAAAGATTTAACCCTTGTCCTGCTGAATAAATTAAGATGACATGCTCACTTCTAATTTTCAGCCAATCAGATTACTTGATCTGGATAATTTTTACAAATTCACATACTTGCTGGCAAACAGTGCAGATCCAGATCAGTTGGCTTTTTCAGAAGCCAACTGATCTGGATCTACACTGTTTGCAAAGGCAGGGTATATCCGGGTTCAGCAGGACAAGGGTTAAGTTGTCCCAGTATTTAGATTAAATACAATATGTGTAGGAGAGGGCTCAATGTTGTCTGGCATGAATTCAGGTTGTATTTCAGCACCTTATGCTAAATATTTAGACAGACATATTTGAGAAAACATTGTAAATCCAGATGACACTGCTACAGAAAAGGAGTTTTGATCAAGTGATCCAGTGTTCGATATTCTTCCAACACTGTTAACCCTTGTCCGCAGGTCTCGGATTATGCCCTGCATTTGCAAATAGTGTAAATCCAGATCAATTGGCTTCAACTGATCTTGATTTGCAGTGTTTGCCATTCAGTATGTGAATTTGTACCAACAACCTGGATCATGTAATCTGATTGGCCGACAATTAGAAGTGGGTATGGCATCTTAATTTATTCAGCAATTATGACAAGGGTTAAGACCATTATCAGGCTGCACAGAGTTAAAGATTTGTTTTCAATAAATGAATATTGCTATTTTACTGATTTTTTCACAAAAATGTGCATTTTGGCTCGTTGAAATTATTGCTCACAATTTATGTTTACATGGAGAAGCGGTGTCCGGGTGGCTGAGTGAAAAGGGCTTCTGATTTTGGATAACGGGGTCCCAGGTCCAAATCCAAACAATGTAAATACAGTCAACTCTCTTTATACTGGCACTCGATACAACAACAAAAATTGTTATAATGACAATTTGAATGTCAGGAAACCTTCTCTCAAGAGGTGACAATTAATGAGAAATTATGCAAGAATACAGTTGACTCTCGTTATCTTGACCCCTCTTATCTCGATCCTATCACTTATGTCGAACTGATTTCTAAGTCCCGATTATTTTCCCTATGTATTTATTGTATTTCAGCTTCGCGTATGTCGAACTACTTTTATGTCGACACTTCGGCTATCTCGTCCATCATTTTCAGTCCCTGAATATATTTTTCACAGTTTTTACTACCGCGTATCTCGAACTCGGACCATGACGAAGGAAAAAATGTAAGATGCGGCGCCGCCGGTCTCTCAGTTAATAAAAGTCATAATAGGCCATTGATAAATAAATCAATATTTTAATTTTCCCCTTTGTCCAGGTGATTACAAACAACACAAACAATGTCTAAAATCCGTAGTTATGAAATCACGTGCGTGTCGAGTCGGGTTTGACATGCGGCGCTCAACACCTTCTCGTGTCATTGATTTGTAAGATAAAAAGCGGCTCAGAATAGTGTTATGGAAGATTAATCAACGAAGTTTCTTTAATTTATTGTTTAGATATGCTCTTCACTATTGAGTACTGTCCGTCTGAATGATATAGCGTCTTCAAGAAAAGTCAGTGCGCGACAGGTTCCGACTCAGATCAGCCTGTATTGACCAGGCTAGCTAAGTCTGAATCTTCGCTTGTTACTCTTTGGTCAGGCGGTGCTCTTTGGTAAGCCCAGATAAGTCTCATGCGTATAATGGAAAATTCGTGGGCGTGCAGGCTGATCCCAGTCTTTGACAGTAGCACAGTCTTCTAATAGGGAGTTGTCGTGCACGGCCTCAAATAGACGAATCACACGTGGGTACCGATGTTAACCCTTCCGACCCTGTAGACTGGTACGGATACCAGCACAAATAGTGTAGGTCCAGATGAGACGGTTCATAATGAGCTTTCTCTGCAGGATCTACAGTTTGCCGCGCTGAGATGGGTCGTTTATGCCAGGGGAGATAATCCAAACTAGCCTACAGCTGCCGCTTAACATTGTAAGCGTTTCATGCAAAAGCGGAAACCAGTTATCGAGTCGTCTATGCGAAGGGAGCTAATCCAAACCAGTTCATAACGTATAGCTAACACAACCCGGAAACCAGTAATTTATTTATAGCTCACATGGAAATCCAAATTTGCACGATATTTAAAAGACAACAAGAGACGTTTGAAATTTATTATTATTAACATTTATTGATGATATTATTCCAAGAGAACCATTGCATCTCCTAAAACAAACAGTAACAATGCAAACTGAAGTACTCGTAAATTATTTAAATTGCCATATACATGTGCCTTCCAACCACGTTTTGGCTTACAGAGAGGTGAACAGTCGTCATACTATGACGTCACAATTTGGTTTTCTCGAACTACTGATAACTCGAACATTTTTATCAGGCCCCGTGAAGTTCGAGATAACGAGAGTCGACTGTATTTCATTAAAACTTCAAGCAACATATGTTTTGGATATTTGTTAGAATTGCCTCTCTGAGGCAATTCTAACAAATATCCAAAATATATGTTCTGTGAGGAAATAAGAATAAACAAGGTCTTCCTTACATATCATTCTGTCCATTAGGAATTCTTTACAATAGCAAATTCAGTTTAATGGCAACATTTTTGGAAACAAATGCTGTGATTGTAATCCTGGGTCTACACTGTTTGCTCAGTTAACTGCTTGTGTGGGGTGGTCGGGAGTGGCAATGGTGTCGTGTATCTTACGTCACCGGGGCGTCCAACTGAAATTGGCTTACAGTTGGGCAAGGCCTGCTATCCTTGTAGCAGGTAAGGGTTAGAGGGGGAATGTTTTTATTTCTTCTGTTTCTTCACTTTCATTCCTGTTCCTATTTCTTCCCTAATCGTCTCTTTCATCTCCTCTACTGTCTCTTCTATCTCTTTTCTCCCTTTCTCTGGGAGACGACACAAAATGACCCACAAGGGTTGACGTGTCGTTAAACCCCAACACAATCAATACTTATCGTAAATAAATATGGTACTGTACTATCTCTCCCAATGCTTAGGTTTAATATGGTACTTTGTTGTTTTCTTGAACACTGATTTTAAATTGACCAAAAAAACACAATGGGTGCCTGCACTTAAGTGTTTTTTTCTGACACCACTTGACTTGTAAGATTTGGGGTAAACAACCTAAAAATTCGAGAGCAGCCAAAATTAGCCCTTGTCATGCTTAATAAATTAAGGTGCATACCCACTTCTAATTTCCAGCCAATCAGATTACTTGATCCAGGTTTTTGATAGAAATTCACATATTTCATGACAAACAGTGCAGATCCAGATCAGTTGGCTTCTTCAGAAGCCAACTGATCTGGAGCTACATTGTTTGCTAAGACAGGGCATGTGTGCTCAGCAAGAGGAGTGTTAGTTTGTTTTCTGAGTGTTTGAAACTGTGGAAAATGATATTGTTGAACTTGATCATATGATAATTAGTGCTAAGCAAAATTCTAGCAGATGACAGTCTAATTTTATTTTATTTTTCAGAGAAAAATTAGGTTTGCTATATCTTGTGAATTGTCTGCTAGGCATGTACTCATTAGAAGTGCCTCACTAATGTAGTTCATGGAGGCACTTCTGATGAATAACCACAGGTTGGCCACAACATGTTTTCAATGATAAATAAGAACAATTTCAGTACATTTAGGTTAAAAAAAAAAATGCCTAATCTGGAACTATGGGTTAAGGGTAATAGAGGAGGACTGATGGCTTTCCTAGATGGGCACCCAGCTGGGTAATTAACCCATATGTCCCATTACCATAGTTGTTACTGACTGGAGTTTTTTTGATATTTATAGTACCATAATTTTCCTAACTACTTCAGACACCGTAAGTCATTGCTCTTAGTAAGGCAATTTTTCAACCTTAAAATTGTGATATTTTTCTTATTTCTCCTTAAAAACATATGTTGTGGGTACTCATTAGAAGCGCCTCTCCGAGGCGCTTCTAATGAGTACCCACAACATATGTTTTCATGGAGAAGTAAGAAAAATATTATATGGATACCCCTTCTTATCCAGAGCTTGATATAGTACATCTTAAAATTTATACACTCCCATTTGATCAATCTAAAAAGTGTTGACTGCATGGCAGATAGAGTAGTTTCTGATCAAACTGCTCCTTTATGGCAGAAACTTTCTTGGGCACGATTGCTACAACTATTTATGGCAAATACAGTATTCATAAAAGTGATGGAGTTAGTGTGACACTTTATTGCCCTTGTAATTAAATGTCTCACCTCTTTGTCTTAATTGGCCCAATTATTGCCAGATTCTTGCAGGTATTGTGGTTTCCAGTACCATATTGTGACAGGTCTTCTTCCCCAAAATCTTACAATGTTGGGGCTCGTTTTGTAGGCACTGTAGACTGGCTCCAGTCTCCAGTGACTAAATATTTATTCTTATAATCTGGTTTCATAATCCATTGAAATAAAACCAAAAAAATTTCATGACCATAAAGACTGGTCACTAGTGACTAGCCTTTATAGTCATGATATTTTGGTTTTATTTTAGTGGATTATCAGACATGATAATTAGAATAAATATTTAGTCACTAGAGACTGGAGCCAATCCATAGGTACTGATGTGTTAGGAGATGGAATAGTTACATGTATTACTGGGACTGTATCAGGATTAAGGATGAGGGAACCAGGTTGGGTACCAGTAAAAGCAGGTCATGGGCATCATTGGAGGGGTACTGGAAGGCTTACCTGAGCAGATATAATTGCCCGCATTTTAAGGTGATTTTTAATCAGGCTTGCCCTAAATATTATAACAGACACCTGAGCAGACAGTATAGACATCTGATACCACAGAATGCGGCATCTGAACATTGTCCGAAGTGTCTGGGTGGCCGAGTCTGGGTTAACCCTTCCAACATGAATGTGGCATCTTATCTGGGTCCACACTGTTTCATCAAGTCTTTCTGTCCAAATACTAAGGTGAAATAATATTTTTATGACAATAGAGAAATAAAAAAAAAAAAAATGAAATACTCAGTTCAGTTGAAAAAGCCTTATAATCTGGATTCTTAGGTCTGTAAAACATTTGAACAGGTAGTTGAAGACAATCTGGCTGTTAATGTTAATGAGCTGGAAAGATTATCAGACCCAGTAGCTTATAATCTTGATAAAATAATTAAGGCTTAGCACTCTGGATAAAATTTTCAGCAGACGACCTTTGAAATATTTTCCTTATTTTCCTCAGAAAACAAGATTTGAAATTTCATGCAAACTTTCTCCAATCGAGACAATTTGCCTGGAATGTTGAATCCTGTTTTTAATGGAAAAAATGAGAAAAATATTATCAGTTTATCGTCTGCTGAATAAGCCCAGAGAGTGGTAAAGGGGGATGTTGAACTGGTCTAAGATAAGTACACATGTACTCATAGCTCAAAATAAGGAGAGCATCTAGATCAAAGATCTCTTCAGCCAAAAAGTACTCATATTTTTCTTGTTTCTCCATGAAATCATGCATTGTGGGTAATCATTAAAAGTGCCTCACTGAGGTGCTTTTAATGATGACCACAACACATGTTTTTGTGGAGAAATAATAAACATAGTCACTAGATACCTGTTCTTATCTTGGGAAATATTCAGATAAACCTTTTTTCTTCATTCTGCATGAAAACATAATATACAGTATTTACCCTAAATATTCTGACACCTCAACTCCATACTTGTTCTAAAATTTGAACAAGTACAATTTACTACCTGATGCTGTGTCTAAAAATTGCTGGAGGAGTGGGAAACAGTGTAGACCCTGATGAGACACAGCATTTGGAGGCATCTCATCTGGGCCTGCCTGTCCAAATACATACGGTAAATACAGGTCAGATATTCATTAGAACTTCTGTATGCCTCAAAGAGAAAGACACTTTTTTGCTTCACATTGGTCACATGTGCTTATCATTAACGCTTTACCCATGTCATGCTGAATAAATTAAGATGTCACACCCACTTCCAAATGTCAGCCAATCCAATGCCTTGATAGAGATTGTTGACATAAATTATGTCCCTCCACCAGGTGGCGGGGGTGTTGGGGGGGGGAGCATATTGTTTTTAGAGCAGATCCTGTTGGCGTCAGCATCCTTGTCAGTGTTGGCGTAGCCGCTTGTCTGGACTCTATCTCCTTAATGAATGGATGGATTTTAGCCAAACAAACAAATTTATTAGTGGGTGGGGGGAAAATGCTGATTAGATTTTGGTGACCCTGACCCCATTTTCAAGGTCACACGAGGTCTTAGATTGTTGGAAAATGGCTTGAAAAAGGCTTGTCTGCACTCTATCTCTCAAAGGAATAAATAGATTTTGACAAACTTGCACATCTGTATTGCTGGGGCATATAAAAGAACTAATTAGATTTTGGTGATCTTGACCCCATTTTCAAGGCACATCCATATTGTTGTGACATGGAAAAAAACATTAGATTTTGGTGACCTTGACCCCATTTTCAAGGTCACATGAGGGCTTAGATTGTTGGAAAATGGCTGGTCTGCACCCTGTCTCCTGAAAGAATGAACAGATTTTGACCAAACTTGTACAGCTATATTGTTGAGACATGTAAAAGAACTTTTTAGATTTTGGTGACCTTGGTCCCATTTTCAAGGTCACATTAAGACTTAGGGTGCAGACAGCACCCTCTCTCCTGAAGGAAATGGTGGATTTTGACCAAACTTGCACAGCTATATTGTTTCGCCTTGCAAAAGAACTGATTAGATTTTGATGACCTTGACCCCAAATTCAAGGTCACAGGAGGGCTTAGATTGTTGAAAAATAGCTTATCTGCACCATGTCTGCTGAAGGAATGGATGGATTTTGACCAAACTTGTACATCTATATTGTTGTGACATAGAAAAGAACATTAGATTTTGGTGACCTTGACCCCATTTTCAGGGTCTGGCACAAGGGCTTAGAATATTGGAACAGCTATATTGTTGTGACATGGAAAGGGACTGATGAGATTTTGGTGACCTTGACCCCATTTTCAAGGTCACAGAAGGGCTCAGATTGTTGGAAAATGGCTTTCTGTACCCTATCTTGTGAATGAATGGATGGATTTCGACCAAACTTGCACAGCTATATTGTTGAGACAGGGACATCTATTAGATTTTGGTGACCTTGACAAATGAATCATCTGCCTTCAGGAGCAGTCTGATCTTGGTCTGCACTGTTTGCCTATGTCATTTTGTCAGAAACATTGATGTATGAAATTTTAAGACATTTAAATTTTAGGACATTTGCTGTATGTTTTATTCAAAGTCATGATCAATGCTTTCAAATAAGATAATTTGTCTGGATAAATGTAGTAAGGTTTTCATGGAGAAATTAAAAAAAAATATTAAAAAAAAAAATTGTCTGGGAAAAAAAATTTAAAGTACTTTGGTGAAACAATATCATATGTACCCCAAAAACTCAGTGTACTGCTGTTTTTATAACACCAGCAAGCTATGTGATGGGTGTGGGGGTGGTGTTCTATTGTCACATTGTCTGTCCATCTGTCAGTTACATTTTGGTCCTTGACAGAGTAGAAATCTGATGAAACAGCTTCATTGATACAGTTTAACATAGCTCTAGATAAGACACTTTTTTTCAACCATAAAGTATTGATATTTTTCTTATTTCTCCGCGAAAACATATGTTGTGGATACTCATTAGAAGCATCTCAGTGAGGCCCTTCTGATGAGTACCACAACATATGTTTTCTTTTTGAAATAAGAAAAATATTTACCTGATAGAGCTATGATTATGTCTCCCCGCTTTAGGGTTGGGAGACATATTGTTTTTCCCTTGGCCATCTGTCAGTCTGTCACAAAAACATGTCTGCACTATAACTTAAAAACCATTCAAGCTATCTTCATGAAACTTCATATAAATATCAATCAACATTAGAGGACGTTGCAGAGTGCAAAACCATAACTCTTGCTTTTATATTTTTTGAGTTATTTCCCTTGGACTCTGTCACAAAATCGTGTCCGCTCTGTCACAAAATCGTGTCCGCTCTGTAACTTGAAAATTGTTCAAGCTGTCTTCACGAAACTTCATATAAATATCAATCAAGATAAGATGACATGCAGAGCGCAAGAACCATAACTCTTGCATTTATACTTTTGAGCTATTTCCCTTGGACTGTCACAAAATCGTGTCCGTTCTATAACTTGAATACCGTTCAAGCTATCTTCATGAAACTTCATATAAATATCAATCAACACTAGACAACATGGAGAGCGCAAGAACCGTAACTCTTGCATTTGTACTTTTTGAGTTATTTCCCTTGAACTCTGTCACAAAATCCTGTCAATCAACATTAGACGACATGGAGAGTGCAAGAATCATAACTTTCCCTTGGACTCTGTCACAAAATTGTGTCCACTATCTTCAGGGAACTTCATATAAATACCAATCAACATTAGTTAATATAAATGTTCGCTGAATGCCGGGCTCAGTTGGATGCGCTGTCCGACTGGAGACCAGGAGGTCGCGGGTTCAACCCCCGCCGAGGTCGGCAACATTCTTTCGTGGAGATTGATCATGAAATATTTTCTACGGTCATTCTCTCCCTTCCGCTGATTCAAGAAGGGCAGTTGTCAGTTTCTGGCGAAAGAGTGTGTACAATTCTGGTTAACCGCTTAGAGGACTAAGCCTGCCCAGTAAACGTGTGGTTAGGTAAACTGACCGCGCTCGACATGACCCCATTGGGTTGACTGGGCCGTAAAACCTCAACACAAACAAACAAATGTTCGCTGAATGTACAATATAATATGACAACCAAAAAGGGAGGAGACATCTGTGTTTTTGTAGAAAAACAAATTCTAGTTTGAACCTGCTACTGTTAAGAATTTCTGTCCAAATATTTAGGGATAACTCTTTCTTTCCTGTAGACCAATACACGTACCTTTGCAAACAGTACAGATCCAGATGAGATGAGCTGTCTCCTCAGGATCTACACTGTTTGTCGTTCTGTTACTGATTTTTGAAACCCCGATTTGCAACAGTGGGTGTGTACAAATTCAGAGATGAAATAGTCCATGATGGAGGAGGAGGAGGGGGGTCCAAATTCAGAGATTGAATAGTCCATGTCAGAAACTTGGGATGGGGGTGTAGGGGAGGAGGATGGGGTGAACAGGTATAATTCTGTAGCACTGAATTAAGTGCACAGTTAGTTCCTGAATGACATTAATTTGTTATGAATTTTGAGCTGACATGCAAATGTCAAAAAAAAAATGTCTGACTGAATATGGTGAAATTATATAATAGACCGCATATAGCTCTAGATAAGGAAATAATTGAAGTGATAATTTGGGATAATTTGCATAATTTTTGCACAAAACCAATTACCTCATTGGAACTGGGTGGAATTCTCAAGATAATTGATTCAGCTGAGTACCTACCAACTGGCCTCAATATGAGTGCTCAGTTGGATGCGCCAGGCATCAGGAGGTCACAGGTTCGATCCCCACCAGGTTTGGCAACATTCTTGTGTGGAGATTGATCATGAAATATTTCCTATGGACATTGGAGGAGGTCACAGGAATGCTGGTAAAAAAAGTAGACTGGCTCCAGTCGACAGTGACTAAATATTTTTCTCAGATTCCTTTTTGATAATCCACTAAAATAAAACCAAAAAAATATCATGACTATAAAGGCTGGTCACTAGTGACCAGCCTTTACAGTCTTGACATTTCTTTGGTTTTATTTTAATGGATTATTAAACAGATTATAAGAAAAAAAAAAATTTAGTCACTGGAGACTGGAGCCAGTCTAGTAAAAAAGCTTAGCTCCAGGTTAGAAAAATAGCCAGAATATTATTTTTCACAGGTTCCTTCTGCTGACTCAAGAAGGGCAGTTGTCAGTTTCTGGCAAAAGAATGTGCACAAGTACATTGGAAAAGAGTCATTACAGCATTAATATGCGAACTGCAATGGTTCAAGCAAGCCTGTACTGTGCAAAACCTATGCTCTTAGCAAAGTAGCACGTCACATTGCTCGTCTTGGCTCATGTAAGCCAAACAAAAAATTTCAGATTGGTTATAGCTTAGTCAGCTTTAACCCTTGTCCTGCTGAACCAGGATAAACTCTGTCTGTGCAAACAGTGTAGACCCAGATCAGTTGGCTTCTGAAGAAGCCAACTGATCTGGATCTGCACTGTTTGTCATTAAGTATTTGAATTTGTTTAAACAACTTGGATCAAGTAATCTGATTGGCTGAAAATTAGAAGTGGGTGTGGTGTCTTAATTTATTCAGCATGACAAGGGGTAATGAATGGACTTTGATTGTGTAAGCTTTTGTTTATTGTTCTTCATGTTGGGTAAAAATTCAGCAGATGGCTCTTTGAGATACTTTTGTCCAAAAATTTGATTGGCATCAAAATGTAAAACCCAGTTTTCTGGGAAAAATAAGGAAAAAAAAAAAAAAAAAAAAAAAAATCACCGATTTGTCGTCTGCTGAATTTGCCAAGATCATGCTAAAAGTGTTTGGAAATGTTAAAGTATCCACAGTCCTATCCCAGTGTTTATTTTATTAATTTAAAAAGAAAAGTCGAAATCTAGGATAGAGCATTGAAGCAGTCAGCCAACAGGAAGCACAGTGGTTTGGCAAAAACTCAAATGTCTTATAAATGATGCAAGCCATGACTCCAAATGAGAGGGGTATCAGATAAATATTTTTCTTATTTTTCCACAAAAACACTATGTTGTGGGTACTCAATAGAGCGCCTCGGTGAGGCGCTTCTAATGAGTTCCAAAAAAATGTTTTCATGGAAAAATAAGAAAAATATTTGTACTTTTTAGTTAAAAAAAACAACAACAAAAAAAAACCGCCTCACAAGAGCTATGCAAGCTGTATCACGCAAAAATGGGTCTTAGTGCATTTATTTAAACAGTGAAGGTAGAGTAATTTGCACATCCGTGCAGCCTAAACAGTCCCTTTGCTGTTTTTCTGGAGGAGGTCACAGGAATGCTGGTAAAAAGCTTATAGCTCCAGGTTAGAAGAATAGCCAGAATATTATTTTTCTCATGTAGATTTCTCCAAGAAAACCTGTGTTGACTGGGTACTTATTGGAAGCACTGGCCATGTTTTAAAAGTATTCTGCCGGCCTATGCTCACACGCTGAAGGGTTAACCTTTTTTTGTATGTTGAAAAAAAGGTTGATTTCCATTGCAAACTTGGTATGTTTTTAAACCATTCTATTTTCAGTGCTAAATTGCATGCTGGGTAAATTTTGAATATTTTTGTTGTTTTTTTTTCCAGAAAATAGTGTCAGACATTTAATGCAGGTTGTCTTCTTTGGAGACAATCTACATGGAATGTCAGACCCTATTTTCTTGAAAAAGACCTTCTTTTCTGGGAAAATAGGAAAATTATCAGTTTGTCGTCTGCTGATTTTGCCCAGAGAGTGTTAAAGATAAATAAAAACCATGGTATTTTGATAGCATCTGGTTACTACTGAACCAAAACCCCTAGTAGATCAAAAGCAATTTTTTTTTTTTGCATTTGAAACAACAGTAAACAAAAGCTAGTGAACAAACAGATCATTCATCCATGGTGTAGATTTCAGGAGCATTGTTATTATCCCCACATTTTTATGAGAAACTTTTTCTGAGAAGAGGTCCAATCTCCTCATTCAGTGATCCAGCCTGCCTCTACATTGCTGGATTTTGAACCATTATTTTGCAGCATAATTCTGCCATAACTGGGCTTCTGGAGGTCAGGGGAGGGGTCAGAAATGGTCAAAGCTGTCCTTTGTTCATGTTGGTATCTTCTACACAAGTGGACAGATTTCAACCAAAATTACTCTATATCTGTCCCATAAACTTCATACAACTCTAAGACTGTTTTTGACCCTGATCCTGGGTATATACTTTTTCATGCCAGAGTCACACAACAACACATTGAGATTTTTATACCCCACCCCACTAGTAGTGGTGGCATTCTGTTTTCATGATGGGTGCTTGTGTGTCTGTCCATCTGTCTGTCTGCCTTGCATGCATCCACTGGTATTTTGTTTCTTTCTGTTAACTTCATTTGTGTTTCATGGATTTTATTATATCCCCTAACCAAAAGTTTTGGTGTGGATACTGTTGGCATCTGCATCAGCATTGGTGTCAGCATTGGCATGACACTTTCTTGTCTGTGCAATATCCCATTATTTTCTAGGTAGCGGATTCTTACCGAAATTGTATAGATACATCATTGGGATTAGATGATGAACTGATTAGGTTTTGGTGACCTTGACCTGATTTTCAAGGTAACTGCTGGACTAAATTAAAAAAAAAATTAAGCAATGGTGCACTTGAACTGCAAAATAGGTTGGGGGACATTTGTTTTCTCTGAAACACTATTCTTGATTTAAGTTTACTTCCGTGCTGTTACTTCCGTATCTATCATCCTTTTGAAACACTTCTAATGAAATTTTTCTGATGAATAAACACAGGTTCAGTAAAAAAAAAAATGCATTTACAAATGAGTTATGTCCCCTGATAAACATTATTCAGAATCAGTTTTTGCAATACAGTACATATTTGCAATAAAGTACATATATATCTTCCCAATATGCTAGGTTTCTGCAACACTTTGTTGATCTTCTGCTTCAGCCACCAGAGCAGAATGCTGCATCTGATCAGGATGTACACTGTTTGCCACTCATCCGTCAGGCTTTAGACAAATTAACCGGTAGTGAAATGGATTTGTTATCGGTAAATGTGTAGGACAAGTATGGTAAGGAGTTGAAGTGTCCCAGTATTCAGGGCAGGGGCCATCCTAGAGGGTGATTTGGGAGAAAAAGTCTCCCTAAGCTGGCTGACTTCTCCCTATCTTGAGCTGAGGGAGAAGTGAAAATGTATAGAATGTATAGGGAAATCCTAAACTTGGACCAAAACTTCTCCCTGAAATCCTGAAATTGTTGCAGAACTTCTTCCTCTCTGAAAGGGTATTTTTTAATGCTTGCATGCAGGGTACAAATTTCAGCAAATGACATTTTGTAGTATTTTTTCTTATTTTTCACAGGAAATAGGCTTTGACATTTCCAAAGCCAATTTTCTGGGAAAAAGTAGAAACAGATTGTCGATTTATTGTCTGTTGAATTTTCCCAGAGAGTGGTAAAGGTTAAAACTAATAGTTTCTGTGGTTCATCACTGTAGTGCTTAGGTAAATGATTGAGGCCCACTTGGGCATCTTGTCTGGATTATCCAGTTAGTGTACAAGTTTTGTATGGTGCCATTGGGTCTAAAAGTTGCTCTTGGATGTAATTAACCGTTATTCTTCAAATTAAAGCATATTGAAACTGGAAACCAATTTCCTTCCCTCCAAGCAAGAAATTTCTGGTTTTACCAGTAGGCTCAAAAGAAAATCTACCATATATAAACCCATTGAAGACTGGAGACCCCTAAACCGGTAAATAGTAAACAGTGCAGACCCAGATCAGACTCTGCAGATCACGGCATCTGATCAGGGTCTCCACTGTTTGCAAATAGTTCAACCATTTTTCTTTGGGAATATCTATATTATATAGTCTGACATACCTAAAATGGACTCTTCCAAATTAGTTCCTATAATATAGTGTGGGAGAGTTTATTCAGTCTTTAATGGGTTTAGATTTTTTAACCCTTTCACGGTACACCTGGTTTCTGAGTGGATTTTCATATTTATAACCCACCCCCCACCCCCCCTCCTGACCCTGTGTTTGTTGGGGTATACTGTTTCATGTTGTGTCCGTCTGTCTGTATGTCTGTCCATTCATTTCTGTATTAAATTTTGAACTTTGCGGGGTGTCAAATAAGCACTGCTTATTGACTTTCAATTCGGACATACCCATTGTTGAAAATAAGGGTTTCAGGCAAAATTCAAAAACAAGAATGGCAAACAGTACTACATAGCTTCAGGTAAGGTGACCTTTTTAACCCAAAAATATTGATACTTTTCTTATTGCACCATGAAAGCATATGTTGTGGTACATCTGAGATTGGCACCAGTCTCCAGTGACTAAATATTTATTCTTATAATCCTGTTTCATAATCCACTGAAACAAAACTAAAGTAATACGATGTGACCAGCCTTTATTGGACATTTTTTTTTTTTTTTTGAAAAAACATCTGTCCTTTAAAATAGCGATGTCTGGGTGGGCGTCTAGCGGGCGTTGGGCGGGTGGGCATCGGGGTCTTCCAAGGTTTACCTTTTGGTTAACCTTTTTTCAAAGTTATATGTTACCTTTATTCTTCAGTGGATTGCTTTCATATTTGGTAGGGATGAAGAGCAGGACCAGTAGGTGT
Organism: Anodontia alba; assembly: GCA_964016985.1. NCBI lineage: Eukaryota > Metazoa > Mollusca > Bivalvia > Lucinida > Lucinidae > Anodontia > Anodontia alba. The sequence goes on from OZ024832.1 coordinate 52,725,525, forward strand.
GTCACATGCAAGAGAGACAACTGTCACTTTCTTTGTTATGTACTTATCTCCCCAGACATCCGAGGTTTATCTTTTGGTTAACCTTTTTTAAAAACCAGTCAATAATGCCGTTAGGTGTTTTTCTTGTAATATTATGATATTATTTTGTTTTTATTTGAGTGGATTATCGAACAGGATTATGAGAATAAACATTTATAGTCACTCCGGGAGACTGGAGCCAGTCTATGGTACTCTTTAGAAGTGCCATAGTTAATTGGACTTGTGAAAGTTTTAAGAGAAGTATGATGAGTTAAGATTTAACACTCTGGGTAAAATTTTCAGCAGACAACATATTGAAGTATTTTTAGCTCACCAAAGCTATGCTCAGGATGAGCTATAGTGATCACTTTTTGTCTGTCGTCCGTGTGTGCGCACATGTGTCCATCCATCCATCCATCCATCCATCCGTTATCATTTTCAAATGACTTCTCTTCTGAAGCCGCTGAGGCAATTTAGCTCATAAACATTTGGAGCCTCCTTAGATTGGGGGAACGAAAGATTGCTAAAATGGTCGCGGTCCGTTGACTTACTGATGGCGCCATGCCCATATATGGTAAAACCCTTTAAAAATCTTTTTCTCCAGAACCGAGGATGCCTTTGGGCTGAATCTTTGCACAAATCATCGGGGACGGGAAATCTGCCAAAGTTGCTAAAATGATGGTCCTACATTGAAGTTTGACCTTTTTATGGTGAGGTCAAGTTTGCTTCCTATTCATTTGTATGGGCTCATACATTCCTATGAGAAAAATGTTGACCGCCTCCGAAGCTTCTGTGCCAATGTTGCTTAAATTTCAAGTAGAGCCTCCTTGGAGCAGCCTGGAATGAGAGATTGTTAAGATAGTCACGGTCCATTTACCAAGATGGCCGCCATGCCCATACATGTTAAAAACCTTTAAAAATATTCTTCTCCAAACTTTATAAGTAAGCCCTGGGGCCTGATCTTTGCACAAATCATCAGGGACAGGAGGACAACCAAAGTCGCTGAAATGATGGTCCTACATTGACATTTAACCTTTTTGCAGCAAGGTCAAATTTGCTTTCCCATGCATTTATATGGGCTCTATACATTTATATGGGAAAAATATTGAGAATTCATATTTTGGACATCTCCTCTAAAGCCTATGGTCCAATTGAGTTAAAACTTGATGAGGAGTATCAGGGCACCTAGTAGACACAAAAATCGCTAAAATTAATGAGCCGATTGAAAATCCAAGATGGTTGCCACAGCAGCCATCTTGAAAATCAATTTTCGACATCTGTTCCCAAAGCTTTAGTTGATTTGAGCCAAAACTTGCTCTGTAGCAACAGAACAACTTCTGGATCAAAATGAGATAAAATTGTGTCGTTCGGAAATCCAAGATGGCCGCCACAGCCGCTGTATTGAAAATCTGTTTTGGACATAACCACAAGGCAAATTAAGTTTAAATTTACAATGTAGCAACAGGTTGACGTAGATGAAAAATAGCTAAAATCATGCTGACTGGCGATCCAAAATGGCCGCCATAACCATCTTTTGACTTCTCCACCCAAACTGTTGGGCAATTTGAGTTGAAAAACATTGTAGCAACAGGATTGTCTCTAGATCGAAAATAGCTATATTTAAGAATGACCTTTGAGAGCAATGAACACACACGCAAAGACAAAAATAGCTGAAGTGTCTAAAACTTACAATATATGATTGAAGTAGCAAAAGCTTTAAGTTACAATCAACATTTTATTCTGCAAGGTATATCTTCCCTTGTCCCTTGCTAAAATCATGATATTGTTAAACACTTTCTCTTCGGAAATCTGAGTTGGCAAATTTCCACCAAGTTTCATGTCGATCCTACTATTGAAACGGGATTGAGAGTTTGTTCAAATGGTCACGCTCCATTGACTGTCATGCCCACATATGATAAAATAGTGATAATAAAGAAACACATTATTCTTCTTTAAAACCAAGACCTGCTCAAATGATGATCCTTTCATTAGTTGCAATGACAGGATTGGAAAAATGTTGCATAACGTCTGCATATCTGCAGTAGCTGTTTCACTCAGGTGAGCAAGCCGTGGCCCGTGGACCTCTTGTTTTTATTTTTCCCAGAAAACAGGATTTGACATTTCATGCAAATTGTCTCCAATGGAGACATTTTGCATGAAATATCAAATCCGGTTTTCTGGGAAAAATAAGAAAAATATCAGTAGTTTGTTGTCTGCTGAATTTGCCTAGAGGATGGTAAAGATTAAGGTGTCCCAATACTTAGGGTAAATGAGGTACGCCTAGTGAATAGCAGCTGCAACAGAATATTATATGTAATTTATGAGTGTTTAGTTTATGTTATGCTGTGAGTGAAATCTCAGAAGAAGCTTACAATATGTTCTCTGTTTATAGTTTCAGACAAGGCACTTTTTTCAACCAAAAAAAATGTTTTATATTTTCCTTATTTGTCCACAAAAAAACATGTTGTTTTACTCATTAGTAGCACCTCACTGAGGACTTCTAATGTGTACCCACAACATATGTTTCTGTGGAGAAATAAGAAAAGTTATTCTTCCTAGTACCCCCTCTTGTCTAGAGCTCTGTGTGTTTATATGACAAAAATTCCAGGCTCCAGATAGAATATTTAGATATGTTTTATTTATCACAAAAAATGCTCTGTTTGAATACCATACTCCTTTCAGAGTAAGGTTGCATAATTGAGGTCAACATATGCTTTTCACTAAGAAATAAGAAAAAAAAAATGTAAATTTTCATCTCTGAAATATTATTTTGTCTAGGGCCCTGAAAAATTGCTGAATCAGCAGTCTACTGGCATCAAAAAGATATGGGCCAACTATAATTACATTAACCTGCTTAGTTTAATGCTTGCCATGCTGGGTAAAATTTATACAGACTGCAATTTGATATATTTCTTCCAGAAAATAGAAATTGTCATTTCATGGAAATTGTCTCCATTTGGTCAATTTTAGTTTCAGGCTTTCAGCAGATGACATTCTAAGTGTTTTTCTCATTTTTCACCAGGAAAATAAGATTTGACATTTCATGCAAATTGTCTCCATATGAGATCATTCACATGAAATGTCAAAGCCTATTTTCTGGGCAATATAATAATTAAAAATATCAATTTGTCATCTGCTGAAAATTTTACCCAGCTTGCTCATCTAATATGCCACTTGAAATTGTACCATCTTGTACAGAGAACCCACTTTTAGAAATTTAAGTTCAGACCAACTTTACAATTACCGTATTCAACCTAATTACCGCACTGTGCGCTTAAGGTTTTCAAAAGCACTGGGAAAACGTTCTAAAATATCCACCTAATAAGGGCACACTTTAAAGAAAGTTCAACAGAGGACTTCATGAGGAGGGTATTTAATGATGCATAAGCGATATTATTTTCTGTTTTCTGTGTAGAAACATATGTTGTGGGTACTCGTTTGAATTGCCTCAACTTGTCGAGGCAATTCAAATGAGTACCCACAACATATGTTTTTATAAAGAAGTAGATAAAAGTACACTGGTTGTAATCTTTTAGAGTACTAAATTGCTTGACTGTGCGCTTATAGGAGCATGCATGTACGGCAATTAGGTTGAATACGGTATTATATTCTTGATGAATTTAGCTTTCCCTTGTTATTGTATTCAACCTAATTAACACACATGTCATGTCCAAGTACTTTGGACTTTCCATAACTGTACCCTAAATTCGGGGCCCTTAATAGGCCAGTCTGCCTTATAACGTGTACTCAGATCAGGCTGTACTTCCATGCAAAGCTTCTTCAAGTGGACACTGAACTCACTATACAGTTGTGCAGGCTGATCTAAGTCATTTTTCTGGGCCTTATATTATTCTCATGTGACTCAAACATTCCAGTGCCTTAACCTTTACCATGCTCTGGGCAAATTTATCAGATGACAAATTTATGATATTTTGTCTTATTTTTCCCAGAAAATAGGCTTTGGCATTTCATGTAAATTGTCTACTCAGAGACAATTTGCATGAAATGTCAGATCCTTGTTTTTCGAGGAAATGAAGATTAGAAAAATATTTCAAAATGTTATCTGAAATTTTTATGCAGCAATGCTAAATGGCAATTAACACTCTGCTTGCTGGGTATTTATGCCCCCAACTTCGAAGAAGTTGGAGGGGCATATTGCTTCTGGGACATTTGTGCGTGCATGCGTCCGTCCATCCGTCCGTCCGTGCGTCCGTCTGTGCGTCCATCCATTACGTTTTTTGATGCATAGCATGACTTCTGAACCATGCATGCTAGGGTTTGAAATTTCATATATGGATTCTTCATGAAAAAATAGCTTACACATGTTTTTGTTCCCATCAGAATTATGACCCTTTCCTGAGTTATGGCCCTTTGAAAAAATATAGATGAAATCTTGTCAGCAAAATATCTCAAAAGCTATTGAAGCTAGAGCCTTGAAACCTGGTGAATAGATTGGTATTTATGAGTAGATGACCTGATTAACTTTTGAATAAATTCTGAAAATTACTTCAAGAGTTATGGCCCTTTATAACTTTGGGCATTTTTACAATTGCACTATTTTTTTTTTCTTATCAGGATTATGCCCCCTTCCTGAGTTATGGCCCTTTGAAAAAATATGGATGAATTCTTGTCAGCAAAATATCTCAAAAGCTATTGAAGCTAGAGCCTTGAAACCTGGTGAATAGATTGGTATTGATTAGTAGATGACCTGATTAACTTCTGAATAAATTCTGAAAATTACTTCATGAGTTATGGCCCTTCATAGCTTTGGGCATTTTTACGTTGCACACTTTTTGATGCATAGCATAAGTTTTGAACTATGTATGCTAGGGTTTTGAAATTTCATATATGGATTCCTCATGAATAAATAGCTGACACGTATTTTTTTTCTGATCAGGATTATGCCCTTTCCTGAGTTATGGCCCTTTTAAAAAATATGGATAGAATCTTTTCAGCAAGCTATCTCAAAAACTATTGAAGCTAGAGCCTTGAAATTTGAGGAATAGGTTGGTAGTGATGAGTGGATGACCTGATTAACTTTGAATAAATTCTGAAAAGTACTTCTTGAGTTATGGCCCCTTGTCATTTTTGGCATTTTTACATTGCACACTTTTTGATGCATAGCATAAGTTTTGAACTGTGCATGCTAGGGTTTTGAAATTTCATATTTAGATTTCTCATGAAAAAATAGCTGACACATATTTTTTTTTCTTATTAGGATTATGCCCCTTACCTGAGTTATGGCCCTTTGAAAAAAAATATGGGTGGAATCTTGTCAGCAAAATAGCTCAAAAACTATTGAGGCTAGAGCCTTGAAATTTAAGGAATAAATTGGTAGCGATGAGTAGATGACCTGATTAACTTTTGAATAAATTCTGAAAAGTGCTTCTTGAGTTCTGGCCCTTTGTCATTTTGGGCATTTTTACATTGCACACTTTTTGATGCTTAGCATAGGTTTTGAACTGTGCATGCTGGGGTTTTGAAATGTCATGTATGGATTCCTCATGAAAAAATAGCTGACACATAATTTTTTCCCTTCAGGATTATGCCCCTTTCCTGAGTTATGGCCCTTTGAAGAAATATGGATGGATTCTTGTCAGCAAAATATCTCAAAAACTATTGAAGCTAGAGCCTTGAAATTTAAGAAATAGGTTGGTAGTGATGAGTAGATGACCTGATTAACTTTTGAATAAAATTCTGAAAAGTACTTCTTGAGTTATGGCCCTTTGTCATTTTGGGCATTTTTACATTGCACACTTTTTGATGCATAGCATAAGTTTTGAACTGTGCATGATAGTTTGAAATTTCATATATGGATTCCTCATGAAAAAGTAGGTGACCCATATTTTTTTCCTATCCGAATTATCTCCCATTTTAGAGTTATGTCCCTTTTAATAAAATAACATTGAAATCTCGTATATTTGTACTGTTGTTACCGTCATGGGCAAGCAGTATTGGAGTCAAGCAGTGTTAGAGTCAGGCAGTTGGGGGCATAGTGTTTTACAAACACCAGCTCTAGTTTTGTTTTTTAACCTAGTTCTGCTGAACCCTGATATATGCCCTGCCTTTTCAAACAGTGTAGATCCAGATCCGTTAAGCCATCTGATCCGGATCTGCACTGTTTGTTATTAAGTATGCAAATTTGTATCAACAGCCTGGATCAAGTTTGTTTTGTTTAGGTTTTACGGCCCAGTTAACCCAGTGGGGTCATGTCAAGCGCAGTCAGTTTAAATAACCACATGTTTACTGGGCAGGCTTAGTTCTCTAAGTGTGCACATTCTTTTGTTAGAAATTGACAACTGCCCTTCTTGAATCAGCAGAAGAAAGATTGACCGTAGAAAATATTTCATGATCAATCTCCACGGAAGAATGTTGCCGACTTGGTGGGGGTCGAACCCGCAACCTCCTGATCACCAGTCGGACGCACATCCAACTGAGCCACCAAGGCCAGCAAGTAATCTGATTGGCTGTCAATTAGAAGTAGGTTAGGCATCTTAACTTATTCTGCATAACAAGTCCATTTTACTGCCTGTTGATTGTTCAAAATACTGCTGGATGAGTACATTCTGCAGCATCTGATCTGGGTCTTTGCTGTTTGCTTAGGCCTGTCTGTCTAGGTACTTTGAGTAAACGGTTTGCCGTCTGTAAGGGTTCAGATGTCTGAAAAGTAATAATAGTACCAAAAAGTATGTTAACCCTTAAAACGCCAAGAAAATCTGCATCTGAAAATGTCGTCTGTTTATGTCGTCTGCTGAATATTCTTGCAAACTTTTCAAACCTATTTTTGCATACATGCAAACAGTGTGGACCCAGATCAGACTGAGCAGTCTGATCTGGGTCCACACTGTTTGCAGAAATGACTTTTAAAATCATAAGCAGGTGACATTTAAGCAGGTGACAATTGTTGTGACTGGCAGTTTAAGGGTTAATACTGCATGCTGGGTAATAATTTAAGCACACATTTTAGAAAATTTTTCTAAATTTTCCTTGAAAATAGGCTTTGACATATCATGCAAATTGTCTCCTAAGGAGACATTCTGCATGCAGTGTCTAAGCTTATTTCTGGTGAAACTAAGAAAAAAAAATATCATTAGTTTGTGGTCTGCTAAATTGGCCCAGAGAGTAGCAAAAGCTAATGAGTTTTTTTCTGGTATTTAGATCAAAATTTCGAGATTCCAGTGAGAGAAGATGCTTTTTAATAAAAAAAGTTATTTTTCTCAAAGAAAATATTTTTCATAATGTACCTCATTTCACCCATTGTAGACTGAATAGACTCCTTCACACTATGTATTGGAAGAGTCCAATTTCAATTTTATGTACGTCCGGCTACGAGATTTTGATATTCCTAGAGAAAAATGGATAATCTATTTGCAAACACTGTGGAGACCCTGAGCAGACACCACATTCTCTGGCATCTGATCTGGATCTGCACTGTTTGCCAGTTACCGGTTTAGGGATGACCCCAGACTACAATGGGTTAAGTGCATCAGAAGTATGTATGTCTTCCAATGGCATAAGAACTTTGAATTTTGCAAGCATTATAAATTCTTTTAACCCTTAAAGCGCCAAGCAAAATTTGTAGCACAGAGCATTTTTTTAAAGAAAATATGTCTTGACATTTCTTGTGAATCATTCTGCTTGGCATGAAATGTCAGCTTGTTTTCTTTGGAAAAAAAAAATCAAACTGTCAGTTGTGATTGGCACTTTAAGGGTTCATCACGAAAACATGCCTATGTAGTTTTGACCCCCTTAAACCCCACTTTTATACAGTAAAACTGGGGTTTACAGGGGTATACATTATTTTTCTTATTTCTGCTTAAAAACATAGATTGTGGGCACTCATTAGAACTGCCTTGCTGAGGTGGTTCTAACAAGTACCCACAATCTATGTTTTTGAGCAGAAATAAGAAAAATAGCAGAGTTTCTTATCTGAAAATTTTCAGTTTTTGGAGTTGAAATTTTCTATATATTTGAATAGGCATGTTTTCGTAATGTTAACTTTTAGGTCAAATCCACACAGAAAGATCACGATGATGAGTCCAAGCAGACAGGGTGAAGTTAAAAAGTTTTTTGAGTTAATTTGTAACAGATTTACATGCCATCGGCACATTTTAGTGAGTGAAAGTAGCTCTGCAGGGCATAACTCATCTTTAGGATGGTTTTAAGTTCTGCCCTGAGGCAAGAGAGGGGTCTAACCGAGTGGTAAGCACTGCCGACTTCAGATCACAATGTCCAGGGTTCGAATTCTGCTGGAGGCAGAATTGTCAGCTCATAATAATATGGTGCCACATTGCACATGGGAGTGAGAGCCTCTTGGAGAGCCTTTGATTATGATTCACTCTTCCATCATCTGGATGTGACTAAAATAATGTTGACAGGGGCATATTAAAACCCTTGTCATGCTGAATAAATTTAGATGCCATGCCCACTTCTACTTTTCAGCCAATCAGATTATTTGATCTGAATTATAGCTGTAAGTTCACATACTAATGACAAACAGTTCAGATCCAGATCAGTTGGCTTCTTCAGAAGCCAACTGATCTAGATCTACACTGTTTGCAAAGGCAGGGTATATCTGGGTTCAGCAGGACAAGGTTTAAACACCAAGGCCCAGTTGTTCAAAGCGTCGTTAAGGGTCATTTCGTTAACTGCTTTAGTGGATTCAATACACAATATTCTGATATTTTTTGCTGAAAAAATGTGAGTAGCTTTTGCACTGCAAAAGCTACTCACATTTTTTCAGCAAAACATTTCAGTATATTTGCATATCACTCGATGTAAATTTTAACGAATCGTTAACTAACGACATCGTTAGTTTTGAACAACTGGGCCCAAATCTTCATCATCATACAGGCTGGCTCCATTATCCAGTGGCTAAATATTTGTTCTTATTATCCTATTTGAAACATTCTCTAAAATAAAACCAATATAATATATAATCATTACAAAGGCTGGTCACTTTTGATTTCATTATTAATTAACCCTTGCCCTGCTGAACCCGGATATACCTGGTCTTTGCAAACAGTGTAGATCCAGATCAGTTGGCTTCGCTTCTTCAGAAGCCAACTGATCTGAATCTGCACTGTTTGACATTAAGTATGTGAATTTATAGCAACAATCCGGATCAAGTTATCTGATTGGCTGCAAATTAGAAGTGGGCGTGACATCTTAATTTATTCAGCAGGACAAGGGTTAAGAGAAATTAGAAGAGACAAGTTTAGTTTCATTTGATTCTCTTGGTACAGATAATGCATTTTTATGCTGTCATCATTTGATTCAACAGACTTGAATGCCAGTCTGTGCCCCGAGATGAACCCGGGCTAATGATTGACCCTTGTCATCCCAAAAAATTAAGATGCCACACCCATTTCTAATTGTCAGCCAATCGGATTACTTTATCTGGATTGTTGATATAAATAAACCAACTGAATGACACACAGTGCAGATCCAGATCAGTTGGCTTCTTCAGAAGCCAACTGATCTGGATCTACAATGTTTACAGAGATGGGGCATATCACCGGGGCATTATATCTGGGTTCAGGAGGGCAGGGGTTTACTTTTGAGCCGCCTTTTTTGAGACTAGATATGTCCATATAACTGACCAGCTGACCCTTCATTATATTGAGAGCAGAGATGTGTATTCAGTGGGCATTTTAATACACCATTTGACCTGGTTAGATGGAAAGGCATGTGGCATAAATATTTTTGGGCTATATTTAGACCCTAAGGTCATTGTCTGGAGGATTTGTCTATGATTTAGTGGGTTCACATGCACTTTAGTGAGTTCACATGCACACAGGAGTATCCTATTTATTTGGGTATTACGGTGTTTACCCTAAATATTCAGACAGACCTTAACACTTGTCATGCTGAATAAATTAAATTGCCACGCCCACTTCTAAACTTTTCAGCCAATCAGATTACTAGATCCAGATTGTTGATATAAATTCACATACTGAATGACAAACAGTGCAGATCCAGATCAGTTGGCTTCTTCAGAAGCCAACTGATCTGGATCTACACTGTTTGCAAAGGCAGGGTATATCGGGGGTCAGCATGACAGGGGTAGTAAGGAAAGACCGGTACTTTACTTGTACTTGACTTTTAAGTGATCTGAAAATATGGCCTCTGAAAAGAGTTGATCGATTGCTTAATACAGGTGGCATTTAATACAGGTTTGACTGTAATGTAAAAACTTAAGGACAAATATGGTAATGAGTTAAGGTGTCCTAATACTAAGCGTAAATATAGTAAACATCCCTCTAGGGAGTAGGAATATCCAGATAAATATTTTTCTTATTTTTCCATGAAAATATATGTTATGGGTACTCATTAGAAGCGCCTTGAAGGTGCTTCTAATGCGCTTCTAATGAGTACCAACAACATATATTTTCGTGGACAAATTAGAAAAATATGAATACGTTTTGGCTAAAAAAATAACAACAAAAAAAACACCTTATTCAGAGCTATTTGGTAAATCTCATGACCTGCATAGGTCACCAAGCTTTATGTCTTCCACATATGAAGCATGTCACTGAAAAATCTACCTTATGACATTTTGCAAACAGGAAATGCTGGGGTCAGCAGTGTGCAGTGGTGCAGGCTGGCCTTTCATAGAGTGTATGTATTGCATGAGCATTGTAAACCCTGAACAGACTTCAGAGCTGCCGTGTCAGACATAGCTTCTGACAAGGCACTTTTTTTAGCCTAAAACAAGTGATATTTTTCTTATTTCTCTATGAAAACATATGTTGTGGGTACCCATTAGAAGCGCCTCAGCGAGGCGCTTCTAATGATTACCCACAACATATGTTTCCATGGAGAAATAAGAAAAAAAATATCTATCTGGCTAAACCTCTTTTCTGGAGCTGTGGTGAGATTGGAGGGTATTGGAGAAAGCAGGTTTTTCCAGGTTGCGGTTGAAGTTGTAGTAAACTTGTCCAGATCGTGACCAATGTTTCTATTACTGTGTCTGAGCCGTTAGCTAGACGGCAAATTCACAAATATTCATGCTTCGCTAATTACAGTGTCATGGACCTCACAGTAAATGTTTCGTTGATCATGGTAAAGTTCAGGGGGAAAAGTTTTATAATGTGTCACTTGACAAACCAACATATGATTTGCATCGGTGAAGTGTCCTGGCTATAATCTGTCCATCTGCTGATGTGTTCTCGCAAAACCATGCATTGAAAGCACTTGAAAACTTTCGGAATATGGAGTAATTGATGGCAGAAAAAAGTGTGTGATTTTTTTTTATTTTTTTATTTATTTTTGGATAGTTTTTGTGGCATCTTGATAAAGGTTTTTGACATTCCTCAAATATTTTTGATGAATATCACAGCTCCAGATAATGTGGTTCTTTTTTCAACCAAAAATTTAGGATATTCTTATTTCTCCAGGAAAACATATGTTTTCTAAATGAAAACATATGTTGTGGGTACTCATTAGAAGTGCCTCGCCGAGGCACTTCTAATGAGTACCCACAACATATGTTTTCATTTAGAAATAAGAAAAATATGCACTCTTATCTGGTGCTGTGAATATATGAGAAATTCATTCATAATTGACAGGTATTTTGTTGGAAAATTTCATTAAGAGTGAGATGAAATGTTTAACATTTTGTAATATGTATACTTATACATATGGCAATTTTCTGAGGACTTAAATTCCTGAGAATTTATTGGTCATTTATTTTTTAAGTCTCCACTTGATTATGCAAGGAATTATTTATGTATCATTTCAGAGAGTTCATAGAGTGCATAGGGATTAATGTAAGAAGGATTCTTTTCATGTTTATGAAAAGTATGGCTATGAAAAGAAATGAAAAGACAAAAATAGCATCATGTAATTAATATTAACATAACTCTAGATAAGAGGGGTAGAAGTTAAATATTTTTCTTACTTACAGTAAAACCCGTGTAAGAAAGCCACCTTTGAGATTGACTAGTGGTTGATGTGGAAAGGTGGCTGTCTTATAGAGATACATGTCATGTAATTTTGCTTGCAAAATTACATGACATGTACCTTTATAAGACAAACACCCATTTCCACATTAACCACTATTTTAAAGTCAGTCTCAAAGGTGGCTCTCTTACACAGGTTTCAAAAATATATGTTGTGGTACTCATTAGAAGTGCCTCACTGAGTTGCTTACAATGGGTCACTCACAGCATATTTTTTTCGTGCAGAAATAAGAAAACTGTCAGCACTTTTTGGTTGAAAAAAAAAAAAAAAAATCACGTCATCTGGAGCTAAGTGTAATCAATTTCTGTGTCATGTTTTTGTTTTAATGCTTAACTTGCAGGGTAAAATGTTCAGCAGACACTATTTTGTAATTTTTTCCCAGAAAAGTAGGCTTTGACATTTCATGCAAATTGTTTCCATTGGAGACAATTTGCATGAAATGTCAAAGCCTCTGTTTTTGTTTAGGAAAAATACAAAAATATTGTCAAATTGTCATCTGCTGAATTAGCCCAGAGAGTGTGGTAAAGATTAATTATTATCATCTCATAGACCTAGATAATTTTTCTTTTCATCTGAAAAGTTGGTTTTGTTTTTATTTCTTGGTGAAAACATTTGTTGTGGGTACTTCTTAACTCTTTCACTGCCATAGGTGATAATAATAGGCTTTTGCAAACAGCATAGATCCAGATGAGATGGCTCAATGAGCCGTCTCATCTGGATCTACGCTATTTGACATTCAGTCTATCAACTTTACATAATAAAGTCTTTCCAAAGGATAGTTTGTTAAAATAAAAAAGCAGACGACAAATGTCGTCTGAAATTTGTCGTCTGAGTTTTAGCCGGAAAGGGTTAACAGTGCTTCTAATGAGTGTGACCCTAATCACAGCTGCAGTAGATAACATTTTGATTCTTTTTTTTTTTCTTGCATTTTTCAGAGAAAAATCATAAGGACTTGGCATTTCATGCGCTAGGCAGGTCTTATTTTCTCTGAAAAAAAAATAAAAATAATAAATAATAGGATGATACTTATATTGATGTATCTGGAGAGCAGTTTAGCTGGTACAAAAAACATAGGTCCTGATAAGAGTGGGTATCAGGTAAATTTTTTTCTTATTTCTCCACAAAAACATATGTTGTGGGTTCTCATTAGAAGTGCCTCAATGAGGTGCTTCTAATGAGTATCCACAAAATACCTTTTCATGGAGAAATAAGGAGAAATAAGAAAAATATGAGTTCTTTTAGATTGAAAAAAACTGACTGTGCTCAACATGACCCTATTGGGTTTACTGGGCTGTAAAACCTCAACATAAAATGAAAAAGTTTGGTTCAGTATGGGTGTGCATTGTTAAATCTTATATATGTATATGCCTGTCTGAATATTTAGGTTTTACCGTAGTTACCTTAAATGTTGGCACACATCTGTTCACAACCTAGCTCTGTATAATTGATACTGTTGCTAGGATTCAAAGCAAAATCCATGTTAGCTAAACAACCATGTTGTATTCAACAAAAATGTATAGATTATATAGAAAAATGACCATAAATACTTTTGTTTTGGCGCAACACTTTTTTGGTCCACATTTAAACCGTACGTCTTATATCCAAAACCATCATATAATGAACAGTCTTAAGAAATTCCATTGTACTTAGAGTAAATACGGTATAGCGTATTTTGTCTCAAGGGAGGTAAATTAATTGGCTGCTCTTTCTAAGACACAACTTGTCATTCACACTTAACCCTTGTCCTGCTGAATAAATTAAGCCACACCCATTTCTAATGTTCAGCCAATCAGATTACTTGATCAAGGTTGTTGATATAGATTCACATACTTAATGGCAAACAGTGCAGATCCAGATCAGTTGGCTTCTTCAGAAGCCAACTGATCTGGATCTGCACTGTTTGTAACAGCGGGGTATATCCAGGTTTAAGCAGGACAAGGGTTAAACTAAGGTAGATAATTAAGAATCTTGTTACTTACAGATATATTGGAGGTTACTTGATTATTTACCCAAAGATTGTAAATATAGATAATTTCTCAAGATGATAATAACATAACTGCGGATGAGTTGGGTTTTTTCAGCCAATATTTGTCAATTTTTTTCTTATTTCTCTACGAAAACATACACTGTGGGTACTCATTAGAAGCGCCTCAGCGAGGCACTTCTAATGAGTAACCACAGTGTATGCTTACATGGAGAAATGAGAAAAATATTGTCCTGAAACACCCTCTTATCTGGAGCTATGGACAAGTAGAAGAAATCTCTCAGATCTGGGATTATAATAAGCAAGGAAAGCAAACAGATTCTATTCTCAAGGGAGGTAAATGCTGCAAGTCAGTGAAACCATCCTCCAGTAGAGTATATAAGGTTTTTCTTATGTATTTACATACTTCCACCTGCTTGCTTGTATAACATATGGTCAGAGAGGAGGGGTAGGCAAGATTCTTGGAATATGTCGGTTTAAAATATTAGAATGATAATGTGTTGTACAGAAAGTGTGCGATGTGACGATGTGACGACAGCTTTTCTGGGATTCATTCATGTCTATTCAGTGTGGGGGAAGCTTTGTACTGGAATTAATTAATAATTCAGGGCTTTAAGAGAAGACTTTTGTTTTTGTTGTATTGGCAGATGCTGATTTTATTTTATTTTGTTTATTATTTTTTTTTTAATTAAACACAGCTCCAGAAAAGGCATTGTTCTCAGTGGTTTTTTTTTTTTAAAAAATAAAAATATATATTTATATATATATATATATATATATATATATATATATATATATATATATATATATATATATATATATATATATATATATATATATATATATATATATATATATATATTTCTTATTTCTGCATGAAAACATATGTTGTGGGTACTCTGCTTCTAATGAGTATACAAGTATGTTTCATGCAGAAAGAAGAAAAATATGTAGATTTTCCTTTTATCTGGAGCTGATTATTCCTTTATAGCCCATACTGTAAATGGGAGGAGTCCAATTTCAATTTTAGAGGTATGTCAGGCGATGAGATTTAGATAAATTCCGAGAGAAAAATGGCTAAACTATTTGCAAACAGTGGAGACCCTGATCAGATGCCGCATTCTGCGGCATCTGATCTGGATCTGTACTGTTTGCTAATTACTCTTTTAGGGGTCTCCAGATTACAATGGGTTAAATGTCAGCATCTGGATATCTTTAGAATCATCTCAGACTATTTCATAGGTTCTCATAGATATTATCGGATGATAATTTTGTTCACCTCATTAATCACCTTATCTGGAGTTGTGACTATGGAGAGCCTAACCAACTGTAGACAAAAATAGAGTGATTGATAACAATGATTTGAAGGATTAAAAATTCTTGAATGGATGGAGTGAAGAAATGATAAATGAGATTTTAGTTACATGTGCAAATAATGTTACTTATGCATGCTTTAGATTAAGAATGCTGGGGATTTCTGAGCACATCTGATTATAATACTGTAATAACCCTAAATATTGGAATTGACAGGCCTGAGCAAACAATGTAGACCCAGATCAGCATGGCATTGGGTGTCTGATTAGGCTCAGCACTGTTTGCCACTCATCCAGCTATTTTTAGACACATAGACAGGTAGTTAAATGGAGGTATTCCGATTTTAGGAGAATAATGGTTTCGCTGTGTATTACTCGCATCGGCGTATTACACACACTCAATTTTTGCTCAAGAATTTAAGAAAAAAAAAGCTGTTCCTATGTAGAGCACACAGTTCCCAGGTGTGAAAGTGTGTCATATTTGACTAGGATCGTGTTGAAAATGGTCAAACTCTCGGCAGGTTATGAGTCCAAACAGGCCAAATTTACGATAGTGCTGAATTCTCGTTGTGCAGCTCTGTTACTGTGGGCCTCGGCAAACTTGATGTAGTTTAGGCATTTCTTTGCTTCCCCATGGCAGACATGATGATAATAAAAAAGTAGTTATTTCTTTTGTATGTCTCATAATTAACACTTAGATGGTTGCATAAATGGTAAATAGGTACCCCTACTTGAGAAACCAATTCTTCCTTGATTTTGCCTCAGTTTTGATGGCATTTTCACACATATTTTACTGATTGTATGTGGCCATTATACCAGAGAAATGACAGTCAACAGGACTGCCAGTCACATGACAGTCATGTGGCAACTGGGAACTATTTGAGACACTTGAAAAAAAAAAAAATTCAAGAAACCAGCACTTACTGTGTGATATTCAGAAAGAAATGGGTGACATACGTAGATGCTGCCTACTGTTTTTCCTACTTTTTCCTCACTGGAAATGATTTAGATGTTATGAGTGATTTTTCCAGAAAACAGTGATAAAACTGATGAAGTGAGTGCTAAATTGCTAGTAGCTTAAATTCGGTATACTCGGTCTTTATTAGTCTGGGTAAAACCCAGCACCTGACTTTCTAATGAACAGCAGCATACTTGTATGAAAGTAGGGGAGCACTTGCTCTGAATGGTTGCATCTGGTGTATAGTAAGTATGACAGGCTTAAGAGTTGGCATACCCTCCACAATGACAATAGTTGTGAATAGCACTTAAAGGGTTAATACCATCTCTGTGTCACTTTCTTAACTGAAACGTGAAATTATCAACTCAATGCAAGCAACAATTTAAGTCAACTAGTTGCCACTTTGACTGCCAATTAACCAATTAAGTGCACAGATCTATGCTGGTAGTTCTCTTGATCATCAACATTATTTATTTCAAACAATTTGTTGACAAGTCGAATGAAAGGAAAAAATAAAAAAATAAAGGTAAACATACGGTAAAAAAAAAAAAAAATAAAATTGCAAAAAAAATGGCCACCATATCCATATATGGGGAAAACCTTGAAAATCATCTTCTCAGGATCCGAATAGCAGATGACCTTGAAACTTGATGTGCAACATTAGGGCTGTGTATCTTACATCACTGGGGCGTCCAACTGATATTGGCTTACAGTTGGGCAAGGCCTGCTATCCTTGTAGTGGGTAAGGGTAGAGGGGGAATGTTTTTATTTCTTCTATTTCTTCACTTTCATTCCTGTTCCTCTTTCTTCCCTGTCCCTCTCTTTCATCTCCTCTACTCTCTCTTCTATCTCTTTTCTCCCTTTCTCTGGGAGACGACACAAAATGACCCTCAAGGGTTGACGTGTCGTTAAACCCCAACACAATCAAAAGCAACATTAGAGACTCAGGCTCTGCCAAGTTTGATCAAGTGATGACCCTTGATTGACCTTGACATATTTTATAGCAAGGTCAAAGTCCGTTACTTGGGCTTTTGTACAGGGAAAAAGGCAAAGCTTTGGATTTGTGTGAAGCTATTGTAGCCTATGACATTCAAAGTTGATATATGCAATCACCTAAATGAACTTTTATAACTACAAAAGATCAGGGTTATTTACTGACCTATGTCATGGATGCCTCAGATTCAGCATTTTTATCTTCCCTCTAAAACTTCCAGAACCATGGTATGGGTGAGATAGGTATCAAGAATCATAAATATCTTGTATGGCGGTAGATCTATGTCACATTTATAATGGCTGATCACCTGTGTCATGAGTTTTTCGCGACCAATTATTTTGGCGATTTCCTTGGTGATTTCTATCCTGATTTTGGTGTTCCAGTCAATACCGTGCATCAGAATTTTAAAAACACTTTCTGGGTAAAAAAAGATGTGTGTAATACACAGTTAAATATGGCATTCAGGGTATTATGGTAATAATTGGTCATGTCATAAAGTATTTGCCTTGTGTTAAGGAAAAGTGAATACTGGGGTGATAATTTAGAATATTTTTTGTCATATCTGCTTAAAGACTTACAGAGTACTCACTGAAATTTCAATTCTAATAAATTAACATGGAGTAAAAATTTCAGCAGATAACATTTTGAAATATTTTTCTTATTTTTCCCAGAAAATAAGATTTGACACTTCATGGAAATTGTCTCCCCCAGGAGACAATTTGGGGAGACAATTTGCTTGAAGTGTCGTATCCTATTTTCTAGGTAAAATAAGAACGATACCATCAGTTTGTCGTCTGCTGAATCTGCCCATAGTGTGGTAAGTGTTAAGTATCCAATAGATATGTTTTAGTGGCCATGCATTATTCATACCATTAATTAATGCAGATATGTATGTTTAGCATAAGGCATATTTTCCTCTGATATAAGGCTTTTATAGCTTCAGATAAGAGTGGGTTACCTGGAAAGTACTTTTTTTTATTTCTTCATGAAAACATATGTTGTGGGACGTGGATGCTCATTAGATGGAGCCCCTCGGCTCACCACAAGATATGTTGTTAATAGAAGTGCCTCAGCGAGGTGCGTCTTATGAGTACCACGACATGTTTTTGTGGAATAAAAAAAAAACAAAAAAAACATCAACAATTTTTAGTCAGAAAAGGCACTAAATCTGGAGATATGGCTCATTTTATACCAAAGACTGTATTTTTTTCAGTGTTTTCAGCTAACCTGAGCTATGCTCAGGATGAGCTATAGTGATCACTTTTTGTCCGTTGTCTGTCCATCTGTGCATCCATCCATCCGTTAACACTTTCAAACAACAACTCCTCCAAAGCCATTGATGCAATTTGTCCCTAATTTGGTAAGAATGTTGCTTTGGTAGGAGGATCTAAAAATAGCTAAAATTATGGTGATCTGGCTCTTGGTTTGGTTGCCATGGCAACAAACTCCTTCAAAACCACTTAAGCAGTATGACTCTAATTTGGTACAAATGTTGTTTGGGTAAGGGCAATCCAAAATAGCTAAAATTATGTTGATCTGCCTCTAGGTTTGGTTGCCATGTCAACAGAAAACTCCCATAGACTTATAATGGGAAAATGGTTAAATTGCATTTTCTCCATAACCATTGAAGTGATGTGAACCATATTTGGCAGTATGATCATCTGATGATTGTCTACCCAATTTATATGTTTGATGACCCGCTGCCATTCTGTTTGGTTGCCATGGCAACATTAAATTTTAAAAAAGGTATTTTTAGAAGACAACTCCTTCAAAACCACTGAAGCAGTATGACTCTAACTTGGTACAAATGTTGCTTGGGTAAGGGCAATTCAAAATAGCTGAAATTGTGGTGATCTGCCTCTTGGTTTGGTTGCCATGGCAACAGAAAGCTCGCATAGACTTAAATGGTAAAATGATTAAATTGCATGTTCTCCATAACCAGTGAAGTGATGTGAACCATATTTGGCAGTTATGATCATCTGATGATTGTCTACTCAGTTTATGTGTTTGATGACCAGCAACCTTTTGTTTGGTTGCCATGGCAACATTAAATTTAAAAAAAAATAATTTTTTAAATGACAACTCCTCCAAAACCACTGAAGCAGTAGGACTCTAATTTGGTACAAATGTTGCTTGGCATAGGACAATTCAAAATAGCCAAAAGTTTGATGGTCTGCCTCTTGGTTTTGTTGCCATGGAAACAGAAAGCTCCCATAGACTTATAATGGGAAAATGGTTAAATTGCACTTTCTCCATAACCAGTTAAGTGATTTGAGCCATATTTGGAAGTTATGATCATCTGATGATTGTCTACCCAGTTTATATGTTTTCTGACCAGTGGCCATTTTTTTTTGGTTGCCATAGCAACATTCAGTTTTGAAAAAGGACTTTTTCAAATGACATTTTACTTCGAAACCACTGAAGTTGTGTGACTCTAATTTGGTATAGAAGTTGCTTGGGTAAGGGCAATTCAAAATAGATATAATTATGGTGGTCTGCCTCTTGGTTTGGTTACCATGGCAACAAAAAGCTTCCATTGACTTATAATGGGAAAATGGTTAAATTGCATTTTTATGCCCCAACACAAAAAATGGCAAGTGTATTAAGTTATACCGTCCGAGTTTTTGAGAGTCTGTCCATCTGTCTGGGTGAACATCCAAGGTTTAGGGGCTATTTTTGGGCTATTTTGGACATAATTATGAGGGATTTTGAGGTTTATTCCATTTAAAATGCATTAGCTAGCCCCTGAATCCAAAAATAATGATTTGAAGAAGAAGAATGTGTAAAAAACATTCTTCTTCTTCAAAACCAAGAACTACTTAAAGGGCAAATATAAAGGTTTTTAAAATATTCCTGGTTTTCAGGGTGTTGATAGAATGCTTTAAGAGAATTATTTTGTTGAAAACCCCATCAAAAAATTTCAATCCAATCAAAAGTTATGGTGATTAATTTACGATACCTACCTTTTTTCCTGTTAGAGTAACCTCCCTTGGATTGTGTATTGATTAAGGCCCACAATGCAATATTCTGTGATGTCATAGTGGAACTTAAATTTTAAATTGAAATTTTAAACAGGAATATTCTGCATTTCCTTATATGCTACACAGTTTTTCTCCTTAACCATTATTGAAATTGGTCTCTGTCCACAAATAAGCCCATGAATAGAGAATTTAACTCAAAATTTAATCTGTTATTTAAATTTAAAGCTAAATTTTAAAATGTTTAAAACTTGACTAATATTAAATTTTTCGTAAGTTTTTTTTAATAATAGTGAATTTTGGGTGTATATCATATAAATGAATGCCAAAAAAGTCAATTTTGGCTAATTATTAAGCATTGTAACTGGATTTTAAATTATTTAAATGAAATTTTTAAATTTGAAATGTAACACTTTAAACGGAAAATAAGAGCTAAATTCCTATGTATATTAGTTTAAAGGAGCTGAATAAATTAAACAATATGAAAACTGAATTGATGCAGATTAAAGAGCAAAAAATATTGGCAATTTAAAAAAGTTAAAAATTTTACTGTTCCCTTATGATGTCATAAAAAGGCTCATGAATATTAATGAGGCAGCCTGAATTCAATCCTCTTGGATGTTAAATATCAAATTTCAAATCGCAATATTTCAGAAACCGTTTAAGATAATTTGATGCGGTTTTCGGCAGTCACCTCCTTACTGAAGTGCCCTTAAATATTTAGTAGAATTAAAACCTTTATATTTGCCCTTTAAATGATGATCCTTTCATTAGTTGCAATGACAGAATTGAAAAAATGTTGCATAACAAAATGCATATCTGCAGTGACTATTTCACTCAGGTGAGTGAGCTGTGAGTGGGCCTCTTGTTTTTGTAATGTGTTTATACAATCATACTTTCTGTATAAACTTTGGGATATTTACTAGTACTTTTTGATGCTTAATCCTTGCTATGCTGAATAAATTAAGATGTCTGCCCACTTCTAATTTTCCACAGATCAGATTACTTGATCCTGGTTGTGGATACCAATTCACATACTTAATGACAAACAGTGTAGATCCAGATCAGTTGGCTTCTGAAGAAGCCAACTGATCTAGTGTAGATCCAGATCAGTTGGCATCTGAAGAAGCCAACTGATCTGGATCTACTCTGTTTACATATGCAGGCTATAGCCGGGTTCAGCAGGACTAGGGTTAATAATTTGTGTCTATGATTTGAGAACCTGTGTGATCTAAAATTTAATACTATTATTTACCATAGCATAGGTCCAGATAAGGCGTATTTTTCTGCAAAAAAGTATTCATGATATTTTTATTATTTCTTCTTGACATATAATGGTGCGGTTTGCCATTTTAGTAACTTTCCCAGTGACAGTGAGATGTTGCCACTGTTCACCATTTTAGTAACTACCAATGACAGCGATGGTTGCCCATAACTATTCACCATTTTAGTAACTTTACCAGTGACAGTGATGGTTACCCGTAACTGTTCATCAGTTTATCAACTTTAACAATGACAATTATGGTTACTCAAAACTGCTCACCATTTTAGTAATGACAGTTATTTTTGCCTGTAAATATTCACCAGTTTAGTAGTTTTACCAAAATCAGTACCCAAAACTGTTCACCATGCCAGTTTAGTAACTTTACCAATGACAAGTGATAATAGCCCATAACTGTTCACCAGTTTAGTAACTTTACCAATGACAGGTGATAATAGCCCATAACTGTTCACCAGTTTAGTAACTTTACCAATGACAAGTGATAATAGCCCATAACTGTTCACCAGTTTAGTAACTTTACCAATGACAAGTGATAATTACCTATAACTGTTCACCAGTTTCGTAACTTTTGCAATGACAGTGATTTTGTTTTCTTACGCAATGTTGGTGATTTTGTTACCCATTTAATATGTTTGTAAAGATTCACTGTCTCTTCAGTTATACTGTCATCCGCATTTGACATACATTCTTTTGCTTTTCTACCTGCCATTCATTCATGGTGCATTTATTTTGTGAGTCTTTGGTGTCTAGAGATGGGAAAAGAGATTGCTTATTGCAGACACCTGCTCTCTCCTCATTTCACAGGTAAACAGACACCTGTTTGTGCTGGGAGGTTTTCTAACCAGGCTTCAGATAACTTAATCAGAGCTTTAGGTAAGAAGGCTATTCATATAATTTTTTTTTCTTATATTTCTACAAAAACACATGTTGTGGCCCTTGTTGGTACTCCTTAGAAGCACCTCAGGTCTAATATATCATTATATGGAGAAATAAGAAAAATATCAGTACTTTTTCTGTTGAAAAAAAAAAAAAAAATCTCCTTAAAAAAAAAGCCCCTTATCTGGACCTATGTAATTTTCAGAGCAATAAGATTCATTTTTTTCTCCATGAAAACATGTCAAGGAATTTCATAAGAATTTCCTGTAAAATTTGATTTTGGAGAGATCCTGGAGTGTGGTTATGTGGAAAAGTAAAAAAAAAAAAAAAATCATGTGAACATTGTCTGTTTTTTCTGGAGAACTGGGGATATTTTCTAGTTCACCAGGATGTTTGATTAGCCTCCCTGCTGACTCAGAACAGGATATGAAATGTGCTTCTGTAGATTCCAGTCAGATAACAAACATTCTGGTAACCATGGCAGCAATTATACAAATATTAATTTTGATCTACAGAGTGCATATTTGGTAAAACATAATTTATGATTTTTTTTTTTTTTTTAAAGTTACATTAATCTTTACCACTCTCTGGGCAAATACAGTAGATGACAAACTGATGATAATATTTTTCCTAATTTTCCCAGAAAATAGGCTTTGATACTTCACACAAATTGTCTCTTAATGAGACAAATTTGCATGAAATATCAGAGCCTGTTTTCTGAGAAAACTAAGAGAAATATTTCATAATGTTGTCTACTAAAATTTTTTTCCAGCATGCTGAGCATAATGATATGCACTTATTGATGATCTACCGTAATAACCCTGAATATTGGAACAGACAGTCCTGAGCAAACGGTGCAGATTGCGGCCCCTGATCAGGGTGTACACTGTTTGCAACTCATCCAGCAATATTTCAAACACATCAGCTGGTAGTGGAACAGACTGTTATAAATGATAGGACATGTATATGGTAAGAAGAGAAGGTGTCCCAATATTTAGAGTAAATACAGTAGTTGTCGTGGGTCATTCAATAAAATTTTTCTGATTGTCAGGTAAAATCTTATAAGTGATGGAATTTTATACATGTGTAAAAGTCTTTCTTCACTGGGAAGAAGACAATCTTATCTTTGTCTACTCTGTTTCCAATATGTTAAAAGGTCAGTCTCCATATGAATTAACACTGCATGCTGGGTAAAAATTTCAGCAGATGAAATTTTGAAATATTTTTCTTCTTAGAAAATAGGATCGGACACTTCATGCAAATTGTCTCCTTAGGAGACAATTTGCATGAAGTATCAGATCCTATTTTCTAGAAAAAGTAAGAAAAATATCACCAATACATGGTCTGCTGAATCTGCCCATAGCCTGAGTGTTAAGGGGCTCACATATTGCTTTGTTTCATGACAGAAGTTCCCCAAGGGCACAATTTGCATGAAATGCCAAAGCCTATTTTCTGGAAGAAATTAATTCTGATTTTGCCCATAGATTGGTAATTTTGCATGCTGGGTAAAATTTTTTTCACAAGTCAGTTTTACAGAATGTGGCGTCTGATCATGGTCTGCATTGTTTGCCATCATTAAGCAGTCAAAATTTGTTTTAGACAAGTTGGCATAGGAAAATGAACTTGTTCAAATTTTAGGACAAGTATGGTAACGTTTTAAGGTGTCTCAATATTTAAGGTAAATAACATAATTCAAATACTAGACCTAACATTAACCCTTGTCATGCTGAATAAATTAAGATGCCATGGCCACTTCTAGTTTTGAGCCAATCAGATTACTTGATCTAGGTTGTTGATATAAATTCACATACTTAATGACAAACAGTGCTGATCCAGGTCAGCTGGCTTCTTCAGAAGCCAACTGTTCTGGATCTACACTGTATGCAATGGTGGGCATATCAGGGTTCAGCAGGACAAGGGTTAAGTACCAAATGTTTTATGCCAGGCATATGACATGTCCTTATAGGTTCTTAAAGGAGCAAAGTAGCGTTAAGTGGGTAATTAAGAAATAATGAATGAGTGGCTTATTATGTCCTTAAGTTTGAAGGAATGGAAAGAGGTGTTCTAAAACAGTAGAAGATCACTTAGTCATTTTCTGAGAGGACAAGGAGCCCGTTGCCACCAGTGAGTGTCATTGTGACCGTCCAAGGTTACTGCTTTGCATTCTGGGAAAAAATTTTAGCAAAAAAGGTTGTGAAAAAACTATATAATATAACATCATCAGAATTGGGACCAGGTTTCAGTATAAAATCTTTGAGCGGATCATTATGGGTCAGTGGCACACTGAAGTGAAGTTTTCAAAAGGGAGCATTGGTAATTTAGATGTGTCGGCATTTTGATGACAATTAGCAAAGTCATCATGCACTTTTATTGTCATGTCACTACTTTAGCAAGCAGGAGTAACATAGGAATCACTTTCTGACATTGTCATCATAAAAAATGCTAATTATGTCCCCCAACCTACGGGGAGGGGGACATATGGCGTCTGTGTGACACTTTCTTGTCTGCACAAGATCTTTTGAACCAGAGGTTGGATTCTATAATTGGGACATTACAAAGAACTGGTTAGATTTTGGTGACCTTGACCTTATTTTCAAGGTCACAGCAGTAGAAAAACTGAAAATTTACGGTAGGGGCACACCTGTTTTCTCTGAAAACACTGTTACTAGCTATAATGAAGTCTGTGCGTTTAGCTCTGTTTCTCAAACACAAAGCTTGGTCCAGGCTAATGAAACTTAAAACACACATCCGCCATGATGCCCACTGCCGTTGACCATTACTGACCTTGACCTACTTTTACATTTGCTGAACAATGTTTAGTCTATGCATTTAGCTATGTTTCTTGAACACCACCAGCAGTTGGGACATAGCCATTCGACAAATTTCTTGTTGCAGTTATACAGAGTTCTAATCATTTTGTTCCTGTCTCTTAAATTTATATGGCGCCAGAGACAGCAATTTTCATTCTGTTTTGGACAGTTTAGTCAGGCTTGCTTCCGACAAGAATCTTTAGCTCTTAAAGTGCTTACACAACTGCAGCAGATGGCATTCTGTTTTCCATTTTGTTTTTTCAGAGAAAATTAAGCTTGACATTTCATGTGAATTGTCTGCTAAGCAGACAATACACATGAAATATCAAGCTTTATTTTCTCTGAAAAAATAATAATAAATTGAAAGTCATTTGCTGCAAATTTGTTTAGCTCTTCAAGGGTTAAGGTCCATACACTATCTTAGCGACCAGTTTAGGCCCTGATCAGACTGAGCCAGTTGCATATTGTCATTCAGTCCTTTTCTAATCAGAGAGGCTTAAAAGCGTTCAAAAGACAGAGATCAGATGGCTGCTCTGGGCCTTTGCTGTCTGCATAATGCCCTGAAAATGCTTTTTTGTCATGCCATGTCACATATGATTTATATGGTTCTTACATAATGCTTTCCGGCTGCTTATTTTCTGATAATGCTCTGCTCTACCATAGCTACTTTAAATATCCCTGATATGTTAACTCCTTGCCATACTTATCCTAAAATTTGAACAAGTCCATTTGGTGACCTGATAATATGTTGAAACTGTGGTGAAGTAATGGCAAACAATATTGTATCTCATTTAGAATCAGTTTGTACCAGTCTGAAGAACTGTTTGCTCAGTCTTATCTGCAAGAATATCGCATAGCTTCAGATAAGGCACTTTTTTTTTTTCATCCAAAAGTATCAAAATTTTTCTTATTTCTCCACGAAAACATATGTTGTGGGTACTCATTAGAAGCGCCTCGCTGAGGCGCTTCTAATGAGTACCCACAACATATGTTTTCATGAAAAAATAAGAAAAATATATATCTCGATACTCCTCTTTTCTTGTGCTGTTTATATATTTGAGTAAATATGGTTCTATTTTTTTGCTAACCTCAAGCATCAGTTTGCAAGAATCCTTACGAAAAAAAAGTAGTTTTTTTTGCAGCTCCTAGCCAGAACTTCAAACAAGCAGATTATTCTAATCAGTTGTTTTCATATTTCTTTGCTAGAAACAGAAACATACTATGATGACTAGAATCATTTTGAGAACAGTTTTCATAGGGTCAAAAACCAGTTTTCATATAGAAAAGAAAGAAAGTCTCGATACCTTTGTCCTCAAAAGTAATGGTTGATATCTGTAGTCCTGTTGTCAAGAGACATTCTCACAGCAGCTGAGCTGTTTTTCTGCAAATTACAATCTCAGGAATTTCTTTTTTAAATTTTAACTTGCTGAATTTAACCCTTGAGACTCTTGCTGAACACGACATGCCCTGTCTTAGCAACCAGTGTAGATCTGCACTGCTTGTCATTAGGTATGTGAATTTCTATCAAAAACTTTGATCAAGTTATCTGATTGGCTGAAAATTAGAAGTGGGCGTGGCATCTTAATTTATTCGGCATGAGAAGGGTTAAACAGCAAAATCAAAATATGACATTTAAAAAAAAAAAAAAAAAAAATGTATGTGTATTTTCCCTTTTTTCCTTGAAAATAAGGCATGGCATTTTATTCAGATCATTTTCTTAACTTTTACCACTCTCAAAGCTTAAATTCAGCAGACAACAAATTATGATATTTTCCTTCTTTTTCTCAGGAAACGGGATTTGGCATTTCATGCAAATTGTCTCCAGTCGAGACAATTTGCATGAAATGTCAAATCCTGTTTTCTGAGAGAAATAAGAAAATATTACAAAATGTTGTCTGAAAATTTTACCCAGAGTGCTAAGCGTTAATTGAAATGAAAGACCTTTAGGGGAAGCAATTGTTGTCAAATTAATTTCTGCCTCCCTTCTGAAAAGTGTTCTACTTTAAAAGGAAAGAATTTGCTCCCCATTGTTGTCTGCTCATTTTACCTAGGGAGTGGTAAAGATTTAATGTGGTAGATGTTTTTTTTGTTTGTCTGTAATCTTTAGATCTAAATTGAATTAAATTTTGGAACCAGAATCTGGGAAACAGAGCATGGTAACATGTACTTTTAAAAATATAAGTTAAACCTTCTCTTGTTGAACACGACATGCCCAGTCTTAGCAAACAGTGTAGATCCAGATCAGTTGGCTTCTGAAGAAGCCAAAAGCCAACTGATCTAGATCTGCACAGTTTGTCATTAAATATGTGAATTTCTATCATAAACTCGGATCAAGTAATCTGATTGGCTGGAAATTAGAAGTAGGTGTGGCATCTTAATATAGCATGACAAGGGTTAATGGCTGTTTTAACTTTTGATGCTCTGAAGTCTGCAGAAAAGGGCCTCCAAAAAAATGGTTAGACCAGACCAGACTTCACAGAATGTGTCATCTAATCAGGGTCTGTGGAGGAAAAATGTCAAAATCCATTTTCTGGGAAAAATAAGAAACATTGCCAAGATGTAATCTGCTGAATTCGTCCAGAGAGTGCGAATTGTTAACCCATTGTAGTTGGGAGACCCCTGAAAGAGAAATTGGCAAACAGTGCAGACCCTGAGATCAGACGCCGCAGAATGTGGTGTATGATCAGGGTCTTCACTGTTTGCAAATAGTTTAGCCATTTTTCTCTAGGAATACCTAAATTTCATAGCCTGACCTACCTAAACATGAAATTGGACTCTTCCAATATATACCGTAGTGTGGGTGAGTTCATCATTCTACAATGGTTAAGTTAGGCTCTCATAGCTCTTGATAAGAATTTTTTTTAATCCAAAAAGCATTGATATTTTCCTTATTTCTCCACGAAAACATATGTTCTGGGCACTCATTAGAAGCACCTCGGCGAGTACCCATAACATATGTTTTTGTGGAGAAATAACAAAAATATTTACCTGATACCCACACTTATCTAGACCTGTGGCTCTGCCCATGAGAAGTGCCTTGACCAGATGCTTACAATGTATACCCAGAACAAGTTTTCTTGGAGAAATAGGAAAACTTATTATCTTGACACCCCTCCTCTGAATCTGTGCCCCTTTTCACTTGAGTTTAGTGCAGTTGCAGTTGATAAGTGATGTCATATCTTAAAAATGCCTTTCACTAAACATATTTTCACATAAAAGTCAAACATTCTAGGTCATGTCTGTAATGTGGTAGACTGTGTTTTGGTGAAAGAAAAAAAATAATGTCTTCCTTATTTATCTGTGAAAACATGTGATTGTGGCATTTTATTAAAGAATACAGAGGTGCAGTTCCAATGATAAACAAAAATGTACATGTATAGTTAAAAAAAGACATTCTGGGAGAAATGACCTGCTGAATAAATTAAGATGCCACACCCACTTCTAATTTTCAGCCAATCAGATTACTTGATCCAGGTTGTTGATACAAATTCACATACTTAATCAGAAGCAGTGTAGATCCAGATCAGTTGGATTCTTCTTCAGAGGCCAACTGATCTGGATCTACACTGTTTGCAAAGACTGGGTATATCCAGCTTCAGCAGGACAAGGGTTAATCATAGCCCTGCTTAATGCTCAGCATGCTGGGTAAAAATTTCAGCAGATGACATTGCAAAATAATTTTTTTTTATTTCCCAGAAAATAGGCTTTGACATGCAAATTGTCTCCGAATTTGCATGAAATGTTAGAGCCTATTTGCTTCAATAAAATTAAGAAAAATATCAATTTGTTGTCAGCTGAATTTAGCCACAAAGTGTTAAAGGTTATAATCTTCTCAGATGAAGGGTACAAAAAATCTTTGACAGCAGACTGGATCAGTTGATCAGCAGATAGGAGCCTGACAGTGATATGATGCATCTTGAGAAAATGTTCCTTATGCTTTGTGGACCACACTATGCATGGGAAATTAAGTCTGTGCCATATGCAAAAAACATGCACCAATCAGCAGCACATTTACAGCCTGGTCCTGGTTTCATTGGTTGACAATATATGGCAATTGGCTTCCATTTTAGTAACCCTGTTATTAAACTAAAACCACCCTCTAGGCAGATTCAGCAGATGACAAATTGATAATTGTCTTGTTTTTTTTTTCCCCAGAATAAAGGCTTTGACATTTCATGCAAGTTGTTCTTTAAGAAGACATCCATCCCTCCATGCCTCTTGCCATCCATCCATCCATGCATCTTGCCATCCGCCCATCCAATTTTGCATCTTCCCATCCATTGGTCCATACATCCATCTGTCCATCCGTTTTACCATCTATCCCTCCATTTTGCGTTCATTCATCCACCCATTTATCCATCAATCCTCTATCCATCCATCAAGCCATCTATCCATCCAGCCAGTCAGCAAGCCATCCATCCATCCATCTGTTCATTTTTCCATCTATCCATCCATTTTGCCATCCATCCATCCAATCCCATCCATTTATTCATCCACCCATACATTTTGCCATCCATCTTACCATCCATCCATCTGTCCATCCATCAACATCCATCTATCCATTTTGTTTAATGCATGGTAAGATGTGATGAACTTTGACAAGTGTGGGCGTTTCTTGTTGCTGACAGTGAACTAAAAAAGTTATTATTTGCAATATTATGTTAGTTTTGACCCAGTTCTGAAAATTTCAGGGGAAACTGTACCTTCATGCCTTGTATTACACATTATGTCAGTATTTAAGATAGAGTTCAGTTCCAAAACAGAGCTCAAGATAAGAGGGTCGTCCCGATAAATAGTTTTCTTATTTTTCCACAAAATCACATGTTGTGGGTACTCATTAGAAGCGCCTTGCTGAGGCGCTTCTAATGAGTACCACAACATGTGTTCTCATGGAGAAATAAGAAAAATATCAGTACTTTTCCATTGAAAACAACACCTTGTCTGAACTGGTGAGATATATATAATGTTGTTAGGCTTAGTACCATATTTATCCTAAGTAGTGGGCCAGACAGGGCTGAACAAATGTAGAGGCAGATCAGCTGCTAGCATCAGATGGGCATCTTCAAGTTTCATTTTTCAAGTTTATTCAGAAAATCCAGGTTTACATTTTGTAAACAACCAGGACATCAAAACAAGGATTTATAATAAGCAAACATGGAACAATTATTGGACATGCAAATAACTTTCAGTTGGCATCTACACTGTATTTACCATTCATCCACAGTATTTAACCCTTGTCATGCTGAATAAGATGCCACACCCACTTCCAGTTTTCAGCCAATCAGATTACTTGATCCAGGTTGTTGATATAAAGTCACATACTACAATGACAAACAGTGCAGATCCAGATCAGTTGGCTTCTTCAGAAGCCAACTGATCTGGATCTACACTGTTGCAAAGAAAGGGTATATCCGGGTTCAGCAGGACAAGAGTTAACAGGTAGTCAATTAAATGGATCCGAGTTGTTAAAAAATTTTAAGGAAAGTATGGTAAGGAGTTAAGGTGTCCCAATATTTAGAGTAATTACGGTAATTGTGATTGGATTTTGGTGATGTTGGTTGAAACATTGCAAAGATCCTAGTCAGACTGCAACAATGAAGGCAGTATCATTTGCTGTTGAAAGAAGTTACAATTTAACTAGGAGCTGATGTAAGATATAGGTTTCTGGAGCAAATAATTTCTTCTCAGTGTTCAAGTCAAGCTGTTATTTGGAAATAAAGAAAACTACAAGACAAATGATAATTGAGCCAGCCCACGACAAAACATAATATGACTTGTGCAATCAGCGAAGTCTCAGATCAGCCTGCGCATCTGCGCAGTCTGATCAGAGTTTTTGCTGATTGTATGTGCCTTCTATAGCTTCTGGGCTGTCTAAAGAGGAATAAACGAGAACCCTTGGCATACTGCGTAGATGTACAGGCTGATTTGAGTCTTTGCTGGTCACACAAGTCTTATTATAGGTTTTGTCATGACTGATACATTCTGCTGTTTGTCCACAGAAAAACAGAAATAATGCAGTTTACAGGAATTGCATCTGTGAAATGATCTGATAATTAAGATCCATGTTTTCATTTAGTCATTATCAGAAAAAAAATATTAATATGAATATAGCACATATCTGGAGCTCTGCTCCTGTGGTGCCACTAATTAGACCATAAAGGTACCTGGAAATACCTGTTAATTAGTACCTACAGCTACTAATTTTTTTTTTTGAGAAAGAAAAAGTTTAAATATTTTTTGGTTGAAAATGCACAAATTTCCTGTAGCTATGTTATAGAAACAGGAAATTCAGCCCCATATGCAATGCCAAATAGCCTCTATTTTTCCCAATTTCACCATATTTTTTCCCAAATAAATGAAGAAAAAATGCCACAACAAAAGAAAAAAAAAATAAAATTAAAAAACAAAAAAAAACAAAAGAAAAACGAAGTGTCAATCTGAATATATTGATTGATCACATGGTGTCTATAATCACATGCTTGACCGTTACTGGCTATATACCAGCGGTATCGAACTTACATCGAGTATGCTGGGCTAAAATTGATGTGCCCGCAGATAAAAATAGAAAAATAATGTTGGTGAACCTGGTTTTACTTTGATTGACCAATCAAAATACATGTATCGGTCTTTTAAGGTCATGGTTATGCAACTGGAAACAATCATCATGTCACATTCAGCGTCTCATAACAGCAAATACTACATGAAAAAGATAAAAAACAAGATGCCGACTCGATTTTGCATGATGCTTTCTGTATTGGTTTCACTCGGGCTAAGCCAGCAGCGACTGAATCATCATCACCATCATCAGCTGAAATGTTGCCAATGCGGAGAAATTTACAGATTGCCATCATTACATGTAACATATGAGAAACGAGAGGACATATCCGATTCTAAGCCAGAATCATGTCTGTGATGAGCAAAACTTCATCATCCTGGCATTTCTTCAATAAAACTGTGTTCCCAATTTTGTTGTTTTGTCGATAATTTTTTTCCCAATTTTGCCCAAGGGCCTTTTCCCAAAATCTGGATAAAGCCCTGAGACGTGAGCAGGCATGGGGGTGAGTTGGGTAAGTAAGGGGGTGGGGGATAGGGATAGGATAGATAAACAGTCTGATTAGGCCTGCTCTGTCAGCATATGTCCTGAGAAAGCTTGTTCCCATGTCACGGCACAAACATATTTCTTTGTGTAAAATGTAGATCAAAATTAAAATTTTTCTGTTCAGCTAATGAAATTCTTCAAATTTTCTGATCAGTTTTTATCTTTGTGAAATTTTATTGTGGTTTATAAAATTAGCCTGTAGCTCTTTCTGGGTAAAATTATCAGTCACAAAAGTAAAATTTTACAAAATTCAGATGTTTTGATTGCTTGAAGTTGTTAGGCGACAGGCCTGAGCAAACAGTGTAGACCCAGATTAAATGATGCAGATGCAATATCTGACTAGGTCTGCACTGTTGGCCAATTATATAGCGGCATTTATAGACATGTTTTGATATCAAAGCATAGGCCTAGATAAGTGGGTATCAGGTTAATAGTTTTCTTATTTCTCCACGAAAACATATGTTGTGGGTACTCATTAGAAGCACCTCATCAACAGTTTTGAATTGAAATAAGCGCCTTAACTAGAGCTATGATTAATTTATTCAAAGCCTATTTTCTGGTTTCAATATCACAGCCTTTTTTTGCCACTTTTGAAGGCTAACTACAATTTTATATGGCCCCCACTTGGGTCAACACTGCACCTCTGTATTACCTGACAGGAATCCGCTGACAGACAGAAAAACTCCCTTCTGATGTCACCCTCATTTCTGATAGGCTCACTGTGTACTTGAAGTCAAATCTCAAGGCAGGTGCATTCATATAATTTGGAAATGTTGCCTTTTCCCTGTTCTGAAAGATAAGTACATGTATTGCTTTGAATGGTGTAAATAAAGTTTGTGATGGTTTTTCTCCCTTTACTTTAACCTGTTATTTCCTATATTTTTATTGCCGAAATTTTAGACCTTACCTATATTTTGACCACCAAAAGAAACTTGACTATTGGTTTTGTATATGGTATTTTTAGGACACAGTCACAGACTTATAATTTTTCAAGTTTTTTGAAATGCTTTTGGTGGATTTGTTTTATTTTTGGCATAGGATAAAAAATGCTTTAGAATGGAAAAATGTGATTTCAGGCCAGCTACCCTGTACAGTGATTATCTTATTCCAAAATTATATATATCTTGACATTTTGTGCCACTTTGGTTTGAAATATCCCAGGCAATTCACATGAAATTACAAGCAAAGGTGACAATTTGCAGGAAATATAAAGCCATACAGTGCCCCGAGAAAAGATTAGAAATTTATAATAAAATGTCAGCTGTGAATACCCATAGCTCTTGATAAGATGCTTTTTCAGTCCAAGAGTATTGATATTTTTCTTATTTCTCCATGAAAACATATGTTGTGGGTACTCATTAGAAGCACCTTGGTGAGGTGCTTCTAATGAGTACCCACAGCATATGTTTTCATGGAGAAATAAGAAAAATATTTACCTGATACCCACTCTTATCTGGACCTATGATACCTTTACCAATCTCTGGGCTAATCTAGATGATGACAAATTGACAATATTTTTCTTACAATTGTCTCCTTAGGAAACAATTTGCAAGAAATATCAAAGCTTATTTTCTGGGAAAAATGATATTTCAAAATGGTGTCTGCTGTGATTTTTATTCAGCATGCAGAGCATTGAAAGCTGGTATTCAAACTACAAAGTTGTGTAATATTTTTTCGTTGACATAGGGATACTATCTCCACAAATTTCTTAACTGAGTTCTTACCTTTTGGAAAAATAAGAAAATATTTCAAAATGACGTCTGCTGAAATTTTTAACCAGCATGCAGTGCGTTCAATTCAGTCCCGCCAAGGACTAATCCCCTAAGGACAGTGGTTCATCATGATGCATAGGATTTGTTTTTGGTGTCAGATAATTTATTCTATGAATTTAATCAGAATATTGACCCTCTAACGATCAATATATGTGATATACCGTAATTACCCTAAGTATTCGGGCAGACAGACTTGAATAAACAGTGTAGACACTGTTCAGACGCCGCAAATGCGGCGTCTGATCAGGGTCTAAACTGTTTGCCACTCATCCAGCCATTTTACGACACAGCGACAGGTAGTAAAAATGGACTTTTTAGAATTTTAGGACAAGTATGGTAAGGAGTTGCTATGTCCCCTTATTCGGGGTTAACACGGTATGTGATGTGTCTGCAGCTAGAAGTTCATCGGGTTGTAGTTTGTTTTGACTGGAGTTATATTAGAAGTGTGTGCTTGATAGCTGCTTTAAGTGCTGGCAGAAAATTCCAGGAAATTTAGTTGGAGTATTGACAGTCTCTAGATGAAATGTGCAGATGGATTTTGAGTGATACATTTTTCTTGTTTTTCCTGGAAAAACAGAGCTTTGGAGATGTTTTTATTGAAATGTCAAACCCTGTTTTTCTTGGAAATAAAAGAAATATTCTAAAATGTTGTCTTATATGTTGATACCTAAATTCAACAGGTTAAATGTTAAAGTACATTATTATATATTGCAAAGTCAGTAAACTTAACCCTTGTCCTGCTGAATCAGGATATACCCTGCCTTTGCAAACAATGTAGATCCAGATCAGAAGCCAACTGATCTGAATCTGGACTGTTTGACATTCCATATGTGAATTTATATCAACATTCTGGATCAAGTAATCTTATTGGCTGAAAACTGGAATTGGGTGTGTCATCTTATTTATTCAGCATGACAAGGGTTAGACCTTTATGACTTAAACTTTACCACTCTCTGGGCTAATTCAGCTGACGACAAATTTACAGTATTTTTCTTATTTCCACCCCACCAACAAAGGCTTTGGCATTTCATGCAAATTGTCTCCTGAAGTAATTTGCATCAAATGGCATAGCTTATTTTCTGGAAATATAAGAAAAAAATATTTCAGAATGTGGTCTGCTGAAATTTTAACCCAGTATGTTCTGAGGTTTGTTTGTACAAACCTACAAAGTTGTGTAATATTTTTTTATTGACATATGGATACCGTCACCTCCAAATTTCTTTGCGGAGATCCAAGTCTTGTAGAGATTTTTGCCAACTTTTATACCCTGCAGGGGTGAAATTTAGCAGGAGTTGTGACATTGGTTTTGGAGAGATTCTGTTTGATTGTGTTGAGGTTTTATGGCCCAGTCAATCCATTAGGGTCATGTTGAGCATGGTCAGTTTACCTAACCACACATTTTTCTGGGCAGGCTTAAGTCCACTAAGCAAACCTGGGCCCAGTTGTTCAAAGCGTCGTTAGCTTAACGAGCTCGTTTAGGGTCATTTCATTAACTGTTTTAGCGGATTCACTATACAATATTCCGATATTTTTTGCTGAAAAAATGTGAGTAGCTTTTGTACTGCAAAAGCTACTTACATTTTTTCAGCAAAAAATTTCAGCATATTTGCGTATCACTCGATGTAAATTTTAACGAATCGTTAACTTACGACATCGTTAGTTTTGAACAACTGGGCCCAGTACTTGAGCACATTCTTTTGCTGGAAACTGACAACTACTCTTCTTGAATCAAAGGAGGGGAGAGAATGACTGTAGAAAATATATCATGATCATTCTCCACAAAAGAATGTCGCCGGACCTGGCGGGTATTGAACCCGCAACCTCCTGCTCACCAATCAGACACACATCCGACTGAGCCACCGAGGCCAGCTGCACCCAGGGAAACCCGATATCGGGATATCGGAGGTTGCGAGATTTCGGAGGTAAACAAATGATGTCATCCAGCGACAGTGTATGTACTTACCATCTTTTAATGATCAAAAAAGTGCTTCTGGAGGATAAGCAAAGTAATCTATATTTTCTCAGTTGAATAGTTTAATATATGAAAATGGCATTTCAATATAAAGTAGCCTCCTATTTATTCAAAATCACGTTTGAAAAGGAAATTTCATTGTTTTTCACCCAAATTCCATTTTTAATTGTTTATAGCTTTTATTCTGTAAAGCTTTTTCATTGAGTATGTATGTCTGTATAATCTAGAACCTTTCTATAAATTATACAAGAAATAGCAGATGTGAAAAAATTAATAAAGTGGCAGATTTTTTAGATTTCTTTAGGGTTGTTGTCATATTTATTGGTAACAGGATGTCGGAGGTATGATGCAGGGATGTCGGAGGACAGATTTATATTGGTTAACGGGATATCGGAGGAAAGGAAATTTTGTGTTCTTCTTAAAACGGCTACAACTTTTCTGAAACGTGATCTTGCCTGGTTTAATATGTTGAAGACGATTACCTGAATCGTCAGGAGTGGCATGTAGCAAGCGAACAAAGCATTTATGCAGACTGGCAAAGAATAAATGAAATAATGTGCCATAGACTTATCAAGATAAAACATCAAGATAACCAGCCTTCGTGATGAAACCCCGGTAACAAACACGACTTCATATAGAAAAAGTGGGGATTGCAGGACTATAAATCTTTTTTTTTTTTTTCTCTCTCTCTCTCTTTTTCTTGTTTCTGCTCTAAAATATGTATTGAGGTACTTTTAAGAACCACGTCGTTTCTGCTCTAAAACATAGGTTGCGGGTTAACGTTAGAACCGCCCCGATGAAAAAAAAAAATAATAATAATACGAAAATTAAGTTTTCTTTGTGAAAAGTTTGTATTTTTTAAGACATGAAAATTTCATTCTGCGTGTTTTCATATTTGTTCATCACAACGTTTTGTGCCTTTGGTGAGTTTCCAGGCCTATACAGACTTTTGAAATGGAAGGGGCGGATGTGTGAATTCTTGGCTATTCTTAAAGGGGACACAGATGCCAACAAAATGCCGATGGGGATGCAAAATTAAGGAATGTAAAGTGATTTTATGGCCAAACCTGCATGACTTTTAAAATAATTGGCCCGAAAGGGGTACAGGTCTCGTTTCATCGTTTGGTCGGTCAGACACTCCATGGATTTTTCAGTTACATTTAATTTAGGCTAAAAAACCCAGGCCCGTGGGTTTTGAAATGGGGATGGTGTGACCGTATGGAGGCATGCAAATGCTCTGAAAATATCGATTTAGAAGCGAAAATTAGGGGTTCAACCTGTGTTTTCGATTAAAATCTGCTTGATTTTTATCGCACCTGCTTGTAGCAGGGTGCGATATAGGCATCCGATTTTCTGTCCGTCCGTCCGTCCGTCCGTCCGTCCGTCCGTCCGCCCGTCCGTCCGTCCGTCCGTCCGTCCGTCAACATTTATGTCGACGTTCGACATTTATGTCAAAGTTAGTATTCTAATCAACTACAAGACTAAACAACCATCAAACCTTGCATGAAACATCTCCCTGACCTCCTGACTTTGCAACATAGGCGTCTGCTTTTCCGTATGTCTGTCCATTCGTCCGTCCGTCTGTCAACATTTATGTCGAAGTTCGACATTTATGTAAAAGTTAGTATTTTAATCAACTACAAGACTAAACAACCATCAAACCTTGCATGAAACATCTCCCTGACCTCCCGACTTTGCGACACAGGTGCCCACTTTTCCATTCGTCTGTCTGTTCGTCTGTCCGTCTGTCCGTCTCTTAACAGTTCTGTTATGTCGAAGTTCGACATTTATGTCAAAGTTAGTATTCTAATCAACTACAAGACTAAACAACCATCAAACCTTGTATGAAATATCTCCCTGACCTCCTGACTTTGCGACATAGGTGCC